>OY756218.1:3792500-5042500 GCA_963576875.1 Acrobasis repandana
GTGATGTCAGAAGAAGAACTGAGATGCTCTGTTTCTTTGATCTTTTTACTTTTTTGAAAAACCGTAAAATAATCATCAGTTATTTTTGGATAATTTAACTGAAAGACTAATTTTTTTTCTAATCCTGTCATCATCCTTTTATGTCCTTAGAAAAAAAAGCGGCCAAGTGCGAGTCGGACTCGCCCAGGAAGGGTTTCGTAGCAGCAAGTAACATTTTACGATTTATGACGTATTAAAAAATAACTATCTATGATACCGAGACCGCTATAGTTTTAATTGAAAGTAAATACTTTGAGGTATATACAACATTTTTTTCAAAAATATTTTAGTAATATTTCAAAAGTTACGGTGGGGGGACACCTCAAATTTTAACTTTGTATTAGATTATCTCAAGACTGGGGGCTTTGATTTACATAGATTGAAAGCAGTTTTTGTTGCATTTTAAAAGACCTATTCAACGATACCCCACACCTTGGGGTTAGTCTAATCTAATTTTTTAAATTCACTTTTCGTTGTATGGAAAAAAAATCGTCAATTCAAAAATTCGTTGGCTGAAGAAAAAACATTTTTTCATAATTTTAAAAACCAACTTTTGAAACTTCAATATCTATCTCTCCACCAATTTTCGTAACAATCGGTGCAGTAGCGGCGGAGTACGAGCCCGGACGGACAGACGGACGACGGACGACGGACGGACGGACGGACGGACGAAGTCAAAGTCAAAGTCAAAGTCAAAGTCAAAGTCAAAGTCAAAGATTTTTATTCAATGTTGGATAAATATATCACTTATTGAAGGTCATTATTTTTAATTATTTTTAGTGCAAAAACGTTTCGCAACGACCACTGCTGAGCAGAAACGCCGAAAGAAACTCATTTACACAGTATTGGTCGCCTACGCGCCAGAAGGGCTTTGTCAGTTTACAAAGATATTATGCCTAATACAATGTTATCACAATGTAACATGTAAAGCTTGCGAACGAGTGCCAAATCTAATTTACAGAAATAAGTAACACTGAGTAGTCCGAGCTGACCAGTCCCTACTGGCGGCACCCGTTCACGAGTTGACGGACGGACAAACTATACGAAGACGAAGAAACTATAAGGTTTCCTTGTGCACTACGGAACCCTAAAAAGGAATAGGAACTATTACAGTTATAGTTATATCATTACATATATTAATAAAATAGTTTGTAGAACAACTTATAATCTTGATTCAATGTTATATCATCTTATATCATCCATTTCAACATCAATCACTGCTAAGCTCTTACTCTGGATCTTAACAAATATGTGTTTTACAGTTTATGTTATGTTGAATAAATTAAATTATAATTGATTTATATCGATGTCACAGATCAACTGATTTATGATACACATGGATTTACAGTTGAAGGCACTTATTTGAGCCATTTACTTTATCTAAGTACGTAGGTACTAGTTACGTCAAAGTTCGCAAACAACATCGACGTAACTAAATACATAATAATTTATGTATTTAGTATACTGCTATTTTGTTAGAATGCCGATGAATATGAAAAATAATTTTAATACGCGTGCTTATAATTTCGATTTTGACCTTGGTCATTTAAAATTATTTAAAAACAAATTCATATTTGAAAAATATTGACTACGACTGACAGCTTTGAGCATTATCTTTATAAACAGCATGCAGGCTTTATATCGTGGTTTATATTATGTAGAATATTTTATTTGTTTTTTATAACTCCGCAGACTATGTTTACCCCGTTAAAACATAAAAACGTAAGTATCTGTATTTTTTGCATAACTTAATTTTTTTAATAAAATCCTAAATTATTGTCACATTTAAGAGTCATAAGTCACAGACCAATGAGATATGTAATTACATAGGTAAAATTGGTCTGACCTTTCACATACCCTCTATTTACATACCTACTAGACACTTAAACACTACAAACTTGAATCAATATAAGTTGGTACTTGAACTTTTACTGTAGGATGACACAGACTTGCGTAAACCCAAGTTATTGATCTTAAAAGCACTTATGCCAAGATAGTATCTAGACACCTAAACTTAAATAAACGTCTGGACATGCCATTATATAAGCTTACAGAGAAACAGTACAGTCAGCACCAAAAGTAGATTATCAAAATCAGTATTTCAATCGTTGTCTTCAAATTGCTTTTGATTGAGATTTGCTAATCTCTTGGGTGCCTTGGCCCGTGGAGAGCTATGGTTTCCCTCGCAGCCGTCGAAGCCTCAAAGCCTCTACAATTCTTTGGACTTCATCGATACTAGTACCGTTTTTCGATTTATTCATGGAGAAAAATTGGTTAAGAGCGCTATTTGACTCCAAGAAACTATCACGTCACCGTCCGGTATTTCATACAAATCCCATAGAAAATGTTTATTTTGACGTAAGGAAGTATCTGATTTGCCTTTTTGGAAACTAGCAGATTGATCCCAAATAAAATAAAATATAGGCTGTTATGAAAAAGTTTTGTAGTTAACTGTACAAAGCTCGATTGGGTAACGAATTTTGAGCCTCTTAGCCAAAAACGAAGTTCTACTGACTGAGTTCTTCAAAGGCTTCAGGATATAAAAGAATCACGATTTATCTAGTACTAACATGGAGTATTTAGAGTAAGTTCTGAGCACATAGGAGTATGTTTAATACAACCCAAGGTTGAGTATTGAAGAAGTTTGGTTGTACGAGTATAGTTTATGTACCTCTATATAGAACAATCATAGAATCATCATTACAAACAACTTTACAACTGTCAGATGCCTTTAGGCAGCTTGAAAAATCTGACACCAGTGTTGGCCACACGAAAAACAAACAAAGAAATAAACAACTGAACTATTAATAAAACTTTTAATATATCTTATAGATAATTTTTTTTTCCTATTTATTCAAAAAAAAAATTTAGTATGGAACGGCTGGTTTTATTTTTTCACGTAACGGTAACGAGTCAATCACAGACATCAAGCTGTTAAACCGGGAGATATGTATTTTTTCATTGTTTTGCAAATTTTCGCACGAATGCATTCCCAAACAGGGTTGACGTCAGGCAGGCGGTATCCCAGCACTAGCTGCTAAATCATAGGTGCTCTTCGTGGACAAAAATGTAAAAATAAATTTAAGTCCACGAAGAGAACCTGCGAATATTAGGTGCTCTTCGTGGAATAGGCCAGGTGCTATTCAGACGGGTGCCCTAAGCGGAATACCTCGGTCATAAAACTATAACCTTCATATTCATAAAAATTAACAAACGTCTGCAAAATCTATTTTAGTAATTATATGTTTTGTCTCTATCACTCTTTTAACGACAAAACATATTTTAACTAAAATAGGTTTAGCAATCGTTTATATCTTTTTATGAATAAGGGGGTAAGTAGCCAAAGGCTATTTCATCTCCACTTCGCAAGGTCTTTGGCATCTTAAGGTGACCATTGACATGCATATTACCTCTATATTTGGAGAAGAAAAGGCGGGAAAGCGCACGGGCTCCAAAGCAGCACAGGTAAGGAAGCAACCGAGAATGCGATAAGATGTACATATACTTATATATAGTTTTGTAAGGATAAAAGTATTTTTATTATTGCTCAAATATTGTGTGCGTGAAAGAGACAGATGGTAAACAAATATTGTTTGACCATTCATATCACGTTGGGATCTACACGAAGGGATTTAGAATACTAATTCTTGCTTTCACACCATGTTTGGATGACTCAAGCGAAGACAATATAATGTGTCAGGCTACGAACAATAATTCCCTAGAATCGTAACTAATCCCGAAAAATCATTCCACGCGATATGTACCGCGGCGGGCGGGGCTTAAAATATGAACAGCGCGGCGCGACAGTTCGCCTTGACACTCGAGTCGTGCGGTTGCATCGCAAGAAGTTTCCTTTGAGAATATTGCTGTGTTTTTGCGATAGTCGATTCATTAAAAATGCCGTCATGTGCCGTGAAATGGTGTAGAAGTCATATAGACAAGAAAATTAGTTATTAAAAAAAAAGTAACACGTAAACAAGGTTATTTATTTTAGCGTAGCGTACTGCTTATTAGGTACCATCCGCGCGTTGTACCTAACCGCTCGTTGCGTTGACTGCCCCACCCGACCGACGACGACGCTTTAACTTGTAGCGACCAATCGCATGCATCTTTGTCTATGTGTGCGTTCAAGTGTTTCTTTGTAATTACTGTTCGTTTGTTTGCGTACATGGAATTAGAATCGAAGCGGTGAATGTAGGAGCGTTCGATATCTAGAGATAATATTTCGATGGTGTCGGGTCAACTAATTTGGAAAGGTTTAGTACAGAGATTTTGTTTTTATTAAAAGCTTTTATTTATCTTGTAAAGTCTCATCTACCACTAAAAGAAATTCTAAAATACACTATCACGTCTTTACCCTTAACGGGGCAGACAGAGCCTAGAGTGGTAAGGCCCAGGCCACTTTTAACGTGATGATGGGCGCATGTAGGTGAAAAAGGAAATCATAATTGTGATGTTTATATCGCGATAGTTTAAAAGTATTTATAATTGTGCTGGGTTCCTAACCGCATCGCCTATTGATAAAATTCAGATTCTCGCCCATTCCCTCCATCGGCTTTTACGATCTGCGCGGGAAAAGAAGCAGCAGGAACATTTTATGTTTTTCTTATCTCCCAGACCAGCAAGGAAATTTAAAAAGATTTCCATATATCATTATAACTTTGTTAAAACAGCAAACTTCCTTTCTAATTAGTATAAGGAAATCCCAGTGGATGTTTTTGTGGGATATTATCAATCAAGTTTCACTAAAACATACATTGTTAATCGTCGAAAGGGCGTGTCTTGTCCGTTATGTTGAAATAGTGCATCTTCAATACCGACAGTAATTTTCAATTTGTTATTGTATGAGCTATCATACAATAACATCTCATACATTGTAGCAAGTAATTCATACCTACATACATAGACTACATATATATACTAGTACTATATTAGTTGTAACTAGCAATGTCTAGAATACTGATACAAGACCTAGGTCACTAGCTGTGAATCAAATCACCCACAACAATTTATAGCGCCGCGCGCCGCCGACCGATGTATGCATCGGTGCATACATACGTCCATGTTACTAATTCGGTTAAATACTCCTCGAGCCAATAGCGGGGGGGTTAAAAAAGGACCCAAAACCACTTTCCAAGAAAAATGTTGGGTCTCTGAACGCAAAACCGGGCGGATTTGAAAACTATGAATATAGCTTAAAGTGTACTTCTTAAGTGACTTTAAATAAGGAGTAGCTTCTCATTTCGAATGTACATATAATTCTTATTAAGACTGCAGTCTTCGACCGTGGGAATTTTTGATTGAACACCCGAATCTATATTTTCTATCTACATATACGCATTGCGCTGTATTGTACATGCACCATGGAGACAAATTTAGACGAATTCAGAAGCGCAGCGAGCGGTCTGCCTTATCAGCGTTTTCGTCCCCATATTTATTTGAGAATTTCGGAGAACTTAAAATTTTTCTATCTTTTTACAAAAGACAAATTATTTTTATTTATTTATTGTACGTCGTTAAGCATGAATCAATCTTCATATATAGGTATTTTTTATTTTTTAACTCAGTCGTATACGCAAGAAATCCGACGACGTATTTATTCGCTTATATTTTCTTCAAAGTTAAACCTTTTTAACTATGTTTTTGAATGAATGATTTTTTATTTATTAAAGTTTTTTCATTCACTTTTTAGGATTTTCCTTTGTCTTTATTTCTCTGTAATTTAAAGATAACTTCATGTTTTAAATTCCGTGTAAACAACAATGACATGAACGTCGCACACCGCAAAAAATCGAAACACGTCTCAGGTTATTTGGAATTAAACAAACTATTACAATGAAAATCAATAAATTTTCTAATTCCCTTTTTTAATTCTTAAATAAACTTCAATTTAACATATCTTAACATATTGTTACTAAGATAGTTTGATCAGCGCCGAAAAAGCAGTCAAAATCATTAAAAATAAGGACTGGGCCGTTCAGGAATATTCTCCATAATTTCTCAGTTTTTGAACCGATTTAGAAAAATCTTTTTTTGTTGGAAAGGGTAGATATACTCGTATATGCAAGTTGGTTCCATTGTCACCAATGAAGATCTGATGATGGTATCCTCGAGAAATCGAGGGTCCAATCCTCTAATATTCTATGCACACATATATAGTGATTTTGGTGATTTTGTTAATTTATTTATTTATTTAAAAGTGTTAGTGTTAGTGTTTCCTTCATCTTAATAAGCCCCTCCCAAAACAAAATCCTGGATCCGCCACTGCCCTGAGTTTTCATTACGTCAACCCAAATATTAAAAATCGTAAGTATGCATGCAAGGTGTAATGGTGTAAAGACGACAGATCCATTTTATGTTTCGCCTGTAACTAGTCTACGTGTTGAAATATTGTTACAAACAAAAAAGGCGTTCGTATAGCTTTCCCGCGCGATCCGATAGAGGGAACGGGCAAAAATTTCCAGGAATTATGTCAATAAGCAATACGTCTTGCAACTCATCATCACTATTTCGATTCCCTTTTTAAAGTACAAAGTCACCTTCATGCTGGAATTTGCCTTTAGGGCTTAAAACCTTAACCCCTATCTAACCCGCAAGGGATAACACTTTTATCCCGCTTTAAGTTACTCGTTATTAATATTGTAAAGAATTTTGTCTACTTTGCGAAGTGGACCTTTTGACACTTGACGTTTTAGGACACTTGACATTGTGGGACTGGACTCTTTAACACATTTTGGACATTGCTACTCTCCAAACACCTCAAAAAAAAAAAAAATACAAAAGTAAAAATTTGCAAACGCGGCCTTTTCCCTAGTGTATATTGACATCCACTTTATTACAAAATCAATAATTGTTGGGTTTTCGTGTGTGTAAGTGGACAACACTGGTGTCAGATTTTTCAAGCTGCCTAAAGGCATCTGACATAGCTTGACAACCAAAGATATTGGGAAGGTACGAGTACATAAGGTACATTATTGCTCTTTGTTGACGACATACGATTATGACAGCCGGGAGCAACGGCTTAAAGTGTCATTCGATGCTCGGGAAAGCTCGTTAAATTTTTGTGCCACTTGTGGCCACCCATCCAATTGCGGACCACGTCTGCGGTTGCTTAACTTGCGAAAGTCTACCGAGCTGCTAAATAAAAGCGCGTAATTTAATTCTACCTACACAACATGACACACGAGTCGAAGTTTGTGACCTTAAAACAATCGATCAAATCTATAAAGGCCCGATAGAAAGTTGATCATATGATATCGGACAGCCGTGGTAGCCCGAAGCTAAATCTTTACTCAAGCCGTACATTGACAATACAATGTCGATTCCAAATTCGAAGCTAAAATCAAAATCATTTACAACAAGTGTTACTTGGCCCTTGGGTCTTGCGCCTGGGCCAAGAGCCGGCATCGTCGGTTCGGCAATATTTGTCGATCCGAAGCAATTATATCGCCTTTTTCCCCGAACTAACTATCTACATGTATCCGATTTTACCGCCCGGCTGTGCTGATTAATGCCACTCTGGATGAGTGTGTAGCAACCTTAATAAAGTCCCTTTTACTCGGTGTAAGTTGCTTGCCTGTTGCATACAATTAAATTATAGCAATAAATAACTTGCATGGTCTAAAACTCTAAACAAAACGTCATTCATACAAATCATTTATTGCTTTAATCAGTCAAGAAATTTGCACCGTGTAAAAGGGGCCTTACCTTTTTTCAGACCATTCAATCAAGCTTCTGCAATAAAACAACGTTTTATTGTCATAATCACGCATTTCACACGCTCTCGAAACTCGATCGCTTTGGCTGCATGTTGGTCGAACAACTTTCCTTGTCCAAAAATCCTTGAACTTTTTTAATTTATTCCCACACGGTATTGTTTAAAGATTTTTGAGTTGTTTGTTGGTTTTTCGGGTTTGTAAGTGGCCAACACTGGTGTCAGATTTAACGAGCGCTTTTGCGTTATAGAAGATATAAATATACATAAATATTAATCACGACTTTATATTATATGGATTAGACAGACTCTTTCTGTCTTATAATAAAAACAGGACTAACTTTATTACTAGGTTTAAACCACTACCCGCCCAAATCAAGTTGACATCTAGTAATATCACACTATTTCACCTGTCAATGTCAACTGGATTTGGGCGGATAATGATTTAAACCTAGAAACAAAGTTATATATACGTGGGGCGCACTATAAGTTTCCGGAATGAATATGAAAAAATACTATTAAAGGTACAAAATTAATTTATTGTTTTACAAAATAATCTCCCTTGGCGTCTATGCACTTTTTCATTCGATGAAACCAGTTTTGAAAACTTTTGTGCCACTCCTCTGTGGTGACCTCTGAAACGTGTTTTTCATACTCCTCGACAGCCTCTTCTGGTGATGAAAATCGTTGACCGCGTAATTGGTTCTTAATTTTTGAGAACAGAAAAAAGTCACAAGGTGCCAGGTCGGGACTGTATGCAGGATGACTCATGAGTTCTACATTTTTCACCTTCAAAAAGTCGTTTGTCTGTCTGGCCGTGTGAGAACTAGCATTGTCGTGGTGCAGGATGATACGGCGTTTACGGTTATTTTTACGGAGTTCGTCAATAACTTCCGGCAAACAAATGTTCGTGTACCAGTCACTATTCACTGTACGACGATTCTCTAAAGCAACAGAAGCCACGTGTCCAGTTTTATTAAAAAAAGAAGCAATCATCCGCTTAGATGCACTTTTCACGCGCGCCACTTTGGTTGGTTTCGGCTCATCTTGAAAGACCCATACGCTCGATTGCTGCTTTGTTTTGGGATCGTAGCAATAAATCCATGTTTCGTCACCTGTTACTATGTCTCACACCAAATTTGACGCACCTTCGTTGAATCTGGTAAGCATGGCACTGCACCAAGTGACGCGGTCCGTTTTTTGAGCCTCGGTCAAGTTGTGTGGGATCCACCGCGAGCACAGCTTTCTCACACCCAAATGTTTGTGTAGGATTAATTGTATTTGACTCATGCCTATTTCTAAGGATGCGCGAATTTCATGGTAGGTCACATGCCTGTCTGTTTCAATCATACGGCGCACAGCATTGATGTTTTTGTTGGTCACAGCGGTGGACGGCCGACCATCGCGAGATTCGTCACTGAGATTGATACGACCACGCTTGAATTCTGCAAACTAGCTATAAACAGTTGCCTTGCATGGTGCTTCATTGCCAAAAGCTGTTTCAAGCCGAGCGATGCTCTGTTGAGCTGTCAAATTACACTTAAAATCGTAGAAAATCATACTACGAAAATTTTCCCGAGTTAAATCCATGTTGATGCAGACACACAATTTTTTAAATGGCGCCACAAGGTAAAAACAAAAGACAGTCAGATGAAACAAACTGCATTCTACAGCCAAAGAGTTCTATTTTCAAATGTTGCAATAAATTTTTAAATATTGTATATGTAAGTGGCCAGTTCCGGAAACTTACAGTGCGCCCTATGTATATCCTGTTTTTATAATAAGACGGCTTATGACTGTTAGACCCAAAGACTAAGGTCAAAGGCGTAAAGGTGGATAAGGGAATCAAACACCTGATTCCTCAAATCTTCGCCCTACCGTTCACCCGGTTTTTACGATCTGCGCTATTTTAAAGACCGATCATTTATTGACCAGGGATATATAACGAAATAATAAGTAGCATAATATAGTTCTTACATATAGCATGACAAACAACCAACATATAATTGAGTATATTTAACATTTCCAAAGCAGGAATAGAAAATTATTATGCACCGTGATTTCCAAGCAGAGACTTATATACCAACGTACTCTATATTTAGTGTTATGACATCATAGTTTGTTTTGTACAAGTGGATATAGTTTGTTTTGTACAAGTGGTTAATTACGAAGTCTCACTCCCAAGAGATGGGAGGGGTTTATTATCATTTTAAGTACTTAAGTAAAAATAATACTAAACGAGAACTAACCCAAAGGACTTCAAAATGCCCAAAATGCCACCAAGGATAACCACATTTAAAAACCACCTCAGTAGAAAAAGGTAAATTTTAAAGTGATAAGAAGTCACATTTGAATTTTTAAGTTGAAGTATATAAAATATTTTATTTATATAAAATATCTACGACCAAAAAATCAATTTTAAAACCTTTAAAATTACTATCTTACAGACATTAAATTATAAAATTAATTTTAAAATTCAATAGGTAAATAATTTCTTCTAAACCGTTTCTAACTAATTCTTACTAGTACTAATACTACATACAGGACACTAGCATTTCTTTAAAAAATATTACCAAAAAAATTTTACTTATCACGAAAAAAAAAAACCAGGTGCGCTTTTCAAGGTTCTACCTAAATAAAGAAAGAGAAAATCCCGTATAATAAAACGATATGTATGTTAAGAGCAAGTCATTATTAAAAAGCCTATTTCGGTTTAAAAGAAGCTTTATCAGTTAGAATTTAAGGTTCGGAATCCCAATTAGTGGACTGGTTTAAACGAGATACATAATAAGTCCCCTGAATGTGGGTTTCAATTTACTTTCACTCAAGTCCAAGAGCGGCAGGTGACGTCACAATGTTTTTGTGTGATATAAGTTACTTAACATCTCAAGTGGATGATAGGCCTAGGCCTTTTTAGCCGGTTTCAAATAAGATTTTAGAAAAAAAATGTTTAACTGACTTCAAAAAAGGAGGAGGTTATCAATTCAAATGTATGTTTTTTTATCTATGTTTGTTACGCGATATCTTCGCCAATTGTGGACCGATTTGGATGATTCTTTTTTTTTTATTTGAAAGCCTTTACTACCAAGTTAGTTTCATTTTAATTTGGTGAAGATATGATGGAGAACTTTGAAGATATGGAAGAAAATCCTAAAAAAACTATCTTCGTTTTTTTTTTTTTTAATTTAATTATTCGTTCAAGCTTTTATTGAAAGGTCTAAGCACTTGTCAAGTCAAATTAAATAAGCCCAAACTTGATTGGGTTGCGTTGTTTTATAACAGGATTCCTATAGCCACCTCCCGGCTTCACACAATGTTCCATTTGACTCAAAAAATTTCCCTATGCTGATTATCGCATAAATAGATCAAGGAATGCATTTCAAATGCAAGACTAGAACACCCACGTGTCAATTCCAAATAGTTTTTTAATAAAAAATAATACATGATTCGTGACCTTTAGCAAGAAAGTTTAAAAAAATAATTCTGCAAGAGTATCTGAACAAGATATATATTTTTTTATTAATACAGTTTAATAGTGGGTCTTTAGTCGCATATTTTACAGTTTTCATTTTTGGATTATCGCCTCTGGTTACCGAGTAATATTTTTTTTTTCAGAATTTTGTTTTTATTTTTTTTCTTCCAAAAAAATCAAAAGTGGGACTTGTGACTTGCACTGAAACATTGCTCTTAATTAGGTCTATGATTGATAAAAAAATCACGTTCCTATATTGCGGCGTTTACGAGTAATCTAATTTTAAAATATAGCGTTAGGGTTGTCACTCAAATTGACCTTTCATTTCAGTCATAATTAATCAAAATTTTTCTTTCATTTTAAATCTGTATATTATTTACAAATAAATGATACCTTGTTCATTTGAATTTGTTCAATATATACATATTATATAATAGTATATATATATATACTTCTAAGTACATACTTAAAAATAGCCAGTGGCATTTTTTGAAAGCTAAATCTTATTAGGTTTTTTTTTCGATGAAGGTTCATGCGTAGCGTGGGAAGGGGTCCACCCTCGTCAGGCTTATGCTTAAACCCATGCTCATACACATGAACCAGAGAAACGGGGGTGAGGCATGATGATGATGATGATTCATCTAATGTTTACGACTGCACGTTGATACTGGAAAATGAAAATAATTTGTTTGTAACTTAAAATTTACCGAAATCAAAATAACTGTAAAACTTTCACAAATCTGCTAGTAAAAATTTGTAGGCGAGTTCACTAAACTGTGTGCGGATACTGAGAAGGGCTCACCGAAGAAACTCCAAAGCCATTGCATCTTTTATGATTTTTTTATAGGTATAATAGTACAGATAGTAATTTACAAAAATTTATACAATTGAAAAAGCCTGACAACTGAAGCAATCTATTTCCATGGATGTCAGACATCTTTCGGTAGTAACCTTTTTATACAATTTTTTCATGATAATAACTTTTAATTTATCTGAAGGTAATTTACCAACTTATGAAAAGACACTATATAGCTTAAAGTAACTTCTCATAAATAGGTACCCAATTTTCTGAATTTATTACCTTGATTATACTAGTTATATAACATAATGGTATCAGTTTTTCCAAATATGTTTTTTTTATTGTTCGCAAATATGCAATTCGTTTGACCTTTTAGTGACAACCCTAAAATGTACCGTATGACCTTTCTACATAACTCCCAAACGCCGCGACATAGGAACGTGATTTTTTTATGGATAATAGACCTAATTAAGAGCAATCTTTCAGTGCAAGTCACAAGTCCCACTTTTGAGTTTTTTGGAAGAAAAAAATAAAAACAAAATTCTGAAAAAAAAATATTACTCGGTAACCAGAGGCGATAATCCAAAAATGAAAACTGTAAAATATGCGACTAAAGACCCACTATTAAACTGTATTAATAAAAAAAATATATCTTGATCAGATACGCCTACAGATTTTTTTTTTTAAATTTTCTTGCTAAAGGTCCCGAATCATGTATTATTTTTTATTAAAAAAACTATTTGGAATTTTTTTTTATTTTTTTATTTTATTTTATTTCATCTTACATTCTATCATTACAGGTTATTAACCTAATGCGATAGTGCAGCCTATTACATTTTATTGCAAATAATCATTAATGATACCCGTGTGAATTCACTCAGAGTAGTAGTAAATAAGTCGATCCTATTGGCTACAACGTTAAGCGTGCGCAGTGCTTGTGTGAGTGGTGCGTCCCGCAGCAGGTTGGTGCGCGCTCTGGGCACGGCCAGCAGCGGCGGCCGACGGCGGCGCCACACGTATTTGTTTGGCACACATAGCCCAATCTGTGACAATACATCTGGATGGTTTTGCTTGCCCCTTATCACCTTAAAAACATATGTTATTATAGCCAGGTGCCTTCTAACCCTTAGTTCGTTGTATCCAACCATACCTAAAATAAATAGGGTTGGATACATTAAAGGGTAGAAAGGATAGACTCCGTATAGCCTCATGTATAGATACCTAACAAATTTTGAACTTTTTCCAACATGAGACTATACTTAGCCTCGCTTGGATCCCAGATCATAGACCCTGTTTCTAGTTGGCTCCGAACCAGTGCATTGTACAGAGATATTATCGCGTGGATGTTAGTAAAAGGTTTTACTGTACGCAACACAAATCCTAGATTTTTAAAGGCACTCTTACATATTTTTGTGATGTGTCCAGCAAAACTTAGGTCTTTGGTGAAGGTGATACCCAGGTCCCTAACTTCAGAAACCTGCTTTAGAACTACCCCTCCAATATTATAATCATATTGAACGGGGTTGTGTGCTCGTGAAAATGTAATTGTCTCGCATTTGGAGGTATTAAATTCTAGAAAGTTTTCTTTGTTCCAATTGACCACCCTGTCAATATCCCTCTGAAGCCTTTCGCAGTCCTCACGGCTTGTAATTGCCATAGTTAGCTTGAGGTCGTCGGCAAACAACAAGCATTTTGCTTCCTGTACTACTTGCGGCAATTCATTTATCATCAGGATGAACTGTAGGGGACCTAAATTACTGCCCTGACTTACTCCAGACCTCGTGTGATATGACCTTGACGAGTGCCCTGCATATTCTACGTACTGTCGCCTATCACTCAAGTAGCTAGAGAAAAAATTCAGCAACTGTGGGGTGAAGCCAAACCGTGCAAACGTCGTAAGCAGCCTATCATTATCGACTAAGTCGAACGCTTTTTTGTAATCGAAGTAAGCCGTGTCTGCCTGTCCCCCCTCGTCTATTATCGGTGCTATGAAAGTCATGTGGCTGGTCAGATTAGTAGCAGTACTTCGAGATGGTCGGAAGCCGTGTTGAGCGTCAGATAGCTGGGCGCTCACTTGCGGGTATATACTATTATTAAGAGCCGTTTCAAATACTTTGACCGGAATCGAAGGTACTGCCACGGGTCTGAACCCTTCTACCTGACCACTATTTGATCCCTTCGGTACGGGAACAACCCGAGTTATTTTGCATACGTCCGGGAACACTGCTGACTTCAAGCACGAATTGAAAATATGTTGCAGTGGTTTCGCCAAAACTAATCGGCAATCCCGAAAGATGTAAGGTGGAATGCCGTCTGGTCCCGCGGATTTTTTGGGTTTGATCTGCTGAAGAGCTCGCTCAACGTCACATAATTGTAGCCTATCGACCTGAACTCGACCAGCTCCATTTTCCCCTCCTGCCTCAAACATTGCCGTGTTTACATCTAGCGTGGCTTTCTGTAAACTATACACCGATTCGAAATAATCTGCAAATTCATTGACGCATTCCTCATTCGTCAATAATACGCCGTTTTTAGCTATTTTTGGTGTACTTCTACTCCCTTTCTTGGAGTTCACGTAATTCCAAAATGACTTAGGATCCTCCTCAAGTTGACTTTGCCCAAATTGACACGTGGGTGTTCTAGTCTTGCATTTGAAATGCATTCCTTAATCTATTTATGCGATAATCAGCATAGGGAAATTTTTTGAGTCAAATGGAACACTGTGCTTCATCATCAGATAAACTTCTTGGTATAATAATATTGCATTGTCATCTAATTTACATTACATTATAATTATATTCTCTCCGTGTGGACGGCACTCTGAGCATTACATGTAACGCTTGTAGTGCCGTTAACACACAGAATTCGCGTTACATTACTCGTTAGATTACATTACACGCTACACCCGTCTGGACCCGGCTTTAAAGCCTTTATTTAGGCTTTAGCCTATCTGCCAGTCAACCCAACCGGGTGATGATGAGAATGACACGTAGTGCAAAACCGAAAGGGCCTTAAATTGGTTGTAACTACGAGGAGTTTGGATAATCCTTTTTTATTCGAGCACTAAACAATTAAGTACAATACAATGGCTGGAGACGTAAAATGTAGAGTCAGTAAGTTGACAAAACAATAGGATGCCATACCTATACTATATATACTAAGATATATTGACGACCTCCGTGGCGTAGTGGTTAACACGCCAGTCCGGAGGTTCTGGGTTCGATCCCCAGCCAGGGCAAATTGGAAAATGACCGTTTTCAAATTGTCCTGGGTCTTGGGTGTTTATCTCTATATTTATTTATTCGTAGTATCGTTGAGTTAGTATCCCATAACACAAGTTTAATACTTACTTTGGGGCTAGCTCAATCAGTGTGATTTGTTCCTATATATTTATTTATTATTATTTAAGCTGATGATAATCTGACAGACTATATACTTAAGTAAACCGTTAAATATTTATAATGCATTCTTCATCTCACGTTCCCGTTCACGTTGGTCCCGGCTGTCATTGTATGGCAGTCGTCAAGCTATGTCAGATGCCTTTAGGCAGCTTGAAAAATCTGACACCAGTGTTAGCCACTTACATACACGAAAAACAAACAAACAATCTCACGTTCTCTCACTACTCTACCTACTTTTAACGGAATTACAAAATAGTTCTTTTAGAAAACCTACCTTTCTACAATCAAAATTATTGCACATTCATAGAGAAATTCACATAGCCTCATCTTTACATTTAAATCGTATATTCGGAGGACTGCCAATACATCAAAGACGCAATCTCTATCGATGTGTTATTTATTATTCGAATAACATTATTCATTCAGAAGTTACGATCGAGTGTGGTTTCTTCGCTTATAGAACCATCTCGTAAAAAGCCACAGTGAAACTGTAAAGCTGAAGTTTTACTGTTGGAACTGTTTAATTATGAATACAATGTTGTTATATGTGTATTTATTTATACTTTATTGTACACACATATACATGTTTAAAGTACAACAGGCGGACTTAATGCTAAAACAATTCTCTAACAGTCAAACCTTTGGGTCGATTGGAGCGTTTTATGTGGGTGTGAATATATAAAGAAAACTTAAACTAAACTAAATTTAAAGAAATAATCACAACACATACTATAAACATACTATTATTATTATTACATATACACAATTTCTTAAATACATATATATTACTTCATAAAATATATACCTAAATTAAAATATATACAAAAATAAATAAACAAATACATAACCATAAATAAATATTATGCAATCAAGTCTGTCCTATGTTGGAAGTGGAAGTGCCTAAAAACTCTAAGTTTAAAGGAGTCGCGACTAGGGGCCCTTTTAATGGATTCAGAGGGACTTACTGCTTTAGTACTTAGTAGTGTACTTATTACTTTAGCCCTTTTATAAGTTTTCGAAAGATTTAATTTTTTCGTACAGGTTTTATTGTGAGGCCTAAGTAGTATTACAAAACAAATGTAATAAGCTCAAACTCGATGGGGATGCGACGTTTTATTACAGGATTTCTATAGCCACCTTCGATTTTCCTTTCACTCCATCATCAAATCAGCTTTTTGTTATAATAATATTGCATTGTCATCTGATTTACATTAACGTACAAAATCTCTTCTCAATCGGAAACTGGGGAGTGGCTCAAATTTAACTTGCAAGATTTGACCCAAACAAATAAACAACAAACATAGCAAGCTTAAATTTTATATCAAAATTTAGTACCTAATCAGTAATAGACGTTGCGGTCAGCAACCCATCACTATTTATATCCTTTTCCACATTAATAAACGACAATCATCATGCTGAATGTAGCCTTAGGCTTAAGGTGCCTAGTGTTTAACCTGTCAGGGATAAAGACGTATTTTGTTTTTATACAACGTAGAAGGGACATACCCGTAATAAATCGAATCACTGTCTATATACTAGACTAGATCACAAAAGTATAATAAAATTAAAATAACAGTCAAAAGAACAAAAAACATTTCGACATTTTTATACAAATCGCCCGGGCGGCTGCACACTTTTGTATGGAAAGGCCAATTTTTAGGGTTCCGTACCCAAAGGGTGCAAATGGGACTGAGACTCCGCTGTCTGTCCGTCTGTCCGTCTGTCACAGGGCTCTATCTCTTAAACCGTAATAGCTAGACACTTAAAAATTTTACCGATTATGTATTATTAGGGGGCTCATAGATCGAACCCGGTTGCTTTTAGCAATACAGTACTAACATGGTTTGTAAGGGTGCCGTTTTTACACTTTCAAACCATGTTAAATGCTCGTTAGGATTGCTGTATATTTAGATAGGTTTAATTTCTAACATAGAATAAGTACCATTATTACTAACACCTGGGCCTATGTTGTCTTAAATAAAGATTATTATTATTATTATTATTACTATGGCCGCTATAACAACAAATACTAAAATTAAAAAAAGTCAAAAATTAAAGGGGGTCGTCATACAAAAAACGTGTTTTTCAGTGTTTTTAACTAGTTTTTTTTAATGGCATTAACTAGATACTTGAAATTTTCAATGATTACGTATTACTATGGCCACTATATCAACATATACTAAAAATAAGATAAAGTTAAAAATTAAAGGGGGTCGTTATACAAGAAACTTGTTTCTTCAACGTTTTAAAACATTGTACGGAGGTACGGAACCCTTTATGTACGAGTCCAACTCGCACTTGGCCGTTTTTTATTATTATTATTTGGCTGTTATTTTAATTTAATTATACTATAACGATCTAGTATAGACCGTAGTTCGATTTATTACGGGTATGTCCCTTCCACGTTGTATATAAATGACTAATGTTCCTTTGCTACCATCTATGTCAATATGCGAGTCACTGACTATACAGTGTGACTTCTAAACCACCAGCAAAATGTTTGTAGCATATTCAATCATACTGTTCCAATTAAAAAAATTGACAATCGATTAAAAATCTTTGTCCTCCCATATAAAATCCATTTGGCTGAGTGCTGATTTGAATGGCAAGGCGAATTTTTTTATTTCGTTTTTCGCGATTGTTTTTATGGAAAGTAGTTCAGTATCATGTGCTGAATTGCTCCAAAAAAATCATTGGTGGTTTAAAAATTAAACCTGTAGATATATTAGGATGCATTTTAATTAAAAAATAGGCATTGGTAACCGATTTCCACTTGGTGTTAGGTCCCAGCAGTCTGAAACGTATCTATTATCAATTAATTACACGTACACACATTAACATTTCCTATAATATAAAACAAAAAAATAATGTTATAGATATAAGCATTAAGATAAACAAGTTACTTAAGGCCGTACCTAAATTTTCCAGGGTCCAGTGCTGCCCCCATTTAAAATAAATCATTTCAAAGAAAACGAAGACATCATTGAAATGATTTATTTAAAATGGAGGCAGCACTGGACCCCGGAAAATTCAAGTACGCCCTTAACAATGATCTATAAAGTTGTTTGTGCCGGCTCATTGGTCAAATAAATAAATATATTTATTTTAAATACGTACTCATAATTAAAAATAAGTTTATTGGCGTGAGACACCGACATAAAGCAAGGTCGAAACTTAATGTGTTCGCGATCGTTAAAACACAAGCTATCGTTAATAAAGAGGGTAATCTTATAAGATCTATACTAGGTGAAATTATAGTGGTCTGCACAAAAGGTATAATTAGAGCAAAGATATGATGAGATGATTTCTGGAAAGAAATGCCAGCAACATCATGTCTTTTTACAAACTTTTTGTCACAAAATTTATATCTTTTATTTTATCTAACTTGCAACGTACATAAGTTTGTAGTGAATTTAAAAATATTCTGCATTACATTTAGATAGAATGATAAAATCTTCATTCACATAAAGGCCACATATTATGTAGTCATATTAGTAGTGCAATGTGTTTGTACTGTGAAATGAGACCTAGATAGCGAATAGCTCCTGACTCAGCATGATGTCACAGACGAGCTCATGTGATGCAAGCTCATGATAGCGAGCGAGATACATATGGGTGAAAATTTCAAGTGTCTAACTATTACGAGTTCAGGAGATAGAGCCCTGTGACAGACGGAACGACAGCGGAGTCTCAGTAAAAGGGTCCCGTTAGCACCCTTTGGGTACGGAACCCTAAAGAAATATGTAAATAAGGTCATAATCCGATAGCGTACACTGTGCTGTGGCAGATTAGCTATCCGAGCCGCCTGCATTAGGGTCAAGTTATCTCAGTCCAGCACTATAATCTAGATAGATACCTACGTAGCAACATAATAAGCGTAAAATGTCATAAATGTCGCTTAAACGAACCAAACTGCTTGCAAATACACTGCACGTTCTAAATGATACTAATTCAACTTTGTAGCAATATTTGTGTAACATACATTAAGCTCTACTCAATATGTTTCTATAATAAAATTAGATTTTTTGATAAAAGAAAAATTAAATGTGAATGAATTTCTGGTGATTAAGAACTTAGCAGAAGAAAGAGAGACATGAAAAACACTCCACCGACAAGAGCGCGGCTTTTAAATACAAAAAGAAGAAGAATAAAGTTTTAATGAATATCCAATAACATAGAAAATAACAAATACGTATCTGCAAACATGCGTGATAAGTAAGTGCATAAAAAACTATTATTTGCAATAAAATAAATAAAAATACATATTGCAATGGGTATCACGAAAGTTTAAAAATGGCTACTTTGATGGAGAAAAACAAGTCATTATTAAAAAAATAACTTTAAAAACGAGCTTTTTATCTAAAGCAATGAACTAAAAAGTTTAAAATGCTTCTCGAAACGAATCAGTCACCCAAACTCGGTGGGGTTATGTTTTTTATCACAAAGATGCCTTCCTGCTTCATCATAAAATCAGGTCATCGGTACCTTATTATTGTACTGTCATTCAACTTACTTGAGTTTGCGAAGTTTCAGCTCTATCGAATAATGGGAAATGGGTCTAATTTATCTTGCAAAATTTGATTACGGAAACACAGACAACGGGACAGGTGAAACTAATAAACTTGTAAAAAAGCAAGTTTAAGTTAGTTATTTCTATTAATCTTGTTGTAAGATCGTTATTAGATTATTATGTTAGTGTTATGCTAGACGAATAAAATTATTTCACAAACTAGGTTGACCTTCTAAATTTGGAATTATCTTCATTTTGTTATTTATACTTGCAATACTATTATGAAACGACGAAGCACCTAAATGCATTACAGCTAAAGCTTATACCCCGAAATGAACGAAGTTAGTAATTGTGAAGACAAGATTTTTTTCAGTGAAAACAACTCCTGTCTTATAAGCAATTGGAACTACAGTTTCTTCCATGTAAAAAAATTCTAGGTTTTTTCCATGATTGTCCTAAGAAATTAAAACACATACAAGTACCATCTGCTTTTCCCCTCATTTACATCATAGATCCAATAAGCACTGGATTCCTTCTAATATGGTTGAGTTCAGCGATGGCTGATCCATGCGTCAACTCGTGAACGGGTGCCGCCAGTAGGGACTGGTCAGCTCGGACTACTCAGTGTTACTATTTCTGTAAATTGGATTTGGCACTCGTTCGCAAAGTTTACATGTTATATTGTGATAACATTGTATTAGGCACACAGAAGTATATTCTAAGATTAGGCATAATATCTTTGTAAACTAAAAAGCCTTTGTGCGCGTAGGCGACTAATACTGTGTAAATGAGTTTCTTTCGGCGTTTCTTCTCAGCAGTGGTCGTTGCGAAACGTATCGGTAGCTTTTGCACAAAATAATTAAAAATAATGATTATGATAGCATTTGGACCTTACTACCTTTGGCTCTGTCTACTACGAAAGATATCTTACGTAGTAGACAGAGCCAAAGGTAGTAAGGTCAAAGGTAACTATATAGTTTATAGTATGTATAACGTCTAACAAAATATACTGAAACTATTGTAAGCGTGAATTCAGTCCATGATACTGAACAACTTTCCCGAAGGAAATATGAAAAATAATTTTTTGCTTTCCATAAAAACTCGGATCGGATCACTTGTATGAAAGGCCAAATATTGTTTTTTATATTTCGATATTTGTTCTTTGGGATAATTTGTTTAGTATCAAGGACTGATTTCACCGTTCAAATACTTTCAGTATAATATGTTAGACCCTGTAATAAGTAACAGTACTTTTACCGAAAACAATCTAATAACCAGCATACTGACTGACAGCCATGTGAAAGAACACAGTATCGGCATTGTTTGTTACTTTTACTTTCGTCAAATTGTCTGCCTCTGTTTTAGACATGTGATTACAGCTCAATTGGAGCTTCACGCTTTTTGCGCTCATTTAACATTTCAAAGGTTAAAAAGGCATGAAATTTAAGTTGGGTTTTACATGTCCTCGATTGAGTAATTTTGTGTGGAAGCATCCGAGTTGTGATTGGATTTCAAATCAAAATTCTTTTTTTCTTCTTCTTATTCAGCCTATAACAGTCTACTACTGGAATAAATACTCTTCCAACAAATGGAGGATTTGTTTATAATCACCACGCTGGGCATACGGGTGATCTTTTATAACCCGACTGCGCCAGAATGAGGGTCATGTTTTTCGAGTGTATGTATGTAAATAAAACTACGTAAACAATAAAGGAGAAGACTTATTCTTCGCAGAAACCTATATATAACAATAGATATAACTTAGAATTTTGAAACATTAAGAAAATAAATGTCACTGGATTTTGTAAACAACTAATAAACTTTCTAATTCACGCAACTAATGGATTTCTGTTAGAAACCAATAAAATCCCATAAGAATGTTAATCAAGACATTTTGTTATGCAACATACATAATTTGTGCATCTTATTGATAATGTTATACGACCACAAGGTCACGTGGTCACAAATATAAAGGTATGTAGAGGCTGACGGAATATTCTTTTAAGCATATTTTATCGACCTCCTTGGCGTATCGGCAACCGCACTTGACCACAAGTGGCATTAAATTTTCGAACTCTTCCGTGCTTCAGAAGGCACGTTAAGCCTTTGGCCCCAGCTGTCATTATTGTATAGCAGTCATCAAACTAATTCAATTGCCTTTAGAGGCAGCTTAAATAAACTGACACTAGTGTTGGCCACTTACACACACGAAAAACCAAAAATACTTATCCTCCGCCACCGCCGCTAACAGTTCTTAATATTTACGACAAGCAACTTTTTTTTATCTTTCTCGTAAGATGCTTATACGTGTACGAACTTGCATTGAAATATAATCCCACGGTGAAGGAAATATGTTCAAACCACAGACGTCAACTATTATAGCGTATAATAAGTAAAAGTTATACAGCCGCGGTGTACTGTGTTAAAAAGTTCTATTATATAAATGCGGAAAAGCCTTTTCTGATTAGCTTTTAAGATAATGAGTGAGATACTTTAAACTCTCTTCGGAAGGTGATAGTAACGAACACTGTGGCAGATTTATCAAGTTGTGAAAAGGCACAAAGCAATCAATAATGCTCTTGTTGTGCGTGCCGTGTGGTTCCCGTCAGATTATAATAAGACCACTCCAAGTCTTCCCGTGGATGTCGTAAAAGGCGTGGAGAGTGTAGGCCAAATCCTCTGGCTGCTCTGGCCAAGTATGGCTCTGGTAGTACAGAGATGGTCATGCTCTTGCAGTGGAGACTAAAAAAGACCTGTTGATGATGATGACTGATAAATCAATAAAGAACTGGTTCACAAGTAACAGCAAAATAAAACGAGGCAGGCCATCTGGAAGGTGGGTTGACGACACCAGATTGACTAAGAATAGAAATAAATGGAGGTAGTTAGAAGATACCTTTGCCAACCTAAAGCTTACAGACAGAGAAGGCGATAATAATATTATGATAATTATGATAATATGTGTTATATATACATATTTTTAAAGGTGAATTCACTTCATGATACTTAACAAGTGTTAGATAAATTTTCAAACAATCAAGGTATTTGTTTATCTATATATGTATTTATCATAAAATATCGTTAAGTTAGTATCTCATAACACAAGTTTAAAACTTACTTTGGGGATAGCTTAATCAGTGTGATTTGTCCGTATATATTTATTTATTATTTATTTTATTATAAGATATGTTAGACCGATTAAAGTACAGATCTTGATAAGTGCTATTAAAATTGAAGGCCGCAACGGTAATGGTGAAAAATTGTACGTTGACAACAAAAAGCGCCTATTAACTGGCGCACTGGTTAAATTGTTTAGGTTATTAGGAAGAAAAGAGTGTAAAAGCTGTTGGAATAAAAATTATCAGCTTCTTCCCTCCCTTATTCCTCTATTTTGATGATTTTCTTTCCTTCCTTCCTTGATATACTAGTGGCTCTGTGAGCTGTAAACCTCGCGACTCCCCCCATCCGTTTGAAGTTTATCGGATAAAAAAGTTGTTCAGACAAAAAAGTTGTTACCCTTATTAATAAGGGTAACAACTTTTAGAAAAGTAAAATATCTCATCAAAAAAAGTTTGATGAGATATTTTGAAATTTTTTCGAAAAGGCTGAAATATGATTATTTTAAAGTTTTAAACTCCCATATCTCCGCCATTTTAAAAATAATCCAAAAACTGAATCGACAAAAAAATCTGTATAATTATCCAACCTGCTTATAAAATTTCACGAGAATCGGTTGAGAAATGCGACCTGTAGGCGAGAACCAAAGAAATTGTATATAAATCTAGAATGCTTACGAAATGGCAAACCCGTTCCCAAAAATTATACCTAAAGTTATAGCTCTCCCCTTCTACTTTATTGCACTGACAGTTTGCGGAAAAGGGACGCCTTCAACTTTAGGTACATTTTTTTGGAACGTTAGGTATCTAAATATAAGCATTATGAAAATATGAGCTTTATAGGCGTGGCATTAAGTTTAATTTTCAATGTTGTTTTTTTTTGAGATTATTACTCGTAGTTATTCTAGATTGTATTATATTATAAATTCTTTGGCGAGAACAAACCGACTGACAAACTGTCATTTTTGGCCAATATCGAAACTTACACGCTTCGCTCGCTCGCTCAAATATGATCCGCTTCACACAATGATTTAGTATAAAAGTCAATGGCTTCACATATACAGGCTAACTTTTTAACCACCAGCCAAAGTTTTGGAGCAAGTTCAGTCCATAATACTGAACTACTTTCCATGAAAACAATTAACGAAAAACGATAAAAAATATCCGCCTTCCCATACAGATTGGCACTCAGGTCAACTGATTTTGTATGGGAGGACGAAAAATTTTTATCTATTTTCAATACATTTTTTTATGGAAAGTAGTTTAGTATCATGGTCTGAACTTGCTCCAAAACTTTGGCTGATAGATAAAGAGTCATCTGTATAATTAAAATTAAAACAGGAATAGATTTATTTAAATAGAAAAATCTTTCTATAAAACAACAAACATGATGTTTACAATCAAACCACCTCGCAAGAATTACCAATCCTGTTCTTGTCATAAAGCGTAAACAATGAAAGAGTTTACCGTGACATTTCGCATTGCCGTCCAATGAGAATCACCGGTTCATTTCAATGATTAAAATTGCAAAATCGATTATAGAAAATATGTTTATGTGAGTTGTGTTTATCTTGTCCCAATAATGTTGCATAAATACAGTAAGTAATGGTGGCCAATCGGTTTAGGCTAGTGTTCCCGAGGACAGACTTTCAGCCCTAAATTTAAGCCTGTCAGTCCTTTTTTAGGGCTATGTTATTTTAAAAACCCTAAAACTAACTAATAGGCTTATGTTTAGGCTAAAGCCATTTTGAGACTCAGCCTAAGCAAAGATAATAAGCCATCTTATGAATAAATCATTTATTTTGAGAAAAAGAAAGGAAATTCATATTTTAGTTATGTATCGCCAAAGCAACATCGAACCAAAAGCCTATAAAGACTTTTAGTCCTTTTAGCTTGGCCTATTTAACAGGTCTAGCCTAAAAGATTTAAAGCCTTTATAGGCTTTTAGCCTGTCAAGCTCCTTAGTTAAGTCTAGCCTTTAAATAAAACCGGCCAAGTGCGAGTTAAACTCGCGTGGAGAGGGTTCCGTACAATTGATTGAATTCTTATAGGTTTTCCTGTAATCTACAAGCAATGAACTATATTTCGTATTTTTTTCTGTGTAAAATTATAGGCTCATTAGTTTCGGAGATCAGGGGGGGGGGGGGGGGGAATGGTCAATTTTCGTCTTCTTTCATGAATAAAATCAAAGCTATTTATTTTATAATTATCACAAAAATATATTTAAGATCCTCATAACGAGCCCTTTGATATACGACACAGTAAGGTTTGCGAAACTTTTTTTTTCAATTTCCTAATTTATCCCCCGAAAATGACCCTTATTTTAAAAAAAATATTTATTTACTTTGCACATATGTGTTCGGGTCATAGGATTACACCATCCTACCAAATTACACCTGTTTCGGTCCAGTAGATTCGGAGCAAATTGACTGTGACAGACGGACGGTCAGACAGTCGCACGAGTGATCCTATAAGGGTTCCGTTTTTCATTTTTTGTACGGAACCCTAAAAAGGCTAAAAGCCTATAGTCCTCAGAAACACTATAGGTAAACCGCTTAAATGAGTCCTCGCCCACAGAATACAGGGGCGCTCGAGTATGACGAAAAAGGGGACCGACAAGGTTGCGGGCGGCGGGCGCGCGGCGCGCCCGCCGCCTTTTCGTCATACCTCCGCGCCCCTGTATTACTCATTTAAGCGGTTTACTTATAGTTTAGGCACTGGCTGTGCGTCTGTGAGGCACGAGTTCAATCCTCACTAAGCGCAACTCGTACCACTGTGTTTGTACTCATATTCTGTCGCTGTCAGCTACCAAAACTTCCTTCAGGTGAAGGAAAACATCATGAGCAAACCTGCACACTAGTTCACTAGTGTATTATAAGTACTGTTGTCACCAGATGATGTCATTGAGCTACTAGGCAGCTTGAAAAAACGGACACCAATGTCAGCTAATAAGTCACTGGATATGACAAAAAAAATCAATTCTACATTCAAATTACTTCTTACTTTTTCTTACACATTCGTACTCATCCTACATTATAAACTCTTTTGTCAAAAAGAAAAAAATGTAAGTAAATCTTGAATGAGACTAGGGACACTAGAAATTAGTATAACTGAAATGGTGAAGATGTAACCTTCAGTTTGAAGCGCACTGCACTTGGTTGTCAGTATGTAGTAATCCGAAAATAATATAAATGGATGGACAGGTTGTTTACAGATCGCCTGTTGGTAGGATTAAGTAATCGTAGACCTGTTCGGTTGACCTGAGAATCTTTAAATACTTACGCATGATTTTATAAAGATACTCGTATTTGGGGTCAGACAAGATTTTATTTTACTAAGATATTATTTTTATTTATTAAGTTGACTTTTTATTGACGGGACAATATATTTTTTACACGTCGAGCGGTGATAAAGAAAGCCTGGAATCACATATTTGTAACCATATCGCATATGACTCAATCAAAAAGGATTCTCTCAAACAACGCTCGTTGAGACTGTGGAGCTGCTTAAACCATGGCCCACCTACTGTCATGTTCCAACTGCCCAACCCCTTGTACAATAGACGACCTAAACTCAGCTAATAAATAAATAAATAAATAAATAAATATATAGGGACAAATTACACTGATTAAGCTAGCCCCAAAGTAAGTTTTTTTTTTAAACTTGTGTTATGGGATACTAACTCAACGATACTATATTTTATGATAAATACATATATAGATAAACACCCAAGACCCAGGACAAAGGAGTTAGTGTGGCCACACAATCATATAATATTATAACCATTCCGACTCGCTAATAAGAAAAGAAAACTCTAAGCAGATGATTATCTGTTCAATAAATCTTCTAAACACAGAAAATTGCAGGTGATTGAAGACCAATAAAAATGACTGCATATTCTGTCATAATACCTCACATTTAACCCGGTTAGACACAAATTGACGGCAACTGAGGAGCCGCAATCGACAAATTGCCGATTGCACGAAACGAACACACAATAAGAAAACTGCAGAATGAGTGACATGCCATGTAGTTTCCAGCCCGTAAGAGTGTGGGTCCTCGACCTGTCCCGGCGCAGTCAGGGGAGTTCCAACATAGATAATAAGAAGATAGGACCACCTCCTATGGAACCAGAGACTCAACCCACCTGGAGAACAGAGACTCAACATCACAGATATATTAAAGTTATTATCTGACACACAACTTTATATCAAAAGTTATTAAACTTTAAATAATATTTATTTGGATGGATAAAAATGGAACTTCCCGTGGATGACGTAGAAAGCGACTTAAGAAATTCAAGCTAAACAAAGCTTATAAACATCAATGAGACCTCTTTAACCCGTCTGGCCAGCGTGGAGAGTGTAGGTCAAATCCTCTGACTGCTCTAGCTACTCGTAATATATGGCTCTGGTAGTAAGGGTCGTGCTCCTGTAGTGGAGACTAAAAAAAGACCTGATTATAAATATTTATTTACATAGCAGATATTATAACAAGAAGGTAGTTCTGGATATTTTTCAAGGATAAATGATGATGGTGGAATGAGTCAAAATGAAGAGGGATGTGTAAATGATTTGAAAATGGAATAAAATAAAATTTTTAATAAAATGAAGAATGAAAAGCCGACAGGATGAGATTAAGAAATGAGGTTAAAACATGATGCAGGACGCAACATCGTTACAAGAGTAAAAGGCTTCGATCAACAATACGAGTACTACATTATTACTCTGTGCTGTTAGATATCGGGTCGGCACACAATTTAAGTGCCATCTATTTGTACTTCTTTTAAAACACCTTATTGAGACTTGGAATCCTTTTGCATATTAATGATTTAAAACTTCATAAAACTACAAGTGTTTGCCTTTGCGAAGTAAAAACTACTGCTTACTTGTTCTATACTTCTGTTTCCTCTTTAATGTTAAAAACGACATCATCGCAGCATGTTCGTTCACGATATATTTCACCCACATTCGTGGGATGCACTTATAAAGATTTCAGGCCCCATTCTGTATGGATTTGACAACCACACAGTGTAGACAAACTAAATAACTTACTTTTAAACTTATACTTGTATTTCCCATTTAACTGTGAACACACGACCCCTTTTTACAACCCACATTTTTGTCTCATGTCTGAATATATTTTTTTTTATTGATCAAATACTCGCCATACAAACATTAGGTTTCTATCCCCTAAAATTGATAAAAACTATCCAAGGTTTGCTAAGCCTATTTTTGTTTGATATTACTTACACTACGTCTTTGTTCCTAATGGGGCAGACAAAGCATTTTGAGTCTGGCGGCTCTAAGCAGAGGGCCTGTAAGGCCGCAAGATTCAAAGGCCACTGTTCAGGCAAAGCCGAACATATTTGTAGTTATCAACTTTTTACAAACGCAGCACCTAGCTGCGACCTACATTTAGTACACTGACATTGTGACAATTCAAATAAGTAGTATATAAAGTCAGAATAAGCATTGCGTGGCAACGATGCCAACTTTCTGCGAACGTTGCCGCAGTGTAAAGAACGAATAATGTTTTTTTTATTTGTAAATAGAAGTATTGTAGTGAAAAGAATTTTTATTTTAGTTTTGTTATAAATAAATCTAGTCCTAACTCTTGTTAGCATTATTCAAGCATTGATAAAGATACATTTAGTTGCCAAACATGTGTTAGATACATAGTTAGCTTAAATGCCAAAGACGCGTTCTCATGCTATTATCGAAAGTATGCATGCATCACTGCGTTCGTTCGAAACAACCAATATTAAGTTCGGTTTCATTATATTTGCATACACGCGTGGTATTCTTGTAGCATGCAGATTTGAACTCAGAATGATTTGAGTAATTGAGCGTTCCAATATTGTAATGGTTGTCGAGATCAAGACTAAATGGCACTGAAATGATTAATATTTAATATATAAATAAATGTCACCAGAAGTGCAATAAGCTGGATAAAATGATTTCACATTTTTGACATTGGAAATATCTTTTCGCTCGCTCCAGTGTAGGCCCCGATTTCACGAAAAGGTGCAATCCCCTTATATCTCAGAGAGTTTTTAAAGGACGATATGCAAAAATGACTCAAAAGACGCATATTTACATTAGCTGCAAGGTGCAAAAATAATAATTCGAGAAAATCATAAATAAAAAAAGTTATGGCCAAAATAGTGAAGAAAAAAGTCATTTTTTTCTAAATTTTTTAATTTTGGCGCACGATATTTTGGAAACGAAGATTGATATCAAAAATTTGAGAAAAACCCCTCTGGACAATTTAGTGAGCTACAAGTTGAGCCTAAAATAAATACAGTAGGGTAAAGGGTTTGCCATGTAGCATAACCTTTTTGAAAAGTTAAAAAGTCAGAACGACATTTTTTCGAATTGCGTAGATTCTTTTCCAATGTGCTGGATAGTTGTGCGAGGCACGAAATCTGTGATTTTTTTATAAAAATTAGTTGCCTTTACTTTTTGTAGAACCCAATGGGAAAACGAATAAACAAGAAAAAAATATACAATAAGTACACACTCAAACATATCAATTACATAACTTTATGTTAATGATCAGATAAACATAAAGACGTTGTTCTTACTATCATTATTCTGATTCACACATACGAGTACAAACAATGCGCACGCGCAGATAAGCATTATGCGTGACGGTTAACAATTACTTGATGCACTTTGAGAGAATAGCTCTTAAGCTACAAATACATTAGATGCATTAGTTTCTTCTCAAGAATTTGAAATGAAATTGAATTTAAGGCCTTAATAACTTCAAATATAATTTTAAAATCAGTTACTCTGTTACTGACTCTGAAATTATATTATTTGGTTTCACGTATAAATTTTCACAAGTGGAATACTTTTTTTTGTTTTTTTTAAATCATCATTCATAATTTCAGCCGCAAAACGTCCACTATAGGCCACTCCCAAGTATTTTCAAAATGACCGTATTGACTATGACTATCTGATCTGAATATGATTTTTAAATATTAACAAAAAAATACATATTTCTTGTATCATGTATGTACATAGGTATGAAATATTAACATATAACTATTCCGGATTCTAAATGGACGTAAGTGTCTAAATCAGTGAAAAAGGCATAGAAAACTTTGAAAAGAATAGATCATAAATCTTACTAGTCGTGAATAGGACTGTATGAAAGGAGATGATCATTGCCAATAGAGGGACAATACGGTTTATATCACTATGGGAATGTTGGGAGTTGAAATGGAGAAAATTTAATTTACCAGGAAAGTTTAACACGACGTGCGGTTACTTATACCAAAATTTGTGCATTATCGTCTATTTATAACCTAAACCATGACATTTACGATTTTTGAAAAAAAAAGAGTAAGGAGGTAAGTTTCTGACTTCCCCGAAGATACGTCTTTTATTTTCAATTACATGACTTGTAAATCGGAATTTGGCACAAACTAGCCTAGATTTACGTTACGATGCATGCGTTCAGTTGGCCAACCTGACGGCCATACGGAGTTATACAGTTTGCGTGTAAAGTGATGGGTTTTTTTGCAATACTGCTTGAATAAAAAAAATACTGGCCATAAAAAAAATATAAATGAGCAAGTGCGAATCGGACTCGTACATGAAGGGTTTCGTACCACCGTACAATGTTGTAAAACGCTGAAGAAACACGTTTCTTGTATCACGACCCCCTTTAATTTTCAACTTTTTTTTATTTTTAGTATTTGTTGTTATAGCAGCCACAGTAATACATAATCGGTGAAAATTTCAGGTGTCTAGCTATTACGGTTCAAGAGATAGAGCCCTGTGACAGACGGACAGACAGATGGACAGACGGAAAGACGGACAGACAGCGGAGTCTCAGTAATAGGGTCCCGTTTGCACCCCTTCGGGTACGGTACCCTAAAAAGACGGTATACACATGAACGGTAATTTTCAACTACCATCACTTATTCCCAGAGAAGCAAAATATCGTGAGGAAACCGGCACACTAATTCACTAGTGTACAATAGTGATTGTTGTCACTAAATGACAGTCATTGAGCTATGTCAGGTGCTTTTAGGCAAATATCTGACACATGTTAGATATTTAGCTAATACTGTGTCAGATTTTTCGAGCTGCCTAAAGACATAGTGTTAGAAAAAGCTAACATTGTCAGATTTTCCGAGCTCCCTATAGATACAATTTTAGAAAAATCTAACTCTTAAATTTTTCAAGCTCACTCGATGAAGAAAAGAGAGTTATGGCAGGCATGCTCTCCATCGATGCAAACCTTTACAGCATTACGCGTGGTCAGTGGCCAGTAGAAAGCGGTCTTTGATCTTAGTTTGCTCGCTCTGATGCTAAATACCGCTATAATCGCTTAGCTGCGACTGCAGTGAAAACGAAATTACACGTAATTCACGAAGCCTAGAGTAACGCTAATTTTATAGGGGTCAATTTAATTAAGATTTACGTAAAACAAACGAAAATGATAAGATGCTTCATTCTGCGAAAATGACACTGTGATGAATTTGTATAGTGATGGTGACACGAAAGGTGAGAATTACTTACCTATGTAAGAAGAAGTTTGAAGGCATTAGTAGAGCATAGTTTGGACAATATCATAAGGAGAGAAAAGCAACATTTCCTTCTCTTTAATCTTCGACCTCAGTGACGTTATGTTCAACACGCTAATCCGCCAATCCGGAGATTATGAGTTCGATTGCCAGCCAGGTCAAGTTAAAACGTGGCCTTTTTCAAATTTTCTTCACATATTTATTATTAAATATAGTGTCATAGAGTCAGAATCCCATAATACAAGTTTTAACGTACTTTGGGGCTAGCTCAATAAGTGTAATTTGTCCTTATCTATTTATATTATTTAATAGTGATTTGTACTCAGCCTCAGAGAGGAGTGAAAATGCTAACGACTCGACAAGGAGATTCTTCTCCTTGTCGAGTCGTTAGCATTTTCACTTTTTTGCAGATTTGCTTACTTCATGATCAGGTCTTGTTTAGTCTCCACTGCAGGAACACGACCCTCTCTGTACGTCCAGAGCCAAATATTAGCCAGAGCAGTCAGAGGATTTGGCCTACATTCTTCACGCTGGCCAGACGGGTTAGAAATTTGTCATTGATGTTTATAAGCTTTGTTTAGCTTGTGCCTTCTACGACATCCACGGGAATACTTGGAGTGGTCCTATTCTACTTTTCCGGGAACCACACGGCTTCTTATTTTTTTCTTATCTTTAGGTACTTATTTTTTTCGAAGTTATATTTCAGTACGCGTTGATGTCTTTTCTTCGTCCTACTTAGTTACAAGTGCTCATGTTTGGATGTTTAGTCAATGACGCTGTAACCTCTGCCACAGAATACAGTAAGAGTAAGCGCCTCTGCACGAATTTTGGTCAAACTTCACACACAGATAGATTATATTATTTTTACTATGGAATTTAAACAAACAAACATACAAAAGCACACATGTTGCAAGTTAAATAAAAGCTTGTTGAACGAGCGAGCAAAGTTCACGAGTCTACTTCGACGATCCGGCTTTGCATATATACAGGGTGTAACAAAATATACTGAAAATAGTCTAAGACTTAGTCCATGATACTGAACAGCTTTCCCCGTGGAACATTATGTCTAAATATAAAAAATAATTTTTGACCTGTCATACTAATTGACCGAGCTTATCCAAATTTTTATGGAAAGCAAAATTTTTTTTATATGTCGATATATGTTCCTTGAGGAAAGTTGATCAACATCATAGACTGAATCTACGTTTAAAATACGAGTAGTTTCAGTATTTTTTATACGTTATTTAACCATCGGCATTATTTGAACTCTCATGTATTCTGTGCTATCGGCATCACCAACGGGTTTATATTTGTGATAAAGTCTGTGATAAAGTGTACGATAAATAAATAAATAATACCTTTGGTTGACCGCATATTTTACGGGAACGCTTCCGTTTTAAATTCAGGTATATAAATAAATATAATATTATACATGTCGTTGGAAGATCTTGATTATCTTATATTGGAGATTCACTAAATTTTGTAGGTGAGTCGTAGATCTTGCGTATGTTAGACTTCTCGTTTCAACAAGACGCAAATAGATTAAAAGAATTCCAATAAATAGGGTAATAAGACCTACCAAATATCTAGTAAAAATAAGGTTTTTGCCATTTTTTCTTTGCCGTATGTCGCAATTTGTCAACAGTTACGCAAAAAATGCAAGTAACAATTATATTTATGTACCGTCAGACCGGTCTCGACAGGTTTCACTTGGCAAGTGGAGCACAAGTAGCTATGGAAATATTAATCTGATATTACCATATTACTGCCGAATGCCGGTGCATTTCATACATACATATATGTATGTATGAAATTTTCCATACATTGTATGTATTAGTATGTAGTAAATATGTACTATAGTACTTATTTACTACATACTAATTATAATACATAGGTACACATATACGGGTAGACAGACCCGAAAGCCACAAGACCTAAAAGCCACAATCAGCCTTTACAACATGCGCAAAATTTTTATTTAAAAACAATACTTCCTTAAAAAAACACGCTAAATAAGCACATACGTTAGCATGTAAGTTTTTGTAGTTGAATATCTATATTGTACGAGTATATCTATCTATATTTAAGAGATATGCTCTTGTCGGTGGAATATGAATTATCTTTCATTAATCTCTCTCATTTTACATAAATAGTTAAAATCATAGAAACAATAATAGACCATGTAATGTGTGAGTACAATGGCGGACTTATCAAAAAATGGGATCTCTTATTAAATTATATTCAAACAAGTATCAGCGAAAGGATATAATAAATGGTAAGTTTGTACCTATTGTATAAACGAAGTGTAGTGAACGATACATTGTACGAACCTGTGACATTTAAATGCATTAAATTGAATGCTACTTGCAAATAATCAGTCAAGTTATGAGTCATACTTGAAAAACAACCATTGACTAGATTTATTGGAATAAAATAGTTTGCTATTATATATTAGTATATTTTCATAAGCCATGTGGTTTCTGGCAAAGTAGAATACTCGTAAGACCACTCCAAGTCTTTCCGTGGATGTCGTAGAAGGTGACTAAGGAAATATAAGCTAAACAAAGCATTTAAGTAAACATCAATGAGACCTATCCAACCCGTCTGGCTAGCGTGGAGAGTGTAGGCCAAATCCTCTGACTGCTTTAGCTAATGGCTCTGGTAGTACAGAGAGGGTCGTGCTCCTGCAGTGGAGATAAAAAAGATCTGACGAACAGAACAAAAATAGTTTTTCAAAAGGGGCGAAGGTCTTTGGAGAAAATGCTGCAGTGCAATTTGTTGCCGCTTTTCCTGCACTAGCACCTAGGAATGCGGCACTAAACTTAGTTGTAAGTAACGATTTGCCGTCAACATTTGTGCAAAACAAATTGATAAGAGATATAATAAATATCCTATGATAATAAAGATATTTAGAATTTGAATTCGGCGGGCAACGATTTTTTCAGAGTCGACAATGCGCGTATTTCACTCCCAGTGTTGCAGGCATTCATATAATACGGTGATCACTTACCAGCAGATAGGCTAGCTAGTATAGAGCGCATATGCAAGGGTAAACCAGGATTTTAACGCATGATAACATGAACATCTTTATAACAGAACGAATGGCAGCAGACTGCTCAGAGTAAATTTATTTATTTAAACCTTTATTGCACAAAAAAGTAGTGTACAAGCGGTGGACCTAATACCATACTATATGGCATTCTCTACCACTCAACCATTAGACCAAGCAAAAAATATGTGTGGCTGGCGAGTTTTATTTAGAGAATTTATAAATAAGTACTTACTTGTTTGAAAAATTCTAATATTTAATATAACCTATAATATATAGTATAGGTAAATTTAGGTAAAAAAAATAAACGAGAAATGAAGGCGCATCCAGAGCTCTACATTCATCCTGACGATGGTGTCCTATTGAGACCTTCTATTTTCATTAAAAAAAAACTTAAATATCTTAAAGAGAATTAAATATGAAATAAATGTTTGCTAGTAGATTAAATATGAACAAGTTAACAACAGCAAGAAATCAGTTCAGCCGACCGGGTTCTGAGCAACCTTGATAGTTGACCGTAGCAGGCCTTATTCGAGTAGGCGTTTCACTTGCATAAAGCTGCTGACGTATAGACGAATATAATACATGTTTTTAATTAAAGCCTACGAGACTACAAGGAAAAAAACTGAAAACAGGTCATGCAACTGCAGGTTTTTATAATGAAGAATAAATTTGTAAATGTGGTAAATCAGTGATTAGCTGATCATTCCCCTTGCAGTACTTTGAACAATACATGCGCATTGGTGATCCCCCTTTTCGAAACCTTTTTGAAACTTGGAGATCACGACAGGTCGTTTCTACAACCTTATGGTACGTAGGAGGAAATTCATCTAAAAATATGAGCATTTTCAGTTCCAAAAATACTCAATATTGTTACTATAGTATTGTTATATTTTGTATTTCAAATATATATTTTGAAAGTTTTCATTTATAAAACTTTTCTCAAAATATTTAAGAATACATTCACTATTTCTGTTAAAATTTATAATATATTCTTTTCATAGCGAAGTATGCCTCTCGAATTACATGTGAATGAACCTGTCATTCAAAGTAACAACTGTTCTGCGTTCATACATCATTAAACAGCCAATTAAATGGCATTCCTAAGATCAAATTAGAATTGAAATTTAAGCAGCGTTTGGCTTCGATGCACCATCAAATACAATGATATCAAATTGGGTGGAATAAACAATTAGGTCTTTAGTACGTTTTGAACTAAAGCTTTAGCTTTTATAAATGTTGTGACAAGAGTTAGGTCAATGGAGATATTCAGAATTTAGATATAAGTTATGGAGAGTAGGGGTTAAGTGGAAAACTTTAAAGTCAACCCAAATATGTACGAATAGACATTACTTTCATCTCACAGCAAAATAACACTTCTGGTACAGTATTCAAAAGGTTATTGATCTCCTTTAATAATAAATAAATATGATATGGGTAAAAATCTATTGAAACTATTTTAAGGGAAGATTCAGTTCGCGACTGAACAAAAAGAACATATATCAAAATATGAAAAAAAAGCTTCTGAACTAAATAATCCTTGGGATCTATAGGTATTCTGTAATAGACACCTCTGTTGTTATTCTTTAACTATTAACTATATAAATAACTGAAATATTTTAGCACATGGGGCTAGGATATGAACCTATGACCCTCTATCGTGATCTGTTAGCCAAAATAAGAAAAAAAAGTTGTGTAAACTACTACTATTACTAGTTGTGTAAACTAGTTACTTAGGATGAACTGAACGATTGTTTGGATGTATTCTGTAATAGTGTCCACTGTAGTTATTTTGGGGCCCATAACTGAGACATGAGACATTTTAGCACGTGCCGCTAGCATTTGAACCTATGACCCTCAATCATGATCTGTTGACGAGTGGCGATTGACGTTGCTCCAACACGACAATTGTTATAATTCGCTACGCCCAGCCACGATTCTGTGACGTTTGAGCAAACTGGTTTATACTGAATGGTATATGTGAAGTGTCCCTTTAATTCGGTGATCGAATTTGAACCTTATCATAATCGTATTATTGATTGAATTTACCAAGCTCGCAGTGATAATTCATTATGTTACAATACCATTATTGGTATTAAAGGTAAAAGCTGTCTTTGGTCGCAACCATTGGAATTGTCGAACGAAAATTTAGAGCAATACATCGAAATATAATCTATAGAAGCCTAACTAATCTCGAAAAATCATTCCACGCGATATGTTCCGTGGCGGGCGGGGCTTAAAATATGAACCGCGCGGCGCGACCGTTTACCGTGACACTCGAGTCGTGCAGTAGCGTTGCAAAAAGTTTCCTTTGAGAATATTGCTGTGTTTTTGCGATAATCGATTAATTGAAAATGCCGTCATGTGCCGTGAAGTGGTGTAGAAGCCATGTAAAACACAGGACTCGCCTTTCATATGTAAGTAAATTAACATTTTAATAATGGCCTGAGCCGGCTACCCGACCGCGTCGGTCAGATAACCGGCTCAGGGGACCCGGCTGCTCAACCGGCGCGGCTATGACGCGTGCGTGTCCTTGTCGCGACCAATCGCATGCATCTTTGTCTATGTGTGTGTTTGAGTGTTTCGTTGTAATTACTGTTTGTTTGCGTAAATGGAATCAGAATCGAAGCGATGAATAAAAGAGCGTTAGATTTCTAGAGATTATATTTCGACGGAGCAATACAAGAATTAACACGGATAATTCACAAAGATCTAAAAGTATCACGGATACTAGTACCTCTTTACCTAAAGGTGTGGTTAGACAGATTTTTGGATTTTTTGGTTAAAACTAACGTGAGACACAGACATTACTATATGTTACACGGGTAACTTACGTTGTAAGTTTACTACTGGCCGACATTTTTTGACATCATCCGGAGGTCATCATCAGGGCGAATGTGCTGTGCGATTTGCGCTTTTCACATGAGTTACCCATGTATAACTTATAGTAAGATCTTTAGATCGCAAGTTTCTGTTTACACTATGTAGTCTGTCTACAGTGTTCTTGAGTTAAGCCGCGCTATGTGGAGAAGAAATAGCCGAAACTATTTAAGTATGAAGAGTAACATTACAAGTAACTGGTACATTCTAAGTATTTTCTTTTCTTTCAGACCAACATGGAAGAACACGCAAGAATCAATCAATCAAGAATCAAATATTTATTCAGTAATTTGCCCCTAGCAGGCACTTTAACACGTCAAAATTTAAGTGTACATTACGTGTAATGTTTATTTATGTTTAAATTATTATTTAAAAAATGTCTGCCGATACTAACCTTTAGCAACAAGTGTTCACCAACAATATTATAAAGAAATGGTAACATATCGGTGTGGACATATTTGCAACAGTCCTAATTCACCTATACCCGTATATTCAATAGCACATCAAGCTACCCAGCTAATTTCGCCACTATTACCACTACATAAAGGTGCACAAAAGGTTGCTTATCCAGCTGTTGACTGTACAAACGACACATTTAAGGCGCTGACATTGCAATCGCCGTCCGAGGCCATGCGGAAGTGGACTCGAGATTTTCAATCGCATAATTTTCAAATAAATACTCGTTTATTAAACTAGAGCAAATATATACATATGGATTCGGTATAATTAGTTGATTTTATCTTTAATTGCGATGTGATAAAAGTTGTTCATTTACCAAAGAAAATGTAAGTTTTACTAAAATACAAGTGTACCAATTAATCTACTAAAGCTTTTCTTTCTCTCCTTTTTCCTATAATGCGCATTTCCATATTTTTTTGAATAATCACATTAAATTAGGCATAAACAATAAACATACATAATATGCAGCCATGATGCAGTTATCTGTTAGATTTCCTTTGTCCTAAGACGTGTAACTAAATTATTATAATACTCGTATAATATATTTTTTTAATTTATAATATACATAAAAAATTTATTACATTAAAAAGTTAACCTACAGCTATAACAAAAATCTATCACTATACTGACATTTACAGATTTTCTTCAGAAATGGCTTTAAACATTGAAAACTCACTTTACCGCGCTGTATTAAAATTTATAAAATAACTACTGTGCCGGCATTTTCCAAACATAAAAACTAACAAAGGCTTAGAGGTAGTTCACCTGACACTAGAGCTGTCAAGCACATCACTAAGTAGATCCCGCAATAGAAGATTGTGGCTGTGTTGAAGAAGATCTAAGGAGAATAGGCAGGAAAAATGGAGGAGGCCAGTAAAAGAGCGAAATGGAAGAAGATCGCAGAGGAGACCAAGACCCACAAAGGTTTGTAATGCATGTAAAAAGTAAGCATTTTACGATATCAATGACAAAAATGCGTAAGGATTTTACTCATGTATTTTTGTTACACACGTTTACTTGAAAATGTGGAAATGCGACGCAGCGGGGTGCGGCTCATGCTGTCGGATATTTTTTACGCAAGTGATATTACCAAATGAGTATATTCATTCACACCGATTGTAATAACTTATGAGGTTTAGTTTTCTGAGAAATCTTAACTCAGCTGCCCGGTACAAGTGTAATTATTGGAGTACAATACACATGTACGTATTTAAGTATTATTTAAGTTGTATGTATTTAAGTATTCGGTGTAAGAACGACGTCAACAATGAATTTTTGTTTGGTATTAAACGAAGACAGTCACCATAGCTGAAAACGGCCAGGGAAGATATATACAGGGACTAACAAAATATGCTGAAACTATTTTAAGGGTGGATTCAGTCCATGATACTGAACAACTTGCCCCAAGGAACGTATAGCGAAATATGAAAAATATTTTTTGGCCTCCCATATAAGTTGACGGATCAGCTGATCCGAGTTTGTATGGAAAGCCATAAAATATTTTTCATATTTCGATATATGTTCCTTGGGCAAAGTTGTTTAGAATCAAGGACTGAATTCACCCTTAAAATAGTTTCAGTATATTTTGTTAGACGTTATATATATTCATATATGTATGTTTATTATAATTATTGTATATAAGTATGTTTATTATATTGATCAACCCACACTACCTAATTTCCCATCATTTTTTTCTATTTAATCGAGGTTGCCTGGAAGAAATTGCTTAGCGAGAACGCCGCCTTTTGCGCATTACCTAGTTTTTAAGATAATTATGTCCTGTTTTTTACTTTTGTGCAATAAAGGGTATTGTATTGTATTGTATTGTACTAGAAATAAAATGCAATATTAAAGTTGAGTATGAGTATTATGTACTTAAGTAAAATTTACTCCCTCGTCTTCTCTATAGCTGCCGTATGGATGTAGTGCTGGTTTCCAGTCTTGAAGCTCCTAAGTCTTTGATGATGAGTGTTTGGCAAAGATGGCATTGTTTTCATACTAGTAAACTTAATAGTCACTAGTAGTTGCAGGTTTTATAACGATGTCTATGATGAACCCTAAGCCTACTGGTACAAGTGTTTTTTTACTTAAAAGTAGGCTCCAACACCTGTTTATTATAACTGTAACACAATTTACCTAAATATTTTTTTTTATTATTATTATTTTTTTATTTTACCTGTCGGGTATCGCAAAACATAAATTGGAACGTCAAGCAAATTTTATGACGTTCAGTTAATTTATAAATATAGACCTTTTGTATAAATAAGTATATGCAGATATTATAAAAGTTGGACTCACCTGTGTAGTCCGAAGGGCGCCGGTGACCGCCAGCAGAGCCAGCGTGGCCACGCACCACCACACCGTCCGCATCCTGATACCTGCAGCGAACACATTTTTATTAAACTTCTGTTAATAAATTCTTCTTCTAATCGCGTGTGTTAATAGCTGGCTTGAAACTGCATAAAGCGGAGACCTGTGAAGGGTTCCGTCCGTCTCTGTCACAACCCCTACGTGCAAGAGAGACACGAGACCCGCGACGGTTTCAGCTATCTCTATTGCATTTAGGGTTTGTGACAGAGATGGACGGAACCCGTCGCGGACGTTTGCTTAACGTAGTTTCAAAGGTACATTACTAGCTCTTTGGTTTTAAGCACAGATACTGTATATAATACTAGGTTTCAAGCCTCATGGTGTCAGATTTTTAGGGTTCCGTACCCGAAGGGTGCAAATGGGACCCTATTAATGAGACTCCGCTGTCTGTCCGTCTGTCCGTCTGTCACAGGGCTCTATCTCTTGAACCGTAATAGCTAGACACCTGAAATTTTCACCGATTATGTATTACTATGACCACTATAACAATAAATACCTACTTAAAAATAAGATAAAGTTAATAATAATTAAAGGGGGTCGTCATACAAGAAACGTGTTTCTTCAGTGTTTTAAAACATTGTACGGTGGTACGGAACCCTTCATGTACGAGTCCGACTTGCACTTGCCCGTTTATTTGAGATTGACGTAGGTCAATAGGCTGTCATCTAGTGAAAACAGCCATAATAACACACTAGTAAACTAGTGTACTGGTTTCCTCAGGATGTTTTTCTTCACCGTAAGCAAGTGGTGGTTGTTGAAAATGACTGTACAATACAAACTTAGAGGTACAAGTCGCATCTAGTGAGCATCGAACTTGTGCCTCGCGCACAGCCAGTGCCTACGCCGCTTGGCCTCCTACCGCTTCAAACAGTTTATAAATAAGTATGTTAATAAAACAAAGTGGAAGGGACATACCCGTAATAAATCAAACTACGGTCTATACTAGATCTTATAGTATAATGAAATTAAAATAACAGCCAAAAAACAAAAAAAATCGGCATTTGCATACAAAAGTGTGCAGCCGCGCCGGAGATTTGTATTAGAATGTCAGTGAAATTTCTTGGCTGTTATTTTAATTTCATAATACTTTAGTGATCTAGTATAGTTCATGGTTCGATTTATTACGGGTATATCCCTTCCACGTTGTATTACGTCTAACAAAATATACTGAAACTATTTTAAGGGTGAATTCAGTCCATGATACTGAACAACTTTTCCCAAGGAACGTATATCGAAATGTAAAAATATTTTTGACTTTCCATAGAAACTCGGATCAGTCGACTTGTATGGAAGGCTGAAAAATTTTTTTCATATTTCGATATATGTTCCTTGAAGAAAGTTGTTCAGTATCATGGACTGAATTCACCCCTAAAATAGTTTCAGTATGTTTTGTTAGAACCTGTATATTCAGGGCATTTCAGAACGCAAAAATCCTTAAAGAACATGTCACAGTCCGAGTTATGGTAGTATTTTCATAAGAAATTTTGAAAAAAATACAGAAAGTAGTTCTTTACCTATAGATTTCAGTAAAACCTATGCCGAGTACGGAACCCTTTCACGCGATTTTAGCTCGTACTTGGCCGGTTTATTTCATAAAAACTCAATCAGCTGATTCCTCGGTTTGTATGAGACATCAATTACATTTCTTATTTTATATTTAAATAAGTCTCTATTTTAAAAATAAAATAAAAATATTTTAAGACTGTTCTAGCTGATATATATGGCTCCGGGAGTACAGAAATGGTCATGCTCCTGCAGTAAAGACTAAAAAACCTGATGATGATCTAATCATATTCACAGAAGAACATGTTCAAGATCATCTTGGAATTCTTTTCTCTCTCTACCCAAAGGTTGACTGGAAGAGATTGCTACCTATGCGATAAGTCCGCCTTTGTATCATTTTTGTTTTTTTTTCTTTGTTAGTATTGTTGTATTTCCTTTCTTTATGGTGCAATAAAGATTATTTGTATTGTATTGTATTGTATCTTGAAATAACAAAAAATGTTTACATATTTAGTATAATATGTTTATTATTATAAATTAACTTGCAAACGGACTTAAAGACTTTATGTTTTGTATATTCTACGTCACTTCGTCACATTCCTAAGTATGTGTCAGCCATAATCGTATATCAAACAGGGCGTTTCTGTCTATGCATCGCTTTCGCTACCTAATTTATCACCGCTTTCATTTTCGAACAGATAAGGTTACGAAAAGATGACATTTACTTCAAAAATCATCAAATATTTCCATGCTGGTCTGGGGGAAAAGAAAAAACGTAGAATGTACCAGCTGCTTCTCTACCCGCGCATATAGTAAAAGTCAATTGAGGGGCCAGAATCTGAATCATTTTAATAGGCGATGCGGCTAGCAGCCCATTACTATTTCGATTCCTTTTTTCCACCTTCACGCCCATCATCACGCTAAACGTGGCCTTTGGGTCTTATGTCTCATGTATGTGGTCATGTTCCTAAGTATCCTGAGCTTCCGTTCTGTACGTTAGTGCTTATATAAATTCTGTGCTTCAAATACGATATGTATTTATATTTAAGAACTGTGGTAGAACTGACTCTTGTCGGTGGAGTATGAATTCTCTTCCATTTGTCTCTCTCATCTGCCAGCTGTTTTACTTCTCTGTACGACACGACGTTCACCTTTTCCTCATCTGTTTTATGTAGCTATGCCTCGGTCTTCCCGGTCCTCTTTTCCCTTTTATCTTTCTTTCAATACTCTTTCATCTTGAAGTGATTAAAGGGATTAATCTACGTCTCTTACTTACCTACTCTGTAATGAATATTAGCTTAGACTATCTCGGCATACCGTAAAATCAAACACCGATAATTATCGCGAATAATTATCGGCCAATACGTAAATTATCAAGAGACATTGCACATGCAAGCTGTCGCAACGCACTTTCGCTGCTGCCCGCTGCCTACTTGCTATGTGGAGCGACGACACCACTGATGTAATGCAATTGCAGTTTTTCTACGAATAATTACAACGTGTAATAGAATTGATGTTTCAGTTACAGATGTATGAGTAACGTACAAGAAAACGGTATTAAAAAAACCGGACAAATGCGAGTCGGACTCATACAGAGGAAAGTTAAGGCACCTGTGCACAGGTTCTGATTAACCGTCATGAAAAGCTCCGTACCTCCGTACAATGTTTTAACACACTAAAAAAAAACATTTTTTTACATTACGACCCTTTAATTTTTAACTTGATCTTATTAATAGTATTTGTTATTATACGCGGCCACAGTAATACATAATCGGTGAAAATTTCAAGTGTCTAGCTATTACGGTTCAAGAGATAGAGCCCTGTGGCAGACGGAGGGACAGACGAATAGACAGCGGTTTCAGTAATAAGGTCCCGCTGGCACCCTTTGGGTACGCAACCCTAACAATGCCAGAAAAGCGTACACACATGAATTTGCGAAGACTAATAAAGTTTATCCCTTCATGTATCCATGATAAAAACTTCACTCCATAAATCAGTTACATACCTATATAGTGTAACGCTTCTGATTTAAGAACAGATAAACAGAGCTCGAACCAACAAGTAAGTTCTTTCGTCTTTATTTAATTACCTATTTCGACTTTCCACCCATTTTCCCGGTAATTTGTCAGAACTGAGATTATATAAGTATCTAATCTGATGATGATGATGATTGAGTCAAATACTTATGCGATCACGATGATTCGAGATCGCATAAGTACCTACTTATGCGATCACGATGATTCGAGATCGCATAAGTACCTACTTATGCGATCACAATGATTCGAGATCGCATAAGTACCTACTTATGCGATCACGATGATTCGAGATCGCATAAGTACCTACTTATGCGATCACGATGATTCGAGATCGCATAAGTACCTACTTATGCGATCACGATGATTCGAGATCGCATAAGTACCTACTTATGCGATCACGATGATTCGAGATCGCATAAGTACCTACTTATGCGATCACGATGATTCGAGATCGCATAAGTACCTACTTATGCGATCACGATGATTCGAGATCGCATAAGTACCTACTTATGCGATCACGATGATTCGAGATCGCATAAGTACCTACTTATGCGATCACGATGATTCGAGATCGCATAAGTACCTACTTATGCGATCACGATGATTCGAGATCGCATAAGTACCTACTTATGCGATCACGATGATTCGAGATCGCATAAGTACCTACTTATGCGATGCGATGGTGAGTTAGATACCTATTTAACTCAATGTAGTTTATCAGCCACCTAGTGATAGAAGATATAACAAGCGGCATCGGCTCGTAAACATATTGCGAAGCGGCACATGCACATGATTTATCGTGATTTACAAATATTTTTATTATGTTGCGGTATAAATTATGTCATACACTTTCGAGATTTTCTATAAACACGCCAAGTCGAATTGTGAATGAGTCATAATCAAATGGCATTCCTAAACCAGATAATTCTAGATGGCCCTCGCCCATGCGTGCGCTTGGAAAGGGCAAACAAAATAGATCACCTAAATGTAGTTAGTACCGTGTTTTAATAATAGGCATTGTGTGCAAATTATTACGCAGAAAAATAGCATGGTTTTAGGCTGTAGCTTTTGGATTTTATTGCGCCCGTGTTTTCGTTTTGGACTGCATGGAAACTTCTAATTTTATACAACTATGCAGTTGGCATCCTACTACTCTACCAGTTAAAGTAATAAAAGAATAGAATATTACAGGTATTTGTCTCTCTGGCGCATTAAAACGGTTGAACCGGAGTTATGTAAACGTGTCATTTCATTGCAAGGCTGGGTTCAACCGAACTAGAAATGTTTAACAAATAGGCTTGAGCACGCAGCTGCTTATAAATGAACCTCGAACATTTTATGTTGGTCGTTAATATTGTTTAAACATTGTCTTAAATTCAAATACCAATTTTATATACATTGTATGTTTTTAGCCTAAGCGATGAAGCCACTGGGTTATGTGTTTCGCTGCTATGTTAATATATATAATATGTTAATCTCTTTCCTCGTATGATGAATAATATCCATGACACCTTGACAAATGAAGTACCATCAGGAACGAATGACACTCGCCCAGAAGATGATCGTCTAAATCGATCGAAACCTGGTCGGCCTTTTCCGACTATATTACGTGATACAACCGGTTTAAATTAATTAATTATGGAGTTATCTCACGTTAGTTTTCTTAAGAAATAAGTAGCACATAAGTTTGTTTTTACGTATTGTTTGTAAATTTTCAAGTGTAATTGAATCAATAAAATTAAAATTAATTTTTAATTTTTTTAATTATATAAAATACCTATACATTTAATTAATTATATATATATATTATATTATATAAATGTATATTATATATATACATTTAATTAATTATAATATATATATATATTATAAATATATATATATATATATATTAAATTATATATATATTTATATATTCTTAAATTTTTAAATTATAATAATACTATACAGTTACGTTTAACGTAGTGTTAATTTGATCACGATAATACACAGGCCTAGAAATGTATATGATTATTATCATTTAGCAATATAACAATACTTCACCGTATTACCAACGCCACTCCAGTGAAACCAAGATCCCGATAAAGTCGGAATCATTTCATTTCAATAGCCAGGGCTTCCGTAAAGCGTAAAATAAAGCGATTTCAAATTAATCGAGTTACGTGGTGATTGTGCAAATTTGTATAGCAATGTATTGTGCCAGTTACCGTTGCATTGACTAACGTATCGGACATTTGCTAGCCTAGTTTTGGTCACCACGCTGTGGAAGGTATTCTGTTTATAAGTGTTTTTTCACGGGAATTAACGCAAAATATACCTTTTTATTTTAGGATTTCGTACAAACGGGGTGCAAACGGGACGCTATTACTGAGACTCCGCTGTCTGTCCGTCTGTCATAATGCTCTATCTCGAGCGGCAATTAATAGCTAGACACTTGAACGACGAATATGTATTACTGTGACCGGTATAACAACAAATTCTAAAAATAAGATAAAATTAAAAATTAAAGATGGTCCTCATACAAAAACGTGTTTTTTTCAGCGTTTTAAAACATTAAACGGAGGTACGGAACCTTTCATGTACAAGTTGCCGAAGTTCCAATCTGGTTTTAAGGCAAGGAGCAAGGAGGTACATTTGAATGAAGACTGCTTTTATTTATCGATTGGTATTCATGCTAACAAAGATTGATTCAATATTTTGTCGCATACAACTTATCTTGTTAATATAATGTCATGGCCAACACACAGCAAAACAATTGTTCAATTGTAGGAAGAGACATACTTCTGGCGTGCAAATTATTACATCCGCTGTTATTAAACGCAAGCTCTTTCTTTATATACTATGTTGTTGAACGGACAACGTCACTGAAGTTAACAAAATACGCGGAACTATTACTGTATCTGTATAATAAACAAAAACAATATTTTTAAATGTTTGTTTTTGTTAAATTTTTCAAGCTATCTAAAGGCACCTGACGTAGCATATGATGATGACAGCTGGGACCAATTAGCGTGCTTTCGGAGCCCGAAATTTTTTTTATGCCTCTTGTGGTCTCCTACCCAAGTGCTAACAATGCCCAGTGTCTTTGCCAAGGAACGTTTCTTCCTCTTTCTATTTAAACAAAATAATTAATGATGATAATGATAAAATTAAGGTCTTATCACTTACCTAACCCTATTCTTTTGCATAATATCCAAACTATTTCCTTCCATTCTTTTACTAAATCATAGAGACTTACAACCATTGTTGTTACCAAATTATCGACAGAGCAATCGTAATATTGAGTTAAGAGCACTTTTTAACTACAATAGAATAATAGATGATGACCCAGCAAGGCTGTAGGATACCAGTAATGGTTATGTTCATTCACTGTGTACAGGAACTTGAGATAATTTTTAGGGTTCCATACTCAAAGAGTGCCAACGGAACCCTATTACTGAGACTCCACTGTCTATCCGTCTACAACAGGGCACTATCTCTTGAACCGTAATTGCTAAGCACTTGAAATTTTTACCGACTTTGTTTTACTGTGGCCGCTATAACACAAATACTAAAAATAAAATAAAGTTAAAGTTAAATGATGTCCTCGTACAAGAAACGTGTCTTTTTCAGTGTTTTAAAAATTTTACGGAGGTACGGAACCCTTCAAGTACGAGTCCGACTCACACTTGACCAGTATTTTTACTACAAAAGAATAGATGATGAACACGCTTGGCGTTCTTGTCAAGGTGATTTTCTTCGATAGAGCAGCTTAGTTTTATAACCATTGATATATAAAACTATTTACTAACGAGCAAGTACGTGTTTATTTGAAATTTTTTTTAGTAACCTCTATTGTCCCTGTAGTTTAAGTTATAAAGGCGAGACGGGTTCACAATTTTCAATACTGTGATTTTAAAAATTACTGTAATTAACCTACTACAGTTTATTCCTCAAAAGATTTACATAAAAATCTACAGATACCCACAATATTCAAAATACGATTGATCACTTTTGGCTCGATAGAAAAAAATCTCAAACATACCTCTAAATTTGCCTAAATTTACCTTTATAATACGTATTACTATTTTATACAATCACCTTTTTATGTGAAAATTATACCAAAAAATGTATTATCTAAATATCTAGTCGATTTCGCTATTAAACATTAAACATAATTCGCTAATAAAACACAGCGAAATATCGTCGAGCACGGGTCTGGGCCTTTTTTCGCTCTCGACGAATATTTCACTGTGTTTTATTTATTATTTTAATAGTATTAATATGTCGTATAAAGGTAAATTTAGGCAAATTCAGAGGTATGTTTGTGATTTATTTCTATCGACCCAAAAATGCTCAATCGTGTTTTGGATATCTTTTGGGTGTCTGTAGAAAAGCCTTAAGATTCTTATGTAAAATTTTTGAGAAATAAACTGTAGTAGTTTATTAACAGTGATTTTTCAAAAACACTCACAGTTTTCTTGGTTCAGAACTGACGGGGCTTAAGTAGAAAACACGAGTTGACATTGTTAACTCTATCTAAAAATGTATAATGCTTTTTCCTCCTTTTCTCCAACCATCATGCTAAAAGTGGCCTTTGGGTCTTACGTCCCCGGGCTCTATCTGCTTAGAGCAGAAAGACCCAAAATGCTCTGTCAGCCCCATTAGGAATGAAGACGTGATAGTGTATGTTTGTATGTAAAAATGCATACCAAATTTATTTTTGCGAATAATTTACCAGGACAATATTATGTAGTATTTCTTTACAAAGGATCCAACTAATCACATTTCCCATGTACCTAATCAGCGTGAGGTGTCATGGATGTCACGGCGTCTGATTATCCATGTCATTCGTGCCTCCAAGTCATCATATTATACTTAACACGTAGTAATTAGACAACTGCAGTAGGACAGGCAGACGAAGGATGCGTATCGAGTACGTAAAGTACAGTCTACGGCAAAAGTTATACATACTTTTATTCACCGGCAAATTTTTTGGAGCAAGTACAGTCCATGATACTAAACTACTTTCTATAAAAAAGTTTTTATAAATTTTTCTTCCTTCCATACAAATCAGCGCTCAGCCAAACGGTTTTTGTATGGGAGGATGAAATTTTAAATTATTTTTTGCCACCATTTATCGTTAAGGCCGTACCTAAATTTTCCGGGGTCCAGTGCTGCCCCCATTTTAAATAAATAATTTCAAAGAAAACGGAGACATCATTTAAAATTTTGCTACTACCAAGTCCTAGATAACCCTTCAGAGTATTTTGTGAACTACTGTTTACAGTTTATAATGAGAACGTTAAGCTTTGCTACGCACATTTGCCAAAAGTGGCCGTTTTTCGCAAATGTGCGTAGTAAAGCTTAATGTTCTCACTTTAAACTGTAAACAGTAGTTCATAAAATACTTTGAATGGTTATCTAGGACTTGGTAGTAGCAAAATTTTAAATAATGTCTCCGTTTTCTTTGAAATGATTTATTTTAAATGGGGGCAGCACTGGACCCCGGAAAATTTAGGTACGGCCTTAATGATAGGAGGGGATAAACAAGCTAACCTTGAATATATGACTGACATATCAAACCATTTGTCTCAATCTGAATTCCTAACAATGCGCCAGCAAGTTTGACACGTCAATTAACAATGGGACAGGGCAAGGTCGTGTCTACACCGTATGCTAGCCTTTGTATGCAAATCCCATGTATGAGATGTTTAGGAAGTGTGAGAGTAGGGATTTAGTAATGCAACATGCATTAATTGAATTCAGATAACATATTAATTAGGCAGTTGTTAAATAAAAACTGTTTTTGTTTATAAATGGTCCAGTTATACAAACATTTTCTTTTTGTTATTATTTATATGACATTTCGTCTGAGTTACGCTAATACTGATACTGTTTTACAATTTTGACGTTTAAATCATTTACAATGTTGATAAATACATATAAGAAAACATAATAAAGTCGGGATATACTTCATAAATTACGCCACAAGAATATTATACTTTGTTTTAATATAAAACAAAGAACACCAGGAAAATACTATTAAATTTTTCCACTGTCCCACCAAATAAGTGAAAAAACTAATAAAAAATTATGGTTGATGATGCTGACGCTTTATGATTAAAATATATATGCTGAGTCTCATTCTAAATATATTTATTTATTTATTTAATCTTTATTGTCCATCAAATACAAATTGTACAGAACAATAGGCGAACTTAACGCTAAAAGCGTTGTCTACCAGTCAACCTTTGGGTTATACAGAAAGTCTAAATGTGGGTTGCAAGATAAAGTGTAGTATACATAAAATACACAATGTACATTGTTACATAAATAAATTTATATATATATATATATATACCTGCTATACATATACCTACATACATATATATACGCTACATATACTATACATATAAATAAATAGATAAATGCAGCAATTCTTACGTCGGGGGTTAAATCAACTTTTATAACTTGGCCAAGAAGTGTTTAAATACCTGTGTCTTAAAGCTAGCGCGACTAGGAGCAGTTCGAATGGATTCAGGAAGCGCGTTCCAGAGTCTTATTGCTGTAATGGCGAAAGAGTTAGAAAGAAAACCAGTACGGTGAGAAGGAATAGAAAGGGTCAAAGTATTAGAAGAACGCAGGATTCTTTCATGAGTGGAAGATAAAAGTTGAAAACTTGATTTGAGGTATTTAGGGGCAAGGGGATTATTAAGTATATTATAAAGTTGACATAAAATATGAAGATTCCTGCGTTGGCGGATGGGGAGCCATTTAAGCTCAGAACGGTGTTCGGAAACATGGTCATATTTTCGAAGGCAAAAAATAAACCTTATACAATTATTAAGAAGTCTCTCTAGTTTATTCAGACTATCTTCAGTTATATCCAGATAGCACACATCACCATAATCAATCAAGGGCAAGACGAGAGCTTGAACCAGCATGATCTTAGTTTTAATTGGCAAGAAATGTTTCAAGCGTTGGAGATAGTGTAAAGTGGCATATACCTTTCGACAAACTTCGACTATATGTGAGCTCCAAGTTAGGTTAATGTCTATAAAGAGACCCAAATCTTTAACTACGGGGCTAAATGGAATCACAGTATTGTCATATTTAACAGGCTGTACAGTATCTAAATCAAGTAAGTTAATTTGATAAGAGCTTCCTACTATAATGGCCTGACACTTTTTTGCATTTACTTGTACACCGAATTTTTTAGACCACTCCAGTATATTATTTAAATTCTCATTTACTAAAGAAACCGCCTGATTTACATTATCAACGTCGGTTTGTGTATAAAGCTGCAAGTCATCTGCATAAAAGTGATAAGTACACGTAATATGATGTGAAAGAATATTTATGAAAATTGAAAACAATATGGGAGATAAAATACCGCCTTGCGGAACGCCAGCCTCCAACTCGCACCAATCAGACTCTGCCTGACCACTACGAATCTGCTGCCGACGACCACGAAGATAGCTTGAGAACCAGTCAATCGCAGAGTTTGAGACGTTACAGTAGGAGAGGATAGCAATAAGGATATCGATATCGACTGTATTAAAAGCGTTGCTAAAGTCTACCAGGCCTAAAACCGTCACATGCTTGTGTTCCATCCCGGCTCTAATATCTTCAGTGACTTTAAGCATCGCTGTTGTTGTGCTATGACCAGGTCTAAACCCAGATTGAAAAGAATTAAGAAGGTTATGTTCATTTAGATGTTTGGAGAACTGACTGAAAACCGAAGCTTCTAGTATCTTAGATAAAAAGGGAAGGATCGAAATTGGGCGCATGTCACTAAGACGAAGGGGATCAGGGATTTTAGGAAGCGGACGGACATAGGCACTGAGCCATGAGGTTGGAAAACAATGTTCAGAAAGACTGGAATTAATAATATGCGTGATAACAGGGACTACAAAAGGGAGTATAGGAATTAACATCACGCGGCTAATCTGATCAGGCCCAGCGGCATTAGAAGTAATAGATTGGATGGTTTTATAAACGTCTTCCTCGGTGACTGTGGTAAACTCGAACAAACTACCGCCAGGAGCAGGTAAACTAAGGATAGAAGATATAGTAGAACTTTTATGTTTTTATCCAAAAGAGGAACCGAAGAAAAATGATGATTAAGTTCGTTCAAAGTGAACGGAAATTTAGATGAGTGATTTTGATTTTTACCTATGCCCTGAGAATTAAGAAACTTCCAAATATTGGTTGAAGATACATTTTCAATATTGTCTGTGAAGTATTGGCGTTTAGCGTTTCGACAAATTTGATTGCAGCGATTTCTTGCAGCCTTATACAAAGCCCAGGTCTCCTCTGAACGCTCCAACTTATACTTCCGAAAAGCTCTATTCCGTCGTCTCATCGCCATGCGTACTCCATTTGTAATCCATGGTGCTGGTGGACGGCGTACTTTGATGGCTCTGACTGGTGCGTGGGTGTCGTAAAGAGATAAAACCAGATTATGTTACATATAAACGAAAAAAGCATAGAAAGTACGTGTAAGGACAGATATGAAGGAATGGGACGCCCGTGCAAACATGGTAAATTTAAGAAAGAAGTGGAAGCAGTTGACATAAAGAGTCCATCCCAAATAGAGAAGTCGCTATCTACTACGAAGAACGTTAACTACTGCTTTGCCGCTGACGGGACGGCACAGAACGTGTATTCCACGGACCGGCAAACTTAACGTGAATGGGTGTACATAATCACGTCTTTATCCCTTAACGAGGCAGACAGAGCCCTTTGACAAAATCCAAAGGCCACGTTTCACGTGATTGTAGGCGATAAGATTAAATAAGAGAACCAAAATATATATTTAACAACGTAAACTAGTATTGTAAAATAACTGCTTATTGAAAACCATCATGATAAATAAACATTGAAGCACTTTCTCTGCACTTCATTTGAGCTCAAGCAAGCTTTCAATTTTAAAAGTAATTTCAATAATAAAACAGCTGTCTCTTTTTTAACAATCTTTTTTACTGTCAAGGTTACACTACTAAAATAAAATCTCACAATAATATGAAACAATAACAGGGACATTAAATTTAATAATGATTATGTTTATTTTAATTAAAAACTATTTAAATATTATAATGAATGACTCACTGAATTGTCACGATCTTATTAATTAAGTATAATGGGAAAAACCTACTTTGTTTTAAATTCCTTTTTAGGGTTCCGTACCCGAAGGGTGCAAACGGGACCCTATTACTAAGACTCCGCTGTCCGTCCGTCTGTCTGTCTGTCTGTCTGTCTGTCTGTCTGTCCGTCTGTCTGTCTGTCCGTCAGTCACAGGGCTCTATCTCTTGAACCGTAATAGCTAGACACTTGAAATTTTCACCGATTATGTATTACTGTGGCGGATATAACAACAAATACTAAAAATAAAAAATAGTTAAAAATTAAAGGGGGTCGTCATACAAGAAACGTGTTTTTTTTAGCATTTTTAACTTGATTTTCATAATGACATTAACTAGATACTCGAAATTTTTAGCAATTATGTATTACTATGACCACAATAACAACAAATACTAAAAATAAAATAAAGTTAAGTTTTTAAAAATTAATGGGGTCGTCATACAAGAAACGTGTTTCTTCAGCGTTTTAAAACATTGTAAGGTGGTAAGGAACACTTCATGTACGAGTCCGACTCGCACTTGCCTTCTTCTTGCCGTCTTCACTTATTGTGGGATGCTAATTTTTTTATGTCACGTCAGATCATTTACTTACAGCTAAGTTTAGTGCCGCATCCTAAGCACAGGCCGGAATCTCCTAAGGTACGCGCAATATGCGTCACCCAGGCGTCACCGTTCCCCGTCCCCGCACCTCTCCCCCTTTTTCGCCTCGATGACTCACGTTGGCCGTCAAGAACCGGGGGAGAGGTGCGGATGCGGGGAACGGGGACGCATATTGCGCGTACCTTAGGAGATTCCGTTCTGCTTACTCTTACTGTATTCTGTGTCCTGCAGAAGAAGCAGCAACATACTGCATTCCAGCATTTTCTCTAAAGACGTCAACTTACAATTCAACTGATATTAAAATTAGAAATGTGGACTGAAACTGTGACTAGCATTTGGATTTGGAAGGATTTACTTTTGTTTTCAATGTTTTGTTTTTTATTCATAGATACTCGTACAAAATAATGTACTTATACTTTCTAAGCCGGAGGTGCACAGTACTCGCGTTACAGTTTTAACATATCAATGACACTTTCGCCGTAATAGTACGTAATAGAAGCGAGGCGTGTAGTTAGTGGTAAAAGTAGACGGTCACTGCCGAAATTACGTGGCTCTGTTTTTTTTTGTCTTTTGCTGCGGTGATCTAATCACGCATACAGTACGAATTATGCTTGAGTGTATAAGTTTAAAGATGGAGGAAGATTATTAAGTTTTTGAGTTTCAACGATTAAAGAAACTTTTTTATTAGAAGGTCATTTAATAAACGGTATTTCAAACATACATACACTTTTTATACTTTACGGAGAAGAAAATACAAATCATTATTAGACCCAAAGGAAAGACTAAACAAAATATTGAGCCAAAGATAGAAAACATTGCTAAGATGCTCTGGTTGTATTTCGGACTTCTAAATCTCTGACACCTCGAACATATCCTGGCTCTGAACTATCAGTTAGTCAATAGTTAACATTTAAATATTTACATTCAATTACAACTAAATAAAAATGATTATTAGATATAATTATTACTAAACTAGAACTTAAGAGGACGCTTCCCGGCCCGTCTATCGTCAACGCGAAAAGCTTGTTGTTTCATCCAGCATAATGCAATTTCATGCAGCAGCGAGTGAGAACGCGATAACATTGTACGAAAAATAGGGTGCGGAAATTTCACAAAGCTTGTTCCAGGTAATACGTGAGTTTCAGTAAGCCTTACAAGTTTGTGGAAAAAATGTTTACCATTTAGAATCTTGATTACATTTGCGAGGTTTATATCAAAATATTTTCTTTACTTTTACAATATATGAGTACTTTATGAACGGTCGAAGTTTAGGTAAAATTTGAGCAAAAAAGCAGATTTTTGGAAGCTTATACTGAATTTGTTTCTCCAAATTTTGATTTTTTATTTCAATAGAAACCTAGAAATAGTGCACAAAATACCTATTAGTTCGAAAGTTTTAAAGAAAGATCTGTTACAAAGCTATAATCACGTACGAGCGTTTGTATGTACGAAAAGTAAGACGGGAAGGGGCGCCTTAAAAAATGTTGGTTTCCTCTTCTAAAAATCTTTCTTGTTACTTTTTGATAAGAATAATAAAAAAACAGTGGCACTCCGGGAGTGCCGATAGAAGTGAAAACTTGAACAAGTTGGTGTCAGTAACAGTGTCGCGTAAAAATGCCCAACGTGCCTAAAGAAGTTTTCACTAAAAAACTACAAACAAAACTATGAGTATATTAAATAAAATTTGTCAATTAATTTACAAAAAATACTTCCTACCTTTTAAGCAAAAGTAAACGTAGGAACTCTATCAATTAGATATTTATAGAATTACACTTTAATTTACACACATAGAATTACACTTTAGTGTAGGTAATTCTATAAATATCATTTTGTCTTCTTGTCGTTTTGAGTTCTTCTTAAACCGTTTTATATGAAAAAAAGTCCCCAAGTTATCATGACAATGAACTATGAATGAGTTTTTCTGACACGTGATGAAATCTATCATTGACTCAGCGGCCAATAATATTTAAATTGGATTTTTATCGACAAAAACACTTTACGTAACGAGCAATGTCTAAATTATGCAAAATAAAACAAAACTGACACGATATTATAATCACTTTTACCGTGTAAAATCTCAGTGTAAATTATTAAAGTTGCCTGGAAGAAATTGCTTAGCGATAGGGTCGCCTTTTGCGCCCTTGGTACTTAAGATAATTTTGTCCTGTGTTTTTCCTTTGTGCAATAAAGGGTTTTGTATTATAATGCTATATTAAAATTATAAATGAACTTATAAATACGTAATGCTAGTGAAATGAAAAATCTCTTCTGAAATTGTACGAAAACATACTTTACTTTAATTTACTGCTCTAAAATTACAAAATATGTTAAATAAGAAGTTCAAAGTCTATTTAAGAAGGTAATTTTAAGTTTAGATTCTTTTTATATTTGTAATGTAAGTCTGTGTATGCTTACATACAGTAAACAAATAGCAGAACACAAAAAAGTATTTACTAAAAGTATTTTGGTTTTTAAGGAAAATAGTACCAATTGTACAATCGAGACTTGACCAAGACTGCATCTAGATACAAAACCGGACTAATCTACTTTCTATCAGATATTACAGACACTTGGAATCTTGACCTACATCTAAATTAGAATCTATAGATCACATTTAGAGGAAAAAAAGTGATGTTTTACGATTCCGGCGTGCAAAAAAAGAAATACATAAGTAACAATAAACATTTAGAGGGGAAAAAAGACACGCAAAAAAACTACTAAATGGCTTCTAGGTCGTAGGTTTTTTTACCTGCCTTTCGGTGTGTAAGCATAGTTTGCTATTATGAGAGCGTTTGCTATTATGTATGGCGTGAATGTTAATGAATTTAACTTATGTGTGATCCCAGGCCTGTGTCACTCCCCGTTTAGGTATCGAAAATGTACCTACATTATTACTATGAGCGCAGGCGGCCCCTCCGGGTGGTAAATTCAGTTATACGAATCGTTTGTCCAAAGTAATAAGAATGAAATTAGCTATCAATGGATGTCTAGGTATCTATACAAAAAGGTGCTGAGTTGTGACGTGAGCTAAATTAAACCATATAGCTAGGCCACATTGAGTAGATAAGTATTTCTTTGAATTTCTTTGCTGAGTGAGACTTCTGTATGTTAGTATTATTTATTCTGTGGTGATACGCAACTATGCGATAGCATATAGAAACAAAGTACTACCTACACACGATAAACAGCTAGTTTAATTAATTTCTATTGTCAAACCATACACGTTCATTGGTTCATTCCATTGAAGCAGTTAACGGTAAACTTAACCGTTGTAAACCTTCAATGTATTTTCTAAGCTTAATCTAATGCTTTGAGGTTTCCACAAAAAAAATGTGGGCTAGAATACGATTTTGACAGTCCAAGGGAATCCCTGAAGTGTGAAAATCACGTCTTTATCCCTAATAGGGTAGACAGAACCTGAGGCCGTAAGGCACATGAGACTCATCTAATGGAATTGAAATAGTGATGAGGCATGAAGGCCCCTTACTAATTATACTTACGAGTCAGCCTTATGAATACAACAGACTGATAACAAACCATATTTATTACTTCTAATATAAAATAAAACCAGTCAAGTGCGAGTTGAACTCGTACAAGAAGGGTTCCGCACCTCCGTACAATGTTTTAACGCTAAAAAAACACTTTTCTTGTATGACGACCCCTTGAATTTTTAACTTTATTTTTAGTACCGTAGATGCTTTAGCTACTTTTTACTTACATTTTTTGAAATCGGTTTGATGTAAACACTGTGATGGACTTCTGAGTATTATTACGGTTTAACTTAGTAGATGGGGATAGTGACTAATGAGCAACAATGTTTTAGAAAGCAAAAATTACTTAAAAACATTTTTTTTTATTTTTTGAAATTTGAGCCAAAGTTGTCTTTTAAAGAGGGTTACTTTGATGCGTAGATTTTTTACGCACTAAAACTGTACTTTATCAAGGATTGAGCCAATTTACGCCTGTTGCAATGATAGAAAATAAACAAATGAAGGATTTGACATCTACTTATTTTCGCCTTCATTTTTAACGCTGAAAAAACACTTTTCTTGTATGATGACCCCTTGAATTTTTAACTTTATTTTTAATTGGTATCTGTTGTTTTAGCAGCCACAGTAATACATTTCATACAAAATTTCAAGTGTCTAGCTATTACGCTTTACGGTTCAAGAGATTGAACCCTGTGACAGACAGCGGAGTCTCAGTAATAGGGTCCCGTTGTTGGCACTCTTTGGGTACGAAACCTTAAAAATGCTCGCCTATCGTAATTTTTTGTGGAAATAAGCGCGGTTTTACAAATGCTTCATCAAACTTCAAGTTATACGTTTTAGTAATGCCACATAAAGATTTGTGTAGAAAGATACCTTCAATCTATTGTCCAACGGTTTGAGTGGTTTCCAAGTTGCCGCCAAACAATACTACCGTGCGGTCAGACATTGCCATGCCGCATGCCGGTGCCCCAATTGGCAACCAGCCTCGTTGCCCCAATTGTTAAATTGCGTAACCAATCCTTACGTTATGGAAAATGTGTTCACAATATTGTTATTTTTTACAATCATTAACATTATCCATTTTTTCTTCGTGTGTGTGTGTATAAATCGACACCGGTATCAAATTTTTCATGCTGCCCGGAGGCATCTGACATAGCTTGACGAGTGATTTCTAATGGTGCCTTTTAAAGCAAGGAGGAGCAATAGAAATTATTTTGCCACTTGTGGTCGCCATCCATGTGCGGACCATGACAATATTGTAACTGTATCATCAACATCCGAGCATATTCCCGGTTTCATACTCAGCAGTAACGCTTTAGAGCCCGGAGTCCGCTACCTAACCTAGGTGATTGGACAAGGTTACTGGTTTTTACACAGAGCGACTGACGTCTGACCTCCGCAACCCAAAGGGTAAACCAGAACCAATCCTACGATAGGTTAAACAAACGCTAGATAGCGTTCGGGATTCACACATTAACGTGCCTTTTGAAGCACGGAATCATCTTTCTTTTTAGATAATCTGATTGTTCAAGACATTTGGATCTACGAGTATATTGAATATTGTAAATTTTTATAGTTATTAAAATAAATTGAGGAGCTGTACGATACACGTAATTTATGTCGTTAATGCGTGTATATCGCTAAATAGGATACTGAATTAATAAATATTGCATATGCCAATAGATGGAGTTTTTATAGTAAGACAGAAAATATTACAAATAGAGATCGTCAAAAATTGTTTTAATATTTTGTAATATGTTTTGACGATCTCTCAGTATATGACGAAAACTGGCAAACTCCTCATATTTATGGACTTCTTGAGAGGACGCCTATGCCCAACCTAAAATGGGACACCTTTGGCTAACAAAAAATGTTCTGTATTTTTTTAAATAAAACCATCCAAATCTATATCAATATTCATCCCAGATTCCGGGGTAACTAAGGACTAGGTCATGCTGAGATCAACTCGCCCGGGGATTTTTAGCACCCATGAACCCTGCACTGGCCCGCTCGCTCCGTCCTGGAGACCCATTTTTTTACGCGGGTATCATAAAACGAATGATTTATGCGATCCTTTCTAAAGAGACGCATTTTTTAATCGTTTGAACGTGAAGGATTTGTAACGAGTGGTCTTGGTCATTTCACGATCTTGGTAAATTAAAAAATAATGTGGTAATTTTTTGCCAAAAACAAACACACATTGAAACTGATATCCAAAACGACCGATCTAGAGCGGCCTGTATCCAGGCGACCTTGGTCATGTCGTATGATGATGGAAATCCTTGGGAGAGGCTTTTGTCCAACAGTGGATGTTATGCGGCTGAAATGATGATGATGACAGAAACTGATAAGAGGATTGCTCATTTTCATGGTTTTTTTTTTCAAATTTGCTTTCGCATAAATTATAATAATAAAGAAAGTATCGAAACCGACCAGTGTCCTTAACCTGGCGGTCAAAAGATTCGTGATCGTTTGAGCCTATCTAGTTTTTGTCGTTCCATGGTGACAGATGTTGCAATTAGGCAATTGCAAGGTTAAAGGGTGCGCACTGATAAATTATAAGGTAGAGGCCTCTACGGTACAGTTTTTATTATATTTCTAAGGAGCAATGTGGCCTAGTGGGGAAACGCATTGCTAACGCTTTCACAAGTTAAGCAACACCGGGCTTGGTCCGCACTTGGACGGGTGACCAAAAAGTGGCATAAAAAATTCTTGAGCGGTGGCTTTACTTGCCTTCCGAAGTACGGAGGGGCCGTGCTTCGGAAGGCAAGTAAAGCCGTTGGTCCCGGCTGTCATCGTGGTATGGCAGTCGTCAAGCTATGTCCGATGCCTTTAGGTAGTTTGAAAAACCTGACACAAGTGTTGGCCACTAACACGAAAAGCAACCAAATAAACAACTTGATGATGGGTTGGGAAGTTACTTAAAATAGTGATGGGTTGCAAATCTCATCGCCTATTGATATGATTCGCATTTTCGAAGGATGACAAGCAGCTGGTACATTCTAAGTCCTTTCTTTTCTCCCAGACTAGCAAAGAAGAGTACATTTTGTACATGGTTTACTGAAAAATATTTAAAAATGTTCTTACAGCACGAGCTCGTTGATGTCTTTTGTACTGGCGAGTCGTCGAACTGCTATACGCGTTGTGTTTTTTTTTTTTTCCTTTTCGTGGACGTATTAAAGATCCATTATAGCACTTTCTAGCAAATCACTAGCATTATAATCGTTCTTAACAGTTCACACAATGGTCAGCGTTCAAAGCAAACAGTAGGCATTTATAAGTTTTTATGTTGCAAGGGCTCTTTTGTATATATTTTTAAAATTGATATTGAATTTAGTTATTATAGAAGTGTTTAAATCTTAAAAAATAAGAATATGAATGAACAATGAATATGAAGAATCAAAGTTCTTATTAATATCTAAGTAATAATTACCAAAATTCTAAAACTCAAACTTTTATTTATATTTACCTTATTTTAAGTTTTCATTTATTTTGATTTTAATTAATTCTTTTTATTTTGATTTAATATATAATTTATTTTTTTTAACAAAACTATTACTAAGTAAAAAAAAAAATATTTATTCATGCCATGCCATTTCACGTGAAATGCAAACAAAAACCCTCAAATAATTATTTTAACTTATTTCTTTCATGAGACTTAATTAAAAGATAAAACAAAAGTTGTAAAATTTTAAAGCTTTATAAATACTCGAGATTAGATAAGAAGAATACATTGTAGTATCACACTAGTCATAATGGGGGTTTTTCACAGAGGTTACGCGAAATAACAGTAAGGATGAACATTGTAGTCGACTTTCTAAGCCTTTATTTTGTTGCAAAGCATGTAAGTGAAGGCTAAAGTAAAGGAAGCTACAGAAAAATAACCCTCCTATTTAAACTAGTAGTTTGTCTTTATATAAACTTGCAATATGTTAAGCTTCAAAAGCCGCAAGACCCAAAGCCCACTTTTAGGTTGATAGTGGGCTAGAAAATGGCAATCGGAATCGAAATACTGATGGGTTGCAAACCGTATCGCCTATTAACATGATCCGCATTTTTACCCATTCCCTCGTTATACATTCTAAATCTACGTGTATAATTTATATAGTGTAAATATAATTTAAAATCTACGTGTTTATAGTATAGTGTAGAGAGACAAAATTGTAAGAAATGTCGCATCTGCAACTCTTTAATTAGAAATGTGAACGGCAAGAACAAAGTCTCTCAAACTTTCAGCCGTTAACAATTTAATAAAGTGGCTCTTTTGCAAAAGCCGAGCTTACGGGAATCGTTAAATTGATAAATTGCTGTTTTGTGGAACTGCATAGTTTTACGTTATGTGACACATGTTTCATTATTCACGGTCTTTTCACTTTCACGGGAAAACACTAGTCTCACGGTGATGGGATTTCCGACTCATACATAAATAAAATGAGTAGATAAATAGATAAAGACAAATTACAAACATTTTTATGGGATTTGTATAAAAATCACAACCGTGACGTCATAGTTTTGTGTAAACAAATAGCGCTCTTAATATCAATTTTTCTGCATTAATAAATCTAAAATCATTTTGAAAATGGATATGATCAATGACAAGTAACACAAGTAAGACGTTTTATGCTCCAAATAATTTATTTTTTACCCAGTCATCTACTAATTTGAAAAAGGCCATTTTCCAACTTGCCCTGGCTGGAGACTGAACACAAAACATCCAAGTGACGGACTAGCGTGGTTACAAATACGCCACGGAGGTCGTCAATCAATGATACATATTATCTATTATATGATATTGAATCTCAATTTTTATTACTACGCAGCATTGTATATAAAATCAGTCTTAAAAAAGTGTTTCATCCCAAGTCCCAACCGAATAAGTATGTGCTCCGCCGTGTGGTTCCCGGCAGAGTAGAATAGGATCACTCCAAGTCTTCCCGTGGATGTCGTAGAAGGACACACAAACTAAACAAAGCTTAGACAGCAGTGGGACCTCTCCAACCCGTCTGGTCACCGTGGAATTTTTAGGCCAAATCCTCTAACTGCTCTGGCCAAGTATGGCAGTACAGAGAGGGTCCTGCTCCTGCAGTGGAGACTAGAAAGACATGATGGTAATGGTGGTGGGGTGGTGGATACGAATGAACGTAACTTTAGCCGCTAACATTTTTATTTTTTTTATTTCTTACATACTATCATTACAGGTTATTAACCTAATGCGATAGTGCAGCCTAATTACGTTTCGTTACAAATTATCATTAATGATACACATGACCGGTAGTGGGTTGTTGAAAGAAACGTTATTCTTGGATAAATACTGTGAACGTATGAGGATTATACACGTGGAAGGGACATACCCGTAATAAATCGAACCACGGGCTATACTAGATCACTAAAGTAAAAAGAAATTTAAATAACAGTCAAGAAACCAAAAAAAATTTCGACATTCCCATAAAAATCGCTCGAGTTATTAGAATAGAGTTTTTAGAGAATTAGTTGAAAAACGGATTTGCCACTTTAAATTGGATTGTTAAAATTAAGTAATTAGATATTAAGGTGTACATATTATATTTGAATGCAATGTATTATTGTTACTGAAAAAACAAATTGAAATTGAAATTGAGTGGCTGTACACTTTTGTATGGAAATTCCGAAATTTGATTTTGTTCCTTGGCTGTTATTTTAATTTCATTATACTATAATGATCTAGTATAGACCGTGGTTCGATTTATTACGGGCATGCCCCGTTCACGTTGTATACGATGATTAGTATTTAAGTTTTTCAAGCAAATGGCTTAATGATGAATACTTTCAGCTCATAATAGCTCGCATATCGTGAACATCATTAATTCCAACTGCAGACGGCAATGAACGCAAACATTCGTCAGTGAAATGGTCGCGACGTGAACAAATTCACTTTCTATATCAAGCAGCGAAGTAGCTGAGTTTTTTTATTGTGTTATTACATTTGTAAATAGTATTTAGATTGTTAAAAAAACACTGATAAAAATGACTTCTTCATTGTGATAAGTATGGTCCTAAATATTATTTTTTTAGGATTTCTCCTCCTTTTGGGCGTTAGGGTAGTCGTTTTTCTATGTACATTTTAGCGCTACCGGGTGGTCGTCATCCTAATACATAATTCACTTGATTATTGTCTTTTATTGTATCTACTTAATTATTTGTAGGCGTGGGAAAATTTACATGAAAAAAAAGAAGTCATGTGTTTATACGTGTGTGAGCAATGAGTTTTTAAAGTTTAGTTGGTACTTTTAAAGTAATTAATTGATACGGTCCTTTCATCTTACCGCGTTCACGGTTTCATCCACAGATTAGCTGCTTCTGAGCCCGGGGTACGCTTTCCCGCATTTTATTCTCCAAATAACGCATGTCACCCAAGGATGCCAAAGACCTTGCGAAGTGGAGAAGAAACAGTTTGAACAATTTGGCTGTAGTTCTACGACCAGCCTGCCTGACGTCAACCCTCTTTGGGAATGCAATTGGAGAACGAGATGTTTGTGCTTAGTCCTTTCTGTCACGACATAAATATTTTATATTTTAAGTTTATATATTTTAACCAAATAAAAAGCATTTTATACGTTTCGTTTTGCATTATAATTCTGATTGATAACTTTTCAAGTCTAAAATATGTTTTTAAAAATTTAAATGTTGACATTTTAGCACTAATACATATATAAATGTCAATATGTGGAACGAATTTAATTTAAATCAGTAGTTCAATCGAATTTTATATTTCGATCTTTAACGATAAAGAATGCATATTGCAGACTCAATTAAGTTAATTGGAAATCGTCGCTAATTGTATATTAAATAGGCAACGTGTAAGACAGGTGTAATAATATTACTTACCAACGTGATCTATGAATATCTATATACCTATATAAATTAATGTTTGTATGTATGTCCTCTATCAAATAGATCAGATTGTGATGAAACTTTGGTAGGGTTTAAGAGCCGCGCTCTTGTCGGTGGAGTGTTTTACATGTCTCTCTTTCCTCCGCTAAGTTCTTAATCTTCTGGATTTTCCTACTCCTCTTTTTCCTTCTATCTTTCCTACGTCATCTTTTATTTATTTATTTCATAATGAAATAAATAAATAAAAATATACATATACATAAGGACAAATCACACTGATTAAGCTAGCCCCAAAGTAAGTTTTAAACTTGTGTTATGGGATACTAACTCAACATCACTATATTTTATGATAAATACATATATAGATAAACACCCAAGACCCAGGAAAATTTGAAAAAGGCCATTTTCCAACTTGCTCTGGCCGGGAATCAAACCCAGAACCCCCGGATTAGTGGTCTAGCGTGTTAACCATTACGCCACGAGGGTCGTCGAAGTATTGTTTAACCTACATGAATTTTCCGGGCTCCAGTGCTGCCCCCATTTGTAACAAATAATTTTAAAATGAAACGGAGATATCATTTAAAATTTTGTTTTGTGAAGCTCTAGATAACACTTCAAACTATTTTATAAACTACTCTTTACAGTTTAAAGTGAAAACTTTAAGCTTTTCTACGCATTTTCGACAAAAATGGCCGTTTTCCGCAAAAATGCGTAGAAAAGCTTAACGTTCTCAATATACTGTAAACATGTAGTTCAAAAAATAGTTTGAAGGGTTATTTATCTAGGGCTTTACAAAGACAAAATTTTTAATGATATCTACGTTTCCCTTAAAATTATTTATATCAAATGGAGGCAGCACTGGACCCCGGAAAATTCATGTATGGCCTTAATGAACGCATCGTGTCGTAGCGTAGTAGATGACCGAATTATTTGCCCTCTATTATTTTCTATGATTTGTAATATTCTCTTGGTGCAATAATAAATTTGTAAAGGCATATTTCCAACAGTGAGAGAAGCCTAGGGGGGTTTGAGGTTGCGAAAGATAACTAATTATGATAACAACTAATTGTAACTTTTACAAATTCAAAAAGGAACATATTCCCTTTATATTTTCGTAATTTGATATACCGATAAGAATTAAAAGTACTGTATCTAAACTTCTTTTAGAATCAAAACGTTTGTTCCTTTACTTTGTGGTCTCAATAAAATAAAAGTTTATCTATTACACGAGCAAAGAACTCCGTTATCATAACAATCTAAGATTTGTGGGGAACAAGTCTGCATCGCACCGAACCGGATATTGGTTATCTATATGGCAAAACACCGATATAATTGTGTCATATGTGTTATTTATCACAGGAAACATCAGTTATTAAAATGTATGTACTGTTAACAAAATAAATGACGGGAAGCTGTGTAAAAAAGATTTTTAGGGCAATTTTGATGCGGATCTTAGAGTTTACCTGAATATAATTAAAGTCTAAATATAACCATGCCTGTATATGTAGTGGAAGGGATGTCCCTTCCACTACAACCCGTAATAAATCGAACCACGGGCTATACTAGATCACTAAAATATAATGAAATTAAAATAACAGTCAAAAAATAACAAAAAAATTCGACATTCTCATACAAATCGCCCGAGCAGCTGCACACTTTTGTATGGAAATGCCGAAAATTGTTTTTGTTTTTTGGCTGTTATTTTAGTTTTATTATAATGGTCTAGTATAGACCGTGGTTCGATTTATTACGGGTATGTCGCTTCCACGTTGTATAAACTATTTAAAGTAGGGTAAAGGCGAGTCGCTAGTACTATCATAAAATAATAATTAAAGAATTAGAGTATAACTCTTATTTATTTCCATCATCCAAAATATAAGTAAATCCATATTGATGAAGTAAAAGGCCATTATTTGATATGTTATCTGTATTGCTTTAACCGGATTTGAGCTCTATTTTACCATGTAATTGAAGTTAATAACCGCAACTTTTATATATTCAAACAATAATTTATAGTAAGAACGAATTTTTGGAACCTTATATCCCTTCAAATATTGTTAATAGGTATCTAGGTGTATTTTTTATAGAATTTCTTTCATAATCGTCATTTCCGCCACAGGAAGCCCGTTACTTACCGTACAATACAATACAATACAATACAATACAATACAAATTATCTTTATTGCACCATAATAATTACGTACGTTACCGTACGTTAGACAAAAGCTTCTCCTAAGGATTTCAAAATCCAACATCTACAGAAATTAATAAATCTTTATTAATTAGATAGAGAAGATAGAATCGTGGAAGAAAAGTGGGGGGGAAGCCTTTGCCCAGCAGCGGAACATAGACGCCTAGTAAAAAAAATATTTACTTAAGTTTAGTCAGTACCTATATAGTTGATTCTATATAAATAGAGCAAACGTGTAGATCACTCTGTTTGCACCATACTAGTTGCTTATTTAATGATTTTGACACTTGCCACAGGTGATGATGACCCGTGCGGTAAGTGTCATCATCACATGTGGCCAACATCGGGCTGCGAATCAATCGTTATGAAATGGAAAAAATAAATAAGTTCTAAGTAGTCTGCGAATAATTGCAAACGGAATTCTAGTTTTAATTGATCCATTTCTTACATTGGTATTAAGCTTAAATTTGCATTTCTGTTTGCTGGTATAATCTAGAGCATACGTCCTAAAAATAAAGTTTCTTAAATTTAAATATTAAGTTTATTTACTTATAACAACAAAAGTGTCGAGCCGAGTTGTCTTAGCCCGAGTAAATTTGATCCATTTCACAGTTACGCAACGTACCTATTGGAGCATAAAATACGCACACCGAACCCACTTGTTTGTCGGTTTGCTGCGGTCTGCCGCCATAACAAAGCATATTTCCTACGAGGCATTCAAATTTAAAACCTCCTTTCATACTTCAGCTCAATATGCATTACGAAAATAATGCTATATACTGCTTACGGGTGATTTATGTCCATTTGAGGCGACTTTTACTTTTAAACATTAATAAATAGGCACCTGCATATAGATTCACCTGGTTGGAAAATCAATTAAAAGAATTTTTTGACTATACAGAATCTAAAAATGTCAAACAATCTATCAAAATCATAACTATAGTATCTCTAAATAAATTCACTATTTCGCATGGGCGAAAGCTTTCGAGCAAGTCCCTCTTATCGTTGGACATAATAATCGCACAAATTACAAACGTGACAGAAATTAATCATCATCATGTCGGCCACAGGAAGTCCACTGCTGGACATAGACCTAAGAATTTCCAAATCCACAATCCACAGATATTAATAAAGAATTATTTACAGTTTTCTTTCTCTACTTCAGTTTAGTAGTACCTATAGAAATACCTAGAAGGTCACCAAGCGGATATCAACTGCATTCTTTTTAAATAAACTTAAGCTGTAAAGTTTACCTTAAGTGAATGGCTATAATGAAACTTTTTAACAACTTTGTAGACGCATACTTACTCGTATTTATTATTACGTGTATTAGTGTTCATTAGGGATTTAATGTCCAATTTTATCTAAACTTAATAGTCTTAAGTAGTAGTTATAAAAAAATATGAAAAGGTGAGTTTAGACGTAATTTGACATAAATTGTGTAATTAGAGTTAATGGTAAGAAAACACTTTTCCTTTTGTGATAAACGGAGTGAAATGTTGTAACAGCGTGTACCGGCGCTGCCCGCCGATTTACTTTCATAAAACAAGTTTTTATGCACCAGTTTCTGCCACTTCCAGCGCCGAGCAAATAATTAACGAATAAAATATTTTACCGATTTAAATCAGATACTTAGCCGAGACTGCGGCCACACTCATGGTCGAATATTTAGAAAGCGCAATTTCATTGTGTAACTTTGAAACCCTTACCTTAAATTATATCAAAAAACTTGAAGTTTCAGCTGAATTACACTTTACAGATTATGTCGAATCCACCATCGTTCCGTCACTTGTGGGCTAACACGATCACCTTCACAGTTTGAAAAACGTCAACACAACACACACTTCCCGCCGAAAAGCATTTTTGAAAATTTAGTTCCGAATCACTGGATAGATGTCAACGGCCTCAGTGCAATCCGGACACTGAGACGGTGTCGCGATTGTGCTTTACGCGCGAGTGCTCTCGATCGCAATTAGGAAAATAAATTATCGAAACTGCTTTGATTTTGAATGTTAGCGGGTAGCGTGTGTTACGTTGTGCGGCAGCGTGCGTACGGTGCGCGGAGAACGGCCGGTGCGCGAAATGCGACTGAAGTGACCGAGTATCGACACTCTCTGCCCACCGCTGCCCATACGTGCAAATGTTAATCCTCGATTGCACTTCATAAATATCTACCACCACAACCCTCTGCCAACGAACACACACGTCTCACTGTAAACGGGTCAGTGCCATCCAACACAATAGTTTCAGCGCGCCGCGCGCACAATAGCTGCAATTTTTCAGGTTTCAGAAACGAAAGTGCATATTTACATGAAAATATATTAGCGATGGTCCGGGATTGTGCATGTTAGTTGGGGTATATGTCAAAATAATTCGTTTTGCGAGTTGCTAAAGAGGCAGCCGCGTTTTCGAGTGTGACCAATTGGGGTACAGTCACGCACATTTCAGACGCACGTAACGTTTTGGCTTACTTTTTGCATTATTTTGGAATATCTATTCTTAAGTATGGTAATTTTAGTCTGAAATTTACTTCCTAGGCGTAGGTCTAGTCTGACCTAGTTTTAGCACTTAGGCTGCTGCTCCATTGAAGCTAAGCGAGGTTGTTCGGTTTTTTACAATCAATAAGTAGGATTTCGTTATTGACACATTGACAGAGGTAGAGACAGTATCCTTCTTATTTTACAACGATTTGTAAATATTTTCAAAATTCAAAAATTACTTATTGAAATATTTGTTATTGTACGTTATAAGTATTATAATACGAGTACATCGTCAGTTGGACGTTGGAATCCCGTTTCCACCGTCCAACCAGCCCTCATAATTTGGGGCCTGTGAAAGCATGCCCTGCCCCAGTCCACCTGACTGTGACCGAGGCCCACCCAGCTGGCCCCAGGGGATAGGGCGAGCGGCACCCGGGCAATGGCTTCCGCTTAGCTTCCCCGCGGAGGTCCGCATTTCGCAGGTACTGACCCCCCCCCCCCCCCTATCGCGACAAGGCAACGACAACGATCCGGGGCGCGCGGGGGGTGCCAAAAAAGGCCCTGCCTCTTGTATATGGAACCTGCCTCAACTGTAATGAACAATTTTCCACACTTGTATCATAAACTACCTTAAAGTAAAGCCGAAGCCCGAGAAGTTTGGCGCATACCCCACCAACAAGAGACACTAAGCTCTTAATAAAACAAGATTTACTTATTTGTAAAATCTATAAAAATGGACGAAAATGCGAATTACTGTCCGAGCGCGAGAAGCGAGCGAAGCGTTTCAGTTTTGAGTTTGGCCAAAAATGCTTTTGACAGACAAACAGATGACGGTGGCGTCTGTTTGTATGTCCGGTTGTTCTCGCCTACCGGTCGCATTCATCAACTGATTCTCATTTGAAATTGCCAAATTTGTGAAACTTAATTATAAATTATTCCATGAAGCTAGAGAAGTGTTTCCGAGAAATACTAGAAATGGGAGCAGGCTAGCTTTGATGGCTAATATTATGCCCAGAAGTGAAAGATTTAAAAAGAATTGTTATTATATGTGTATGTTAATTTACAATAAGATACCAGACTCCATCAAAACTGCGACATTTAATTCTTTTAAAACAAAACTATTTAATTGGCTTAGTGAGCAAGGCTTCTACACAGTGAAAGAGATTCTCAATTTCAAGAAATAATCATTAATACAAATTGCTTATATTTAATATTATTGACATTATTCATTCCTAATTTTATTTGTGACATAGTTTGTAGGTAATTTATAAACTTTTAGATTTGCATGCTATTGGTAATGGCTGATTAGGTGTTACTTTATGATTTAAGACCTTGTATGTTTATCGTACCCTTTTCAAGTGCAAATAAAATATTTTATTCTATTCTATTCTATTCTCGTAAAATATAAGCTGGTTCGATAATTATCAAGATGTTTTTAGTTGATTCAGCTTTTGAAGAAATTGAGTCGCGAAGTTTACAGCTCACAGATACACTAGTTTAATTCCTTTTTCCATTTCCTCGCTCACCATCACGCTTAAAGTGGCCTTTGGATCTTGTGGCCCTGGGTTCTGTCTGCCCAGGCCCCAAGGGCTCGGTCTGCTCCATTAGGGATAAATATATTATTGATTTTTTTTTATTCCTCTACTCCAACCTCCTGGTTTTTAATCATTTATTAAGTACATATCTTAATACTTGGCTCGTTTGATCTTTGTAAGAAGTACCCTGGGTGCTGTCAAAAATCATAAAATGGAATGTAGACTTGTCGCCGCCCCTTGTATGCCGCTGGGGGCCATGGCCCGTCGGCACCCCCCACGCTACGCCACTGAATGCTACTGTAAGATTTTGTCATAAAGCTACCTCCAATTTGCGGTTTGATAGCAACTTTTCAATAAGTAGGTAATTGCAGTTAATAAGCAGTTTTTGCCTACCTTTGATTTTTCGAATTAGACTTTTGTCCGACTTTGGCTCATGCTATTTTTATCTACTCGTATGAACACACAACACATTTTTATAATTTTTTTTCCTACTGACGCTCTATTTTTTATGAATAGTCATATGACTATTCCTAAAAAATAGACCGCCGTAATAAATTCATATAACATACAACCTGGAAGGGACATACTCGTAATAAATAGAACCACGGTCTATACTAGATCCTGTGAGTAGATCATTATAGTATAATGAAATTAAAATAACAGCCAAATACAAAAAGAAATCCACATACAAAAGTGTGCATTCGCAAGGGCGACTTGTATGGGAATGTGGAAATTTGTTTGTTCTTGTTTTTTGACTGGTACAGGTCGCGCCAAACTTCTAGATCGCTCTGAAGTTGCCTCACTCAGGTTACAAACAGGGACAGAATATTTAACACAATAATATTTTTTCAGAATGATTGCAAGAATGTAGATATGATATATATACACAATAAACAAAAATAAAGCAAATTCTATCTGCTATGGGTGTCTGTATTTTACTACTGCGACACGAATCGCCTCAACTTCAGAGCGATCTAGAAGTTTGGCGTGACCTGTAATTTAATTTCATTATTCTTTAGTGATCTAGTATAGCCCGTGGTTCGATTTATTACGTGTATGTCCCTTCAACGCTGTAAATAATCATCATCATCATCATCATTTCAGCCGCATAACGTCCACTGCTGGACATAGGCCTCTCCCAAGGTTTTCCAAAATGACCGATCTAGAGCGGCCTGCATCCAGCGCTTTCCAGCGACCTTGGTCAGGTCGTCTGACCACCTTGTGGGTGGGTGTCCTACGCTTCGCTTGCCAGTACGTGGTCGCCATTCGAGAACCTTTTTGCCCCATCGGCCATCGGTTCGTCGCGCTATGTGTCCCGCCCACTGCCACTTCAACGAGCTAATCCGCTGGGCTATGTCCGTGACTTTTGTTCTCCTACGAATTTCCTCATTTCTGATTCGATCACGTAGAGAAACACCAATCATAGCCCTCTCCATAGCGCGTTGAGCTACCTTGAGCCTTCTTATGAGACCCATAGTAAGGGACCACGTTTCGGAGCCATAAGTCATCACTGGTAACACACATTGATTATAAACTTTCGTCTTAAGGCACTGAGGTATTTTGGACGAGAAGACACTGCGTAACTTCCCGAACGCTGCCCAGCCGAGTCGGATTCGTCGAAAGACCTCTTCCTCGAAGCTGGAACTTCCTGCCTGGATCGATTGACCCAGGTAGGTATATTTAAATAAAATGCAAAATAGAAATTTTTAACAAAAATCACACATGATATTAGGATACACACACATACACAAATGTAAACTTAGTTTTTAGGTATTTAAATGGAACATCTTCAGTATAAACAAGTTTATTTGCTAGGCAAAAAAAAACCCGACTCAAGAACGCCATCTAGTGATGGCTAGCGGAACTACCGATAGTTCCACTACTCACCACGCGCGCTGATTTTCAAGCGTTTATCCTCAATAACTTTTAAACGGCTGGACCGATTTTTATGAAACATATCAACCGCAAGGGAACTTGCTTTCACTCGAGCGCGATGCCACAGAGAGACAAACAGTCAGACTGAAATTAGCGTCAAACTTTAACACCCTGAGATAAGGAAGTATTGTTCTTAGATAACACCCTGAGTTAAGGGATATAATTATAATAACACCCCTCTTTTTTGTCGGGGGAAACGCACGCAACAAGATACTTAAATCGTTCAAAAAGGACAATAAATTACTGTGTAAGTAGGTACCTATTTAGTTATTATTTTACATTTTTAAGTTTTTCGTTTAAATTCAGTTGGCTAACTTGCTACTAAAGCTCTAGCTGACGCAGGCCACCTACCCTACCTACTACAAAACGGAACCCTGCCAACCGATCTTGAAGCCCATTCAAGTCATCCAATTATCTTCTTTAAATTTTACCACCATCCAATCAGAGTACTAAAGTACGTCGTTGCGTTTACTAATAGATACCACTAATACTACAAAGTTCTAGAAACGCCTTTGCTCTGGTCTATCACACAGGCGCAAGGTAACAAAACAATAAGTAGGTACTAAAGTTAGTAAAATGTACTTGTACGTATGACCCTCAGATATGAGTTGGCTTAAACCCTCCCTGTCCTCAGTATCTTTTTCTATACCAGGGTATGTTTTAATTCGGAATGATCGAGAAGATATGCGTGGTGGAGGAGTTGCGATTTATTTACACAGCCACATTCCCTACAAAATTGTAATGTCTTCGCCTCCAGTGCATTCAAGTGCTGCCCAATTTATTTTTCTTGAAATTTCTGTCAACGGTGTTAAGGCCCTTCTTGGCGTCGTATATTGTCCTCCTGGCGTTAATTATTTCTCTCAAATTGAGACAACTCTTGACACTCTCTGCTCGGATTACACGCATCACATAGTCATGGGTGATTTCAATACTAACCTTGTCTTTAGCGATGAATCGCGTTCTCAAAAACTTCTCAACATACTTCAGTCAGTCAATCTGTCTGTTTTGCCTTAAGAGCCTACTCATGTCAACCGTCATACTGATGATACTTGGCTTCACTTCTTCTCCCGATCTTGTCATTAAGCACGGCCAGACACCAGCGCCCGCTTTTTCTAAGCACGACTTATTATATTTGTCATACAAATTGAAACCACCTAAGGCTCATCCTAAGATTATCTGGACGCGTAGTATGGCAAAAATTGACCACGACAAATTAATGATTGATGCAGCCAAGCTGGACTTCTCTCCGATATATGAGGCTTTGACCATTGATGAGAAGGTGTCAATTTTTAACTCTACCGTATTATTGTTGTTCGATAGTCATGCTCCCTTAAAAACTGTAAAGATTAAGCGGCCACCCTCTCCATGGATTACAAGAGGCGTTCGCATGGCCATGACTAGAAGGGATAGGGCGTTTAGGGTTTTTAAACGAGTTAGGTCGGATGATAATTGGTCTGCGTACAAGATTGCGCGTAATCGGTGCAATAACATGGTAAGAGCTGCCAAACGTAAATACGAGTATTTCTCTGAAAATCTTACCCAGTCTTCGTCAGCCGATATTTGGAAGTTCCTCCGTTCTTTGGGTCTTGCCAAAAATAAAAGTAACCATTTTTCCACTTCTAGCTTCTCTCCGAACGATTTCAATAATCATTTCAACACTCCAAGTTCTCTTGATCCTGCTGTTAAAGCTGCCACTATTTCTAGAATATCTTTCATGGCGCAACCTCAAATTGACCCCTTTTCTTTTTCTCCCTCCACTGATGATGACATACGCGAAATTATAATGTCAATAAGTCAAAGGCGATAGGATGTGATGATGTTAGCAGGCAAATGATTGTAAATATCTTACCTATTATTCTTCCCATTCTGTCTCACATCATCAATTTTTCTCTAGTTACTGGGACTTTTCCCTCTCTGTGGCGTAAAGCCTTCGTTATTCCTCTCCCTAAAGTTATATCTCCCCAATCCTTAAATAATTTCAGACCAATCTTTATACTTCCCTTCCTTTCCAAAATCCTTGAAGCTGTAGTGCACGCTCAAGTGTCTTCCTTTATTTTTACTAACTCGCTCCTTACTCTTCTACAGTCCGGTTTTCGCACTGGTCACAGTACTGCTACTGCTCTCCTTAAAGTCACAGAGGATTTAAGATTGGGCATGGAGAATACGTTGGTCACCATCCTAGTTCTCATTGACTTTTCTAATGCTTTTAATATGGTTGATCACGATATTCTCCTTGCCATACTTAGTCACCTGCAGTTCTCATCCTCAGTGGTGGATTGGTTTTCAGATTATCTACGTGATCGTCAGCAATCAGATCGAATGGACCGTGACCTGTCGGACTGGATGACACTTTCTTTAGGTGTACCGCAAGGTGGTATTTTGTCGCCCTTGCTTTTTTCTATCTTTATAAATCTTCTTTCTTCTGCGATTGGCAGCTCTTACCGTTTTCACGCTGACGACCTTTAAATTTATGCTCAGTCGCCGGTAAAAGATATCAATACCTGTGTTGCCACAATTAATTCCGCCTTATCGACTATGACCTGGTCTGATGAGTTTGGTGTTAGAGTTAACCCCTCCAAATGTCAGGCAATGATCGTAGGTAGTTCGAGACAGATTGCACAGATTGATACTAGTCATATCCAACCCGTCATTTTCAATAATAATATTATACCTTTTTGCAACTCTGTCAAGAACCTAGGATTAAACATCGACTCCACGCTTGACCGGACCACTCATATAGCCGCAATTAGTCGTACAATCACTGTTAGTCTTCAGCAATTGAACCATCTAAGGAATTTTCTGCCTTTTAAAACAAAGGTCTTACTTGTACAGGCTTTAATTTTTCCAATCTTTGACTATGCTGATGTGTGTTATCCTGACCTCAATGTAGACCTTCTCAATAAACTTGATCGGCTCCTTAATAACTGCATTCGCTTTATCTTCTGTCTTCGAAAATATGATCATGTGTCTTCTTATCGTTCGGAGCTTAATTGACTTCCTATCCGCCAACGCAGGGAACTTCGGTTACTGTGTACTCTCTTTTCGATTCTTACGAATCTTGATTACCCTCAATATTTAAAATGTAAATATAACTTTCAGACACTCATGATCGACAACTTCGTTCTAATGAGACTCGTCAGCTCTTTATCCCCCTTTTTCGGACTAATTTCATGTCAAACTCATTTTCTCTTCAAGCTTAACGACTCTGGAATGCTTTACCCGTTGATCTGCGTGGCGAGGCCGTAGGCCGAGCCACTCCCACCAAGCGATAAGCGTTTTTTTTTTAATTTTCCAAGATGGCCGCCAATAGTCGACTGCGCCCGATTTGAGTGAAATTCAGTATGCAAGGGTTTTTTGAATCGCGGAATCCAAATCTGACATTTTTTTTGGAATCCAAGATGGCGTCTGGATTTTAAATTTTTTAACTTTATTTGTGCATAACGTCCTCCTGGAACATCAAAGGGGTCTGAAATTTTGTATGCTGGGGTAAAGCACCCCGCGGAACTCAAAATTGCAAACAAAATTTGATTCCAAGATGGCGGACCGTATACGTTTTTATTTTTTTTACACTGACTTTAGCACCTTACCTATTCTCTCAACTGGAAATAAGATTCCAACCAACTTCAACAGCTGCACGAAAAACCGCGGGCTGCTTGCAGCCCGCGCAGCGCCCGAAAAGCTAGTTATAATATATAAACCTACATTACCACTGACTCACTCACTGATTGACATAGTTGTTTGACCTGTTCCCGGGTGGGTGGGGTAATGATTGATGTATGGTCGTGTAGAGGATGCTCCAGTGAGTACCAGAAAAATCGGACATGTTGAAGATCATCAGATATTAATGTGGACGAGGTACAGCCTGCAAAAACGGTTAGGGTTAGGGATGTGATTTTTTTTCCAAAATGTAGGGGGTTGTAAGCAATTTGACGACTGTTATTTGTTTTTTGATTTTTTTCAAAATCCAAGATGGCCGCCATACAAGGACAATTTCCGAGTGTGTACCGCGAGACCGTAGGTCGAGCGGAAAGCGAGGCCGCAGGCCGAGCTGCGTGGCGAGGGTGAAGCCCGAGCCCCTCCTGACCTCCCCCCTCCCCCAGAACCCCTCCCCTCTCAAGTTTCTAAGCGAAGCCAGAGGCCAAAGGCCGAAAACTAAGCTCCCCGCGAGGCCGCAGGCCGAGCTGCGTGGCGAGGGCAAAGCCCAAACCCCTCCTGGCCTCCCCCCTCCCCCAGAACCCCCCCCCCCCCCCCCAAGTCCCTAAGCGAAGCCTGAGGCCGAAGGCCGAAGGCCGAAGGCTGAGCTGTCCCGCGAGGCCGCAGGCCGAACTCCCATCAAGCGATAAGCGTTTTTTTTTTTTAATTTTCCAAGATGGCCGCCAATAGTCGACTGCTTCCGATTTGACTGAAATTCAGAATGCAAGGGTTTTCTGAGTCACGTAATCCAAATCTGTCATTTTTTTTGGAATACAAGATGGCGTCTGGATTTTAATTTTTTTAAATTTATTCGTTCAAAACGTCCTGTATGCTGGAGTAAAGCACCCCGCCGAACTCAAAATTGCAAACAGAATTTGATTCCAAGATGGCGACCCGTATACGTTTTTATTTTTTTTACCCTGACTTTAGCACCTTACCTATTCTCTCTGAAAATAAGATTCCAACCAACTTCAACAGCTGCACGAAAAACCGCGGGCTGCTTGCAGCCCGCGCAGCGCCCGAAAAGCTAGTATATATATAAACCTACATTACCACTGACTGACTGACTCACTGATTGACATAGTTGTTTGACCTGTTCCAGGGTGGGTGGGGTAATGATTGATGTATGGTCGTGTAGAGGATGCTCCAGTGAGTACCAGAAAAATCGGACATGTTGAAGATCATCAGATCTTAATGTGGACTAGGTACAGCCTGCAAAAACGGTTAGGGTTAGGGGTGTGATTTTTTTTTCAAAATGTAGGAGGTTGTAAGCAATTTGACGACTGTCATTTGTCTTTTGATTTTTTTCAAAATTCTTTTCAAACCTTTATTCGTTTATTACGTCCTCCTGGAACATCGAAGGGGTCTGGAATTTTGTATGCTGGGGTAAAGCATCCCGCGAAACTCAACACTGCAAACAAAATTTGATTCCAAGATGGCGGCCCGTATACGTTTTTATTTTTTTTATACTGACTTTAGCACCTTACCTATTCTCTCAACTGGAAATAAGATTCCAACCAACTTCAACAGCTGCAAGAAAAACCGCGGGCTGCTTGCAGCCCGCGCAGCGCCCGAAAAGCTAGTATTCTCTTTAATGTTCATATTTTGCGCGCAGCGCCCGAAAAGCTAGTTATAATATATAAACCTACATTACCACTGACTCACTGACTGATTGACATAGTTGTTTGACCTGTTTCCGGGTGGGTGGGGTAATGATTGATGTATGGTCGTGTAGAGGGTGCTCCAGTGAGTACCAGAAAAATCGGACATGTTGAAGATCATCAGATCTTAATATGGACGAGGTACAGCCTGCAAAAACGGTTAGGGTTAGGGGTGTGATTTTTTTTTCAAAATGTAGGAGGTTGTAAGCAATTTGACGACTAACATTTGTCTTTTGATTTTTTTCAAAATTCTTTTCAAACCTTTATTCGTTTATTACGTCCTCCTGGAACATCGAAGGGGTCTGGAATTTTGTATGCTGGGGTAAAGCATCCCGCGAAACTCAACACTGCAAACAAAATTTGATTCCAAGATGGCGGCCCGTATACGTTTTTATTTTTTTTATACTGACTTTAGCACCTTACCTATTCTCTCAACTGGAAATAAGATTCCAACCAACTTCAACAGCTGCACGAAAAACCGCGGGCTGCTTGCACAGACTGACTTTTAAACCACCAGCCGAATTTTTGGAGCAAGTTCAGTCCATGATACTGAACTAGTTTTCATAAAACAATTAACGAAAAACTAAAATAAAAATTTGCATCATCATTTTGACTGTCGAAAGCATGCGATTTAAAAAAAACAGAGTAAGGTATATACTTACTTTTTATCTATTACTTTATATCTTATATACTTTGTATCTAGCGCATCTGGAATCATTTATGTAGGTAGACGGCCACTACTTTGCTTAAGAGCCCGTATGACCCTGATAGTACTTATATTAGAGCGATCTTAAATATTAGATATCAATATTAACGAAATACTCACTTTGTAATAAAAACACGGCAAAGTTCAGGCAGGCAGGGCAGGACTAATTGCCCTTGTAACTTTGGATTATAATTGTATTAAACAGAAGGCAGGATCATGTCTTATTTTTTTGGGCTCCGTACCCGAAGGGTGCAAACGGGACCCTATTACTGAGACTCCGCGGTCTGTCCGTCTGTCTGTCTGTCCGTCTGTCACAGGGCTCTATCTCTTGAACCGTAATAGCTAGACACTTGAAATTTTCACCGATTATGTATTACTGTGGCCGCTATAACAAACAATACTGAAAATAAAAAAAAGTTAAAAATTAAAGGGGGTCGCCATACAAAAAACGTTTTTGTTTTCAGCGTTTTTAACAGATCTTTATAATGGCATTAACTAGATACTTGAAATTTTCACAGATTATGTATTACTATAGCCGCTATAGAGTCTGGTCACCGAATCGATATTGACCTCGAAACAGAATTCTTTATATGGCAATACACAACACTTGTCAAACCATAGTACGTCGGCTGTCACATTGTGTAAATTTTTGGAATAATAAACGGTTATCTTGTGTTATAATGTCGAAACCTATCAAAAGTTTAGCGTTGAAGTTAATTTATACAATGGTGTGTAAATTAAAAGCGAAACAGGAAGAACTAGCTTTTGCAATCACGAGAAAGAACGATATTTCCATGAAATACCGGCTGTGACAGGTTAGTGCACTGCAATGATTTTGATATTTGGTGAATAGTTTGTACATACAATTTGTGTTAAATACACTTTCTACATTATAACGTCTAACCAAATATAGTGAAACTATTTTAAAGGTGAATTCAGTCCATGATACTGAACAACTTTCACCAAGGAACATATATCGAAATATGAAAAATATTTTTTGGCTTTCCATACAAACTTGGATCAGCTGATCAGTCAACTTATATTGGAGGTCAAAAATTATTTTTCATAGTTCGATATATGTTCCTTGGGGAAAGTTGTTCAGTACGATGGACTGAATCCACGCTCAAAATAGTTTCAGTATATTTTGTTAGACCCTGTATATATCCCTTATCTCAGATATATTCAATCAATATTTTAATAGATTGACAAGTTACAATATCAACAAAACAGTCGACAAGGCAACACGCAACGAGGTTCGGTCATAGAGTAGTCTTGAATACAAACTCATTAGAAGTACATATATAACACATTCTATAGTTATTTATTTACAGAAGACATATTAGTATCCCATAACACAAGTTTAAAACTTACTTTGGGGCTAGCTTAATCAGTGTGATTTGTCCGTATATATTTATTTATTTATATTTCATTGGATTTAAAATATTATTGCTTAAATTGCGGTTTTATTATTGGCGTAACTTTGAAACAGTGGTTTTTTTACGTTAGGGGTTATGTTCCGATTGTATTGGGAAATATATAAGTATTTTATTTGTTTTGCATGTGTTTTTAATTTCAGAGAGAATGAGAGATAAAGCTGATGACAATGGCAGCATGAGTGACATTACTAACACTGTGAGGAGTTTACAACTAGAGGAAAATAGTCAGCTCAGAACTGAATAGTGACTGAAAATCCTCATTCAACATTGAGAGAGATAGCCGTCGAACTTTCTGTATCTCACGAATCGATCGTATCTCCGTACCGTTTTAAATAATCACTTGGGTATGAAACATGTTGTCGCTCAGCTAGTCCCAAAACTCCCAAAAGACCTGAATTTTCTCCAAAAATTCAATCGCACAAGAGTAGCTAAGAACAATTCACGGCGAGAACTGAACTCAATTCCGAAAAAACCTTTTAAAATGTTTTGATGATTGGATTATTCGTTCGCGTAAGTGTATCGGTTCTGAAGGAGCATACTTTGAAGGTGATAAATTTGGATGAAGAATTAACATTTTGTGTATTATTGATCTTTTCCCGGTTCTTTCTTGACAGAGTAGTGCAAATTGTACTTGATCGTGACGTCATGCGGAATTTAAATGTGATGTATCTTTGTAATTATTTGCTAATCCACCTGATGAGCTCGAAAGATTTTTTTAGTCCACATCCATACTATCAAGAGTGCTTATTCCTAATTTACAAAGAATTGCCATGTCTACATATTTCAAATTAAAAAACAAAAACTCAGTATCACGATTCGGTGGCCAAACTCTAACAAATTCTTAAAATAAAAAAAGTTAAAAATTAAAGGGGATCGTCATACAAAAAACGTGTTTTTTAGCGTTTTAAAACATTGTACACACGGAACCCTTCATGTACGAGTCCGACTCGCTCTTGCCCGTTTATTTTTAAATAACTTAAATTTTTTTTGTAAAACGAAAAAAACCTCAAAATCAGCCTCATTGACCTCCAGTGATCATTTCACCCCGCAAGGCTCACTGTCTCGTTTCGGCTAGAGTAAATTTGTGTGCGTGGAAGCGGGAGCAAAATTTAGATTATCCCCATCAGGCGCAGCCTTAAACTCATCATCACTGTTGTCATGCTCGGCTCTTGCTTGTCGATTCGATGAAAGCCCATTTGGTAGCTGGCAACACTACACTGCTGTCAACGTCAGTCAGCCGTCACCGTCAGTAATATGTCAATTGACAATTGTCAATGACATGACATCATAATTGAGTTTTTGGCGGGAAGTTAAGGGGTTCGGTTGGGGTTTGCTTTAAATTATTTTACAAATTGATTTTAGTGGACTTTATAATATGAAATTGGTGTTGTTTGGTGTTATAAATGCTAATGACATGAACAATGTGTGAAATAGTTAAAGTGGACAGGCATAGTACGGCTGTAGTGATATTTATTATGCGGACTGTCTTCGGGCGTCGTCCGCCACTCAATCGTCTATGTAAACCAGTGGACTCGTATAGATTTGTCGCCAGAAGCTCCCTTGCAGCAGTCAAAGGCCTACACCACCCTTTGATTGTCTTGTTAGGGTTAGGTTAGGATTAGGAATAAAGAACAAAATTAAAGATAGGCTCTAAAGGACTTGTATCCAGAGCCGTAAAATTATTTAATAAAAAAAAAAAATGACATCATAATTTGGATTTCGGATGATTTATTAGAGGTATTAGAATTTTTAAAAAGAAACATAGGTAGTATTTATTTATTTGTATTTAATTTCGATTTTATTACGATAAAACTAGCAATTAATGGAAATAAGTAGCACCTAAGTTGAAAATGTTGTTCATTTCTGTGTAGCACATTCCCGATTACTTACGTCATTTTAAGTTTTCATCAACACGAGTTGGTAATGAAACTGTACGAATGACCAATAGTGATTTTATTTTATCGAAAATAACCTTGAGCAACTACTGCCTTGTTGTATGAATCAAAGCAGATTCATCTCAGCCCATAAGTTTTGACATTACGCAGCAGTGTTCAAGATGAAAAACACGTTAAGACTTCTGGGAGTGACGAAAACTTAGTAAGTACTGATTTCACTAGTGTTGGAAAACCTTGGTCTCTCAGCCTTGTTCATTGATGCATGGAGAGTCTGAAACTTTTTTCCAGTGGATCCGATGTCGCGCGTCGTCTCAGTTTATTCGTGACACAGCCTTCAAGCGCGAACTCTGTAGGAAAACTAAAAAAAAATACCGTTCTTATCTTATCAAATAGATTATTTGCACAAGTGTTCGAATCGCGCCGTGTAATGGACGTAACGTTTGTCACACAAAATACGGAACATACAAAACACTGTTTTCAAGAATATACATGGAACGCAAAGAGTTGACATTAAGTTTCCACAACTTAATAAAGCGAGGTGTGTGTTAGCAAAAAATGTGTTTGTTTAGTTCAGCGGTGACAGTGCAGTGCTGTAAAATTAGATTTATACAAATGGTAATATTATACAGTGTCTGTGTGCACTGAAATAGTGAAGTAACTTGTATAAAGTGGTTCCGCAAATGCTTATTTAATTTTAACAGTATTTTATTTAGTATCTATATATATTAATTTAATATGTTAGGTTAGATTTTTATTAAATATCTATGAAATGTAAAATAAGTATAAAAAATCTAACCTAGTAACACGCTGGCAATGGAGCAAATCCCAAGCTATGTATTTTACTATATACGGCAGCGGTTATTTATTTTTTCCTGAGTAATTTATAGTATACTATAAATTACTTTTTCTGTCATTATTTACCTACTTAATCAAATGATTTCATCAACGGAGACTAGTTTTTACACTCACTTTAGCTGTTCACTGGTATGATAGTGCATCCAGCTTCATAAAAGATTTTATTTTATTTTAATTCAGCCCTTTAATGGTAAAAAAGTTCAATATGCAGATTTAAATGAGGCATTAAAAAAAATTTAATTTTTTTAATTAAATTGCTGAAATAAGCTTTAACACAACCTCAATCATTGTCTTTGGTATCTACCTCTTTTGACTTGCTGCACCTGCATTTTTGCTTTGTCATTACATCTATTATTTACTAGTGGTTCTATAAGAACAGTAGACATAAGTAATAACCAGAGATTGGATATTCCAGTGAATATTTACCTAAAGTTAATTTTTGGCTACCAAAATATGGAAGCCGTTTCTTAAGATACTTTTATTTAAAATAAAATCCCGGGATTCTGGGCAACCTTATGACGTTGTAACAGAGCAACTGCCATTTGTGTCAAATTGGGATCATTATGTCTTACGGAGTATACACGTAAATTTGAATTTCTCGGGATCGTGAAATTTTTTGATAAAAAAGGGCTTTCCAATATAGCCAACATCTAAACTTCAGGTAAATATGCACTGGAATATCCGATCTCTAGTAATAACCAACACTTGTAATAACCCCTATTTATCCTTTATTATAATACAAGTCCATATAATAAATCTATATAATTATGTCTAGCCTGTGGCCAAACCAATATCTAAATAGTAGGTGATAATTTAATCAAAAATATCACTGCCTCTATGTTATAAATAATAGCTTAAAAACATATTCAAGAAATCGCCTTTCAAAACCAAAAAAGAAACCTTCATGAAAATCAATCTCTGTGTTTGAGAACTACATAGGGACATGGATATCTCATGTCAAACTTATAGCACCTTTCTGTGTTGGGAGTTTAAAACTAATGTAATTAAGCAGTTATTAAGTGTATTTAGTCATAAAGGGCAAAATCATTTTGTGCTAGAATTAACTATTATTAGAAAATAAAGTACAGCTATAAAAAACTTTACAAAATAATAGCAACTTTATCTTGATGGTCATAAAGTATAATTTAGTTTGACTATTGGCCAGCAAATTGCAAACAAATCCAGTAACTGTTTATGTTCATTACCTACTTATCACAGTTGTGGGCTATTGTTTTATTTTATTATACTTCAAATAACTTCCTAGTTTAATAACGAACAAATTTATTTAGTTACTATCGGATTAGCAATATGTAAATTATCACCATATTTACGAGTTAACAATTTATTTCAAATAAGGGCGCCACTTCAAGGCCATTGCCTCTTGCTTCTATATTCACCTTAAGGCGAAATACGACGAGAACTGCCGAATACTCAAAAAGGTGCCCACCTTCTTAAAATTTTAAAACAAATCAATATACCTACCATTTAAAAAAAATGTTAAGAAATGATATCTAAAAATTATTTTTCTTCCAAAACTCTAAGAATATAAATTGAGTAATAAATATTTTTACTCAAAAATATTAGTATTATGATTACAAAGGTGCCCGCCTCTTTTTTAATACAAATAGTTATAAATAATTCATAAAAACTGATAAAATCTACATTCCGCGTCATTCCGCGTTCATTCCCCGCCTCCCGCTTCACAGTCAAACGAAATATGTAAAAGCATGCGGGGTGCTTTGCGGATTCGCCCCGCACCTCATCCCCTCAGAGTCTCTTCGTATTCCGCCTTAAGGGTTAACTGGAGGGACGAAATCCCATACAAACGTACTTTCGTTTTAATTTCGAAACCACAACCGAAGACTCTAAATTCCAAATAATTTAGTTTTATTTGGGTATGTATCGTATTTATCGAAATAAACGAAAACTACGAAAACCTCGATTCATGGCCTATAACGGCCCGTTTATTACACCTCTTCCGTTTATCACCCTTATTACACCTCGCGCGGGTGCCGGCGGTGTGACGGATTCTCTGTCTCGTTTTTTTAGCGCCCTTTCTCTTTCTCGACGAAATAGCAACACGACGAAGCGCGTCGGTAGGCAACTCGCTGTGGAGTTCGCCCGCGCCTCCAGTACCACCTTAAAGATCACTTTCCTTGATTATTAGCTACGAGGTTCAAAATCACCCTGTAATTAAGTCATTTCATGTGCCATTGACCCACCAATCTTGTTAACAAACTGTGTGACACATTTCTATGACAAGACCTAACTAGCTAATTAAATGAAAGTCAATGGAGTTGTTATAGACTCTTTAGTCTACAGCTGTTTTTTGTTTTTTCATGTGTGTGGCCAACACTGGAGTCATATTTTTCAAGCTGCCTAAAGGCATCTGACATAGCTTAACGACAATGATGACAGCCAGAACCTGCTGCTTAACTTGCCTTCTGAAGCATGGAGGAGCTCAAGAAATGTTTAAGCCACTTGTCCCCATCCAACTGCAGATCATGTCAAAGAGCTAGTCATGTGAACTTCTTCTTATCGAGTCGAAAAGAGCCGTTTGTTATTTTTAACCATTTTGTGGCGAAAGGATCAGCCAATCTGCGTTACCGACTGACTGTCCTCGCAGATTGCCCAGGGTGCGCCGGACGTACAGGGGGGATCAGTACGTCACTCGGGGAGGCTCCTTTCATGCACCCCTGTCATGTCATGTGAACTCCCACCGGGCCACTGAGATCCACATTAAATTTTAGTGAGGATCTTAGTGGCCCGACCACACATGGCCAAATTAGTGAATTAAAATGACACTACTATACTAATTGGTGAATTAAAATGACACTGGACAAATCTTGCTTGATTAATTTGTTGTTCAGACTCCGACAGACTAACATCCTCAATGCTATTAGTTCAAAGCTGCTCCGTCTTAAAAATAAAGGTAATACAATCTTCTTATTCTACTTACAGATGAACAACTATACGGTTACACAAACTATGCAATGGACACACCAACGCCTACCACCGGAGACTGCATGCAGGGCATCTTCAACCCCCTGGATTCCCTGACTACGGGCTTGGACTCTGACTTTGATGAGAGCCTTGCGGTACCTGAATCTCTTTCTGTGATTGAAGAGAAGAATTGCTCCAGAGAAGAACATGATTGTGGTAAATACAGCTTTGTCATAATTAAGTCACCTATGTTATAGAAGTTCTTCCAAATAGGTTTGAGAGAAAAACAAAAAGGTAGAAATGTACCTGGTTCTCTTCCCGTCCAGAGGGCCAAATATTACATAATCACTAAAGGGTGTGGGGGAGTCTTTGATTTACTTATTTTTGATGACTTAGGGGTCGGGGGGTCTAGACTTCATTACATAACTAAGGAATCCTTTTTAGTAACTTTTTATATTTCTTAACAAATTTTGGTAACTTTGATTTGCAGATTTGATTTTATAGCATAGGATAAGAGATTCGCTTAAATTTTCTGACAAGGGGAAGGGCGTTTAAAATGGCTCAAATTCTGCTTACGGAATACTTAACGATCGTGTCGATGGTACTACTATGATTTGTCACTTAAGAATAGAATAGAATAGAATATCTTTATTAACAATTTGTAAAACGTACATTTTCTTATACCAATTAAATAGTAATATGTTGCATGTTGTAGACAAAATGATTCGTCGGTTTTTTTTTTATAAACATACATCAGAAATGTTAAATCAATTTAAAATTATTTGATTACATATAAAAAAACTTATTATTGCCATTATTCAAAAAATTTTACAAATTTACTTTTGTTATCGGGCCACTATAATAGCTATATCATTTGCGGCCATCAGGACATCCCAAGTACCGATGTCTGGGCACCTTGGACACGTAAGTACGTGCCCCATAGTTTATGGAGAGAAACCACACTGGCAAATGTTTTGCGATCTGTCCTATCATTGTCCATCTGACCAAATTATCTTTGCAACGGCCAACCTGCGTTCTTAGTCTGTTTAAAGATTTCCAAATGGACCAGGGCTGATCATTGCCAGGTGGAAGTTTCACTCGCGGGGTGATAAAATTAAATCATGTCAATAACCGATGCGGCTAGCAACCCATCACTATTTTGATTCCCTTTTCCACATCCACCAATACGCTAAACGTGGCTCATGGGTATTACGGCCCTTGGCTCCAACTACCCCGTTAGGGATAAAGAAGTGATAGTGTACAATTTTATAGAAGATACCCTACAAACAATAATTCTCTAGAATCGTAACTAATCCCGAAAAATCATTCCACGCGATATGTACCGCGGCAGGCGGGGCTTAAAATATGAACAGCGCGGCGCGACAGTTCGCCGTGACACTCGAGTCGTGCGGTTGCGTCGCAGAAGTTTCCTTTGAGAATATTGCTGTTTTTGCGATAATCGATTCATTAAAAATGCCGTCATGTGCTGTGAAGTGGTGTAGAAGCCATACAGACATGAAAATTAGTTATTAAAAAAAAAGTAACACGTAAACAAGGTTATTTATTTTATCCGCGCGTTGTACCTCACCGCTCATTGAGTTGACTGCCCCACCCGACCGACGACGACGCGTGACCTTGTCGCGACCAATCGTATGCATCTTTGTCTATGTGTGCGTTCGAGTGTTTCGTTGCAATTACTGTTCATTTGTTTGCGTAAATGGAATCAGAATCGAAGCGGTGAATGTAGGAGCGTTAGATTTCTAAAGAATTATATTTCGATGAAGATACTATTGTGCCGTGCGGTTACCTTGAACCACTTCATGTCTTCCTGCCAACCTAGTAAGAGTTAACTATGATGACATCATCAAATAGTTAGGTAGTAAATACTCATATATGACGTCACCAGCAGCTACTATTGGCTGTCTGCGATATGTTCTTTGTTAACACTGAAACAATCGTATCATATATTATACTAGCGTTATCTGGATAACTATCAGTAAAATTATTCGTAGCGAATCAAATTATACTTACTTACAAATTGTACTTTAGTTTTATAGGGTTTTTTAGGCATCCAAGATGCAGTACTAAAGTAAATCAGATACCTTACTTGTAATAGTGGGTAGTAGGGCTCAGATGGTAAGAGCATAGTCGTATAGAGTCTAAGGTCGCGGGTTCAAGTCCTGCTCACGTGGTATTTTTTTACCATTTCTTATTTCGTTATTTAATTTTTTACTTTGTCGATGTTTTGGCCGATTCCCGTAATATAAACCCTACTTAGCTCTGATAGTTTTCCTTTTAACTTCGTTACTCCCAAGATTTTTTTCACGTGTCCATACTCCACATACCTCCGTTTAGCTGTCAGAGGGGGGGGGGGGGGGGGGGGCACTTGACTCTAACAACTTGACCAAATATTTCACAAACGGATCCATAAATCAAAAAATGGTATTTTACAAAAACACATTTTTGAAAGATCTATTCAAGGAAAAAAAAATGATTTCCATTTTACATGTATAGGGCGCTAGAACAAAATATTTTTTTTTTAAGATTTTTTGTGTCACTCCCCGTTTAGGTATCGAAAATATACCTACATTATTATTATGCGCGCGGCGACTACTCGGAGTGGTAAATTCAGTTATACGAATCGTTTGTCCAGAATAATAAGAATGAAATTGGCCTGCAATGGATTTCTAGGTATTTAAACGAAAAGGTACTGAGTTCTAACGTGAGCTAAATTAAACCATATCGCTAACTACATTGAGTAGATATTTCTTTGAATTTCTTTGCTAAGTGAGAATTCTGTACGTGAGTAATTTAGTACTGGTTCTTATTCTGTGGTAGTACATATTCTGTGCTAATATATAGCTCAGGTAGTACCTCAGGACACAATTATGTTCTGAGGGGTGGTCGTGCTCCTGCAGGTGAGACTAAACAAGACCTGAAGATGACTAGTCAGCAATGCTCATGGCCTCATCCTACGGTTTTTCTCGGTTCATTCATTAATCTGACCTTGCAGGTTTTCATTGACTTCGAAGGTTCTACCGGCAAAATACTCAAACGCATTCTAAGTAATGAATCTGTAAGTCAAGAGAATTGGTAAAGGATGAACATTTCCAAAACGCCTGAACTTTTTCTTGCGTTAGGAATAACATTCCTAGTTATCATAAAAAATATCAGAATTTTCTGTTTAGTCAATAATTTAGAAAAAATAAATTTATATCGATGCACTATATCACGTCTTTAACCCTAACGGGGCAGACAGAGCATTTTGGGTCTTGCGGCTCTTAGTAGACAAGAGCCCAGGGCCGCAAGACTCAAATGCCACTTTTAGCGCGATGGTGAGCGAAAAGGTGGAAAAAGTAATCAAATAGTGATGGGTTGCTAGCCGCATCGCCTATTAACATGATTCATATTTTTGCTCATTTTCCTCGATCTGCGCGGTAAGAGAAGGTAGATGGTACATTCAAAGTTTTTCAACACAAAATTTTTCATACACTACTTTCAGTAGGGTCAGGCCTGTGGCACTCCCCGTTTAGGTATCGAAAATGTACCTACATTATTACAATGCGCGCAGGCGGCCCCTCAGGGTGGTAAATTCAGTCATACGAATCGTTTGTCTAGAGTAATAAGAATGAAATTGGCTTGCAATGGATGTCTAGGTATCTATACGAAAAGGTGCTGAGTTCTGACGTGAGCTAAATTAAACCATATCGCTAGCCACATTGAGTAGATATTTCTTTGAATTTCTTTGCTGAGTGAGACTTCTGTTCGTTAGTATTATTTATTCTGTGGTAGGGTTACTCCATCAGTGGTACGCAAGACGTGCGTAACTGCGTATCCGCGTTTCAGTGTTAAGCAACGTTGGGCGTTAACACATGATGATAAAGTCTAATTTGGTTTGACATAGAAATACGACGTCACTGTCGGACGACTATCGTATATTTATGGAGTAACCCCCCAGGTTGTATAATGTTTATGTATGTAAAACATTGCATATAAAAGTTGCAATCGTTTTCATAGACTGAAGATTCTTTATCGCAGTATGTGTTGATTCACGAATCGCTCATGATCCCGTCAGAGGAGATAAAGGACATATCAGCAGTTTTATCTGTTCTCAAAACCTTTATCAGCTTTTTATGTTGTGCACTTTATTATTTTTAAATTAATTACGCATACTCGTAAATATGATAATTGATTATATGATATTTATTTATTTAATCTTTATTGTCCATTAAATATAAAGCGTACAGAAAAATAGGCGACTTGACGCTAAAAGCGTCGTCTACCAGTCAACCTTTGGGTTATACAGAGAGTCTAAATGTGGGTTGCAAGATAAAGTATAATTGTAATATACATAAAATATATAATGTCCATTGATAAATACATGAATATATACTTCCTATATATAATATATACTTATTTATTTGTCAGGTTGCCTAAAGACATAATCTAGCTTATCAACTGACATTAACTTAATGTTTTGTATATATAACGTCTACGAGTAACAAAATATACTGAAACTATTTTAAGGGTGAATTCAGTACATGATACTGAACAACTTTCCCCAAGGAACATGTATCGAAATATTATTATTATATTACACTAGTTTACATTTTTTTTAATTTTTTGTGTTGCACATATGAAACTTGTTGTTTCTTTTAGATTTTTGTATGCTAAATACGGATCTGATTATGATTTTTTTCTAGGACGTCAGAATTAGAAGTATTGTTATAACAAGTTTCCAAAATTTACCAATTTCACCTTTTTTATGTTTTTTTAGAAAATAAACTACTCTGCTTATATTAGGTCCTTACATATGAAATTGCCGTTCAGTATCAAAAAAGTGAAACAAGTTTTTTTTAATGAAATTATTATTTAATCAATCGAAGTATGCGCCGCTTAGGGCAAGGTTTTGCCGGTTCTCCAGGGTCAAGCCATTGTGATGATCGCTTCCTATTGTCGTACAGGATCCATTTCTCATCACAAGTCACGATACGGTTCAAAATCCCCTCATTATTGTGGCGATTAAGCAAAGAAACGCAGCAAGCAACGCGTGTTTGTTGGTTTGCTTCAGTCAATTCGTGCGGTACCCACTTTTCTTTCAATTTTTAATTTTTCCGATTTGGCGCAAGTGGATAAGTATCGTTTTGTCACTTACGCCGAAGGCTGCTGCTAATTCAGAAGTGGTTTGAGATGGATCCGCTTCCACTATCGCCTTCAATTCTTCGTTATTCACTTGAGTATCAGGTCGTCCACGAGGCTCATTGTGTAAATCGGAATTTCCAGAACGGAAACGTTGAAACCAAAAACGCACCGTTCGTTCGTTAGCGGTGCCTGGTCTATACACGTCGTTAATTCTTCGAGTCGTTTCTGCAGCACTGGTGCCACGGTGGAACTCGTATTCGTAAATACCGCGAATTTTCAATTTGTCCATAGTTGTTGTTATAGCAATGTTGAAACTCAAACAAATGATGTTAAAACAAATGAAATACGAATTTTAAAACAATATTTTTCTGGCTTTATTTCGAAATAAATTTGAATTTGGAATTCCTAATGAAATGCAAGATATTTGATTTTAAAGTTGCCAGTACTGAAAATCGGCAATTTCATATGTAAGGACCTAATAATTTACTTTTATATTGTAAAATAAAAGATCACTCTTCTTAATCGAAATAAAATTTGATTTATCCCTCTATCATTCTTATGTACACAGATATATGAAATTTAAGTTGCGACAACATTTCTCATACTTTGAGCACCGTGCGCATTGTATGGCAATATACCGGCCTATACAAAAACGCGAATAGCTCAAATTCGTAAAAGAATTGAGCTGTGATCTAAATGAATTGTACAGTGGATGGCTTGCACTATAATAAATCTAAATTAAATAGTTCCAAAAAAAGTAATTGTAATAGTTCCAAAAATAGTAAAATTTTTAAATTGGCAAAATTACCTGAGATATTTTAAAACTTAGACGTCTTAATTTTTTTTATAACCAGATAATGTGTTTTTGTACTGAATTCTTTATGAAACCGCTGCAAGTATGCGAACAGCAAAAACTTTGTAAACTAGTGTTATCGAAATATGAAAGATATTTTTTGGTTTTCCATATAAACTCGGATCAGCTGATCGGTCAACTTGTATGGCAGGCCAAAAAGCATTTTTCATATTTCCATATATGTTTCTTGGGAAAAGTTGTTCAGTTTCATGGACTACTTTCAGTATATTTGTTAGAACCTGTATATAACCGGACTTTATATAAAGGCAAAGGCAAAACTGTATATAAAGGCACATTAATATACATATATATGACGGGACTTAGCAAGAACCTTTTTTATTGTTTTGTTACAAACACACAAAAACGTGTTGTTGTAAACGTTAGACAAAACAATAAAAAAGGTTCTTGCTAAGTCCCGTCATATGTATGTACCTATGTATATTAATGTGCCTTTGTTTATTGTAAAACTATCCCTTCATAGCAAGTTCTGTTATCATTGACTATTCATATCTATTTTATATTCTTTATTATGATTCATACATATTTAGAATATATTCCTAGCTTTGTGTCCTTATGGCCTTAATATAGATATTACGAAATTATTAAAGCGAAGCGACTCAGATTCGCGATTGCCAAAAAAAAAATTTTTTTGTGCGTCTTCTATTCTCGCATACAGGTCGCATTTTTCAACAGATTTTGAGATATTTGGGGAGAAATTGGGGGAGGGAAACTTTGCTAAAGCGTTATTTATTGATGGATTTTAATCAAATTTGAGAGACACACTAGGGACTTCATTCTACACAAGATGCTTCCAAAAGGGGGGAGTTTAACGGGTAAAAGGGGGACGCAAAACCTCTCAGATGGTACCTCAACCCATGAAACTGAACAACTTTTGTTCAACAACTTTCATAAAATACAAAAAAAAAATTTTTTTTTATAGATATTACGAAATTATTAAAGCGAAGCGACTCAGATTCGCGATTGACAAAAAAAAAATTTTTTTGTGCGTCTTCTATTCTCGCATACAGGTCGCATTTTTCAACAGATTTTGAGATATTTGGGGAGAAATTGGGGGAGGGAAACTTTGCTAAAGCGTTATTTATTGATGGATTTTAATCAAATTTGAGAGACACACTAGGGACTTCATTCTACACAAGATGCTTCCAAAAGGGGGGAGTTTAACGGGTAAAAGGGGGACGCAAAACCTCTCAGATGGTACCTCAACCCATGAAACTGAACAACTTTTGTTCAACAACTTTCATAAAATACAAAAAAAAAATTTTTTTTTGGATTTTGTGAAATTTGTTGAACAAAAGTTGTTCAGTTTCATGGTCTGAGGTATCATCTAAAAGGTTTTGCGTTCTTTCATTAACACGATGTATATGGGGAAGTGTTTGTTATAGCATGGTTATAAGAGCTCGCGAAGTCTACTGTCCTCACAGAACCAACTAGTAAGAGCAACTTTTTGTCCGTACAACTTTTTCATCCGATAATTTTATTTGAAGGTTGTGAGGGGCTATGCAAAGACGGGTTCGCGATGTCTACAACTCACGAGCAACTAGTAATATGCAGTGGTCAGCCATTCTACTATATATTAGTAGATCAACTATATGTATAGCTAATAAATATATACGGACAAATCACACAGATCGAGCTATCCCCAAAGTAAGTTCGAGACTTGTGTTATGGGATACTAACTTGACGACACTATATTTTATAACAAATACATATATAGATACAATAGAATACCCTTTATTGCACAAAAGAAAAATACAGGACATAAATATAGTAATTATCTAAAGTAGAAAATGCGCAAAAGGCGACCTTCTAAGCAATTTCTTCCAGGCAACCTCGCTAGATAAACATCCAAGCCCCAGGTCAATCTAAAAAAGATCGTTATCCATCTTGACCTGAACGCTAAGTAAACCAATGATTTCATAATAATTTGTGGTATAGGGCAATATGTATCAATCAGTCCCCTCAAGCATTATCAAGATCTTGATAATGCTTGAGGCTACTCATGTATATCACTGAATGTGAAATTACATGTGATTCATGAAGATAATGGGATTTTACGTTGTTTAGCCGGCTATAAAATAACTTATTTAACGAGGAATATGTAAAAAAGCAGGACATAGTTTCCATCGGACTATAACCACAGAATACATAAGGCCTCGAAGCAGGGCTTGTTAACGATACCAAATTCACATAAAAGTAACGTTAAATAACGTTATTTTCATACAGGTAGTAGTGGTAACGTTATAAGGGGTATCGATAATACAGTTTATACGTTATCAATTAACGATATAAGTAACGATACTTTTTTCTAAACTCTCTTAAATTTATTCTGTCAAATATCGAAAAGAAATACAGTGTTAACAATACCTTTTACCGTTAATATCATTAGTAACGTTATCTGATTTATCGGTAAAAAGTGGGAAAAATACCGTTACCCAGCATAACGTAACATTGTTTGTATGTTGTGTACATGAATTTTGTAAATAAATAAACCTTGTCTTTGCTGATAACGTTAACGCTGTTTGACAGAATTAACGTTACCAGATTTTTAACGGTATTCCAAGCCCTGCCTCGAAGGCAAAGAAAGTAATGAAGCTTGTAATTTATGTTTATATTCAACCGTCAGCCAGTAGCAAAAGTTACCTTTAAGCTGTGTCCCCTGCGCCAGTTTTTTAACAAACATTGTTTGTTAAAAACATTTCCTGCCCGCTGCGACGTTCAGCAATGTTCAGTAAACAAAGTTTAAAAAAAATCTGCATCAAAATCTAATCAAAATGGATTAACTTTGCGTTTTGCACCAATCAATTTTCTTCTGTTTATTTTGATTTGGAGAAAATACTCTTAGCATTAAGTCTGCCATTTGTTAACTACAATAAAGTGTAATGAATACAATGTTTTCAATAAAACAATCCTTGTGAAACGGAAGATAAAACAAGAAATAGTGTTAAGTTTGAAGTCAACAATCGACTGTTTACTGCAAATTTTTTTTATCTTAGCTGTGTGCAGAACAATTTTTTTATTATTTTCTTTCTTTTATTGATATCACTATATTATTGTTTTCAGCAACAACAGCTATTCCTTTCAAAGAGATTCACAGTCCACCAGTGAAGTTCACCTCAGTGCATCGAAAAGTGTTCATTCCGGGTGTGGAAATAAAGGTCAAATTCGTGGAGAATGAAAGGAGTGTTACTACACATCTACTCAATCCTAATTTGTAAGTTTAGTTCAAGTTTCATTCATTTGTCTTTATGTATAGACTGTCGAAGCAACATTTACTAAAATATATTTATTTTAATTATTATTTTTAATAGCATTGCAATCATCATTTTCTTGATTTTTTTCATCACATAGTTTCAATTTTAATTATATTTATTTTATTTTTAAAATTCATGTAGTACACAAAAGACAAATAAATCAACAAACTAAAAAAAATAGAGTACATAGGACTGCTTCTTTCATAATAAATCACGTCCAGTAGACCCAGAAGAGGAAAAGAGAAGAAAACAGATTAGGTTGGACTGTATAAAATAGACTAAAGTTAAAAACAAGTAGGTATGTACTTATCTCGAATTTTATTATAATACTCCAGTGAACGCAGGGGCGGCAAAAATGAGCAGTCTATTGGCGGCAAATGTATAATTCCGCCTCTGCTCTTATAGTCCAAGATCCCAGAGCGAGCAGACATACCTTATTTTCACACAGACGAAACCTCAGGTTCTCAGTAGCGTCTCGTGTGCTTTGTAATACCTGCTTGGTTGTGAAGCTCGCCTTGTGACACCTGGGCAGGTACCAGGTGAGAAAGGTAACTAAAAATAAGAGTAACTTACATTTGTATGGCTGATTTATATATATATATATATTGTAAAATATTATTCTGAAGTAGTATTTGTAAGCGTATTATTAGAGTGACCAAACATCCCGTAAACACAAGTAATAATATTATTACGTAGTTTATCTATCCCACACTAGATGTCACTAAATGTAGGTTATATCGCGGTCGTACTCAGGATTTTCCACGAATCGAGTATTTTGGTACCAAAGAAATTTTTTAACATTGATAATGTTTGTGTAGAGTGAATTGAAATGGATTGTGAGTTTAAGAAAGGGAACCTTGTTATTATGGACGTCTCACTCGCTCTGAAACGCATGCATATTGCTCTCGCGCTCGTACTCCCGGCTGAATAATTTTTGTGTTTAGCGGATATTTGGTCACTCCAATTTGTCTGCCTGATAAAATGTAACTTTGTGATAGTTACTTTAATAACATATTTAAAAGGCAGACATGTAAAAATAAGTTAAGTTCATTTTATTCTTTGTGCAGCTTTAAAGCGTCTGCCAAAGGTTCTGGCCCATGAAAAGTGTCTGCCACTTACACATACTACTTCAGAATAATATTTTACAGTATATATATAAAAATCAGCCATACAAATGTATGTTAAGTTACTATTATTTTTAGTTACCTTTCTCACCCCTGGGCAAGTAGCCCAGGTGTCACAAGGCGAGCTTCACAACCACGCAGGTATTAAAAAGCACACGAGACGCTACTGAGAATCTGAGGTTATGTTCGTGTGAAAATAAGTTATGTCTGCTTGCTCTGGGGTTTTGGATTATTAGCTAATCAAGATCATTTATGAATTAAGTATTTAATTTTTTTCCAGTGTTATAGAACAAAACTTTTTTTTCGATCAAAAGTAAAACTTATTTTTGCATCGGCCTTCGTGGCACACCTTTGATCTTGGTCAAGCAATATGTTATCATATTACAATTAGGATATAACTATAAGTAAGTAAGTAAGTAAGTAAGTAATTGCTTTATTTGTACCAACAAAGACACACAATACAATCAAAAACAATAAAATAAAAACAACGAAATTAACATAACACATACATGCCAGTCAGTCGCCTATAAGTCGTGTAGATAACTACACGACTTATTAAGCTTATCTTTGTCAGTCCAAATAACAAAATATTGTTGTCTGGGGGTTGTATATCAAAATATGCAATCAAAATAAAAATGGCATGCAATGTTGTAAATAAATATACGTGAACGAAAAAATTACACAAATTGAGCTTTACTCGTAGGATACTAACTCAACGATTAGATACAAATATGTCTCGATAAATATCCATATTCCTGTATATATTCTTGAACAACTGCATGTGTAAGAATATATATTGACGTACTAAATAACAATTCAAGTTATCGGTTACCATACATCATTGCAAGACGAACTTCTGTCGCTTCGCGTCGTTAGTCAAATATTGGATGTAAATAAAGTATGTAAACACTTATAATAGCACTTTACAGTTGTCTATTGTGTAGTCCATTTGTGTGAACAATGTATTTTGCGCTGTTGAGTTATCAAAGGTCAATAACAATACGAAGTCCATGGATATACTAATCCAATAATGCTATGATTTATTTGATGTTAGAGTTACAATAAAGTTATAGTTTTCGTATAAGACTTACTGGTAATTGTTAATTTTATAAATAACTTATACCATAAAGTACTTGCAAGGCAATGACCCTCTTGTACGTTACTACGTACGGTCATTGCCCATACTTGAAAAGTTACTGCCATAACTCACGCAAGAACAGCGACAGTGTTGAGTAATACCATGTGGTAGTACCACAGAATAAGAACCAGTACTCAACTACTCACGTAAAGAAGTCTCACTCAGCAAAAAAATTCACAGGAATGTCTACTCGATGTGGTTAGCGATATGGTTTAATTTAGCTCACGTCAAAACTCAGCACCTTTTCGTTTAGATACATAGACGTCCATTGCAAGCCAATTTCATTCTTATTACTCTGGACAAACGATTCGTATAACTGAATTTACCACTCCGAGGGGCCGCCTGCGCGAATAGTAATAATGTAGGTATATTTTTGATACCTAAACGGCGAGTGACACAGGCCTGGTACTACAGCAAAGTTAAGATAAGTTGTTTGTCAGTAATAATACTAGGTAGCGCTACAAGCACAGGGTACTAGCGGGCCGGCCGGGCCGGCTTACATTCCATACAGCTTATACAAAAATAAATCGTTACTGTATACAACGTGTAACAAAAAGGGGGTATCAACCCAAAAGGGAGTTAACGTACTAACCAATGTGAACAACTTTTACTATGGGACCATCCCTGAAATCGCAACAAAACAATCTGCAGCTCCATACATTTTGGCACGATAGGTATTTAATTTTGTATTTTTTAAAATTTCCCCATTTGCCCTCCCCGCACGCTGTCCGCCGCCGCCCGCCGCCGCCCGCCAGTCGCCCGGTTGCAAGCGATGACATTAGGGAGATTTTTAGTGCACAGTTTTCGGCTGATATCTTTGATTTTTGGTATGAAACAAAAAAATAGCAAATGTATTTTTTATTTCGCATATAGAGTATTACGTTGAATATATCTAGGAGGTTCAAAACATCCTGTATAGTCATGTTCATGTGCTTTTATAAAACACGGCACTCTTGTTAATTAAAGCTGTAGGGACCATGGTGACGGCCTTAACACAATTAATACAACTGGAAACTACATTGATAACCTTTGGCATACCTAAACCAATTTATTTTTATTCTTGTAAATGTGATAAATTAATAAGGGAAACTCTGTATTGTGATAAAGAAATTAATTGAAATATTTTTACTTGTAGGGAAACCAGTATTAAGGTTTATCCCGGGACACAAGACAGCCTCCCGACTAAATTCGAGACTGATCAACATTTATTAAACTGAAGTTAAAACCTAATATTTAGTTACAATTTAGTATTTTCGTATGAAAGGACATTTTGATATTTAAAATTATTGCATATTTTAACAGGGTACCTATAATAGTTTTTTTTTTTTTCAAATTATTTCTAGATATACAATAGCCCTTCAACATGGCGAGTTCTCGTGGACGATCAAAAAACGCTACAAACACATCCTATACCTTCACCAACAGCTCACGCTGTACCGGGCTTCACTTGATATACCATTCCCGACCAAAACGCACAAGTCCAGAAGGGCGAGTTTCAAAAACACGCTGAAGGAAGAAGCGCATACTACTGAGGAGAAAGCGGAGAGAATGGCATTGCAAGCGTTGCCGAGATCTGATTCAAAAAAACGAGATGTTAGGCCGAGGAAAAGAAAAGGAGCACTGCCAAGGTACGTACTATTAGTGGCTTTGGCTTTTTTATTTTCCTTTATGGCAACATTAAGTTGAGCATGCGCAAGAATCTCTGTGACAGGCATCGCCCGCCTGTCATCAGTGATGCAGCGATTGCAACTAAATCGCACTGTGACGGGCCGCCCGCGCAGTTTCTCTACTCTTTTCTTCCGAAAACATGTCATTATTTTAAAAAAGAATTAAAAAAACAACCGACTGCGTGAAAAATTTCAATTTTTTTTAATATCCTTTGTGTCACTAACAATTTATCGACACCTCTCAAGCTAAAAATCAAAAAAGACTCGCATACAAAATGGTTGATTACACTGAATTGAGTAGTTTGGCTTGGCACTCGATTCAGTGTACGGCTACGTTTTGATTGAATCGGAGCTTATTTTATTTTATTTATTTATTCATGGCAACAAACAGTCATGTACATTATGTATAAAAAAAGTTTATATTATAGACCTAAACAGTGCCAGTAAAGTAAATATTTTAACAATAACATACTTTAAAAAGAATCTACTGTAACAGACGCGAATGAACGATGCGATTTACTAAAAAAATTGAACACATAACAAAGAAAAAATTATTGAGCTAATAATTATTTGGATAAGTACAGTTTGTAACAATAATAAACTCTGGTACAATTTGTAGGTAAGTTACTCAGGAGAGAGGAGAAAAAAGTATGTTCAAATCTGTTCTCTTCCATAAAAGAGAGGAAAAAAAGAAGAAAGCAAGTGAATTAGTAAATATACAAACAAAACTTATTGAATTATTTCTACAAAGACTATAAGTACTTACTTAATTTTAACCTTAGCGACGCATCATTGACAAATCACAAATGTGGAACGAAGATTTCGAACGGAATTTTGATTGAGCTATTCGTGAGCTGCTCAGCATGTGGATGCTTAAAATTAGAATAAAAAACCTAGCTCCACTTTTATCTACATATAACAACATACATCTGTGAAAAGAAAATTCATATATAAATACATCAGACGTAATTAGCAAATATTTGGTTTTACAGATTCCCGAAGAAACCAGAAGTCATGATAACATACGAAGGCTTACAGCTTAGAATGAAACAGCTAGAAGAATACTTGTTTAATCTCCTCAATATATCGATATACAGGAACCATTATGAAACAGTAAGTTGTCATAGTATTCTAATGATATGCAAATAGAGTCGTGATGGCAGATCATGGCCATGTGTCAGCCATTTATTTTAATAAAATGGCGTCCACGAATTATTCATAAATGTCATAATCTAGCAAATTCCAAATAACAATCACATTTTGTAAAATAAATGTTAATAAAATCGTAAAGTTACAATCACACACGTCACAAATTCTACGTGTGACAGAGACACGTGACCCGTACAGGCTGCACTTCGGGGAGTGTGCGCAGGAATTACATAATTTAATTCCCCATGTAAAATTCCACCATCGGACAACACGACGTGGACAGGGATTCCACCCATTTATGGTTGATATTCCACCTCATCGTACCTCTCGATTCGCCTCCTCATTCATTGTGCGAACCGCTAAAGTGTGGAATTCTCCCTGCGTCGATGTTTCCCCATACATATGATTTAGGGATTTTCAAGGCAAGAGTGAATAGGCATTTTTTGGTCTGCGGATTACACCTTAGACCTCAGCTTCCCATCAGGTTAGATAGAGGTCGGAGATGGACGGAACCCGTCGCGGGCGTCCGCTTGACGTAGTTTCAAGCCTTACAAGTGTGTTTTTGCATTTTTGCTTTCTTGTGTTTATGAATCTTTTACGATCTCAGTTTATTTGTCTTTCGTTAGATGTTTTGATTGATTTTTATTGAGCCGTTCATGTCCCACTACTGGGATAATTCCTCTCATCTTCTTCCCCAACTATCTGTCTTTGGTCCCAGCAGTGGTCGTTCCGAAACGTTAGTAATTTGTAGCTTTTGCACTAAAAATAATTTCAAAATAATGACCTTCAATTAGTGATATATTTATCCTACATTGAATAATTTTTTTTGACTTTGGTCTTACCTTTCCAATCATTTTCAAATACTCGCAAGTCCATCCATCAACTCTTCGGTATGCCTCTCTTCCTATGGCCATCTATTGGAACCCAATCTGTCAGTACAGTAGCTATATATCGCCTTTTCTTAATGGGCGTGAGAAATCCACTTTACCAATATTTTTTTTCTATTTTCAGGTGAAATTTCTAGAAGTGTCAAACCTGTCATTCATAGCCGAATTGGGAGGAAAGGGCAAGGAAGGCACGCTGCTCAAACGAACGGGCTCGACTCAGCCCGGACAAGCGGGCTGCAACTGTTTCGGCCTGCTTGGTAATATGGTGTGCGTCAGGTGAGTTAACATTTATACTTAACGTGTTTGAAAGTTATACATTTCTCAATATATTTTAGTTTTACTTATTTTAATAAGACAAATTAAACACCGTTAATGTTAATACGGCAATGGTAGATTAGTTATCTTATGCCTTTGACATAAGTTCATAACCAAAGAAAAAATAAACCTCCAATGGGTTCCTCAGTATCGAACCGGCTCCGTGGGGCCGGTAGAACACATACGAATCTCAACCTTATTACTCGTATATTGACATAAAAATATTTTATGGGTTAAATATACGAGCAACCCAACGAACTATAATACTATAGAAGAGGAATTTCATTGCGCACAACGGCTCCACGAAATATATACATATAAATTCACCATTTCTTATTTAATTATTTAAATTGAGTACTTATTATAATATTACTAGCTGTGCCCGCGACTTCGTTCGCGTGGTTGTCGGAACGTAATGTTATATAGCCTAAAGCCTTCCTCTATAAATGGACTACCCAACAAAAAAAGATTTTTTTAAATCGGACCACTAGTTCCTGAGATTAGCGCGTTTAAACAAACTCTTCCGCTTAATAATATTAGTATAGATATAGTTCGTTGGAGCAACCACATACCTAGGCTGTTTGATAAGTACCCGTTTATGGAAAAAAAAAAACATTTTTTTTTATACATATGCATTTATTTTAATACGTAGTCACCTTTTAACGCTATACATTTGTTCCACCTATACTCAAGCTTCAATAAACTATCCAAAAAGTGTGATTTTGGAAAGTCATTAAAATAGGCCTCTGTGGCGGCAATGACTTCGTCATTTGATCCAAATCGCTTGCCACCGAGCCATTTTTTTAGGTTGGGAAACAAAAAAAAATCGCATGGGGCCAAATCTGGAGAATACGGGGGGTGAGACAATAGTTCGTAGCGTAACTGTGCTAATTTAGCCGTCACAACTCTGGACGAATGAGCCGGGGCGTTGTCGTGAAGAAACAGTACTTTTTCTTTTTTAAATGGGGCCGTTTGTCCTTCAACACGGCGTCAAATTTATCCAATAAATTGGAATAGTACTGCCCTGTTATTGTTTTTCCCTTTTCTAAATAGTCAATATGTATAATACCCTGCGAATCCCAAAAAACGGTCGCCATGACCTTTTCAGCCGATGGGACGGTTTTTGCTTTCTTTGGAGCAGGTTCACCCGGTAAAATCCACTGCTTCGACTGCTCTTTCATTTCCGGGGTGTAGTGGTGGACCCACGTTTCGTCCACGGTCACGAAACGACGCAGAAACTCCTTCGGGTTATGTTTGAACACGGCCAAACACTGCTCCGAAGTACTCAGTCGGTACCGTTTTTGCTCCTCCGTGAGTAAACGCGGCACCCACCTCGCCGATACTTTCTTCATACCCAATTTTTCTTCTAATATGTGTTGTACCCTCTCGATTAAAACATTTACAGCATCAACGATTTCTCGAAGTTTAATTCGGCGGTCGGCTGAAACGATATTTTCAATTTTCTTAACCATATCGTCTGTAGTCACCTCAACTGGCCGGCCTGGGCGATCCTCATCAAAGACGGTTGTTCTCGCCCGCTTAAACTCGTTATACTAATATCTGACGGTTGTCATAGAAGGAGCACATTCATGGTAAACAGCTTGCATTCTTACTTTTATTTCATCACATGTTTTTCCTTCCAAAAATAAGAATCTAATTACAGACCGATACTGTTCTTTCTCCATTTTAACAATTTAAAGTTCACGCCTTCACTGAATCGTTGTCAAATGAGAAATAAAAAACAAAAGAATGCCATTTTTTTTTTAATTTCCCCGCCTCTGAAAAATGGCTTAAAAAGGTGGTATACTCATTTGCGGCCAGTGATATTAATATACTTAGAAAACGGGTACTTATCAAACAGCCCTCGTAAATAAAATATTAGGTCCTTACATATGAAATTGCCGATTTTCAATACTGGCAACTTTAAAATCAAATATCTTACGTTTCATTAGGAATTCCAAATTCAAATTTATTTCGAAATAAAGCCAGAAAAATATTGTTTTAAAATTCGTATTTCATTTGTTTTAACATCATTTGTTTGAGTTTCAACATTGCTATAACAACAACTATGGACAAATTGGAAATTCGCGGTATTTACGAATACGAGTTCCACCGTGGCACCAGTGCTGCAGAAACGACTCGAAGAATTAACGACGTGTATGGACCAGGCACCGCTAACGAACGAACGGTGCGTTTTTGGTTTCAACGTTTCCGTTCTGGAAATTTCGATTTACACAATGAGCCTCGTGGACGACCTGATACTCAAGTGAATAACGAAGAATTGAAGGCGATAGTGGAAGCGGATCCATCTCAAACCACTTCTGAATTAGCAGCAGCCTCCGGCGTAAGTGACAAAACGATACTTATCCACTTGCGCCAAATCGGAAAAATTAAAAAACTCGAAAAGTTGGTACCGCACGAATTGACTGAAGCAAACCAACAAACACGCGTTGCTTGCTGCGTTTGTTTGCTTAATCGCCACAATAATGAGGGGATTTTGAACCGTATCGTGACTTGTGATGAGAAATGGATCCTGTACGACAATCGGAAGCGATCATCACAATGGCTTGACCCTGGAGAACCGGCAAAACCTTGCCCTAAGCGAAAACTGACCAAAAAGAAGATTCTGGTTAGTGTTTGGTGGACCAGTGCTGGTGTTATCCACTACAGCTTCTTGAGATCAGGCCAGACGATTACTGCAGACTTGTATTGCCAACAATTGCAAACAATGATGGAAAAGCTCGCCATTAAACAACCGAGACTGATGAATTGCTCTAGCCCACTGCTCCTTCAGGATAACGCTAGACCACACACTGCACATCAAACGATCGCCAAGTTAGAGGAGCTGCGACTGGAACCTCTGCGTCACCCACCATACTCTCCAGATCTTGCCCCAACCGATTACCACTTTTTTCAAAATTTGGATAACTTTTTACAAGGAAAAAATTTCAAATCTGATGAGGCAGTCAAAACCGCCTTTAAACAGTTCATAGACTCTCGCTTCCAGGATTTTTTTTCCAAAGGTATCAATGATCTGCCTATAAAATGGCGGAAGTGTATCGATAACAACGGCGCATACTTCGATTGATTAAATAATAATTTCATTAAAAAAACTTGTTTCACTTTTTTGATACTGAACGGCAATTTCATATGTAAGGACCTAATATATCATTCTCTTTCCGATGTGTTGGAATACTTTTCAAATCGTGTTTCTGTATTGTTGAGCAGTTCAATGAAATACGTGGATTCACTTTATTACTACTACAGTTGTTAAAATATAGCTTGATAAAAATGACAGGTGTCATTAAAACTAACGATGTAACTTTTTACTACCGGCTACCAGATAATATATTTTGAAATAGGACAAATATATGAACATTTTTATAACTTTAGGTTTTTATAATTTAGTATTGTATTTATAAATCCAAAAATAGTAATATTTTTCGCATCAAACATAACTAAATGAATTTTAAAAAATTGTTTCAAAAATTGATTTTAAAAGTTCGCACGCTCTTATAAAGTCACATCATCTTGAAAGAAAGTTAGAGATGGGTCAAATCGATATATTTAAGTCAATAGTTTTCCATAATCATTATCACAATACAATTTTGAAAATAGTAATTTTAATTTGAGCTATTATTATTTTCGCGTTTCGTAGTTTTGGTAGATTTTTTAAATTTTAAATGGTCACACTGCGCCTCCGTTGTTTTGTTTTTGTTTGTTTGTTCAGTACGAGTGCTTACGCCTTGTATGCGCCGCATGTTGCTTGTGTTTGTTCGATATCTTGTTGTTTTTGAAGTTGGTGTGAAGTTATTGTTAAAGTTGTTGTTATATTTATTGTTAAAGTTTTTGTTTTTTTTGCGATAATGCCGAAATGAACGAAGAAGACTGTTTTAAACAGTGAATCTCGCGAGTTTGTAGTACGCCTGCGCGACTACTTTGAACGCGAGTATCAAAATGGCGGTCCGTTACTACCGATATCGCAAGTTGGTGAGAGAGTTGCCGAGGCTCTTGGGATTGGAAAAAGTACTGTCAGTAGAATTTCCAAGGAAAAATTTGGTGCGACCTCTATGGAGGAGAAAAAATTATCTACTCCAAATAAAAAAAGGAGAAAACTCTGTGCTGTCACTGGCGTTGACAGTTTTGATGCTGATGCGATAAGAAACCATGTTTACGCATATTACGAGCGATGTGAACTGCCTACTTTGACTAAACTATCAACGTCTCTAAAAAGCGCTGGATTGTTTAAGGGCAGTTTGCCATCATTATTAAAAGTTTTAAAAAATATTGGGTTCATCTATAAAAAATCCAATAAAAGGAAAATAGTGATGGAGCGAGGAGATATTGCCTTGGCGCATACTGATTTTTTGCGCAAAGTAAAAGAAATCGTAAACTGGGACAAAGTAGTTTTTTTAGATAAAACGTGGTTAAATGCGAACCATACTGTGTCAAAAATTTGGACAGATGATACGGCGCAATCGTCAACCAAAGTACCTCAAGGGAAAGGTCAGCGATTAATAATAACACATGCAGGGACATCTTCTGGATTTGTCCCTAACTCTTTATTGGCTTTCAAGTCTACAAAAACGAATGAGTATCACGAAGAAATGAACTTCAACACATTTAAAACGTGGTTTGAAAAGATGCTAGATAATTTAAATGAGCCGCATTACATAATCATGGACAATGCTCCATACCACTCAGTTCAAAAAGATAAACCGCCTACTAGTGCTAATCGGAAATGTGAACTGATTAAGTGGCTTCATAGTAAAGGCGTAGAGGCCGATGACAGCTTGTTGAAAAAAGAGCTATTGAGATTAGTTGCCTTGCACAAACCTCGCAAACCGACCTATGTCCTCGATGAGATGGCGGCGGAGAGAGGTCACACCGTCATTCGTTTGCCACCATACCACTGCCAGTACAACGCAATCGAATTGATATGGGCCCAAATCAAAGGTTTGAATTTTTAATTATTATACCTACTTAAAATAAATAAAACAAACAAAATATGTTCGAAACACCGAATCTGTTTTTTTTCTGAATTTATTTATTTTAAGTAGGTAACTTAAAATAAATAAAACAAACAAAATATGTTCGAAACACAGAATCTGATTTTGAGAATGTATTATTTCTTTTTTGTTTTTAGGTTACGCAGCACGGAATAATACGAAACCTCCATTCACATCGACCAAAATGTTAACTCTGTTGGAGGAAGCATGTGGACAAGTGACTGGAGACATGTGGAAGAAAGTCATTGTTGTACGCGCAGAGTTATAGAAAACGACTGGGAGCGCGACGTCAAATTTGATACTATTTGTGACCAGGAGTTCATTATAAATTTAGAAGATTGCTCGGATGACTCTGATGATTCAGACACTGGAAGCGAAGATGATTTGGGCTGTGCACCCTTACACATAGAGGAAATACCTACTTCTTCTCTGCACACACATTAAAAATATAAACTATGTAGAACACTAACTACTACTAGGTCGCCATAATCTTATGGCAATAATGTACCTACCATTTCCACACTGTGTATAAAACCATGTTTTTTATAATAAAGTACTCATTCATTCAGTATATATTCAGCTTCGAACCCACGACCGTGTTTTACTTGAACACCTCCTCTCTCATTTATTTCATTAGCCTCCTTAAAATCAATAATTAGTAGGTTATTTATATTTCTAACATAAAATATTCATAATCAATAAAATTTGTGCAAAAAATTTCGATTTGATATATTTGTCCCAGCACTACTTGGCATAGTTTGACAGCTGTCATTTTTATCAAGCTATATTTCAAACACTGTATGTAAAAAAATAATTATAGCAATCACAAATATTTTAGATTACACAGAGCGTTTATAGCATTTGAGGTCGTATGGGGCGATCTGCAGTATGAGTGACAAACGTCACTTTTGCCTTTACATTTACATTTTAAAACATGGGTGTGTTCCAATACAGTTTCTATTGTTGCCTGCCAGGTGTAACTACTTCTGCACGGGCCTGGTCTGCGCGAAGTGGCAGGAGCGATGGTTCTTCGTGAGAGATACCTTCTTCGGATACATCCGACCGCGAGATGGCGTTGTCAAAGCGGTCATGCTGTTTGACCAAATGTAATGAATATTCAGTTCTTTTATTTGTAAAACGATCATTCTCCAGTATTTTTAGATATCTAATTAACACGTCACTTTTTTACCTCGATTTTTGACAAAATTAACACCAAATTTAAAAAAAAACTATTGACTATACAATGTCTTGTTTTGTTTGACGACTTACGCGTCGCCTCTTTTTGAAGTGAAAAAAAGTGACGCGTTAATTAAGTAGAGAGAAAAAACTAGAGAAATGTGATCTCGGATATGTCGTATCGCTTTGTGATGCACTTTACTTCTTAAAACCTCAAAACCATTTTTTAAAAAGCCAGACGCAACCGAAGGTCTTGTAACGGTTTTCCGTTTTATATCATTTTCTATCTCAACTCTTTCCACAAGCCGCGTTAAAGCTTCGTTCCAAAAATTATCTACTGTCCTACTTGATTGAGATAACATGACAGATTCGAGACTACCTTTATCTTTAGATATATGAGTATTTTATTGTTATTACCAACTTAGTCGTAATAATATGAACAAAGACGGCCGTTAGACATGCATGTTCTATCTATCTATAATTTAAGAACGTTCGTTCTTGTCGGTGGAGTAGTTTCCATGTCTCCCTCTCTTGAGCCATCCTTTTGACCTCCCTATACGACACGGCGTCAACTTTCTCCTTCACTTGATCTATAAATGCTCTTCTTGCTAACATGCATGTTACCAAGGTCAAATACTAAGCAGGATAAAAACATATCTTTAAATATGTATGTTTACATGTGTATTTTCAAATATGACTTTTTTGCATATAAAGCACTTATTATAAGTATGTAATGTATACAACGTGGAAGGAACATACCCGTAATAAATCGAACCACGGGCTATACTAAATCACTGAAGTATTATGAAATTAAAATAACAGTCAAGAAACCAAAAGAAATTTCGACATTCCCATACAAATCGCCCGGGCGGCTGCACACTTTTGTATGGAAATGCCGAATTTTTTTTTTGTTGTTCTTTGGCTGTTATTTTAATATCATTATACTATAATAACCTAGTATAGACCGTGGTTTGATTTATTACGGGTATGTCCCTTCCACGTTGTATACACGAACCTAACCTTTGTCTGTTTTATTTCACGCAGCAGACATCGATGTGAGTATACTGAGTACAAGACGTGCTAAACCAAATAACCTAGACTGGTTTTCATGTGACGTCTGTGTTTTTAACTGTGTATAACATTAATTACTATACCACGCTGCAAGTCATGTATATATATTATTTATTATATAGTCTGACATTGATGCCCCCCACATTTTGCAGCATGTTTACATCCGCTCCATGATCTTACACTCCACTTGAGTTTCCATAACAATATTTAGCGAAATACGATTAAAAAAAACACATTTCTTTAGAAAATCTAATCAACTGATCGTTTACTAACGTGCGACAGAGACACGGCATTACGCGACGTATTCTACTATCTCTTGTGCACGTAGTCTTTGTGACAGAAATAGACTGAATACGTCGCGTGGTCCTGCTTCACATAGCGCACGCCCTAAATGGAAAGACTATTTTTCTGTAGGAATCGGATAAAAGCAATATAAACTGAACTAAACCTGCTACAAAAAAATACTGGTGTTTATAATGTCAGCCTCTATGTATAATTAAAAATTAAAAGGGCAACGTGGATCTCTTTTAATTTTTATTTATTTATTTAAGTTTATTGCACACAATCTCATATTTGATTGATTACAATGGGTCAAACTTAACGCTATGCATTATCTACCAGTTTGCCTTTGGGACACATCGAGAAGTTGGTAGAAGGGGTGCAAGTTGTAGCACTATTACAATACAACATTATTACATAATATTACACAACAAATACATATACCTAATATAAATATTATTAATTTCAACATAATTTTATTACATAATACATGAAAAGATTTTTAATATCATTAACATTTTCATTGCCAAATGTACATACTTTTTGTTTCACACGACGCCAGTGCTAATCGGACACGTTAAGCGTGTTTTGCCATGCAATACTAAAAAAAAATGGCTATGCAGACAAAGTAAAAATAATGTTATCACCACCACGACCATTTTAGCTGCATGATACTGCTGAACTCAGTTGGGTACTGGCGAAGAAACTAACGCGATACGTATAAAAACCTCATTGCTTATACAGGGTGTAAATGTTACAGATGACACATACGGGGCGACCCAGCCAGTCATTCTGTACGTTTTCTAAAAGAAACATTGATTTCCATAAAAGCCCTTCTCATACAAAAGGGTTATGAGTTTTTTTATTATTAAGAGCGTCTACACAGTCCGTCGCCACGGCAGCGAATTTCGACGCTGCGGTGCCGCGCGCGTTGGCATCATCACCAGGTCTTTTCTAGTCTCCACTGCATGAGCATGACCCTCTCTGTACTACCAGAGCCATATATAAGCCAGAGCAGTCAGACGATCCGGCCCACACTCTCCACGCTGGCCAGACGGGTTGGAGAGGTCTCACTGATGTTTGTAATCTTTGTTTAGCTTGTGTTTCCTAAGTCGCCTTCTACGACTTCCACGGGAAGACTTGGAGTGGTCCTATTCTACTCTGCCCTGCCGGGAACCACACAGCAATTTTGTATGTATTTGTCACGCCGCAGCGGCATTGTGTGAAAGGGTCAGAACAAATACATACATAATACAATGCGCACGGCGCCACAGCAGCGAGAACCGCTGCCGCGGCGGTGGAATTTGTAATCACTCCAATTCTCATTTGTATGAGAGTCCGAAATTTTTCGCTCTGAATGCCTGATTTACCTAATGGATGACTGGCGGAAAAATTCATCTAACCAATCATATCCCCAAAATCATGCAGGTTTGAAGTATCCAGTGGTATGTACTCAACGGGGATGAACCACGGGCTGCAGATCCTGAACCACAGCAGGCAGATGGTGATCAAGTGCTGGACCAAGCGGAAGAGCAAGGAATGGATGCAGTACCTCAAGGCTGTGGCCAATGAAACCGGTATGTGTTTCGTATTTATAAAACTATTCAACAAATGTGTACTTTCACATTTTGCTCTACCATTTGTAATCTCTTTTGACAGTATCTGTTATCCTGTTCGAGCTCCTGTTATCATGTTTTACGCTGTATTATTCGGCTCATTTGAGACAAATACTAGGATTTAACGTGTCGTTATTTCGGGGAGAGGGGGGGGGTTGAACCCCCAGATTCCCCCTCGGTCAATTTTTATTTTAATATAAATCAAATTATCTTTATTATCACAGGATATTTATAATATCTCTTAATAATAGTCACTTTCTTTTGTTTTGCACAAATGTTGACGTCAAATCGTTACTTACAGCTAAGTTTATGCCGCTTCCAAGACGCAAGTGCAGAAGAAGCGGCAACAAACTGCACTGCACGTTTCCTCCAAAGACGTCAACTAACAAACTTAAAACTTATATATTTATTATCATAGGATATCTATAATATCTCTTAATAATAGTCACTTTGTTTTGCATAAATGTTGACGTCAAATCATTACTTACAACGAAGTGTAGTGCCACTTCCTTAGCGCCTAGGAAGCGGCAATAAACTTAGCTGTAAGTAACTGTGTATAGTGCAGAAGAAGCGGCAACAAACTGCACTGCAGCATTTTTTCCAAAGACGTCAAACTAACAAACTTACAACTTAAAATTAGATATGTGGATAGACTGACATTAAATTATTTTTTATGTCATATATAATTTAAATTGAATTATAAGAATTACGAAATTTTAAATAATGTCAATTTGTAAATGTAGTATGTACCAATGTACCTAAAACATGTCTAAGTATACAAACCTTTAAGAGGGACCCGCGCCAAGCTCAAGCCAGACTTTTTTGTCGTTAAGATAGTCATCGGTCCTATAATAGGCGTGTTTGCGTGGTTGACATGTCCTGCTGGTCCGCAGCCCGCGACTTCACGCAGCCCAACCTGCACCACTCGTTCGTGCCGCCGCGCGCCGCCAGCCCGGTGGGCACGCTGGTGGACGGCTCCGCGTACCTCGAGGCCGTAGCAGACGCTATGGAGCTAGCCAAAGAGGAGATCTTCATCGCGGATTGGTGGTTGAGTCCTGAGATTTATTTGAAGAGACCGGCGCTTAATGGAAATTATTGGCGGCTGGACACCCTACTTAAGAGAAAAGCTGTAAGTTTGGATTTTTTCTCTCTTACTCATCTTAGCGTATTCCCAGTAACATCCTCAGCCGCAACGCTGCAAAGCCCTGGGTCCACTTTCCGGCTTTTCCTTCTCCACTTCGAACGGTCTTGAGTATTTGGCACGCAAATCATCCATGACGACGTCTAGCCAGCACTATTGCCGGGCCCCGGCGGAGGCGGCATGGCTATACATTTTTCCCACGTAGTTTGCCGGTTTTCGCAAGACATGACCGTACCAGCGTAGGCGACTTTCTTGCAGTTTGTCTGCTATGTCACGGACATGAAGACAAGGAAAAAGTTTGGATTTCTTCTTTTACATTTAAGAGCTAGGCTCTTGTCCGTATCATTGTGTGGAAAGAAACGCACACAATGACGATTTTTGGCAGATATAATTGAGTGGTTTGCCATTGCCTTCTTCATACAGTCGGTTTACAATGATATATAAGAAAGGTTATACTTTTCGCGCGTATCTGTTTGTAAATTCCTTTATTACCTGGTATTTTCTAAACGGCTGGATGTAATTCGACAGTTAAGTTATCGTTAGATTTATTTTAAAAATCCTGTCCAAAATAGGTGTTTTAAATAAAGTGTGAAGCCGCCCGGGCAATTTGTATAGGAATGTACAATTTTTTTTTGGTTTTTTGACTGTTTATTATAATTTCAATATACTATAGTGATCTACTATATTCCGTGGTTCGATTTATTACGCATACGTCAATTGCACGTTTGGTCCGCTTTCACGACAAAACGGCTCCATGGATTGGAATAAAATTTGGCATGTTGATAGCTATTACCTGGATTAACACATATTATATTTTTTTATTAGGAAACACAAGCTAAACAAAGCTTATAATCATCAACGAGACCTCTCCAACTCGTCGGGCCAGCGTGGAGAGTGTAGGCCAAATCCTCTGGCTGCTCTGGCTAATATATGGCTCTGGTAGTACAGAGAGGGTCGTGCTCCTGCAGTGGAGACTAAAAAAGACCTGATGATGATGATGAATTTTTGTTCCGAAAAATGTGGGGTTCCCGTGGGATTGTAAAATATCCTTTGGCCACGCGTGCAACAGCTAATATCATAATATAATGTCAATTGTTTTGTTCCCAGGCCCAAGGCGTGAAAGTGTTTATAATGTTGTACAAAGAAGTGGAGATGGCCATCGGTATCAACAGTTACTACAGCAAGACCAGGCTAGCAGACGATAACATAAAGGTTAGTTTGTTTGTAATCTCTTTATTGTTTGTTTGGTTGATAGCTTTATTGTACAAAATACGGATAAGTACAGAACAAATAATAAAAATAAAAAAAACTTGTACAAAGCTGGACTTATCCAGGAAGGGATATCTTCCAGTCAAAAAATTTGGAAAGGACACGACATATACTTTGGTATGGGTGGAGTGTCAAAATAGACAACAAAAAATGTAATAGCTTAATTATTTTTAGTATTTATTGTTGTACAAATAACAAAAGTAATTATAAAGTTGGAACTAAGTTTTTTCGGTGAAATTTTATGCACAACTCTTTTACTCTTCAAGTTACGCGTCTCTGGAATGCCTTACCCGAGGACATCAAAGATATCTCAAATAGATATCTATTTAAGAAAAAGGTCCATACGCATCTCTCTGGTAATTTGTTGCAGCAGAACTAGTCATTATCTTCACATTTTTAGTTTATGTAGGTATGTATTTGTGTAAATGTTAATATATATTATATGTATAAATAGTATTATATATTAGTTATGTGTATGTTTTTTAGTAGTATTTATATATGTATGTATAGGTTCTTTTTGTAGCGCCTATCGCAATAAAATTGATTTTTTATTAGGAAACACAAGCTAAACTTTTCCGTTTTTCCTAAAGGTTGACTGGTAGAGAATGCATTAGCGTTAAGTCCACCTTTTGTACCTTTGTGTTCAATAAAGATTTAATAAATAAATAAATAAATAAATATAACGTTATTTAGTTTTAGCTGGAACCTAAATACTGTAAATCGTTTTCGCTGATGGCGATCTCTGACAAGAAATCATCGGTTTTAGGATTATTTCACGCAGAAGTGATTTTGACAATATTTTGCCTAGTATCCAGCTTCTATCTATACTCGTAGATAGAAGCTGGATACAAGGCAAAGGGGATGTTGTTACTACAAAGTGGAAAATTAATTTATTTATTATTTATTAATTATAAATATATAAGAACAAATCACACTGATTAAGCTAAATAAATAAATATATAGGGACAAATCACACTGATTGAGCTAGCCCCAAAGTAAGTTTTTTAAACTTGTGTAATGGGATACTAACTCAATGATACTATATTTTATGACAAATACATATATAGATAAACACCCAAGACCCAGGACAATTTGAAAAAGGTCATTTTCCAACTTGCCCTAGCTGGGGATCGAACCCAGAACCTCCAGATTGGCGGACTAGCGTGTTGACCATTATGCCACGGAGGTCGTAAAAAAAACATATAAATAAAATAAAAGAAAGTAATACAATTTATCGTAACTAGGTTTTCCGTCATCCAGACCACGCGAAAGCTGGCGTACTGTTCTGGGCTCACCACGAGAAGATCGTGTGCGTCGACCAAACTGTGGCCTTCGTCGGGGGCATCGACCTCTGTTACGGGCGCTGGGACGATCACAGACACAGGTATGATACACAGTTCCTAATACAGACTTTGTGGGCGTCCTCTACGTTAAACGGGCGCACGCGACGTGTTTAGTCTATACAGGTTGATTTTGAAACACAGCTATATTGAAATCTTGGAATCAGAATCACTAATAAAACACAAAATAGCAAGAAAAAGAATACTTATTTTTTTACTGTTTTTCATTAGGAAAAATCCCCACATTTGCAATACATGGCTAACGTATTATTCTTAGTGTCAATGACGCTTGATTCCTCCGTATGCCCGCCCCGCACCCTTCCCGCCGGCGGCGCGCGGGGCGAGCAATCATATGGCGGTCGGTATCACTGCGATTGAGAATTTGGCGTACAACTTTGAGGGCATTTATCTTTGGTTTTTATTATGAAACAAGGTAATTGTAAGAGAACAAGTATATTTTATTTAGCGCATACATTAGGTACTTTCCTTGAATAGCTCAGAGGGTCAAAATCATCCTGTATGTCACAAACTCTACGTGCGAAAGAGATAGCACAATTCGACGCGTGATGCCGTGTCTCTGTCGAACGTAGTGTTTGTGACAGAGATAGACTGAACATGCCATGTGCGCTCGCTTAACATAGCGGTCGCCCTGTAAGTAAGCGTTCTGTTCTGGACGCGTCATGAGAACATCGTGGTGTGTCAACCAAACTCTATGACGACCTCTGTGGCCTCGTGGTCATCATGCCGCGCTGTCACACCGGAGGTCCCGGTTCCCGGTTCGATCCCCGGTCAGGTTCAGATTGGCCTGGGTCTTGGATGTGTATCTATCTATATATGTATTTGTTATAAAATATAGTATCGTTGAGTTAGTATCCCATAACACAAGTCTCGAACTTACTTTGGGGCTAGCTCGATCTGTGTGATTTGTCCGTATATATATTTTTTTTTATAAAAGCTGGCCTTCGTATGGCCACAAGAATGAACACTGCAGCACGCGAGGCGAATTCGTATATCTGAATTTGATTAATAATTTCATAGTTGTAGCGCCTGATGCGTATTTTCCGCACTTGACCGCAGCTTACCTCAAACAATAGTTTCTCATGACGATATTACAAATGCAGGAATTAAGTACTTACGTATTACACTTGGTTGGACTGAGCGAGCATACGCTTGAACAACTAGGCCCCTTAAAGCCAGCAAGACTAGTGGCAGTTCTAACAGTGTCAGGAAGCGCGTTCCAAAGTCTTACTGCCGTAACGGCGAAAGAATTAGAGAAAAAACCGGTACGGTGGGAAGAAATATCTAGGGTCAATTTATTATGTTCTTGTCGGTGGAGTATGTTCCATGTCTTCCGATCCTCAGCCAAATGCTAGACTTCCCTATACGACACGACTTCTGCCTTTTCTTTTACTTCACCCATGAACGCCCTTTTTGGCCTTAATCTAATAATATAGAATAATAAAATTATCGTGTCGTATAAGGTGTCCAAACATGTTTCCCTTTCTTACATCGATTGTCTTCATTAACGTTCTTTACTCCTTGACACATCCCAGAACCTCTGTATTAGTTGTTTTCTCCTTCCAGCCTATCTTTTTCATACGCTTCCAGCACCACAGTTTCGTCACCGCTGTGTAAAAATCGTACGAATCCATGACGTCATGCGAAATTTAAATGCGCTGTATCTTCGTCTTTTATTGTTTCTCAGAGAAAAGAAAAAATATGTGTACAATATTTGTTGATAATCTAACCGATGGGCCAAGAACAAATTTTCAGTATCATGCCTATTCGTATGTGCGAAAGAAACTCGTTGAATCGTCTGCGAGACGTCTGTCTCTGTCACACGCATTTAAATCGATTACTAAATAAAATGCCTTTCTCTCTTAGGTTAACGGACCTCGGCAACATATCGCAACCGAAGACGTCTATAAAAACCAAGAAGAAGACGTCGAGTTCTCCCGGGGGAGGGTTGTACCTCAACGGCAACGGGATCGAAGCGGCCATAGAGCTGGCGAGGAGCACTAAAGACCTGGTCATCTCTTTGAATGAGTATGTTATTGTATTACTCTTTGTTCAATTTTTAACAAGTCACAAAACTTTAATGATATTAGGCGATCACGTACTATATGTAGAATGCACCCGGAATGCTGTCAAAGTCAAAAATTTTTATTCAATGTAGGATAAATATATGACTTATTAAAGGTCATTATTTTGCTGGGCCTAATAAGGGCACGAAGTGATATCTTGAATGGGGTGACGCAAAAGACCGAGGACCAATACATAAAAAAGGTTTTTTTTCTTCTGTATGTCTGTATGTATGTCCACGCTAATCTTCGAGACAACAGGACGGATATTTACGCGGGTTTCAACAATAGATTATGCTCAGCTTGGAGAAACATTTAGGCTTTGTTCCAATAAAATCTGATAGCAGAAAAAAAATATTGTAATTTCTAAATTTTACGCGAACGAAGTCGCGAGCACCAATTAGTTTTAAAATAAAAATCATTGTTACAGCGTCACCCAGGAACAAGAAGAGAAAACAGAAGAAACACCAAGCGATTCCCAAACAGACACCGAAACAGAAACAAGTTCTACTCTACCAGTTTTACAACCGGGCGACCAACTGCTCATGACTTCCACGCATGGAACACACGACTTACCCAAGACAGACAGTCCTGACGTCCAAAAACGGAATGTTCTAAACAAAATCACAGATAGAGGGAAGGATATCATCAGTATTATCTACCCGTCGTATGAAGAAGAGAGGAATGAGCAGAAGTTTGATGATAATGAGAGGAAAAAAGCGGAGAAGTACAAATTGTCGACGGATCAAGTTCTGTTGACGGAGGCGTTTGGGATGCCTGTCAAAGATATTGGTAAAGCTCTCAGTAAGCCTACGCCGCTCGCGCAGGTATAGTAACCATTTTATTTTTTATACAGGATTATTTTTTAAACCACCAACCAAATTTTTAGCGCAAGGTTAAAAAAAGTCACCTGTATTTATGGCCTGGTCATAAAATATGTCGTACCTTAGCTTATCTTAGGCGATTCACCCACTGGCAACGTGCCCCGCCCCGGTGCGCGGAAACTGCCGCGTTTTTACGGAAGCTGCAGTGTGTTGGACTAAGCGTGTTTTCTATACAAACTGAGATACTTGCATACTGCAGCTTCCGTAACCGATGAACTTTGGAGATATGGAAGAAACTCCTCAATTTTCTATAGCATTTCGATAAAAGTCGGTTTTATTTGTAAAACTAAAAATATATATTTATGTCTATAAATATTCATTATTACAATCTCAACCTATGGGAAATATGCACTTACTTTATAAATCACCTTTAGAAAAAAACCTGTTTTTTTGCAGGTAGAAGAAGGGAGGGTGATCACGGAGAGCACGATGGATGCGTTGGAGGGGATCGAAGGAAACTCAAAGCTGTGGATAGGGAAAGACTACGTCAATTTTATTGTTAAGGACTTCAACAATTTAGATCTGCCGTTTGTAGGTGAGTGATATTGAAATTGACTTTATACAACGTGGAAGGGACATACCCGTAATGAATCGAAAAAACAAAAAAAAAATACATTCCTTCTACGACATTCACAGGAAGACTTGGAGTGGTCCTCCGCTCAGCCAGGAACCATACGTCTTATGTGTTTTTATTTAATTAGCGATATTATTTGCGCTCTCACTATTAGTAGCCTTTTCGAAGTAGGTTGCCAGAATCTTATCACGCGTTCACACCACGTTTATGATTTATTACTTAGTTCTGTAGCTTCGATAAGTATTTTGAAATTAGTGTGAGAGTACTAATAGCTGTGCCTTTATTTGGATTTCAGACTTAGTGGACAGGAGCACAACGCCCAGAATGCCTTGGCATGATCTCGGTATTGTGGTGCAGGGAGCTGCCGCTAGAGACGTGGCCAGGCATTTCATACAGAGATGGAATGCTATCAAACTGGAGAAAGCTAGGTTTGTATGCTGTTAGGGTTGCTACACACATACGGGTCGGCAATAATCGGCAAGGGCGGGCAATCAAATTGATTATATGTAGATGATTGTTCGGGGAAAAAGCCAAAAGTGGCCGTTTTTCGCAAATGTGCGTAGTAAAGCTTAACGTTCTCTTTAAACTGTAAACAGTAGTTCATAAAATACTTTGAAGGGTTATCTAGGATTGATTGACTTTGACTTTGAAATGATTTATTTTAAATGGTGGCAGCACTGGACCCTGGAAAATTCAGGTACGGCCCTAATGCAAAAATACTCTCGAATCGAATGATGTGTCGACCCGAATGAACTACCCAATCGGCACAAGCCGAATGAGTACAGTGATTGCTTCGACAACTACTGCCGAATCGACAATGCTTGCCCGCTTATGTGTGTAGCAACCCTTAGGATCTATCTTCTATAAGTTAGGTAGATATAATATCATAACAGAAAATGTCTAGGCACGAACATTAAATGCCTGACTCACTGAAACTGACTCTTCGTTCTCTAGAACTGATAACTACTTTTTACTAAACAAAGTTTAACCACAGAATAAATAATAAGAGGTTGATGAGTGTAGATGAAGCGAAAGAGGTCTGTCAGGATCGTAGCAAGTGGAGGTCCATAGCAGTCCTGTGTCACTCCCCGTTTAGGTATCGGAAATGTACCTACATTATTACTATGCGCGCAGGCGACCCCTTCGGGTGGTAAATTAAGTTATACGAATCGTTTATCCAGAGCAATAAGAATGAAATTGGCTTGCAATGGATGTCTAGGTATCTAAGCGAGAAGGTGCTGAGTTCTGACGTAAGCTAAATTAAACCATATCGCTAACCACATTAGGTAGATATTTCTTTGAATTTCTTTGCTGAGTGAGACTTCTGTACGTTAGTATTAGTATTTATTTTGTGTCCATAGCCTACCCCTGTGGAAAACAGGCGTGATAGTATGTATTTTGTAACGTTTGTTAACGTATTTTGTAATTTTTTTGTACAATTATCTTCGTTAATTTTCAGACAGAATCCGAAATTCCCGTACCTCCTGCCAAAGACGTACACCAACATCCGGCCGCTACAAGACCTGGACAGAGTGCTCAACATCGACATCACCCCGGCCTCCTGCCAGGTAAGGACAATAGGGTAGTTTCCTGGGTCTATTGGTTTTTTTTTTCTATAATGTGGTCTGATAAAATATTTTTGGCCCATCAGATAAGTAAAAAATGTTGTATATGTATTTTTTCTTTTTTCAATATACATATTATATAAAATGAAGATACAGAGCATTAAAATTTAGCATGACTTCACGGTCTGGTACGACTTTTATAGAGCTGTGACGACAGGCCCCCAATCCGAAACTCCCATCTTTGTGAATTCATAAAAAATTTGAGTCCATTATTATTTTAAGGTTCTGCGAAGCGTATCGAGCTGGTCTTGCGGCTTCCTAGACCCCGACACAGTGGAACAAAGTATCCACGAAGCGTATGTCGACACGATAACCCGAGCGCAACACTACGTTTATATCGAGAACCAGTTCTTCATAACGCTGTCGAGGTCCAACACTAGCGTGCGGAATCAGGTACTTTGGTTTGAACGCATGATTGAAACTATCGCGCTTTGAACACATGATTGATGTATATGCAACGTCAACGACCTATTCGAAACTTTAGACCACAAAAAAGGGTTCGTGCGGCAGCGTGCTAAGAGCACACGGCATGACTCATGAACAATATGTGAAATAGTTAAGGTGAACGAACAGTCATAGTACGGCTGGAGTGACATTTATTTTGCGGATTGTGTGGGCGTCTCCAGGTGTCGTCCGCCACTCAATCGGCTATGAAAACCAGCGGATCGTATGGATTTGTCGTCAGAAGATCCCTTGAAGCAATCAAAGGCCGACACCAACCTTTGATTGTAACTTTTTACGAATAAAGAAGCAACAAAACTAGAGATAGGCTCTCAAGGACTTGTATCCAGAGCCGTAAAATTATTCTCAAAAATAAATTACTTCAGGTCCACTAACTTAGTTGTTTACCTTTAGCGTTGGTCTGCTTTGACATAATTTACAAGCTACCTGTCCCATTGTTTGTGTCCTTTTCATCAACAGGTCTTTTTAACTCTCCACTGTAGGAGCACGTAGACCCTCTGTACTACAGAGCCATACCCAGAGGAGTCAGAGGATTTGGCCTACATTCTCCACGCTATCCAAACAGATTGGAGAGATCTCATTGATGGTTATAAGCTTTGTTTAGCTTGTGTTTCCTAAGTCGCCTTGTACGACTTCCACGGGAAGACTTGGAGTGGTCCTATTCTACTCTGCCGGGGACCACACGGCGTCGGCTTTGACATCAAGCTTTTATTTAGTTTCAATGGGTCCCAAAAATAGGACATACAAATTTCACTTGTCCCGATGTGTCTATTAAATTAGGCCCAGTTCCCATTACTGTATTGAGCTGAAACTGACTGTATTTATAAATAATTTTCAGATAGGCGAAGCGCTGTTTAACAGGATAATGCGAGCAGTTCGCGCCAAAGAAACCTTCAGGGTGTTCGTTGTGATGCCGCTGCTGCCCGGCTTCGAAGGGGAGGTGGGCGGGCCGTCCGGGACCACCTTGCACGTCGTCACTCACTGGAACTACCAGAGTATATCCAGGTAAGTTACAATACTTTTATTGATATTATTCTTGTGATTTTTAAAGGGGATACATTAATTTTTTGGGGTCCAGTTCTGCCCCCATTTGAAAAAAAATATTTCAAAAGATAGATAGATAAATGATTTATTTGTTTTCTGTAACACACAATATACATAATATAAGGTACACAATTACAAATTTAAATAAGTACTTAAAACTAAGCATGCATGCATTTGTGTGGCACAGTGCACAAAAAGGCTACAGCTCAGCTAAACGCTACTCACTAGGAGTAACAGCTGATTTTCAGCTGGCGCCTTTGAGAATGCGCGAACGAGATGCCAAAAAAAATAAAAAGATATACGCATTTTTGACAAAAGTGGCTGTTTTCCACAAAAATACTGAGAAAAGCTTAACGTTCTCACTTTAAACTGTAAACAGTAGTTCGTAAAATAGTTTAAAGGGTTATCTAGGGCTTTATAAAGACCAATTTTTTTAAATAATATCTCCGTTTTCTTTGAAATAATTTATTTGAAATGGGGGCAGCACTGGACCCCGTAAAATTCATGTATAACATACATGAATTTTACGGGGTCCAGTGCTGTAAGTAAAGGAAGCCAGTAAATAAAGGAAGTGCGGGTTGCAAGATGTTTTATTTATTTATATGTTGTATGTTATCCCTCATATTGAATAGGTAAACACCACAATCGCTTTTCGTTCTTTTTTTTTTGTGTAACCTGTTTAATATCACGGACTGAGCATGCCCTTAATATATCATTTTTAAATGATATTCGTATTAATTTTGGTCGCTGTAAAGAAAAATGTGAGTGTGAAAGAGAAAAATAGGACCTTGCTGCAATTTTTTTTCACATTATAATATCCATTTCAGGAGCCGCGAAGCAATCCTTACTAGACTATACGAAGCTGGCATCGAAGACCCCTCACAGTACATCACCTTCCACGGCCTCCGCACTCACTCCATCCTAGACGGGGAGCCCATCACAGAGCTGGTTTATGTGCACTCAAAGCTGCTGATTGTCGACGACAAGACTATCATCTGCGGCAGCGCCAACATCAACGACCGCTCCATGATCGGAAAACGGGACTCCGAGCTCGCGGTGATCATACACGTGAGTATTACTCGATTTCAGACTTACTTGACAGAAGCATAACGCTCAGAATGCCTTGGCAAGATCATCTGCGGCAGCGCCAACATCAACGACTGCTCCATGATCGGAAAGCGGGACTTTGAGCTTGCCGTGCTCATACACGTGAGTGTTACTCGATTTCAGACTTACTGGACAGTTGCACAACGCTCAGAATGTCTTGAGATCATTATCTACAGCATCGACAACATGAACCCTCATTAAAAAATAAGCCAGAATCAATTATACATACTAGCTGACCCGGCGAACTTCGTTCCGCCAGAACCCGTTTCTCTTATTCTGCTTTCTCAATATGTATATGGACCTTCCCTGGACTTCGAAAAATATTTTAAATCTAAAATTAGCCAAATCGTTCCAGTTGTTGTCGAGTTTTAGCGAATCTAACGAACAGCAATAAATTTTTGATGTGTAACATCTTTCCTCTCGCTTTCCTTCAATCTGTGGGAGTGATTTCATGTAATGCGACGGAAGTCTGTAACAGGAAACCGGAGAAGCGGGCTATTTGATTTGACCAATGAGTTCGCGTGTCAGTTACACATTTCATGAGACTACTGTAAGGCTCGCTTGTTTTTTTCTTTGTGATATAACGTCTCACAAAATATACTGAAACTATTTTAAGGGTGAATTCAGTCCATGATACTAAACAACTTTCCCCAAGGAACATAGGTACATCTAAATATGAGCAATAATTTAAAAAATATATATTGCTCATATTTCGATGTATGTTCCTTGGGGAAAGTTTCAGTATCAAGGAATGTACCCCTAATAGTTCCAGTATATTTTGTTGGATCCTGTATAGATTAGATACTTTACATTTATGATTTGTTCCAGGACGAGCAATTCACAGACGGTACAATGAACGGAAAGGCGTTTCCGTGCGGCAAAGTAGCCGGTGCGCTTCGGAAAAGACTGTTCCGGGAACACCTCGGCCTGATGGAGGCCGACCTCGAGCAGGCCGGCATCGACATCGACGACCCGACCTGCGACCGGTTCTTCAGCATGTGGAAGACCACGTCCAGCCAGAACACTGCCATTTATGAAGATGTAAGTTCAGCTTCATTAGATTTCGGGAACACCTCGGCCTTCGTCTTTTCGTGTCGAATACTCAATTTTTTTCCCTCCAGAAAGTTGCCAATTTCACAGCGTTGTCTGTAGCCTCACATAGGTCACACTTAGTGCAGCTGGTGGGGCACGATGGGCAGGAGCGGAAGTGTGACATAGTCTGCTCGTTATGACCACACTGACACTGTGCTGCAGTTGGGTCAATATAACGCCATCGGGCCAATTTTGCCGGCACTGGCCTTCCTCAGTTGGGAGGCGATTTAACCTCGGCCTGATGGAGGCTGACCTGAAAGAGGCCTTATTAACGTCGTGATCTGCGACCGTTTCTTCAGCATGTGGAAAACTTCGTCCAGCCAGAACACTGTCATTGACGAAGATGTAAGTTCAGCTTCATTAGAAACTGGTCCAGGAACACCTTGGCCTGATGGAGGCTGACTTGGAGCAGGCCTTAGGCCATATTAAGACGTGATCTGTGACCAGTTCATTAACATGTGGAAGACCACGTCCAGCCAAAACACTGCCATTTACGAAGATGTAAGTTCAACTTCATTAGACACCCGAAGCCCTGATGGAGGCTGTCTTAGGCCTTATTAACATCGACCACGTGATCTGCGACCGGTTCTATAACATATAGAAGAGCACGTCCAGTCAAAATATTGCCTATTCACGTTTCAGCTTTAGGGCGTGTCCGTCCGTATCCTTTGCCTTATAACACAGATTAAACAACAATTCCCAGCAGTGGTCGTCCCAACTAGTAGTTTGTAGCTTTTGCACTAAAAATAATTAAAAAAAAATACCTTCAATAAAAGATATCTTCTTCGTCTAAGCGCGTTCCCGGCTGCATCCTCAGCTGTGCTGCTTCGGAGCCCGGGTTGCGCTTTCCCGCTTTTTCTTCTCTAAATATAACATGCATGTCAATGATTACCCAAGGATGCCAAAGACCTTGCAAAATGGAGAAGAAATAGTCGAAACAGTTTAAACGCCTGACTGACGTCAATCCTCTTTGGGAATGTATTTGTGCGAAAAGTTTAACAACTGACCGCCGCCCGACGTTAACCCTCCTTAGGAATGCAATTTTAGCACGAGATGTTTGTGCTTAGTCCTTTAGTCGCCTCTTACGACATCCACAGGAAGAGATGGAGTGGTCTTATTCTAACCAGAAACCACACGGGTCACACGGAACCTTCAGTAAGAGATATACAACGTGGAAGGGACGTACCCGTAATAAATCGAACCACGGGCTATACTAGATCACTAAAATATAATGAAATTAAAATAAGTCAAAAAAACAAAAAAAAAATTCGACATTCTCATACAAATCGCCCGTGCGAAAAATTCGGCATTTCCATACAAAAGTGCGCGGCCCACTTTTGTATGGAAATGCCGAATTTTTTTTTGTTGTTTGGCTGTCGTTTTAATTTCATTATACTATAATGATCTAGTATATATAGATCGTGGTTCGATTTATTACGGGTATGTCCCTTCCACGTTGTATATAGGTATCTTTTTTTACTTTGTCTTTTAAAAACATTAGATGGCGCCATCCGTTTCTAGACCTATACCACAGAATACAGTAAGAGTAAACAGAACGGAATCTCCTAAGGTACGCGCGGGGACGGGGAACGGGGACGCATATTGCAAGTACCTTAGGAGATTCCGGCCTGTGCCTATACCATACAATACAAAATTGTTACAGGTATTCCACACCATACCGACGAATTCCGTGCACACCTTCGCCGAGCTGAAGAAATACAACGAAGACAACTCGCAAACTCTGTGGCACCAGGACCGAGCGCTGGCCAACAGGAAGATAGACATCCTACAGGGCTACCTGGTGGACTTGCCGCTGGACTTCTTGTGTAATGAGGTGCTGACCCCGAGGAATACTTCCATGGAGGGCATGCTGCCCACATCTCTATGGACATAAAGTCACCTGGCAATCTTATACAGTGGCAAAGACGAGAAATATTATTCAAGGTTGCTTATTGGACTTACTGCTGGATTTGTTGCGTAATGAAGTATTGGCTCCTAGGAATACTTCTATGGGGACAGATTGCCTACATATTTATGGACATAAAGACACCTGGCAATGTTAAAGAGAGGCAAAGTCAAGGAAGAAAGACATTATTCGAGGTTGTAACGATGCTGCATGCATCGTGTTCAAACCTCATTTCTTCATCTCATCCTGTCCGTTTTTAATTTTTCATTTCTTTTCAAATTCCCTTTCATTCCATTTTCAAATCATTTACTCATCCCCTTTGACTCATTCCACCATCATCTCTTATGCTGATCGCTTACTTCTCTCTATCTGTTGTGTCTTATTAAATATTATTCTTTTATACTCGTATGTAACAGTCAGTATATAAATTTCATATAATCCATCGTTTATCGAGTCTCTATTCTCTACTTCTCCTACTGTCTTCTATGTGGGAACTCGCCTAGAGCGCCAGGACAGGTCGAGGTCCCACATTGGCGCCCAACGTGGGGCGTATTATCTGATACTGACTGTTACATACGAGTATAAAAGAATAATATTTAATTTATTAGGGTACAACAGATAGATGACTTGCTTATCAAGTCATCAGCTTAAGAGATAATGGTACAATGAGTGAAAAGGGATCAGTCAATGATTTGAAAATGGAATGAAAGGAAATTTGGAATGAAATGAAGAATGAAAAACGGACAGGATGAGATGAAGAAAGGAGGTTGAACATGATGCATGCAGCATCGTTACATGGTTACCTAGTAGACTTACCGCTAGACTTCTGGTGTAATCAAGTGCTGGCCTCTAGGAATACTTCTATAGGGGCAGGTTACCGACATCAAGTCAGTGGATATAAAGTCAGTGGCAAAGTCAAGGAAGATAGACATGATACAGGGTTACCCAGTGGACTTACCGCTAGACTTGTGTAAAAAAGTGACCCCTGACCCCTATGAATACATCTATGCTGCTAACATCTCTAGAGTGGCAAAGTCAAGGTTTTCAAGGTTGCTTAGTGGACTTACCGCTGGATTTTATGAGGAATGAAGTGTTGACGACTTTGTGTACTTCATGTTATGTGGAAATCTTCCAGAGTGGCAAAGCCAAGTTTGCAATATTGATTTTTAAGCTTCGCGCTTTGAACGCGTAATTTATACGCTAAGGATGTAACTCCTGTTCGAAGTCGTAAGACCAAACAAATAAGGTTCGTGCTTAGTCCCGTTTATATACGTAAATTATGGCAAAGCCAAAGTCCAAGCCAATAAGGAATATCATAATCATCCGAGCGTGTTCCCGGTTGCATCCTCAGCGGTAACGCTTCAGACCCCGGGGTCCACTACCTAACCTAGGTGATTTGACGAGGTTACTGGTTTTACACAGAGCGACTGCCGTCTGACCTCCGCAACCCAAATGGTAAACCAGAACCAATCCTAGGATAGGTTTAAACAAACGCTAGATAGCGTTCGGGACCCACAGCTTTGCGTGCCTTCCGAAGCACGGAATTAAAATAAATTACCCTTAGATTCCATTAAGGAAGATAATAAATTAAGGATATTCATTTAGTGGATTTACCGCTAGATTTTCTATGCAGTCTCAAGTATTCTTTTTAGGGCTTGTCAAATAACATGTCGCCGTCTTCGCAAAATTATTATTAGAAATAAAACTACAGGTGTTGCCATTTTATATAAACTTAATTCGGATTGTAAACTAAGTGCCCACTTAAATTTAAAATTAATTTTCAAATTGTGCTATTTCAATCATTGTATTCTTCGATCAACAATACAACTAGATAACACGTTAACAACAAAATCAAAGGAAAATTCTGTCCGCTTGAATATCTAATAACATTAACTGTAAAGTCAACCTTATTACACTACGTATAAAGTGTTTTTCTCCTTGACTGAACTAAACAAGATAAGAGCTCACCGCCGGGAGTACGCTCCTATTTGACGAGCCGTGTTTTTTGAGCCGACCCGATATCTAGTTTATTGTTGATCGAAGATTGTATTAATTTATTTTATACCTGATGTACCTATTATGCATTTTTATGAAAAAATTAAAATATTTAACTATGTATACAGACTGACTTTTTATCCACCTGCAAAATTTTTGGAGCAAGTTCAGCGCTCAGCCAAACGGATTTTGTATGGAAGGACGAAAATTTTGATCAATTTTTAATAACTTTTTTTATAGAAAGTAGTTCAGTATCATGGACTGAACATGCTCCAATAATTTTGCAGGTGAATAAAAAGTCACCCTGTATACGCTTGTTTAAATGTCCTAGCTTTTAATTTTAATGAATACCTACTGCTTTTCGTCATGTATGTAATTTGATTTATGCGTAAACTACAATTTAATACGTATTACATGTACAGTTTTCAAATTATTTTAAGAAAATATATTTAAATTATTAATATTAATGATAAGAGATATGCGAATATCTATGTTATTAACATTTTACTAAATTTTCTGGACTATATTATATAACAATACTTCTTGATCTTTTCCCCTATTTTTTTCTTATTACATATAACATAATAATATCTCGGTATTTTTTAACTGCATAATATTTTAAAAATAGCAAGCAAAATAATTTAATTCTACACTATTATATATATTATATATCGCTGTGGTCCATAGTTTTGTACTTTGATCGAACGAAAGCTGATGTAAAAGAAAAGCCTGGATTAGTTGTTTGTTATACATGTTTTGTTACATTAATAGAAATATTTTTTCGAATTTTATTTCAATGTGACTATGAGTGATAGTGCAATAAATGAGATTATTATGTGTTGTATTACTTTATAAAGCTAAATATAAGTTAAAATTTTATAACTAACTTTATAGTCTAAATAAATAAAATTTAGCCCAATAACTACCTATATGACAAAAACAAATATACAACATACCTTAACTCAGAAATACTATAAATATATGCATTTGTTTGTTTTGTATTTTTAATTTTTCCATCTTTTAGATTTTAAGCCTGGAAAGGCTTATGTCGTAAATGTATAGTTTTTTTATAGAATAGACCAGGGGTCGCCAAATGGCGGACCGCGGTCCGAGAACCCATTTTGTGCGGACCGCGAGAACACAGCAACTTGCAATATTTTTTTTCAAATATGAACTTCAATTTCTGATGAACATCTCCAGGATTTGATGTCAATAGTTTGCACAAACTTTACACAGATAGTCACATAGATATATAAAAATAACATATAAAAAAAGTGCGATGGTCATTTCATTTTTTTAAACGGACCCCGAGTGAAACTAATTGGTGACCCCTGGAAAAGACCATTCCAATAACGAACGTATACCATACCATTCCATATTCCACCAATGAAACTGAATTATAGGTAAGCGCGCGAACAATCAGGTGAAGATTAAAAATTGTATACTTTGTTGCGATTCACTACTGGTTGCAATTTTTTTTTCAGTCATACCATTGTTTTCTACTTAGCGTATTACCATTACATATGTATTTATAAATAGATGGTAAATGCTACTTCTAAGTATTGTGCCGTCCCAACGAGTGCTAACGAATATTCATAAATCAATTGTAATTTGAAAAAATTAATAAATTTTCTATGTGATTTGTTGAATCAAATTATTTTTTATTTATATAATTCCCTACTAATGTATTTGTATGTGTATTTATTTTGTGTCGTTTATTAATAAAATAAGCATATTTTTTTACATACAAGTTTTTAATTGCTCTTCCTGATCTTCAAATTTAGTATACACAAGTTTATTTGCTAAGCAAATTAAGACTCCCGACTTTCAAGAACGCCATCTAGTGATGAGTACGGGACCTACGGATACGACTTGATACGGATATCATGTTGTGCTACATGCGCGCTACGGATAGCGCCATCTATAAATTTGCTAGAGAAAGCTCTGACTTTCAAGCATTAACCCCCAATAACTTTTGAACGGCTGAACCGATCTTCATCAAATAGGTAAAGCTAAGAACCACCAAGGGACCTTGCTTTCACGGTAAAAAAAACTGCATCGTAACGTTGTGAACTGATTAGTGTTCCCGAGGACTATGTAATAGGATTTAAGCCCGTCTGTCCTTTAGGGCTATGTGTAATTTTAAAAAATTACCCTAAAACGCCATTTCTGCGACTGTAGGTTTTTTTTTCAAGCAATAGGCTTATGTTTAAGCTAAAACCATTGTTGAGACTCGGCCTAAATAGGCCATCATAATTATGAATAAAGAATTAATTTTAATATGCGTTTATTTTGAGAAAGAAAATTGATATTTTACAAAACATCGAACCAAAAGATTATAAAGACTTTTAGGCTTGGCTTGGCCTATTTAACAGGCTTAGCCTAAAGGACTTAAAGCCTTTATAGGCTGTTAGCCTGTCAAGCCCCTTAATTAAGAGTGTAGCCTTCAAAAAAAGGCTAAAAGCCATCTAAAAGCCTATAGTCCTCGGGAATACTAGAACTGACCCTTACTCTCATATTCTTAAAAAAATTCATTAGTGACTATGCTGCCAATTTAAGGAGTGCAGACTTTTTATACATACGACAGTCACTATGATACTGCTGAACAATTTTCCATAAGAAAAATATCGAAATATGAGAAATATTTTTAGTTTAAGTAAAAAGAGATTTAAAATAGTAGTACTAGAAGTACTAGAGTTGACTTTAGATTGTTTTAGAATAGTTCATGTCTCGTATTAAATACAGACACAATAATTAGCCTTCTATGGCCAACAATAGATGGCGCAATGTGTCTTTGACAACCAAAAAACAAAAATGCTGTTTACAAATGGTTTAAGTACGTTTTTTTATTATGTACTTTTTTTTACATGACTTTTTTACATCTCATAAAATATGAAAGTGTTTGTATGTTTGTCCGTCCTTCTGTCTGAAAGAAGTCCTACTAGGGTGATGACTGGGTCAAAAAAGTATTATTCTAATAAGTCCGTTAGTTAGATTATCGAAAAATAATGTACACATATTTTTCAGTTTATCAAAAAAGTCAAAAAAACAAAGATACAAAGTATTTAAGTTCCAGAGTGGGGGCTTGAGACGTCACCGATGTGTAAAAATCGCACGAAAGCGTGACGTCATGCAAAATTTAAATGCGCTGTATCTTCGTCATTTATTGGTTCTCAGAAAAAAGAAAAAATATGTGTACAATATTTTTTAATAATCTAACAGATAAGCCAAAAATATTTTTTTTGTCATCATGCCGTTACCGAGGAAGGCAAGGCAAGCACATATGAATTGGCGCGGCAAGCCGTATTGCACTAATATGTATTCTGTGGTATTGCAACCATTCTGGGATGACCAGGTTACCGACCCCGATGTTTTATTATAATAGTTAATAAATTATATACGGTAGCAGAGATAGGAAACCTGTAAAAATAATGAAGCCCTCTCCCCATCCCCTCTTTGCAACGCCCTTGTTTGAGGGTTAAATATGTATTTATATGGTTCTTACATAATACATCTACTCAGTTACATGGTACATGCATAGTGACCTAGGTAGGTACTTACATGTATAGAAAGTACGTTACTCAATGTGTATAGGTATTCTATATGTAAAGTATCTAGGTATGTACCTACCTACCTAAATCGTTAGGGGCGTGGTCTGTAGGTATCTTCTTCGTAATGTACCCACTATCATTCACGAAATCCAAAAAAAAAATTCGGATTTTACGTACAAATTGACTTGATCAGCTGATTTTTGTTTTGATTTTTATAATTTTTATTTCTGATTATTGTATAAGTAAGAATGTACCTAGGTAGGTGTATTGTTTAAATAAATAAATTTGGAGGGTATCTAAAAAATACAAAAAAACCGGGCAAGTGCGAGTTAAACTCGCGTAAAAAGGATTTCGTACCTACTTCTTATAAGTTTTCCCGAAATCTACAAGCAATTAACTATATTTTGTATTTTTTTCAAAATTTTAGGCTCAGTTTTGGAGAATGGTCAATTTTCGTCTTCTTTCATGAATAAAATCAAAACGATTTGTTTTACAATTATAACAAAAATATATTTATGATCCTCATAGCGATTTCATTTGATATATAAGTATGACACAGTAAGGTATGCAACATTTTTTTATTTCCTAATTTGTACAAAATTACCTATCCTTATTTAAAAAAATATTTACTTTGCACATCTGTGTTTGGGTCATAGGCACCATACTACCAAAGTTCACCTGATTTGGTCCTGTAGATTCGGAGCAGATGGACTGTGAGTGCTGTGGCAGATTAAGGTGGAGGTATAGGCAAATGACCTTGAAGTGGCGCCCTCACTTGAAATAAATTATTAACTCGTAAATATGGAGATAATTTCCATATTGCTCTTCGTCATGCACTAGATAGCCCTTTAAATTATTTTATGAACTACCGTTGAAAGTATTTACATTAGTCCGTCTAGCTTTAAAACTTGCTTCCGCCAAAAGTGGCCACGGCAAGTTTTAAAGCTAGACGGATCACTAATAATAGTTTCAACGGCAGTTCATAAAATAATTTAAAGGGCTATCTAGTGCATGACGAAGAGCAATATGGAAATTATCTCCATATTTACGAGTTAACAATTTATTTCACACTTCAAGGCCATTTGCCTATATCTTCGCCTTAAGGCGAATTAATTAATTATTTTATGAACTGCCGTTGAAACTATTATTGGTGATCCGTCTAGCTTTAAAACTTGCCGTGGCCACTTTTGGCGGAAGCAAGTTTTAAAGCTAGACGGACTAATGTAAATACTTTCAACGGTGGTTCATAAAATAATTAAAAGGGCTATCTAGTGCATGACGAAGAGCAATATGGAAATTATTTCCATATTTACGAGTTAATAATTTATTTCAAGTGAGGGCGCCACTTCAAGGTCATTTGCTTATACCTCCACCTTAAGGCAGACGCACGAGTGAGTGCACTATAAGGGTTCCGTTTTTTCATTTTTGTACGGAACCCTAAAAAGATAGATACTTAATTTATACTTAAATTTTGACTAAGTATAAGTACCTACCAAGATCTGATACATACCTATCTACCAAATTTATCAGTTAGCAGCTAGCAGTTAAAAGCAGAACGACATATATGCTACGTGTTCGCGTCACATTGAGCGCTAAGTAATAAAGATAAAGTCTAATTTCGTTTGACATTGAAATAGGATGACACTATATGCCACCTTGCCTGTCCAGAGTAATAAGTTAGTTTACAAGTCCGTATATGTAGGTACCTACCCAATACGTGCTAATACCACAGCTAATACTCAGGTAAACCCATAGGGTAAACCTAAGTAGGTAAGTCCTTTTGTAAGTTCTTCTCGTTTACCTACTTCAGATTCCTTTGTACCTATAGGTAGATACCAAGGTATCTAGGCTATTAATAATAAGATAATAATGTAGGTGCTAAGAATCTCCGAGTTCCCATCGAAGGAGATGGCACACGACCGGACTGAATGGAAGAAGTGGAGGGAGGCCTTTGCCCAGCTGTGGGACACGTGATGGCTCGTATTATTATTATTATTTTATTATAATGTAGGTACCTATGTAAGTTTGTAACCTAATTAAACCAAAGACCTAGATTTTTTTTATGAATGAATTCACAATAAAAAATAGGAATCTAAAATAGGATTGAAAGCATATCAATAAATTCGATGCACTTGTTTATCGTTAGCATGAGTGCGATTGTTGCGTGTGTGTGCGTGCGTGCACGGTCATTACGCTGCATTATTATTTGTTACGTTTAGGGCTGGGATGGCCCGTCCCGTCCCTATCGCCGCCCGTGGTCCTGCGTCCCTTCTCAGTTGCTATTTGAATAGGCTCGCGCGTTGCGTAACCCGCGGCCAATGACAGCGCCCGTGCACATGCACTGGGCGGAGCCGTTACGTCACCGCGCACAGCCCTCGCGAGTCGCGCAGCCGCCGTGACGTCACACCCCCGCGCGCCCCGCTACCGCGTTCCGTGACTACAGCGCCCGTGCTGACTGCGGCGCCACCGGGAAACTTCCTACAAAACACTCGTGCGCTCAAAGATGGCGGATGGGTCGCCCGAGGACCGCACTGGCCCGAAACAAATGAACGATTTAACTTTTTCCGCGCCCGATCCTTTACTTGGTGACACAAAAAAGTGTAGTGAGGAAACATTTAACGGCGATAGAGTGAAGTTATCGTTTTATACTAAACTGAAAACGAGTGAATCGTGTGAAACAAGTGATACGCGCGGCGTGGCCGTCAAACGTCCCGCGGCGGTCGTCAGTACGAACTCCCGAATTTCTAGCGAAGTAAATGCCGAGGAAGGAGAGGACAGGAAGAAGAGATGCTTCGACAGATACGACAGCTCCGAGTCATCTGACAGGTCAGTGGAAGTACTTTTCTGTTAGTAAATAAGCGGACGATTGTTTGTCTCGAAGGTATTATTTAAGCGGGCGCGGCGTCTCAAAGTTAGAAGTCAATGCTCCAGTAACCGGCGTCTATCTACTCTGTTTTCGATGTCAGGGCCGCCGTGGAAAACGGTGGTGTTGCTAGGCCGTGATGGCACGGTTGAATGCCCTCGGAGTTCGCCGGGCCAGCCAGCAGCGGCCGCCGAGACAGAGACGCGGTGCGGTGCGGCATTCAACTTATTAAGTAATAACCGCGTTTACGCATGACTATTCTCATAATATCAAATTTTAGGTCACCATTAATTTTGGTTATATTTTGAGTCTTGATCATAGTACCTACGTACTACATAATAACAATATGATTAACATGTTACGTACCCTACCTATTTGTTTACACAAAAGTTCCATTTGTTTTTGTATCAAAGTAGGTATTTGTCTGTCATACCTTCCTATAGGTATATGTATACCATACATACCCATATATCTGTGTTGGTAGGTAAACTAATAGTATTTAAACTGCACCTATAGAGAGTACCTAAATGTTAGTCTACACATACCCCTACTAGAAAAGGTGATATCGACATGCACATTGCACAAAATTTTCTATGGGATCTATTTTCTGATATAAGCATGCAAATTGTCTAGTCAACTTAGTGGGCCTTCTGAATATGTACTTTCTTTGAGACCAGCATTAGGCTCTAGACAGACAGACTGCATTTCGACTGCCAAATTGCTGTTGAAGTGCAGTTTGCATGACTGCAATGAAACTGCAAACCGACTGCAACAACTGTGCAGTCCGATTGCAGTTTCATGGCAGTGTAAATGCGGTCCATCTGTCTAGAGTCTTAGCCCCCTGTATCAAAAGGTGATAATGATCTGAACCACCTCTTAAAAGCATGTGTCAACTGTTTTGTATGTACTTAGTTAATTCCCTTATAGCAGGCTACCAGGCCTACTCTCATTCAATAAAGATCTTTAAGTTAGGCAACGGGGGCTTAATTCAATCAACAGCCAAAGAAACAACATCTACAATTCTGTGCACCTAATAAATATATCCCCTGTTTATGTAAAAAGTATTTCTATTTCCATGACAGACCAGTAATAAAGATAATACCTCAGTATCAAGGAATAAACCTCAGTATTTATAAGTGTCATCTGTGGAAAAAAAAGATTGTGGCTAGTTTGCTGAAAAAATATCTAGATATTTTTTTCACTTCATACCGTGTAGCTAGCTACACAGTACACAGTTCGGTTTATTGGCGACTTAATTATGTAAGTGTTTAGCATTGATATAATAAAATCATTGAACTTGACTGTTAATTTGGTCACTATCACACAAATGACGTGAATAATAAGATATCATCAGATATGATAAAAAACTGAATCTCATTGTCTCTGACATCATTAGATAATATCAATGTGTATTTACCTACCTACTCAGCACAATAATCTGAATGTTGTGAATATAAAGATAGTGCCAAAAGTGATTATGAAACTGTTCACACTTTAAATAACTAGGTACCTATCTTTTTTGAATGCAGTCTTAATTTTTTTTAAATAATTTAATATATTAAAATGAATACAAATTTTAGGTAAAACTTAGAAAAAAACAAATGTTGCCTTTAAATGAGCGTACATTCAACCTATGAAGGCTAAAATCTAAGGACAAAGTATGTCTTTCTTAGTAAGTACCTTCTTTTTAGGGTTCCGTACCCAAAGGGTGCAAATGGGACCCTATTATTTATTTATTTAAACTTTATTGCACATAAAAAAAGTGTACAAATGGCGGACTTAATGCCTTATGGCGTTCTCTGCCAGTCAACCATTGGACCAAGTAGAGAAATAATTTGGGTGGTGCGACAGTGTGTAAACAAAATTCAAAAGTATCTATAAATACCTACAAGAATAAATCAAGAATATACGTAAGTATTAATTTTAAATAAATATATACCGATACAATAACTATAGATAAAATAAATATACAAAATATATAATTATGTAAATATAATACATAAAGAACTAATTATATATGTATGCGGATAGATAAATACATATATGGATGACTACTAATTACCACGCAGGGACACGACGAGAAGAAGAGACTTCTTGGAGAAACCGTTTTTGAACCGCCCGTTTAAAAGCGTGACGACTAGGCGCTCGTCTAATAGATTCAGGAAGAGAATTCCTGAGAAGGATGGCTTGAATTTGAAAAGATTTATTCATAAATTCAGTGCGATGATGATTAGAAGAGCGAAGATTTCGCGAATGCGTAGAGCTGAGAAGAGAAAATTGAGATTTGAGATAAGCAGGGGAGTAAGGATTATTGATGATAGCATAAAGCATGCATAGGATTCTAACGTTTCGACGCTGGGGGTTAGGGATAGGCTATTACTGTGACTCCGCTGTCTGTCCGTCTGTCACAGGGCTCTATCTCTTGAACCGTAATAGCTAGACACTTGAAATATTCACCGATTATGTATTACTGTGGCCGCTATAACAACAAATACTAAAAATAAAAAAATAGTTAAAATTAAAGGGAGTCGTCATACAAGAAACATGTTTTTTTCAGCGTTTTTAACTAGATCTTTATAATGGCATTAACTAGATACCTACTTGAAATTTTCACCAATTATGTATTACTATGACCACAATAACAACAAATACTAAAAATAAAATAAATTTAAAAATTAAAGGGGGTCGTCATACAAGAAACGTGTTTCTTCAGCGTTTTAAAACATTGTACGATGGTACGGAACCCTTCATGTACGAGTCCGACTCGCACTTGCCCGTTTATTTTATAATAACTATGTAAGTACATTGTACACATTATGTACATATAAATAAGTACATTTCTTTTTTGAAGTTTAACAATTATTTACTGTATTTTCTTCAAAAAGTTTATAGTTAGTTACATTACTTCCACTATATTCATCGTGTTAATGAAAGAATGCAAAACCTCTCAGATGGTACCTCAGCCCATGAAACTGAACAACTTTGTTCAACAACTCGAAATCCAAAAAAAAAAGTCAGATTTTTATACAAATTGACTCAATCAGCTGATCAGTTTGTAAGAAAATTCAAATTTTTTTTTTAGTTTCGTGAGTTTTTGAACAAAAGTTGTTCAGTTACATGGGCTGAGGTACCATCTGAGGGGTTTTGCGTTCTTTCATTAACACGATGTATAGGTATGTATATATATGTATAATAGGTATTTAAACGTATGTACAAGATCATCAATTCAATTAAATTGGAGCATTGCGTGGCTCAGTGCGTTGATATCACTTAGATAATGTCGAAGTGGTCAAATGTGGGTCACCCATTGGCCGATAACATGTTGGATACAGTACACACTTGATTATGGCAAGGGTGTGCCTGGGTGTGGACTGTTTGTTAAAGTTTAATTATTATATGGTGTAGGTGGGTCATTCTATATTGAGAGGTACTATCAATGGCCATGTTGTGTGTGATTTGTAACAATTTATAAACACTTTTCTTAAAAATTTAAGATAAATAATTTTAGTATCTCTTCTACTATATGGGCAATCAATTTTAATTGTTCTATTAAATTTTGTAACAAACATGAAATTTGTCTACCCTGGCCTGTTCCTTTCCCGTTTTTTACAGTAAGTCAGTAGGTAACTTTATGTACATCTTGATAGATAGAATAGTTTAATTTAGTATATTTCATAAATTATAAAAAATTACGATTGTAAATTTACGACTAAAGTCTTACTTAACAATTTTTTTTCATGAAACTTATTCTCTACATATTTGGTCTCCTCCCCTGGCATTTTGTAATCTTAAAATATTATATTTGTTGAGATTAATTTTATGATCTTTTCTCATTATGACTTTCAACCTTAGTTGCAAGGGTAATTATTTTGTATGACTTCTTGACATTGGTTGTACTCGTATGGCTGGGCTAAAGCTTCCCTCCATTTTTCCATTCTGCCCAGTCCGGTGTTAAATCTTTTCATTCTACAGTTTCATTAACTTTACAAGTAAATTAATGTAGCCTTACAGTAGACAGATATTATTACTTTTATATAGACAGGTGTTAATACTATGCCTACCTACTGATGCAGTTCTTGTAAAAAACTATTATGTAAGAACATTTATTTATTATGTTTTATCATATTTCAATTGACCGCTAATCCGGAGGTTCTGGATTCGATCCCCAGCCAGGGCAAGTTGGAAAATAGCCTTTTTCAAATTGTCTGGGTATGGGGTGTTTATCTAATATATTTATTTATCATAAAATATAGTATCTTTGAGCAGTATCCCATAACACAAGTTTATAACTTACTTTGGGGCTAGCTTATCAGTGAAAAAAAAATTAATACAAGAAATAAATGGCTCAAGTCAAAAGTCAACTAATCATAGAAATGGTAAACTTAACATAAAATGCAATTAGTTTTTTTAACTGAACTGCTAAGAAACAGTAATGAACTGATAATGAGGATTAACATGACATTAATATTGCAAAGCTATCATTATGAAAAGGTTAGTTGTTGACAAAAAGCTATACTCTTTGCTGCACCTTGTGCATAGCTATGTTTTAATAAAGTTCTTCCATGTTGACATCGGAAAAAGAAAAATGAAGAATTTGCCAGCTGCTTCTCTTCCTGTCCACATCAAAGAAGTTGGCGAGGGTACCAATCCAATGATCGTAACATTCATAATCATAACGTTGACAAAGTGGACAGAAGAATTATTTTTGATGAAAATCAAATTTACAGGTAATATTGGAGTTGGTGTTATAAATTCATAAAATGTAAAAACAGTATCTTAAGAATATTTTTGAAATTTGTATGCCTGAAAGGCGAATCACAGCTTGCACTTGTTTAGATTTTAAGATCTTAATTTATACTTGCTGTAATAATGAATATAATTAAACGGGCAAGTGCGAGTCGGACTCGTACATGAAGGGTTCCGTACCACCGTACAATGTTTTAAAACGCTGAAGAAACACGTTTCTTGTATGACGACCCCCTTTAATTTTTAGTATTTGTTATAGCGGCCACAGTTATACATAATCGGTGAAAATTCCAAGTGTCTAGCTATTATGGTTCAAGAGATAGAGCCCTGTGACAGACGGACAGACAGACGAACAGACAGCGGAGTCTCAGTAATAGGGTCCCGTTTGCACCCTTTGGGCACGGAACCCTAAAAATAAATGATTTTGAAGTTTGAAGTGCAGTTACCGATTTCATCCTTGTCAATGTCAACTCTTTTATATCTAGGTATCGAATTTGACTTAAGAGGTATTCGACTAGTTAGAATTCTTTATGCTTTCGAATACCCGATTTTATAAATGGCTCGAAAGTTTAACAATTGGCGTAGCGTCGGGCAAAAGGAACAAAGTTGATCGGTAGGTAGTAGGGCGTTCACGCGAGCCTAAGCCACAAAGGGTGAGCAAAATAAAAAGTTAGGAGTTCTAACCGGGCGCGCCGGGGGACACCGAACGGGTTCCCGGACGCGTCAGTGTATGTAGCTGGCTGGAGAGAAAACAATGTAAAGTTGCACTAATATAAAAAAAGAATCTGATTTTAATACTCCATAATATTCCTTATATCTCATGTCAAAATAGCGCAAAAATTAAAACAAGGAAAACCCTGCTGTGGGTTAAAAATAGTGATATCAAATTGGGACCTTGTACAAAACGTAAACCATACAAATCATTTATTGCTTAATTTAAATTGTATGCAACAGGCAAGAAACTTGCACTGTGTAAATGCGCCTTAGACGAGACTGCATCCTTTCTCTCATCAGAAGTGAAATTACCAACGTCAAGTGTAAACGTAAGTACCACATTATGTTACTTGTATTGTATCCTTAAATCATTTTAATGTACCAAGCACACATTCTGTCTACCCATAGAATAGAAAGTTATTTATTGATTAAATCCTTATATTGTTTCGTGCAAAAATCGTTATGATCCAACGGGTTTATTCAACCGAAAACAGGCAGTATTCCAGCCAGCTACATACCTCGCTTCAGTCGATCGACCGGTCGTTCTCCCCCCGCGTTCCCTGCCCTTCTGTCATTAGAAGCGTGCGCGGGCGCATTGGCCCTCGCCTCGCCTGTGTGCCCTCTCCACACGACCTCGGAAAATTTACTTCACGGGGTTCACATCATTACCTCCTACATAAAATTCCACGAAATTTTATTCGTCAATACTATTGCCATCACTGGTTAAATTGTAAAATTCGATCGAATCGTGATTCGTTCATAAGAACCGTTCAGATTTTATTTCGAACAGGTTCCAGACCTTTTTTTATGGAATTCGCGCCGCTTGTTCCGAAGAGTTTTTGCTGGAACAATGGGAAATCTAATTTTTTCAACGGAGCAAAGCTAACGCAGACCACTAGATCTTTTGAGGACTGGTATAAATGAACGGGTTAACATAACGTGAAACTGTCTTTAGGTAGGATTTATTTGATATGAAAAGTCAGCCGACTTTTCGCGTACCAATGTCAAAAGTATAACTAATCACGAATAGACCAAGGCATAGTTACGCAATGAAACCACGAATACAGCCTACGAATAAAATGATAAGCTGCGGAGATGAGGAATTCCTTCTTGTGGTTCGCAGACAAGTTTTGCCGCGACACTGGTCCGGTCAGGTACCATCTGACTCATCATTGGTCGTTCAACTTTCATTATTGTTTATTTATATTTTTATTGTTGAAACCTTGACGCGTGCGCACCGACCGTCATAAACCAAGGAGACAGCTTAAGGCACGATTAAATAAATCATTGTCCTTTTGCAATTATTCTGTTCATGTGTGTCAATATACGCCCCAAGTGACATAGTAATTGGTGTTCGTTATGATGAGATATTGTGAAAGTGTAGACAGCTTTTAACATATTGATTCTAAACAAACAAGTCTTGTAAAACGTCTTGATTATTTAATTAGATATTTCATTGTAACTTGTATATGACTCGTTGTCTTTGTTTACGAAAATGTATGAGCACATTTAAAGGTCTTGTTTTACCGTTCACGTTAATATTTTTTTTAAATAATCATTATAATAAAATCTTCTAGTGATACAGTAATTTTTCAACTTAAAACCTTTTCTTACCAAAAATATGATATTCTATATACGAGTACCATTTCAGGTATTGGCTTGGCTATTTTGTTACTCTGAGAACTTTGGCATATTATATTAGTTGCCTAACTACAACTTTACACGTGACCTAGGAATCAAACGAGCTCGTAAGAAGTTCCGAGCACGTGATTGCAGAGATGCTTTCATGCGATGCGTTACTTCTAGAGTAATCCAATTATTTTTGATTGTCACCATGAATATACATATTTATATTCATTCATAAGTCAAATTAAACATTACTGCTACAGGATAAGATTTATTTTGTCAAAATTGTGTATAGACACAAATATTCATAGACCTTTACTCGTGCCATAGCCTACTGCAAACTGTGCCTGTCAGATCAGAACATAGGTAAGATCACGCAAGCTTAGCGCAGCCAAGCTAGGTGAACGTGGAATGTGCACAGCCTTGGAGCTTTAGGTACTTACAGCCAATCTTACGGTAAATTATATATTATTTGTACATAATATTGTATTATCGTAAACTTTGCGTAGCCAATTAGTGGAATGATTTATTGAATATGTGAACCTAAATTGCAAACCAAGCTGTGATAAGATAATGTCTGTTCGTTAGTCATAATATACTGTATTTGTCCAATGTCCATACTTTACCTATCTAACCTATTAATTCTTAATTTTTCTGTCAAGGGTACCGCTTTCATTACCTACTTTGTCTTATGTATTTACTCTTTCTTATTTGATGATAAATGTTTTTAGGGTTCCGTAGCCAAATGGCAAAAAACGGAACCCTTATGGATTCGTCATGTCTGTCTGTCTGTCCGCCCGTATGTCACAGCCACTTTTTTCGAAACGATAAGAACTATACTGTTGAAACTTGGTAAGTAGATGTATTCTGTGAACCGCACAGACATTCACACAAAAATAGAAAAAAAACAATAAATGGGGGTTCCCCATACTTAGAACTGAAACTCAATTTTTTTTTTCATCAAACCCATAGTATTTAGGTATGGATAGGTCTTCAAATATGTATGATATTGAGGTTTCTAATATTTTTTTTTCTAAACTGAATAGTTTGCGCGAGAGACACTTCTAAAGTGGTAAAATGTGTGTCCCCTATAACTTCTAAAATAAGAAAATGATAAAACTAAAAAAAATATATGATGTACATTACCATGCAAACTTCCACCGAAAATTGGTTTGAACGAGATCTAGTAAGTTGTTTTTTTTAATACGTCATAAATCGTAAACCGCAATTTACCTTTACAACTTTTATATTATGTTACTTGCTGCTACGGAACCCTTAATGGGCGAGTCCGACTCGCACTTGGCTTTTTTTTATTTATTGCATAATAAGCGCAATAAAATATAAATATGTATTTACAATTTAACTAATAATAACTAAACTAAAACTAACTTTGCAGTTAATACCGTATGCTTTTGCAATTATGTTGATTAGGATATGTACCTACATGAGTTATCGGAGTTTCCTCAAATTGTACATTATATTTTTTTTCAAATAAATGACGCCATGGCCAAATGTTATCCTTCTTTTTATTTAGAACTTATCAAAATATGTAAAATTAATAATAAGTAGAGGTTATCCGGATATCCGGTAACTATCCGGTATCCGGCCTATCCGGCCGCCTTAATACTATCCGGCCGAATAAAAAAAAAACTGGATAAAGAAACATATTTTTAAGTAATTATTTGCTTTATTTAGTTAGTCTTAGTATCACTTAACTTAAATACGAGTATAATTAGTTATAGTTTAAAATTTTTAATCACACAATAGTAAATTAATGTAATACAAAGAAAATGAATGAATTAGTACTCATACTGCACTAAGGGCAAATTATGGTGAATAAATACTAATTTTTCTGCATTGAGAGATAGCAGGCGGTTGCGTTTCTCTTCATAAATAAGGCCAGCTTCCGAAAAAAGTCTTTCGCTATACACACTGCTGCAAGGTGCAGAAAGGTAGATTTTGGCAAACTTTGTTTCGACAAGACCCGAATCGAACAGAGTCCACCCGATCGTTCGCGCGCCGCCTACGCAAACGGCTAAGTTTCGCCGGATATCTGGCCATCCGGCCACATGGTCGGCGAATATCCGGTATCCGGAAAAACTGCTATCCGTTTCATCTCTAATAATAAGTATGGCGTCAGCTTTAAAATTTCCTTCAATCAACAAATTTTTAATTTGTGGTGAAGTCAGTCAAACTTTGTTTACCGCGTGTATAGAATTTGACTCTGTATACTGTATACTATGTATATGTATGACTATGACTCACGAAATATTATCACAGGGGGAAAAATACTACGTAAAATTCTCCTCTGTCACATAAGGTGTTTTTATTTTAACTATTCACATGTTGATTAATTTAAAACGCTTGACTCATGTGATATTCACATGTTTTTAGTTTTAGTTCTTTCTGTACGAGTACCTTTAACACTTCGCCTGCTGGAAACGCACCGTATGTGTTTTCAGTTAAAACAAAACACACACAGTGCATTTTCAGCAGCCGAAGTACACTCGAAAGATTATTTACAATACACTATAGAAGTTTTAATCTGAAGTATCCGCTTGGTGTAGTAACCACTATTAAGAGCCCGTACTACCCTAAAGTTCTTAGAGCGATCTTGAATATTATCAATATTAACGAAATACTCACTTTGAAATAAAAACACAGCAAAGTTCAGGACTAACTCTAAACATAATAAGTTTCGAAAACACGATTGCTTAAAATTTTCTCGATAGAAAAACATTGCAATTTGCCTCCAAATCACCTCAGAATTATACTAAAACAGAAAGTATTTAAGAAATACAATAAATTAGCACTTGTAACTTTGGAGTATAGTATAATTGTATGAAACATAAGGCAGTCATCATATGTCTTACTTTTTAAATAACTCTTAAATATTCTTGTAAAACGAAAAAACCTCAAAACCAGAACCAGCCTTATTGACCCACCCCGATTCCCGACGCCCCGCATGGCTCGCTGTCTCGTGGCTAGAGTAAATTTGTGTGCGTGGAAGAGGGAGCAAAATTTAGATTATTGGCATCAGGCGCCCTCTTAAAAATTAATATATTATAGCATATAACAAAGTCGTTTCCCGCCGTCTATCTATCTCTGTATCTGTGTAGTACGCTTAGACCTTATAAACTACGGAACTGATTGTAATGCGGTTTTCATCAATAGATATAGAGTGATTCAAGGTAGGTATACAGGGTCGAACAAAATATACTGAAACTATTTTAAGGGTGGATTCAGTCCATGATACTGAACAACTTTCCCCAAGAAACATATACCAAAGTATGAAAAATATTTTTTTACCTCCCATACAAGTTGACTTGATCGATCAGCTGATTCGAGTTTGTAGGGAGAGCCAACAATATTTTTTTCATATTTCGACATATGTTCCTTGGGGAAAGTTGTTCAGTATCATGGACTGAATCCATCCTTAAAAAAGTTTCAGTATATTTTGTGAGACGTTATATATGCATTATACAGGGTCTAACAAAATATACTAAAACTTTTTTAAGGCTGAATTCAGTCCATGATCCTAAACAACTTTTCCCAAGTAACATATATCGAAATATAAAAAGTTTTTTTTGGCCTCCCATACAAGTTGACCGATCAGCTGATCCGAGTTTGTATGAAAAGCCAAAAAATATTTTTCATATTTCGATACATGTTCCTTAGAGAAAGTTGTTCAAAATCACGGACAGCATTGACCCCTAAAATAGTTTTAGTACTTTGTTAGACATTATTGTATGTGTATAAAACATACTCGTACCCGTGCGAAGCCGGAGTGGGATACTAGTAAATGTTAAAGCTTTGATGTGAATGAACGTTCATAAAGTTTACCAAAGACAGTATCACACACCGTAGGTACACGACCGTAGATCAGGATGGCTATCAATGTCTAGACAAATTCCCTGCATACTGTATCCTGCAAAGACGACGTCTATTGTCTAACTGCTATTTCCCGAGGGATCCCCAATGGCATTCGGAAGACGTTCCTGCGTCTGTAACCCGCTGTACTATAGAAGTGTAGCTGCCAGCTAAATTCTGTCTACATTACGAACGAACCCCTTGATGCGATTGCTTTCCGGATGGGTTTAGCCTGAGAATTTGCTCTTGCTGCTTTCTCTTAAACTACTAGTTTTAGAAGATAACATAATCTTGTTCAAATAAATAAATATATATATATATATATACATCGTGTTAATGAAAGAACGCAAAACCTCTCAGATGGTCCATGTAACCGAACAACTTTTGTTCAACAACTTCCACGAAATCCAAAAAAAAAAACCAAAGAGCAAGAAAAGGTTTTCCGATCATGTATTATATTGTACCGAGTAGTATGATTGTCATGCAGCGCAGCATCATACATTCCTCTGAGCTGTTTTCTTTTTTTTTTTTTCTATATTTTATTTTATTCGATTTCGATATTTTTTTATTTTTCATACAAGCTTTTATTGTGAGGCCTAAGTAACTTATCAATACAAATGTAATAGGCCCAAACTCGGAAGGGTTCTTATAGCCTAGCAGCTCCATCATAGAATATTTTGTCAGCTTGTTATAATAATATGTATGAGATTTTATTTCAATCGGAAACAAACTTTGACCCAAACAAATAAATAAATAACAAACGGCGCAAGGTAAAAAAAGTCCTGTGCATTTGAGGACTGACAAAATTATTTTGATACAATAAATGAATTGAAAAGTAAAAATTACTATTGTATTGTTAGCCATACCGCTAAACTGTCCGCAACAGTTAACAATAAGAATCTATTATTAAACTGTAACGGGAATCGAGCAAAAACAAAGCAGAAAAACATTGATTGATGCTTCTAACCACCGTCCTTCATCGTCCTCCGACTGTTGCGAACAAAATGTATTTCGAGATGTATTCTCTAAATGCAATGATGTCATCGTATGCATGCCCGGAGGTGTGTTAGATTTATTGCTCGTAATTCATATAATAGGAAGGGTGAATTGCCGATACCTAATCGCTGGTGCAACCCTAATTACAGATCGGTTAAATGTATCGCCCCAGTGTGAATTGAGTTCGACCTTTGTCTGTACTAGCAAGTAACGCCATATGTGTAAATAAATATCGCACGTATGCGACTAAGTATTGCTTGAATAATCTTTTACGACGTAAGTTGCTTGGATTTCCTTAGTGTAATGTAGCTATTGAATTCAGATCATTTTCTGTTTACATTAAAAGTTTGGTTGAAAAAGTTGTCATTATTTGTAAAATTTATCGTGTCATGTATTGATGCACTAAAGCTAAGAAATTAATAAGAGTGTTTCATAAAGAATGGAATCTTCTGCGGTCCCTTGCAATATGCGTCCCCGTTCCCCGTCCACGCACCTCTCCCCCGTCCTCACCTTGTCGCGGGGCGAGAGCGGACGAACACACGCATTGACGTGTGCACGGATGTATAGTTTCGTTTGTTGTAGTGTGCCTGCATAAATGGTATTCTGCTTCTTTGAAGTTTCATACCTGTAAATAAAGTAAAAAATCCAATGGATGGTAGCCAATGGGTGGTCGGTCGGTCATATTGGTTTAAGGTGGAGGTATAGGCAAATGACCTTGAAGTGGCGCCCTCACTTGAAATAAATTATTAACTCGTAAATATGGAGATAATTTCCATATTGCTCTTCGTCATGCACTAGATAGCCCTTTAAATTATTTTATGAACCACCGTTGAAAGTATTTACATTAGTCCGTATAGCTTTAAAACTTGCTTCCGCCAAAAGTGGCCACGGCAAGTTTTAAAGCTAGACGGATCACCAATAATAGTTTCAACGGCAGTTCATAAAATAATTTAAAGGGCTATCTAGTGCATGACGAAGAGCAATATGGAAATTATTACCATATTTACGAGTTAACAATTTATTTCACACTTCAAGGCCATTTGCCTATATCTTCGCCTTAAGTCGGGTTGTCCTACTATACGTGCTGATGGTCAAGATAGATAAAATTTATTGAAAGTGACGGGTGTATCATTTTGTATTTACCTTATCAACAGCATCTTAAGATTTTCTGCACAGCTGTGCAAAATACTTGGTACTCAATTTAAATTAATTTCTTTTTAATAATATATTTCATGCGTCATGTCTTCGTCAATAGTCACGCGATCAGTGTAAAATTGTAAATGAACCTTAAAGTAACCTTTAGTCAATGAATTTATGTCTCGACATACACGCAGCCATAAAATATTTACAAGAATGTCAAAGGCGAACGCGACAAAGACAAACTTAAAGCAGGTGCGTCCCCAGCAGCTGCTTGCGCCACAATGTCACTTTTTACGATTACTTCGAAAGGAAAATTACCCGTCACAATTGCGACTGCAATTTGGTAAAGTGATATATACCAATTTATTGCACTTTTTATAATAAAACAAAAACCTTTGACTGGATCTCGACCTTCAAAACAAAGGATGCGAAGATTCTGAGAAACCGTGCAAATTGCTCGTGGGTCGAATGGGCCTTAAAAGATTAACAATATTCCTGCAATGGCATAGGTTAGGTACTGTGGCGAATCTTCGATAATAACTCGACAACCAATGGGAAATATATTTTTTATCATTTAGTTCTTTGAAGTTTCGATGAAGAATAATGTAAGGTAATTGATGGCCGCTTTTATTGGCACCTGCATGTAATCAATCAGTTCTCACTTGGGAACCTAAGTCGTATTCGTTGCAAACACTTTTAACTCGTCCTTACAATTTTAATTTTTTTGATATATATATAATAATTCGTAATACCTTTGTTTAATGTTTGTGAAATAATGATCAAATGCTCTATGCTAGTGATGCTACTACTACGAGTAGGTACTTTGAAAATAAAAACTAGACTAACATTTAAATTTAAAATTGTCTACGAAGGTTTTTTGATTCATTTTTTTTGTCAAATTAAAACTCTTGCTCCAAGAAAAAATTGAATAATTGATAATATTTGTTAAACTTTCACGCATAAAAAAATTATATAGGTACTTAAATACATTAATTACGAATATAATGAAAATATGAAATTTTTTGTTAGCTCCAACGAATATTAAATTTAACCGATCAGTTAATTTTGCAACTGAATCGTTAGTACCTACAGAGGTTTAACCAAAACGTGGTGTCGTTTTCTATGCATTTTCGTGTTACTTTTTACAAAAATGTCAGCCAAGATGGTGGGCTACTAAGTGATGGTATCACTTAGAGCCGTCTCGGCGTTCCGATAATTGCATTAGCAACCAGCGAACCACTGAGGCCGTTCCCTCAGTGCTCCTCGCCCTTTGACTGCACTGATTCCCTGCGACGTGTAACGTGAACGTTAAGATCTTCCCTGTTAGGTACTTTGGTTTGGTATTGACTTAGGACATTAGTCTTAAGTAGGCCTGCCATCACCTAAACTACGGACTCCGGACTGAAATTTCAAAAACCCCAAACATTTTATGAGGGCGCCTGATGTCAATAACCTAAATTTTGCTCCCGCTTCCACGCACACAAATTTATTTTAGCCGAAGCGAGACAGCGAGCCATGCGGGGCGTCGGGAATCGCGGTGGTGACCCATGATGAGGCTGGTTTTAAGGTTTTACAAATAATATTTGTTTACCCTGCTCTGGGCCCGTTGCTCTTTACACTACCGTGATTGTTAAAAATATTTGTCCACCCTCACATAAGAATAAAATAACTTTGTTTAGTTACTTGTATTATTTAAAAGTTCCAGCTCATTTAGTGATTGCTTATTTAGCTTATTTTAACTTTGTTTTAATAATTAAATATATAAATTTAAGCCATCGATAACGGTATCCGATGTTCGAAAAAACCAAATCTGGTTTATGAAACATTGTAAAGTGCATATATATATATTGTAACTTTTATTGTAAGAAATAAATAAAAAAGAAAAATTTAAGAGTTATTTAAAAAGTAAGACATATGATGACTGCCTTATGTTTAATACAATTAACAAAGTAACAAGTACTAATTTATTGTATTTCTTAAATACTTTCTGTTTTAGTATAATTTTGAGGTGATTTGGAGCCAACTTCGCAATGTTTTTCTATCGAGAAAATTTTAAGCAATCGTGTTTTCGAAACTTATTATGTTTAGAGTTAGTCCTGAACATTGCTGTGTTTTTATTTCAAAGTGAGTATTTCGTTAATATTGATAATATTTAAGATCGCTCTAAACTTAAATAAAGAATTTAACCAGACGCGGAGGGCGGAGGGGGGGGGGCTTAAATAGTCTCGGAGTTCGGACACTATTTAAGAACCTCGCCCGGACGCCCTACCAAATCCAGGGAAACCCGGACGGATGGCAGGCCTAGTCTTAGGTACCTAGCTGTACGAATAAAATACATTGACTTTATTTTACGTCAGTTCTAATGTGTATTGTGCTTCGCATATTGTTGACAATAGGACATTTATGTATTTGCAAGTACATAAAATTAGGATTAGTATGTCGTTACATAATTTTACAACGATGCATTCTTGCTTTGTCGATAGTGCATTGATTTCCTTTAAGTGCATCATACATGGACACGGATAATGACGAAGGCTCCGAAGGTGTTTCACTATAACCACAAACCATGGAAATTCAAATTCGGTAGGTACTCTGAAAATGACAGGTCATGTTTTAAATAAGAAGATAACATTTTGCATATGTCATCATCATCATGTTTTATTTGAAAGTAATTAATAATACGGACGGCTGAATCGCCGCCGGATTCCGTCCAGGAATGTTTATCGGACAATGCGGCCTGATCGATGGCTCCCAATAAATTGACGCCTTGGCTATTTCCTGCGCGCCTTACACGATTTATATCCATTTTTATTTAACCTGCAATATAACACCCAATAAATCCATATAAATGATCCGTGAACGAAGAACAAAAAGCTTATGTTACTTATAAGATCACAAGAAGAATAAATTGGACTTACTGTTTTTATAATAGTTTCAACTCTTTTTACTAACTTTGTACTAATACCAATAGGCCAGTGAAAAAAAAACTACATATTATGTGTAATAAAAGAGATACAATTTTTTTGTGGAATAAATTCCATAGGTCTATTATTTTCAGTCTATTCTCATTTGGATCAGCCGATGTTGATAATAATACGGTATTTGTCAAATTTTGTAAAAATGTTTTAAATAGTTCTTAATTACCTAATAAGCACAATATTTTAACTTTATTACCTAATAAGCACAATATTTTAATATTTCGGGGATATCTATTGTATTATCAATAAAAATCAATTTTGAAGTTTAAATTTCCACAACTGCGCCTAAAACGCTGATTTCTGTCATGGCGGCTGTTGTTTGTCAGATGACGTCACACATAGGTGACACAGGTAATACGCGCATACAAAAAGTCCGTCAAAATACAACATTTACTATCTTGTGCCGTCATCGGAGAAGATGCCGTTCACAGGGCGTTGTCGGTATAGATAAAAAAATAAAAAAATATTGTAATTTTATTCGTATATTTCGCAAAAACCATGTATTATTTACGAGTATATTATAATTAAGTAAAATATGTTTCTATATATACGCCCTTATGTGATAGGATGGCAACAAATTATTGTTTATTTTAAATGTTGTCCAACACCCTATTATTTGATTAAAGACTGCGACGCGGTCGTCGACTCGTAACGTTGTTATTGAATGATTGAGCTGCTGCCACAGAAAACGTAATAGCACTTCTGCCATTCGTCGCGTCAGCCGCTCGAGGTCATAATTACTTTGACGACACGCCTATACAAAGGTGCCACTGAAAAATAAGATGGTTAGAAGAAAAAAATCTTATTGTAAATTGACTATCCTTAATCCGTATGGAGTGTTCATATCACAAATAAATATTCTGAATGAATATAGATGTTAATATTCTTATTTTTATACAGACAAAATCATGTTTCAACACAAGACATTTTCATAAGACATTGACAACTATCAAAAGTAATAGACAATTCAAAGGTCTCATGACGGCCAGTACTCTAACAAAAAATATATAAAAACGTGACATGTAGATGTCAACTTGTTTGGAGTGGATAAAGATTTAAACCTAGTAATAGTTGAATTGAAACTAATCAAACCATTAAAAATAAAAGAGGGAAGATGATTGGACATCTAATAAGACATGACAATCTCTTCAGAATAATTAAATAGTGCCTGGAAGGATAAATAGACGAGAAAGGGTTAGGACTAGTTAGTTTTTATGTTTTGGAAAGACATTAAAAAATAGCAGATAGAAGAGAGGAATGGTGGCATCTCCACTTAACTCCACCGACAAGAGCAAGCTCTTAAATTAAAAAGAAAAAATATAAGTTTACGTACAAATTACAAATTTAATCCTAATTTAATTTAATTTGTATGGATAGGGTTTTTTTAACTAAGACAAGCTCTGATACACCACCTTATTCTAGGTCCAAAGCTCAAAATTTTTAGTTCGTTCACTCCTGCATGTCTTGTTATCCCGATCTGATATATCAAAACCAACATTATGAGAAAATTTGCATACTACTCGTACTTGAATATAGATGTGTGAAATAGAGAAGGCGAGGGACAGACAGCAAGCCATTATTACTGACAAGAGAGCATTCTTGTGAAGACATACGTTGAAAAAGAAAATAAATGTTCAACTTAGTTTTCGTTCTAAGTTCCTAACTCGCAGTGAAGCGAGATTAACAATAGGATTATAGTTTTATTGAGTCAAATCTAATTGATTAGAAGATGTTTTAATCCATTAGTATAGCAGATGTTTAAGGTTAACTTATAAACTCATTGCCTTAAAGATAACACCTTTATGGTAATTTTGAAATATAACTAGGTATAAATTTTTGTTTCAAACTACTGTATCTTTTTGATACTCATATATAAATGATTCCATGATAATTGAGGGTTTCAAAGCAGGTGAAATGGCGAAAATTACAGCCTTATATAAAATTGATATCTTTCGAAAAGTTACTGCCGCTTACTCTCCACATGTTACCTGTTTCACTTAATGGAAACACTGCCAGACTCTGTACACTTGCATTACGCCCTAATTCAACAACGAAATTGTACCTTTCCGTGCTGTCGGGTATTATTAATTTGGCATTACTACGGTCGCTAATTTCGCGTCATATAATTCGTGAATATCTGCTCCCGGGCTTGGGGTAAACACCAATTAATACTGGCAACACGATACGTGGGAGGGGAGCCCTACCAGATTGCATAATCCCAGTGCATTTCTACTGCTTCCGATGCAATGGACTACAGAAGGGCGCGGGGCCCTTTGTGAGGACGCCATACTGTGCCTAATACATTTCTTTCGTGTTTGTCAATCAATCATCACATGAATTGTCTGCTTTTCCAAAGCCGCCATTATAATTTGCTTCGTAACCGTGATTTCGTGCGAAACTAAAATTAGGCAAGGTGATGTTTTTGCACTCTAACTTCTGTATAATTAATATTTCTTACCTAAAAACTGACGTTACGTAACGCCTCTTTGTTAGAAATACAGGTTGAGTTGACTCTAGTGACCTGCCAGTGACAGTGAACACGTTGCCGCGCTAATAATAAAAATAAAGAACATTGACTTTCACGACTGGTAAAGAACAAAAAGAATGTTGGCCTTCATACGCAATTGTTTAACATCCGAATTCCCGCCGCTCGTTATGTAACCGTAAACTTGACTTCTGCAAGGTTATCTGTAAAAAATAAACGAGCACAGGCCACTGTTGCGAACTTGCGACGGAATAGTCGTTGACATGCACGGACTAATGATGTGACAAAATTACTGTTGGATGGCGCCCAAAACGTGGACAAACTGCACACAAACTCGATAGGCAGACCCCAATTCTAAGGGGTCTTCGGGACCCCTTTTTTTTCTTTTTTTTTTGGTAACTTCCATACGCATCCGTGCACACGTATTGTTTATTATTGCTTCTTCACGCTCTTTGTCATTTGTTGGGCTGACTTGACAGTTTAAAATTCTCGTCTCCATTTGACCGTTTTTCATTAGCGCTCGTCGTGTCGTCGAAGTTTCAAAGTTTACGATTGCTATCAAACTTTCCGCCCCTTCATTAAGAGCTTTGCACTGAAGGTATTTCGTAATTAATTGGAGTAAATCAAATTCTTGTGTCGTTCAGGTACAATCTACCTGGCACTTTCCGTGCTAAATTAGCGCGTTATCTTTACAACACACAGTTTTCGCATGCGATTCATAAACGTTGGACAAATATAGAAATTGTGAAATACACGTTATACGTTTCTATGTTGTATTCTAATGTTACACGTTTTCGGGTATATGCGAAGAACGTGTTCAATTTCTTTAATATTTTAGGTATAATTCTATACATATTTTATTATAACATGATATGATGTCATGTTTGTAGGTCTTTGCGAAGTGACATTTTTTTTAGGTTTTATTTAAATATTCGGTAACATGTATTGACAAGTTACCAAAAATTTAAATAAAACCTACTTACATATAATTCTTGACCAGACAACATAGAATTGAAGAGATATCATCTTATATACATAAAACCAAAGAGCTTTGACCTTATATCTCTGCATAAAACGCAGACTTTCAAATGAAGTTGACAGTGATAAAAGAGGAGGTAATATATTGCGGGAGGTCTTCGTGTTTTTGGCGGATAATGGTTTACCAGGTTATAATGTTAGTTGGCGATTTACAATAAGACGGGAAGAGTTAAGGAATATTATGCAGCTTGGATTAAAATTTAAAGCGCCAATCATGTGTTTCTTGAAACTCCGGAATCTGGCTGCCTAAATCTATGGCTGCGGCTGTAATTTGATATGAAATGAACAATTTTTGAGGCGATTAAAATACATCATTTACTTATAATATAAAGCAACGGAAGTAAATACAGAATGTAATCGGTAATATCTATGCTTAAGAGAAAGTAAGGAGCTGACTACACGAAGAACCAGAAGACCCGGAGACGGTTCCTTCTTCCTTAAGTTTTATGACACTTTATATGGAACTTCGGTATCCATTTTGTTTCACGGCAGAGGGCTTTTGAGTGACGTGCATAGCCGCCATGCATAATTTATTTAGGATTCAAACTTTTCACCTCATTCATATTTGAATGAGGTGAAAGGTTTGATGGATAATGTTTTGCATTGTGAATTGACGTGTTTTGTATTTTTGATTTATTGTATGCTGAATAGATTCTTCTTCTTTGTTTTTTGGTTTATATATTTAGGTGAAAGTGCTAACGTAGCTTTTGTTTTATGGTGTCACCGGACACCCACCTGTCTGGTGACACCATAATACAGATACACTATCACGTCTTTATCCCTAACGGGGTAGACAGAGCCAAGGGCGGTAAAGCCCAGGCCACTTTTAGCGTAATGGTGGGCATGAAGGTGGAAAAGGGAAATCATAATAGTGATGGGTTGCTTACCGCATCGCCTATTCATATGATTCAGATTCTCGCCCATTCCCTCGATCGGCTTTTACGATATGCACGGGAAGAGAAGCAGCTGGTACATTCTATGTTTTTTCTGTTCTCCCAGAACAGCAAAAAAGAAAACTCATAAAACAATAGGTGGAAAAAAGGAATCAAAATAGTGATGGATTGCTAGCCGCATTCGCTTAATGCATGATTCCGAATTAGCGCCCATTAATTCGATTGGCTTTTACGATCTGCTTAGAAAGAGAAGCAGCTGTTACATACTAAGTTTTTCTTTTCTCTGACACCAGTATGGAAGATATATGTTATACATACATATAGTTCTATTTAGTTTTATCATAAGTTAGTCAATCAATTAAACATTAAAAAAGTAGTTTATTCCGTGCATGTTTATTTTTACGTATTGTGGATGTGTGACGATTTTTCTTACTTCTACAATAACTTACAGTGCTGTGAGTAGTGTTAACCTTGTTAATATCATCGAGCGTCTTCGATAACTAATATTTTTTTTATATTAAGTTCGCAATGTGTTACAGGATGCTAAGCAAAACGCTTGGACTGCTATGTCCCGAATCGATAAGTCCTACCGATAAATCACACGTTCGGAAGGGGACCGGCCGCGGGCTTGAGCATTTTATTAAATTCTCTCGATAAAACAGCGAGCGGATAAACGAAACGATTCCGATACAATCGCGATATCTCGACACCTCGACTCCTCGACGACCTCGCCGGTTATAATTACGAATCGCCCTTCTCGTATATTTTATGAGTTTGTTATATTTTTCTTTAGAACAATACGTTCTGCTCACTCCTTTGAGATCAGAAGTGGGATCTGATTGCGAGCTTGGAGCACAATTTTGCATGCTTAATCCTATATATGTATGCAGGCTTGAATCACCTGATTATCCGAAAAGAAAGATGATTCCTTCCGTGCTTAAAAAGGCACAAAAAACAAAAAAGAAGGTAGCGGACCCAGGGCTCTGAAGCGTTACCGCTGAGGATGTAACCGGGAATGATGATGATGATAACCTGCCAAAGTAAGTTCTTTATAAAGTTATGTATAAAACGAAACACGTCAGTCAAACAAACAACTTGAAGAGATCCAGAACAGGTTTACATGACCTGGAAACGCTTAACTATCCAAACACTCTTATCGTGATTCCATCGAAACGGATAAGGTGTTCTTTTCCAAGTGACTCAAAGACCCTGCGTTAGGGTCGCTGCGCACTAGGCAGGTGTGACGTCCGGTTATAGCCCCACAATCAATGATGTAAGTCAAATTGTTATAAAAAGAAAAAGATTTGTTTACTTACACATCAATCGGCAAGCGAAGATGGTGGTAAAATACTAATCGTTAAAGAATGTATATGAATCTGACGACCTCCGTGGTGTAATGGTCAACACGCTAGTCCGCCAATCTGGAGGTTCTGGGTTCGATCCCCAGCCAGGGCAAGTTGGAAAATGGCCTTTTCCAAATTGTCCTGGGTCTTGGGTGTTTATCTATATGTATTTATTATAAAATATCGTATCGTTGAGTTAGTATCCCATATCACAAGTTTAAACTTACTTTGGGGCTAGCTCAATCAGTGTGATTTGTCCCTATATATATTTATATATTTATTTATTTGTAGTTAATTATTCAAACTTTGGAACATGCTTAAAATATTATAAAAATAGTAAGAGTGCTTCTTCCAACTGTATCTTACTTTTGGGTCCTAATTCTATAATCCCCTAGTCGTTGTGTACGACTAGGATAGTTATGTATTTCTAATTTTGTGCGAAAGGGCGGTGTGAAGAATTTAATTCTTCGTATATATTTCCAAAATCTACGCTAATATAATGTATCCAAGACAGTGCACTCGTTTTCTCCGACATCAGAAGTGGGATAGCTCCGTATGGTTGCACAGATAGGATAATGATCAAGTTGATGTTTATGATCACAGTTTCGTTATAAGTGCGTCTGGGGGGATAGTCTGAATTCTTTAGGTGTCTATTAGCGATGTTCACTCTACACGATATTAAAACCTAGCTTAGGTGTTTAGTCTTTGATGAATATTTGATGACCAGCAAATGGTGGCTATCATACGACTCGAGCAAGTTATTAACAAGCTCTAAATATTCAAGCAGTTGTTATCTTTAAAGAAGAAAAACCCAGAAAGCGAAGCTGGGCTCTGAGCCGAGAGAAAAAAAATATTATTATGTATTTTTTTCATTTAAACCTACTGAAAATAATAACAGATTAGCATAGTTGATTTTGTGAGTCCTTCATTCTGCTGTCACCAGATTTAAATCAGAAACAGTAGGTATTTCACTAACAGAACCACAGTATTAAGGTGGAGGTATAGGCAAATGACCTTGAAGTGGCGCCCTCACTTGAAATAAATTATTAACTCGTAAATATGGAGATAATTTCCATATTGCTCTTCGTCATGCACTAGATAGCCCTTTAAATTATTTTATGAACCACCTTTGAAAGTATTTACATTAGTCCGTCTAGCTTTAAAACTTGCTTCCGCCAAAAGTGGCCACGGCAAGTTTTAAAGCTAGACGGATCACCAATAATAGTTTCAACGGTAGTTCATAAAATAATTTAAAGGGCTATCTAGTGCATGACGAAAAGCAATATGGAAATTATTACCATATTTACGAGTTAACAATTTATTTCACACTTCAAGGCCATTTGCCTATATCTTCGCCTTAAGACGTGGTAATGCTACAGCTGTCGTAAACAAATATTAGAATGATGTAATCGGACGGCACTTTGCACTCACGTCGCATCGTCACAGGCTACGTTAACTATGAATGACTTATGGTTACCCGTAGGCTGGTATTCGTCGATTCATCAATAGTATAATTGTTTGGATTTATATAGTTTAAAATGGGTTTACATACATACTGGAATATTCCTCTTCTTCACGATCTTTTTCGTAACGCCTGTTTCAATTACCAGTGGTCTAGGTATACCTATTCTTTCACAAGGTCAGACCATCATAAAGGGCTACGCACCCCGGCTCTTTTCCTTTCATCAATATAAGTTTCGAATGGTTTTATGGAAGATAAAGGTAAGTCCTAATTTGTTATATTCGTTTGTCCTATTAAATTATTTTGTTGTATGTTAAATTCCGATTTATTGTTTCTTTTTGTTACGCATTTAGGTATGTCCTGTACTCCTGTTGCTAGCTGTTACACTTCGATCAACAATACAACTACATAAGGCGTTACCTTCTAAATCAAGCAAAATTCTGTCTGCTTGAATATCAAACATTCAGTGTGAAGTCAACCTTATTACACTACGTATAAAGTGTTTTTCTCCTTGACTGAACTAAACAAAATAAGAGCTCACCGCCGGGAGTGCGCTCTTATTTTACGAGCCGTATTATTTGCGCCTACCCGGTATCTAGTCGTATTGTTGATTAACACATATTCCGAAACGATACAAACATTTACGTGACAGCTTAAGGCCGCTTAGTAACCAACAACGTAATATTAAGTCTGTACCATAATATACGACTGACGATTCCGCTGCCTATTTAATGTCCCATTGCGTTGAGTATACTCGTATTTAGGAAAATGACGCATTCGTTTTTATTATGGGGAGTTACGGTTGATAATGTAAAACCTATGGGTCGACGATGGCGACGGAAGTTGCATAAACAAGAGTTATCGCCGATTAAATATGTCAATAAAAGTAAGCCTAGTTACAGTTATATAATATATTCGATCTTACGAGTATCTTTCCAGGCTCGTGTAGTCATTTTATGAATTCTTGTTGTGTGTCTTTGGGAGTTATGTTAATTATGAATATGCAAATAAAATAAAATAGAGATGAAGGGAAACAGCTCTACAGACAAGTAAAACAAAATAAAAAATAAAAAGAATCATTCTCGTACAAGCTTAGCAAAAATAGCTTAATTTATTGTCATGGTCATTCAGATTTCTATGTAAGCCAAATCTGCGGGAAATGGATGTCAAAATCGCTTTTGGACTCGCTCAATATTGTCCTGGTGGACTGCGCTTAGACGAAGAAGAATAGGGCAAGCTAAATAATGCGTCAAGCACTATCTTCTTTTTACTTGAAACGATACATCCAGCTGCAGAAAGCAACTGTCTTAAATACATAATTTCAGAATACATATTATAGTTAGAAAATTTATTCAAACTGACAGTAAAAAATCTTCCTATGAGGCCATCATTAGGAAGGTGGCTTGGCTCGTGTGCGTTATGAATACTGGCTCAGACGAGCAGAATAAAATTCTGAAAAGAAATGATAATTAGAAGAAGAATAGTAATTCTAGTACTTCTGGAAAACATGTCTGCTACAAAATTACTGGAGCAAAAGTAAAAAGGAGCTAATTAACTTGACGTAAAAAATGGTGGTTTGTAAATCATCATTATTCGCGTGTTACCACTGCATAAACATGCACATACAAAAAAAACATAAACTGGCGCATTGCCGCATACACAGTATCATGGCATGTGCAAAAAACGCGCGTTGATAACGTAGTCGCACTGGACCTGTAATGGACATTGTGTGACCCGAAGTCGTCTTTCAAAGGTCTAACGTCGTCGACCCAAGCACCTGCCAGTTTAGCATAAGCATCGATTATACCTATTCTAGCCAAGTATTCACGGCTAATTGCCTTTGAATTTCATGTATATAGAAACAGCAAGCTGCAAAGCGTGTGATGTAATAACCGCTTGTCCAGATGCAAATTCTTTAAAATTTATGTTCATGGTATTTCTATATTAGGCGTTTGGCGGCTTGAAGTCATGAAAGCTTTGAAATTCATTGTATTTGTACGACATTGTGCTCTGCAAAGGTGTTAGAATGTTATTATTACAAGAAAATGGTTTGTCTTGACCTGGATGGAGACTTTATCTTACATATATTTCCTCGTCTAAAACCGCCATAGAGGATCATTCTTGCGAATAATATTGCAATTTTACTGAATACCATGAATGTATCATACTTTACTGAAAAACTGCAAAAGAGGAATATTTAAGAAGGAGAAGAAGCTTTTAAAGCCTATTTTATATATGAATGTGACCAAATTTTAATTAAATCTGGTGACTTAAACGAAGGACCTGAAAAGGAGAGAAAACTATTAGAACATACTGTTTAAAGGCTTAAAATAAAGCTTAAAATCTTAGTGTCAAACATGAGAAGAAGAAGAAAATGACAATCGAACGTTTTAAAATGTCTCGGGACTTTTTCACAGAGGGTTAACGATATTTGAACTTTTTGCCAGAAGTTGGCTAAAAGCTTCGTAAATGTCCAATCGCTTAGTGAAATTGTTAATGTCGCAGTTTTTATTGGATGCTTCCAATAGCAGCTGTAGTGTAGGGTGGGGGTTAAATGTCAATTATGTGACCGGTACAATGGCAGCACCCGATAAATACATTGTTCTTGCATTCTTAGGAGGGTGCTCTGCTCGGGTGGGGTTCGGGGTTCGGGATAATAGTAGAATTTGCGAATAACAAGACTTGTTTTGGAAAAAATACGTATTTTATCAAATAAAAGAAAAAATAAGTTGCCCTATTCTTCTAGCTATAAACTAACTTTTAGACGGCATTACATCTTCCACTTCGTAAACACATCCGTTAGAGTAAACAGTACCTCGATTTAATGAGATAACAAAACAAAAACATTCTCCGTGGTTTGCTATAATATAAAGCATAGATTCTCTGAACGTACTCAACACTACCAAAAGAAAATGTGTTAACGTGAAAGACCCAACGAATGATGTTCTTTTCCAATTATACGTTTCCGTTTTATTTTTTAGGTCGTCACGAAGCAAATAAAACCCAAGTGATAAACGTGAACTGACGCGGCGAGTTCCCATCACATCGAAAACAAGAAACGTAATGGAAAAACTTATCGATTTCCATAAAAGAGTCCAAGGAGTTTGATTTATTCGTTGTTCGCATACGACAATTGCATAATTGAGGCGCCTGCACAAACCCGTTCGATATTTCATCGTTGCATTTCGAATTATTCGCGTTTTTGCCGCGGGTGCGACATAAATATGCATTCGAGGCGCGTGCCTCGCTCAGCTGTTTCTTCTATGCGTCTGCAAGCTGCGCTCCCGTAAAAGGAAACCGGGCGAGTGGATGGATAAACGCTGATTACATCGCAATTATCCGTGCCTGTGCCGGCGCGGCGCAGCCGGACCACTTTCTCGATCTTTGTTCGCGACATTGAACTTGGCTGTAATACTTTATGTAACGTTTTCGGTCCGCGTGTCATTGCCACGGCCGCGCGCTATACAAACAGTCGTAGATACCTGCGTCAGCTATTACCGCGTTGACGCGAGAGCTACTTATCACAATTAGCATTGGAGCAGCATTCACCACCGTGAGTGGGTTCTTTGTCGTCATTTGTATGAGCACTTCGTTCTTGATATTCGCATGCGCGCGGCGAACGTTTTTATTGCGCTCTGCAGATGGCACGCAGCGAGCAAGCTTGAAGTTTTTACTGCCACCCGAGTTGGTACACGTTTGACAACAGTTATGGCGACTTACACAGCAGCTTTATATGCGATGTCAGTGTCTAAAGAATTTCAAATCTTCATTCGGGGCTCCATAAATCGTGCAAATATCGCGATATGTATTCAGTTACCAGCTCTCGGTAATGGAGTAACGGACGCATAAATTTGATTTATCAGGATAGTCTTGCTGGTAAATTTAGTTGGCTACTAGAGTTTACTAGACCCAGTAATAAAGGAGCCCTCGAAGACAACTGTGCAACAAGCTCCGTTTCCTGGGGCACTCCGCTCACGACATTTTCAAATAACGCTGTTTTATATCGCTGGGTTGTGAAGATACAATACAACAGCGAGATAGCATCACACTCAGGAATTCTCCTTACCCAGCTTATCTAGTAAATAGCTGAGGAATTCTCAAAGCTGTAATCATAGACTAGAATATTACAGAGAATGAGTCTACAGCGAAACAAACGGAATTTTCAACGTAACGTACCTAATTAGAAGTCAGTAATATTAGCCGGGCGAAGCCTCAAGTCGGGGTCTGACACGTGAAACATTAATTATGCATATTGGAGAAACACAGGTAGCTTCGACACTCGAGACGTCTCGCCGCAACACGCCATACAATAAGGACACACAGAAGGCATGTCTCAAATTTTACTAAGTATTTGTTACCAGTTTATCGAAGAAGCAAGGCACCTGCAACTGTTTTTTTTTAGGAAGGAAATCCTAAGTCCTTACGATTCCGTCATAATTTTTATACTCAAATATTTCGCAAGTTTTTTAAATTATTCAATAATACACTACTGCCCTAAAACTTTGAAATGCCTTACAAGCTTTTATGAATTGGATGTATGGTTATCGTTGAAATTCTTACATCTTTTGGAGTTACATAGCAGCCCGGTCAATTTAAACATCCGATGTTACAATAATTCTCACCCAGCTGAAAGTTGGTAGGATTGTTCAAAACACCATCATAAATTAAATCTAAAAAGTCCTCATCGATCCTAGCTATCACGGTTCATGAGATACAGCCTGGTGACAGACAGACAGAACGGACGGTTGAACAGACATCCGGCCGGATATAACGATTCAAAAAGTTGGAAGAGTTAGTGTACTTAGCGCGTTTTTCAGGGTTCCGTACCCAAAGGGTAAATATGGGACCCTATTACTAAGTCTCCGCTGTCCAGAGCTGTCCGTTCGTCTGATTATCTGTCCGTCTGTCTGTCTGTCACCAGGCTGTATCTCATTAACCGTGATAGCTGGACAGTTGTAATTTTTACAGATGATGTATTAATGTTGCCGCTATAACAACAAATAACAGAACATAGAACAATAAAAACAGAATAAAATAAATATTAAAGGGGGGCTCCCATACAACAGACGTAATTTTTGAGATTTGGCGTGATGTATGAGGGTCCTCCATAAATATTTATTTTATTGTAATTTAATTTTATATTTTTAAAGTGAATATACAACTAAATATTCTGTGAATATTTCAAGTGTCTACCTGTTGCCGTTTTTAATATAGAGCAAGAAAAACGGAAAAAATCTCTTCCAACTTTTTGAATCGTTATATCTCAGCAACGATGACTCTCAAGAAAAAATTATTCAGACATTTTTTATAGATAATTATCTGATCTTCAAGTTTTGTCTGAACTAATTTTATGATAAAATTTACCGTTTTGCCGAAAATTGCGCTTTTTTGTGACCTTTGACCCCCAGTAATTTTTTTTCCAGGTATCAGATCGATGAGGACTTTTTATATTTTATTTTTGATGGTGTTTTGAACAATCCTACCAACTTTCAGCTGGGTGCGAATTATTGTAACCTCACACCCATTTTTTCGTCTAATTTGACCGGGCTAGGCTATGCTATATGCTTGTTGAAGAACACGAAAACATTCCGTGAATTATGGTAACAACTCAAGGCCCAGCTACCGTACTTCTCGCTTCAAAAATCATGTTTTTTTTTTGGGAACTTGCAGTGCAAGCTTTTTCTGAATACAAAGTGTGGCCTTCTGTACTTAATTATTATATGAGAAATGCTCGCCCGCGGAGCAGGCTGGGTGGGGCGGTCCGTCGTGCACGGCTGACTGCGCCGATACCTACAGGATAATGTAACATCGATTTAGATGGGAACCGCGATGTGCCTACCTTAAAAAATACAGATGAATAATCCTGATCATGAAATGGCAAGATAAAGCCTACCTTAAAAAATACAGGTGAATAATCCTGATCATGAAATGGCAAGATAAAGCCTACCTTAAAAAATACAGGTGAATAATCCTGATTATGAAATGGCAAGATAAAATAAAGATGTGGGAGATCTTCAATTAAAACTACTAGACTATTTAAAGGGACCACTTTTTCTTCAAAGGGATTTGGCCAAAATGGACCATTGACTAAAAAATTATGGATATGTTAGAAAAAATATACAGGATCTAACAAAATATACTATATTACGGCTGAATTCAGTCAATGATATTGAACAACTTTCCCTAAGGGACATATATCGAAATATAAAAAATAAATTTTTGGCCTCTCCTACAAGTTGTCGAATCAACTGATCCGTTTTTTTATGAAAAGCAAAAAATAATGTCATAATTCAATATGTGTTCCTTGGGGAAAGTTCTGTATCATGGACTGAATATTTTGTTAGACGGTATATTTAAGTAGCAACCAGCATACCAGCAATCAAGTAAGAAATTAAATTATTGCCCTAAGCCCTAAACTTTTAATGAATTAAGTTCTAGTACCTATTTAGAAATAAAATAATTCGCAAATATTCTCGACACGCAGCTTGCTCATAGCTAAGCTACATAAACTATGCCATTAATATTTTATTGTTATTTGCTGTAACTATCGCCTATTTACGCTGGGAATGTTACATTCATTTCTGAACGTAAAGTCAAAGCAACTGCAGAGTAGTTAAAACCCATATTAACCTTTTATAACGTTATTATTTTCACCGCTTTTAGCCATAGCAATAAAATAAACGTTAAACGTTTGTCGTAAACTTTAATGGGATCTTGTTACACTTACCATCATTAACTAATACCAAGTGCATTTACTCGTTACAACTCAGAGCATTGAATCTATCCGATTGAGAAATCGTCATTTAATCGATAAAAAAAAATATCAGACAAGCTATCGTTCACAATGATCGGCAGTTATATTTCACACCTGCCCAGGTACAACACTCGATGCCGCATCCATGCTTTTTTCAAATCAAAATCTTAATCTCGCATTGTATTTTGAAACGTATTTCGTGCCTGGGAAAGTAGCTTTTCATTTCGATTACAATTACAATAAAGCGCTGCGGTTACGTGTAGATTAATTAGTCGATAATTAAAAGTATTCGAACGTTTCCGATGTTGGATCATGCGAAAATCCACTTTCGTATCGTAATTTTTTGTGAAGTTAAATTAAATTCTATTTGATCGTGATACGGTCTATTTTGGATTATTTACTCAATAACACTTGAGTTTATCGGCATTTTATCACGTGCATTGTCGTACGTGAGTAAAACGTCACATGTAACATCGTGGGAAATAACGTATTAGTAATAATTGCGACCGATAAGCGATCGTTTGTGCCAATGAAATCATTTAATAAGACTGAAACTCAATATTAGGTCACCAATCTTAGGCTGAAATTTAGATGCTGATTTAAGTAAGCACTCTCATACAGATGAATGGAACGTTGTCAACGGCAGGTCGACGGCAGCCCCCTTAGAGCAACAAAGGCAGCCGCCGACTAGATAGACCAAAAAATGTGTACAATGGCAGACTTATTTGTTGTTACAGCGACCACATGACAGTTAAACATAATCGGTGATAATTTCAAGTGTCTACTATTGCGGTTCAATAGATATATTTATATTTTTCATATTGTAACAAACACACACAAGATGAACTTAAAAAATAGATGCTGAAAGAAACAACAACAAAAAAAAATATCATTATCAAAATCGGCCATCAGCGAAGACAAAGGAAAATTACTCAATAGTGGTTATTCCTTAACTATAACATCTTGTAGTAACGTTGGTAAACCTGCTTATAATAAATCGGGTCGCAAGCCCTCAATGCGGAGCCCGACGGCCAACATTTAGACTGACTTAAGTGAACTTAATCGGCGCGGGCGCTGCGCCCCGAGCAACGAACGACTGACGAGTAGGGGATGCAATTCCCGGTACTAAGGAGTGTTACTCAATTACCAGTACCAATTCTAAGTACCGGAAAAACCGAGAAATTTGAGAATTTCGGTACCCAAGTAAAATGCTTATTAAAAAAAGAAAAACATTACTAATTTGTACTTAATTTTACTACAAATGAGAATAAGTTAACAAAAATATTAATCGTTTTCTCTTTAGTTCAATTGTTCTTTCTTAATAATAAATCAACTAAAACAACTACACAACAAAACAAGTTATAAATTCGTTTTAAAGAATATAAAGTGATAAAAATTAGAAGCACAAAAATATTTAAACTTTTTACGATACTCTACATATATTTTTGTCAAGATGTTAAGAATTAGATGTGATGTATACAACCTAATTTTGAACACCCTAAAGTTGGTATTATCAAAAGTAGGTTACAAAACACACATACACGAAATAATAACTGTACTACTGTAAGCACCAGGTAATAATTAATGAAGTCCCGAAAGTCTCGGGAACTGCATTGTCAGTACCAGTACTAGGTAAAGGAATAGAATATCGGGAATTCCCGGGAAAAATGAGTACCGAGAATTCCCGAGAGCAAACCCTACTGATCGACTCCCTGTAGTCCTGTAATATACCTTATTCTTCTTCTTATTTAAGAGCTTAGTGGCTCTTGTCGGTGGAGTATGCGCTAAACTTCTCGGTTCCTGTAATATACCTTGTGAGACGCGATTTTGCCAAATAAAAATTAAGTGGTTTTTTTTGGGTTCTGTACCCAAAGGGTAATAACAGGACCCTATTACTGAGACTCTGTCTATGCTGTCTGTTCGTCTGTCTGTCACAGAGCTCTATATCTCTTGAACCGTAATAGCTAGGCACTTGAAATTTTCACCGCTTAGGTATTACTGTGGCCGCTGTAACAACAAACACTAAAATTAAAGGGGGTCGTCATACAAGAAACGTCTTTTTCAGCGTTTTTAGACATTGTACGAAGGTACGGTAACGGTAACCCTTAACCCTTTTTCCTCTGTACAGGAAAGTTAAGATACCTGTGCCAGCCACCTCACGTAGTGCGCGACGCGCGCAGTGGCACACGTATCTGATTAACCGTCTGTACAAGCCCGACTCGCACTTGACTGGTTTTTTTTTATTTCGGAAGTGTCAGAAAGATAGAAAAAGCCAACTTCTGAGGTTTGTACTTTCGAACAGCAGTATAGTATTTTTTGTGTAATAATATCATACTTTTATTGAAATATTGATGTAATGTGAAGGACAATGAATTACGAATAATTGTAAGAAAATAACTATCATTATATGAAAATCGCATCCCGTATGTTGCAAAATAGGAAGAAGCAAAAATTGGCATCATAAGTTTTGCTTTGTTCATACTATTCGCCGAACGTTTCGCGCGTGTAATATAATAATTCTGCGGCTGGGAGCGTATTTACATTCAATTAAACAGTTGTTATGTCAATGGAGCCCACATCTGCCAACTGTTTTCAAACGTACGCCAATTACGTAGTAAAAGTGTAAATGTAAACTTAGTCGGGGCAAGACTCAACAACTGTTCAACTGTTTAACTTCTCGTCTAGAATTTTGTTTCTCTCTGTAAAACATATTCTTAAGAACGAGTTTCAAGTCTGCAATATAATTAGTGTTTCAAGTTTTAGATATTGAATCACAATCAGAGCTTCAGGCCACATCTCAGTGGTTAGTTTTATTGCTTTCGCCAAATTGTTCGTCGGACTAAAGTATAATTAATTTTATTACAAAAAAAAAACAACTTACTTCATTTTTTTAGGAGTTTCTTCCATATCTCCAAATTTCTTCATAATATCTTCACCTAATGAAAGTGGCACCAACTTGGTAGTAAAGGCACAGGTAAAGGCTTTCAAATAAAAAAAAATCATGAATACTCGGTTTACAATTAGCGAAGATATCGCGTAACAAACATACATTAAAAACATATAATCAAATCGACCTGTTAAAAGTACACAGATATGATTTTATGAATAAAGACGTGATAGTTATATCTGTAGATAAACAGAGCCCAAAGCTGTAAGACCCAAAAGGCCACTTTTAGCGTGATGGTGGGCATAATAAAGGTTAAAAACGAATAGTACCTAATAGTGACGGGTACCTAGCCGCATCGCCTATTGACATGATTTGGATTTTCTCCCACTCCCTCGACCTGCGTGGGAAGAGAAGCTGCTGTACATTATTTTTTTTTCTTTTTCACAGACCAGCATGGAAGAATATAAAAAGATAGGGAATAAATTTACCATGTCAGGTAGTCACAGGTATATTCAACTTAATACATATAAAATACGGTACAATACACATTAATTAAATTGTTATGTCATTTCATATTTTTACAATGAGTGGCATCAATTTACATACATTTGTCAAATGAGTAGGGGGCTATTTTTATAAGCCATTTTTTATTTTATTTTTATGAATTCAAATATTATCAGCTGCCTGTGATCTCTTCCGTCAACAGATTATACTCGTACATTGCCGGACCCATGAAGTAGTTACAGTTGCGACCTAAGCATGTTCTAAGCGCTCTTTCCATGTTAGCCGGGAAGCTCCGTTTATTTTAAAAGCTAACGAACCGCGTATGTCATAACAGTTGCATCGACTTTCTCATTTCCGACAGCCTCTACGCCCACCTTTTAGGCCGCGGGCCCCTGTTATTTTTTCTTATAAAATATGGAGGAGAAGTGCGTGTTCTTTTGTGGATGTTTTCCACAATGGGCTGGTTTCATTATGCAAGGCGAGGCAAAAGGAACGAAACAGATGTAGACACGGTTAGGGTTGTCAAATGTGCCTACCACTGAATTCATGACAAATAGAAATGTGGTCCGTATTCTGTATGAAAATTCTGAGCAATGCACGTGTCAATCGTAGTACATCTACAGTTAAATATGTAATCTTTTTATTTATTACACAGTCGACCAATTTTGTAAATTAACCGGAATTTAAACAACGTCTATGTAGGACACGAAAAATAATTTCGACTGCTAACCCTAGCGCGATGCACTCGGTCGAACAATAGTCGCGAACGCGACTCGATCGATCGCTGTCGTCTTTTGTGCGAGCGACACTTGACTTGGCTCGACCAAGTCCAACAGCTGCCTTGGTATTACATTTTACTACATTACATACTGCTAATATGTAATGTACTTTGACGAGACGAACAATTTAAGTTCCTTGAAATATTGTTAAATGGATAGATTTCCTGAAACACTCGGTCGGTGGAACAGTGGTTGCGAACGCGAGTCGATCGATCGCTGTCGACATTATGCAAGCTACATTTGATTTGGGCCCAACTAAGTCCAACAGCTGCCTTGGTATTATAATCGTTATACTAAAGAGCTATGAACGTGTGGCTAACACTTTCTCGAGGCAAACAATTTAAGTTCCCTGAAATAGGCACTGGTAAATAAGTTTGTTATAAAATCCTGGTCAATGAATAGATTTCTCAAACAAAAACAATGCAATCACAATTGAAACTCGGTTTTAATATCTAATGAAATAAAATCTTGGACTAGTACCTCCTTACCTTATAAAAATGATATATAATAGCTCTATACATAACATATTAGATTAGCAACAAAAAAATTAATTAGTACCAAAGCCTGATTTATATAAAATTCCGATCTTTCGACGCCGACAGCCTATCTCTATACAGATTTCCACTTGGTTACCTCCATTTGAAATTAAAGCGGCATACCTGTAAGCGTGTATTGACAATAGAGAACATGGAAGCGGTTTCCATAACATAACGGTATAGAAATTAGTAAGTACAAAGCAGACTTTCCATCATTACACCAACGGCGCAAGATGTCAAGATACCTGTGGCTTCTAATGTCTTTACTTTAAGGGTGATTATCGTGTGAAGTTCCCGAAGGTTCTCCCGAAAGAAGTCGCGTGCGTGTGCGCCTCAAGCCAGCGGACGCGGCGAAATTATGTGCACTTACGTACCGGCCATTAGGCTGTTTCGCTTACTTAGTTATGGATGAAGGCCAGTTCTTTCCTCGGTTTTTATGGTGAAACATCTCCAATATAAACATATGGTTAAAAATTATCAGCGTATTAAAAGTGAATTAAAATGTCGTTACCGCTATTTGCCGTGTGTAAAAAAGATTACCTTTTTTGTCACGTTTTTCCATATTTTGTACTTAAGAAATATCCACTAACCTTCAGATCAGATTGAAATTCCGAAAGATTATGCCCACATGTTACAAATAAAAGAAACAAAATGATAAAGTTGAAAAAAAAAAGAAAATTGTTGTGAACCAATTACAGTACAGGCAGTAAGGAAATGTGTGCAAAATTTTACGTGTTCAAAAAAACCGGACAAGTGCAAGTCAAACTAGCTCACCGAGGCTTTATGAATTGATAAATGAAATTTCCTCTGTTCCTTTAAGGCCGTACCTAAATTTTCCGGGGTCCAGTGCTGCCCCCATTTAAAATAAATCATTTCAAAGAAAACGGAGACATCATTTAAAATTTTGCAACTAACAAGTCCTAGATAATCCTTCAAAGTATTTTATGAACTACTGTTTACAGTTTATAATGAGAACGTTAAGCTTTACTACGCACATTTGCTAAAAGTGGCCGTTTTTCGCAAATGTGCGTAGTAAAGCTTAACGTTCTCACTTTAAACTGTAAACAGTAGTTCATACAATACTTCGAAGGGTTATCTAGCACTTAATAGTAGCAAATAGTAGTAGAAAATTTAAAATAATGTCTCCGTTTTATTTGAAATAATTTATTTTAAATGGGGGCAGCACTGGACCCCGTACAATTGAGGTACGGCCTTAAATACCATAGACTTCTAATAGATTTTCTTGTAATCTATAGGTAAATAACTATTTTCTATATTTTAGGCTCAGTAGTTTCGGAGATTTTTCCCCTATTTCGTCAAATACATTACCTTAAATTTACAAAAAAAAATAATAAGTACCTAAAATTTGAGATTGTCATTACAAGCCCTTTTATTTGATATGTACACAATAAAGTTTGCAAAACTTTGTTTTCTAATTTACCCCACAAAATTGGCCCCCATGTTTAAAATTCATTTGTTTACGTTACAACTCCGTCTTTGGGTCACCAATTTACATTATGTGCATGTGCAGTTTTCAAATTGGTCCAGTAGTTTCGGAGCTAATTAGCTGTGACAGGCAGACAAGCAATTGATCCTATAAATAAGGGTTCCGTTTTTTCCTTATGAGTTACGTAACCCTGTCAACTAACTTTAATCACTTAATAGTAGTTGGTTTTTTGTTTATTTTCTATATCTTGATTCCTTTTGATCGATTGTGTTGCTCTCGCGAAATGGAACCTCAACGAAAAAAATCATGCAGGGGCTGGCGGTGGGCGCATTCGATCAACTTCTTTAATTAACAAACTCTCGATTGAGTGCAACGGCGTCAGTTCATTTCATACGAGCCATAAACTGCAACTTCCCGTCGGGCGCCGCCGGCGATCGCTGGCCTTCCGCGATTTTCGGGTTCCCTGAACAAATGGTAAAATCCTGCAAAGAATCCAACAAGAAGCACTTTCTTGTTACACTCGTATCTATACTTTGGACTGTACTTAACCTATCCTACATTGTTTATAGCTGAAACATGGGCTTATACTACGAGAGTACTAGTATTTATTCTGGGATTATACGCAACATAATCAGAACTATATGGTGTTTGCCGAGGATACGCAGAAATAAACCTTCCTAATCTTAGTCCATGAACTCCTGTCTCATAAAGTGTCTGTTTTAAAAACGTGGTGCAGGAAAACATATTATGTTGAATCTTAAATTACTTAATAATTTAAAATTCATCATATTATGTTGAATCTTAAATTACCTAATAATTTAAGATGCATCATAATATATTTTCCTTCTATAACTATTCTAATGTAGGTTATTTGTTAAATTGATTATGTCAATCATTTATTTACAGGTAAGTTAAATGCTACCTAGACGCAAATGCAGAAAAAGCAACAACAAACACAGCACTTTATTCAGCGACTTCAACTTAAAATTCAAGTAAGACACTAACTGTAACTCTTGAAGTGTTAGGCGCAGATTAATAAACATTATGTACCAAGCAAGTGTTAGGTATACTTGAAACAAGAGAAAAAATATATACTTAGGTGATACTTTTTGAAACGGAACTCAAAATTGTACAGAGTCAGACACGCACTTAACCTCGTTCGTAAATTAATTAAAACATTCTCCGACGAGTCGAGAAAACTCCAAAGAAAAAGACAACGGTAACCGACCGAAAGAAAAAAACGCCAACGTACCCTTTTCATCCCTAATCTGGTAATTGTCGGTTTTTTCGTTATGGACAAAAAAACAAACCCTTTGTGGATTTATACCCTCGCACTCGCACGTGTACACAGAATCTTTTTAACCAATCGCAAACATTCATTGTCAGGGTCGTGAATGCATTTGACGTATCGTAGATTTTATCTTCGATTCGGTTTGATGCACATATTATATTCATACGAGTAGGTGTGCAGTTAATTAATCGATTAAGTCTATGTAATTAATAATTTACACCTATTTTATTATATCATCACATAAAACAGATACCAACTATTACAAAACTACACGAAAAGAAACATACAAAACCATGAAAACTGGGTGCAATCCAATACATGTGTGTACATGAAATAATAAAAGAGGTGTTCTTACAATCTAAGAGAAAACAAGTAAAATAAAAATATACAAACTCTTACCTATTAAATATGTATACACTTCACACTGTTAACTGCAAAGCAATGATACTTGTAATAGAATTATTTGTCGCGTATTTTGCATGCGTGTGGTACCTATCTATTTTATTCCTTCCCTCACCTGTAAAATGTGCATGCAAATATGAATGAAATTTGCACGAAAAGAGTCAAAATATGCAACATGAAACAATAAATCATAATATTTATATTTTAAAATAACATCACAGATATTGAAAGTAAATTAAACACTATTTTTGATTTGTATTCTTGTAGACATCAACAATAAGGTACTGAACTGACTGTTCCAAATGTTCGTGCCTTAGATCACAAGTAGAGAACGATTATCATCACAAGATTTCAGGAGCAGAGAACATTCTGTGGCTGATATTATGATGATGATGGATGATGCAATAATGATGATGTTAGTATAGGCTAAAATGCAAATGCATATGTGCAAATATGCAATTACATATAATCGGGTCTCCAATTATAAGTAAACTTGTTATAAGAATGCTGTATGTAATAATATTTAGTTTAATGTCTATAACTATTAGATCAGTTAGCGACTTGCCTACATTAGTCGATGACAAGTCGAATGCCATCAAACTTTTACAACGCGTCCCGAAATGCCAATTGACCGAACAAGGTGAGGAGACGATTTCGTTAATAGGATTGTAATTAAGCCGAAGGGGTGCGGGGCGAGAGGGAGGAGGGGGCGGGGCAGGTGCGGCGTAACCTTTACAACAGCTGTTGATTGAACTATGAAGGAAACGGCTTCCACGCCCGATCTGAGCAATACGATCATATTAATCTATTTCTAAGTTAATACACCACCGGTTACAGATGGTAATATTTTCAACGCGCACTTTCATTAAGCAGCTGCGTGTCGTATCATACTTCGCGCTTATTTAGGTATTTGCAACCAACTCTCAATATAAATATTTTCTGTAAACACCTGTCGTACGTTATGATGATACACCACTATCATTAAGATTTATTAAATAAGTTACACTTACGTTTGTAAATTGTTAATTTTACATTTCATTTTCTATTGCGGCGTAAAAGAAATGTAGTCGTAAATGTTAACTTGTTTTATATGTTAATATGTTTATACTGTTATGACATTGATGAACTTCTACATTCTAAGGTTTCATGAATGTCAGAGAACACGTTACGGGAACACGAGACAAACCTTTTATTTGACATTTTTCCGTCCACAGTTCAAATTTTATTTTCGCATCATACTAAAGGCCGAGTGCCTGTGTTTGTACATAAGTCGGCTGGCTTAATGTCGGCAATTTTAATGAACCTAATACCGCTGGGATCCCATGCACCGGTGGTCCAATGGCGATTTGAATATTAATACCCCTATTCGTTTAGGAGTTGAGTGTACTGTGCTGCGCGCATAGCTGCATACATTACTATTTACAATGCTATAAATCAAAGCAAACTTTACGATTTTAAAGAACCAACAATAACTTTGAATAAGTTTTATAATGTTTCACTAACCCCTTGCTATTACGGGCTACGGGGTCTCAAACTCAAAAAGGCTATGTTGAGTTTAGCCTATAACGTCTAATAATGTAAAATGCCAATCACCTTGATTTCGTTTCGACTTTATTGTAACTCTTCTTCGTCTTTCCCTTTTCCCACTTTAGGTGGGGTCGGTTCTCCTAATCCTTCTTCGCTAGGTTGTTCTATTCTGGGTTGTCAGTGCATCAAGATTTTCCTTTTTCATTGCTCGGGCCATGCTCGTCCACCACGTGTCAGGGGGGCGCCCTTTACCACGCTTTCGACTTTATTGTAACAATTTTTTATAACCGATAAGCAAAAGTCTGCAATTTACGATAAAGGGAATCCATCGCTCATTTCAGCTCCTTGGGACTCTCAAAATCCCTTGATAAATTACTATTTCATCTCTGGATTTGGAATTTGGCTAAGTTTTACAATTTCACCCCACAGGGAGGGATTCGCCGTGGGAGCAGTAATCCAGGGCTGCATCCAGGCCGGACTTGGGGTTTTTAATTTAGAAGCCGCCCGCTGTGAACGGATTATCAGCGAAGTTGCAATTAGTCGTGACGCTGAGGTCCTCTGACCTTCCTTTTCGAGGATTAACTGGCTAGCAGCTTGTGTACATGGCTTTAGATTAAATCGCGAGTTTACGTCAACCAGATGGAAGTCGTAAATGCTTGTATTATGAATTTCTTTATTTGAGAAAACATTTTAAGAACGATGTGATCATGCTTGTAATGATTGATGATACGATGAGTATTAAATATAAATACATACTTTTGATTGTAGTCTGCCTCAAGTCTGCGTGGAGTTAGATTAGAATCGATGTGTTGATCAAAAAAGTAAGTAGGTAAACTAAAACAATATAAATTCAAATTTTTCACAAAGTAATCTCGCAGTTCGTATGTGGTTTATAGTGTGCCACCAATCCACTTTATTCTCTTAACCTTTCGGTGGCGGTGCGAATAGCTTTCCATCCCGAGTTCCCGACTCGTACCGTCCGTCACGAATTGGTGAAACATCAAAAGCTAAATGTTGCCTCGTGGGAATGTCGCGGCTGGCTCGTTATTTTATTATTTTTTGTTTGTGCGACGGTGGCGCCGCCGAGCTCGGATTATCCGATTATTGTTGCACTACCTTTTGTTATCGAATTTTGCTTAGTTCATATTGGGTGGTCGAATTGCCGAGTTGGCTAGGTTAGGTTTACGGTGATGTCAATCACCACTCCGAAACTTTGACGTGCTGTATGTATCTTTGTGAATTTTTACTACTTTAAACCGAAAAATATGGGTCCATTATTTTTGGATAATTTAACTGACTGACTAAATAAAATACAATTGTTCGGACCCAGTCCACATCCCTATTTAGACTAAGATCCCAGAGCGATCAGACATAACTTATTTTCACACGGACGAAACCTCAGGTTCTCAGTAGCGACTCGTGTGCTTTGTAATACCTGCGTGGTTGTGAAGCTCGCCTTGTGACACCTGGGTAGGTACCAGGTGAGAAAGGTAACTAAAAATAAGAGTAACTTAAATTTGTATGGCTGATTTTTATATATGTATATACCTATATTGTAAAATATTATTCTGAAGTAGTATCCATTAGTGTCAGACACTTTTCATGGGCCAGAACTTTTGTCAGACGCTTTAAAGCTGCATAAAAAATAAATGAACTTATGTCCCCCAGGTAGCAAAATGTCCCCTGGTGGCAAAAAAATATCCCTCGCAAAATTTCATGTTTTTTATACAATGTATAAGGGATGCCCGTAATAAATATAAAACATTCTCGAATCCACTTTGGATGTTTGTTACTAAATCACGCCTAAACAGCTTAAGGGATTTAGATGAAATTTTGCACACAGATAGTTTCTCACCCAGATTAACACATAGGCTACTTGTTATCCCGAAAAAGTTACTGTTTAGGGATCGATATTATTAACGCAAATGGAGCCGCAAAAGCTAGTTTCATGATAATTGGTTCAGTAGTTACGGCGTGGAGGCGTACCAAACAAAAAAAACAACAAACACACTTTATAATAATTTTATAAAAATAATTAAATTTTGGAAAAGGGACATTTTGCTACCAGGGGACATTTTGCGAAAGGGACGTTTTGCGAAAGGGACGTTTTGCGAAAGCGACATTTTGCGAAAGGGACATTTTGCGACTAGGGGACATTTTGCGTAAGGGACATTTTGCGACGATACCCTTGGTCTAATTCTTATTGGTACAATATTATACTACGATGGCGCTGCTGTGGCATAAACACCTAAAGTGGATCTTGGCAATAGATGACATGAGATGACGCTATTTCTTGCGTTGTTTCCAGTCGCTAACTACAGGTCTTTCTGCACCTTGTCGGTCAATCTATTAACCGCTCAATGCTCATTTTCAGACATCCTTAATTTTCCATCTCTTATTGCTATAGCTGCTCTTTCTGTAGCCTTTGGACAGTGACATGTGACAATAGTTGTGTTAACTATTACACAACTGCTGTCACATATAGTATTTCTGTGACTATTACTGTAATTCAGTGTAATGCACTGTCAACTCAAACCACACGATTCTGCACTCGACTAATATGATCCTCGTCTATTAAAATTGTTCTTTTTCATAGCAAAACTCAGGAAGGTTGTTCCCGGTGGTTCCCGTTGATTGTCAATTTATTACAGGATATAGAGCCATCGTTCCTGGAAATATTCGCGGCGAAACGACCATAATTGACTGTCGGAAGGCTATATTTTAATTTTACTTTTTATTACTTATAATATAGAAGTAGCGTTTATTATTGTTTTTAATTTTGAAGGATCTTAAATGTAAAGTAATATTATCAATTTATTAGTATAGGTATATTCCGATAATCCAAATATTAATAATGTTATACTAAAAAAATCGTCAATTCATCAACGCGAATTTAAACATTTTGTACGAGTAAATAGGCTAAAAAAGCGCCTGCGAGACGATCTCGACGCAATCCAAAAATTATGATCAAGACTTACACGCGAAAGAGACAAGTGAAAGAAGATGGGAGAGATCTTTGCCCAATATTGGACAAAATAGGATAACAAAAAAACAAGTAAATGTCATGCGTCTCACACATGCATAGAAACTGAAAACCGAAACAGTTGTTCAAACAAAATCGCGAGTATTTTTTTTACAACAACAGTACTCAAACGACGTCAGTGTCATTCATTAGAATAACACGCGTACTAGGCCGGCACACAATGGCTATGCTAATCGTAGTCGAGATTGCGATTATGCGATTCTACAATGGAACAGAATAGCTCCGGCCGAGCGTACGCACCGATCGATACGGAACCATCTGTCCGTTCTCGTGATCGCACTGTTATTACACGATACCCTAATTACGACCGCCCAAAAATACGGAATAGAAATGGAATATAAAAATCCATTGACGGAATCACGTTCTGAACATTTATTTATAAAAAAAGGATTTTTTGTTTTTTAGAGATAGGTACTAACCACATTACGCTAATAGCTCATTCATTATTGCCCATATATATAAAAGAAAATAAGTACCTTACTTACCATGTTCGTCTGCTTGTTTGTGTTTAAAAAAAGCGGCCAAGTGCGAGTCGGACTCGCCCATGAAGGGTTCCGTAGCAGCAAGTAACATAATATAAAAGTTCTTGTAGTTCGTTGTAACTTTGATCGATGTTTCAATAATAGTGTATTTTTATAAAATTAAGTTATCGATAAGTAAATATTATAATTTGGTACCTAAATGATGGGATTTGCATTTAACTATATGCGAGCCCATATAGGCTTGTGATAGCTAAACAAGCTAATATACATATATTTAGAAACCTCAATATAATTTTTGAAGACCTATCCATAGATACCCCACAAGGGGTATCATGGGCTTGATAAAAAAAAATTTGAGTTTCAGTTCTAAGTATGGGGAACCCCCAAAATTTATTGTTTTTTTTTTCTAGTTTTGTGTGAAAATCTTAATGCGGTTCACAGAATACATCTACTTACAAGTTTCAACAGTATAGTTCTTATAGTTTCGGAATAAAGTGGCTGTGACATACGGACGGACAGACAGACAGACATGACGAATCCATAAGGGTTCCGTTTTTGCCATTTGGCTACGGAATCCTAAAAATTAAGGAGTTTAGAAAATTAAGGACATATAGGGATTTAGCGTAGTTTATGTTAATAATGTAATTAATGAAGTTAAACATTTTGTATTTGCATTGGTGTACCGTGTAAGTATGTTTCTAATTCACCAAAATAAACGCGAAAATGCAATGAATAAAACCCCTGACCACGACGTCTGCCATACAAGTCTTGGAACACGATACTCATACAAAGTTAGGTATCCTTGCTAAATTACTCGTTTATTAATCCATTGTTTCGTTTACATTAGCAATTCAAATAATGAGACCTTCATAATCTTAAATTTTGTTTCCAGACACAAACGAAGTGTGACATCGCAAATTCTGAAATTCTCCGGAGTACTTAATAAATTTCGCACACAATAAATTCGTCCCTTCTCGTGAGAGCCCGATATTGCTTTAATGAGGGCTACGAACAATGATATTTAATTTCAAACTAAAAGAGTCGACTTTACAACTCTTTACCTCCCTATCCTGTGGGGATAAGGTCGCAAATTGGCTGGGATTGCTTATGAATTGGTAATAGGGGGATGTTGCTCGGGGGTGGCACGTGCGTACGCATTTTGCGTATTACCTAAATAAATAGCAAAGCCCTGTTTAGTTGTTTTGCTTTGCGGTTCTCACGGATTAGTTCGTTCTAAATATTTTTAGTGACAATGTATGTTTATAGAGTGAGGTTGCCTGGAAGAAATCATTTCGTTTTATGGCCAGGTTTTGTATTGTATCGTACAAGTGGAAATGTTATTGAATGAAAAATTTAATGTGACGCCCTTTTTCCTTTTTTATTTACGAGTATTCGTATTACCACGACAAATTGTATTCTGTGAATGTGGTTTTGAGTACTTTTAATGTACTATTTTATACGCAATCGGTAGAAATAAAATAAAATCATATATTGGTGGTCTAAATCAGATTTATGAAAGTAATCACCATTGTTATTGTTGGTTTAAAATACATACAACAATCAATAAAATAAAGCAATATATCATAAATGCTTACAAACCATACCAACTGGCATTTACATCTACTAGATATGATCTACATTAGCCATAGCCAACTTTCAGTAAAATATTCATAAACAAGAATTGGCGATATAAAATGCACGACTTTATCTTAATCTTCGACATAAAAAAAATAACAATCAAGATGGTACATGAAAACAATAAAGCATCACATGTGGCCGACACTGCAGCTTAACAAAGTGCGTATGTACTCGCATACATTAGCATAATCAGCCAGATGCACACGTGCGCCACGCCACGTGACTCTTTAATACCCAGGGTTGCACCCCCGAACTCAAAGCGCAGCCCTACGTTGACCATTGTGATTGAGCAAGACATGGGATGTGACTGAAGGCTGACTAAAACTGCAAATAGATCGATATTTTACAAGCTTTTTGTTTAACTTGCAATGTATGTATGTAACTATGTTTGTTCGAGTGGAATCTTGCAACTCAATTTTGAAGCAGATATCTTCAACTGATTAAGCTGAAATTTTGCGCGCATATGTATATCGCGTGACAATGCAATATTATAATAACTTTGAGCTGATCTGATGATAGAGCTGGAAGGTGGCCATAGGAATCTGTAATTAAACGACGGAATCCCTTCGAGTTTGGGCTCGTTGGATTCGTCTTGACGAGTACTTTGTCCTTAGATGGTATCTGGGGTTTGATGATTGAGCTGGAAGGTGGCCATAAGAACTCCGTAATAAAACAACGCAACCCCGTTGAGTTTGGGCTTATTTGTTTTGTGTTGACAAGACCTTTGGTCGCGTAATAAAAGCATGTACAAAAAAAATTCTTTTTTTAAAACTTGTTGCTCAATATTGGGGTTGATGCATATGCTATAGGGATGTGGACTGGGCCTGAAAAATTGTATTTTATTTAGTCCGTCAGTTAGATTATCCAAAAATAATATTATAATAATATAAAAAAATATTTTTCGGTTTATCAAAGTAGTGAAAATTCACAAAGATACAGCGCGTCGAAGTTTCTGAGTGGGGGTGATTGACGTCACCGTCAAGTGAAAATCGCACTTGATCGTAACGTCAAGCGGAATTTAAATGCGCTTTTAAATCTTTGTAATCATTAGCTAATCAGAAAAAAAAAGGATATTATTAATTGCACATCTAATAAATAATCACCCATCAATTTAATCTCATCATTTATATACTTTTTTACATCAAATAAATCAACAATCTTATCATAAGTACTGATTGCACAGCAAATAAATACTGACTGCACATCAAATTTATTAGGTTAGGGCAAACCTATAGGTTAGGTTATGTTAGAACTGCGACCAACACACGCACGAGCCGAGCGAGCGAAGCGAGCGTGCCGCGGCAGCGGCCGGCGAGTGCTAGGAAAGTTCTATCCATTTTACTGCGCCACAAATATAAATTGCAGTTTGTTTAGTAATATTTTCAGTTGAGTATTTTGCTGTGCAATCAGTAATTTTGATTTGCGTTTAAATACTACCCGAAAAAAAAAATGTATACATAATTTTTTTTTATTTTTTTAAATAATTTACCTGATTAACTAAAAATATTTTTTTCCACATCCTAACACAATCACTTCTATCTCCGGCTGTTTCCCTCCATTCTTAATAAAAAAGCAAAAACGTGGTTGATGAACTCCTATTCAGATATTCTAATGCAAATATCTCTTTGTGCAATGCATTTCTGACATGCGTATGCGTATCCATAAGCCATGTGGTGGCGGCAGAGTAGAATATATCTATATATATCTATATCTCGCGGCAGAGTAGATATATATATAATATCGTGGGTAGTGCGAGCTTACGGAACGGACGTCATAGATATTTACGCCTATTTAAAAAATAATTTTATTAGTTAATTTAGAGGAATTCCCTAAAATGGGGACAAAATGTAACGGGTGCAATGCCGTTATATTTGATGTTCTTTATATGGAATGTTCACAAGAACAATGTAAGAAGACCTTTCACTTGAAGTGCCTGGCTATGACGCAGGAAAAGTTTGAACAGCTTACCTTGGAGTACAAGAGCAAGTGGCAGTTTCCAGAGTGTGTACGTGCAGCTCCGAAGATGGACAATACCAATACACCAGTAAGAAGCACTGTATCACTATATCCTCCCTTTATTGGGAGAGGAAGTCAGCAGTGGACTGATATAGGCTGCAAAGAAAAGGAAGAAGAAAAAATAAATGAAACTGGTTTTGAAACCTGGTTTTTTGATATTTGGGACACTCTAAAGACTTGAAAGTTTGAAACTTTTTGACCGGCCAATTGTTTACTTACACTACTAATTACCTTATCATGTTTTGTTCCGGTTCTGGTTCCTTAATTAATTTTTTAGTACTCCCATCTTTTTCACCTTCGACTTTGAAATTTGTCCCGAATTTTATTGTATCTTTTTTAACCTTAAACTACCGTCATTTTCGATAATAATGATTTTATAATAATTGCAATTTAGCCGTAGCTCATTGGCTTTTATTTTGTCACCTTCAGGCGTGTTTTTAGATCTGATAAATTGATTGAAATGAAATACTTTAGAAATACCACTTTTTTATTGATTAAGTTTTTTTTATTTCCTGTGTAATTTTAAGTACTTTTTCGTTTTCACCTTCGACATCGAAATTGGTCTCGAATTGCTTTGTTTCTTTTTTAACCTTAAAATGTCGTTACTTTCGATGACATCGACAGGTTAACCGTTATGTTCATGCAAATAATTAGAATTTAGCCGTTGCTCATTGGCTTTTAATTTGTAAACTTTAGGCGTGTTTTCGGATCTGATAAATTGATTGTGATGAAATACATTAGAGATATCTTTTTTTTAAATACTTGTAACAGCATGTCGTAATTCTCAAAGCAATATCCTGTGGCGGTTATAATATCTCTTCAGTTCCGGGCCCACCCTGTTTGTTCACAGTTCACACACACCGCCCTTCGTACAAGATCATCCACACAAAGTTATACTAGAAGTGGTTTTGAAATAGTGTTTTCAGCACAAATATTAAGTAATATCGTAGCCTATAGTTTAGCAGTAAAATTGTGACGCGAGGTCGTTGAAAACGGACCCGCCCGGTTTGTTCACACCGCTCCAGAGCACAACCATCAATGTAGATCTGCTAGAAGAGATTACTTTGTTATAATATCTTATAGGTTGTAATCCAACCATATCCGAGACTCTATTAAGATGTCACTTAATAGATATATCTACTAAAAATTCTAGGTTTATCATCATCGTCATCTTCCTTACTTTCTTCCTACTTGGTATGTTCTGTTCTGTATGTCAACTCCCTTCATCGTTTTCTATCATTTACCATATTTGTACTAATACCCCTCTCCATCACGTCTTGCTTCATACAATCCCCCCACGTCTTTCTAGGTCTATGTACGAAACAAACTCTTTCGATGTGTCAGTAACAAAATATCATAAAAATCATTTCGTTCAAGCCTTTAAGTAGCTAACCCACAGAGCTTACCAGAAGTACTCGTATTACGAGAACATCACTAGCGACGTTCGTAATTTAATAATTAAATCATATAATTGTACTCCTAGTTAAAATTATGTAGAAAATCTATACTAATATTATAAAGCTGAAGAGTTTGTTTGTTTGAACGCGCTAATCTCCGAAACTACTGGTTCGAATTGAATAATTCTTTTTGTGTTGGATAGTCCAGTTATCGAGGAAGGCTATAGGCTATATAACATCACGCTACGACCAATAGGAGCAAAGATATAGTGGTAAATGTGTAAAAAACGGGAGAAATTATTTCATCTTTGAAGCCTTCCGTTGCGTGCGCCGTGAAAACGGTTCAAGATACACAAAAAATATGTATTAAAGAATAATAGCTCTTTTAATCTAAAAAACAGTCCGTGATAGTATGTGTCTATCTTTTAAGATTAACTCACAAAAACGGTTTTTATGGTACCTAATTTGGTCGAAATAATTTGTTTAAGTTGTATCAACATAATAATATTAATCTTTATTCAAATAAATATGTTGTTGGTTAAGAGTACTTCATCTATACTAATATTATAAAGCGGAAGAGTTTGTTTGTTTGTTTGTTTAAACGCGCTAATCTCAGGAACTAATGGTCCGATTTAAAAAATTTTTTTTTTGTTGGGTAGTCCATTTATAGAGGAAGGCTTTAGGCTATATAACATTACGTTCCGACAACCACGCGAACGAAGTCGCGGGCACAGCTAGTTTGGTAAATAATTTTTTGACATGACGACTGCCCAATTAAGGTCAAACATTTAAAAGAAAATAGGGAGACATGGAAAATACTCCACTAACAGGAACTTACGAGTAGTTCTTAAATTTATCGATTATGATTAACTGTCCAAACTTGCCGCTGCTGTTTATAAAAAATGGTTGCCTGTAAAGTCGGTTTTACGGGCGAAGATTTTACGTGACAACGGCGGCAGACCGATCATAGTTGAGTGGGAGAGAGACGCAAGGCATTCGGCGGGCCTCTCTCTCGTTCGGTGACTCATCGTAACGTTACCGAGCGTTACACTTTTTCATAAGTGACTCCCAGCCGCAACCTAATTTAAGACGTTGTCACGTCAAAATGTAATGTTGCTACAATAAATTGATCTGATAAAGGTGGTCGGTCCTACAGTAACCGACAGGTTTACAGGATTTCTATAAAAAATAAGTACTTATAAATTGTAATGCGGTGACTGCAAGCTCGAACGTCGCCGCATCCATTACTCCGGATTAGGCTTGCCATCACCTAAACTACGGACTCCGGACAAAAATCTCAAAAACCCCTGACTTTCAGAGAAAGAGTTTTACCCGGTGTTATGTGGGGGACGGGACCCCGCCCGGACGCTCCCCGGACTCCCTACAAACTAGGACAAATCCGTAAAAACCCGGACGGAGTGGAGGCCTACTCCGGATTCAACCTGATAATCATCTCCTAATGGTTGACCCGAGCTGACCCGTTAAATGTTTATGAATCTTCATCTCACGTTAGTTTTAACAAAGTTATTCTTACTCGTATAAATCAATTCCAGTGATTTTAAATCCTTGTGCACCCCTCGTGTAGTTCGCATATTGGGTTACCAGGGCCTGCTAGGGTGAGCAGGGCGGGGCGATGCTATCGAGTTTTTGTAGATTTATTGATCATTTGTTGCTTGATTGATAGTTTTAATTGAGTACGCGTTTGTTTTAGGTGGACGACGGGAGAGTTGATGTGTGAACTGAAGTGGTTTTTTTCAGTTTATAGTCCTTTATTAGTCTATCATCTCATCAATCAACTCAATTATAGGATTTATAGGTACCATGTCGGATAAAGGGAAATTTCAAAAATTAGCTTATATACTTTATCTTTATTTATTATTCATAATAAACAGCAGACACCCTCAATAAACATTAAATGCGTAGTATCCTAATACGCGTTAACATTTCATTGGCAATAAATGCCAATTACCTAGGTTTTCAATGAATTCAATCGATTGCATTCACATTGATGCTTGAAAGCCCTTTTAACGTTAATGTTGTAAACAGGTTGCTTAAATGTTGTAAACATAGATGACTATTTAAATCTCAGAACATGGGGTATATTAGATAGAATAACGTTAGGAAAATTAAAGTTATTGCATATTGGATAATTTATAATAAAAAATTAAACTATCGAATAATGTTTAATATATTAAATAACCTGTTTCTAATTGTCCTGGGACTTGGATGTTTATCTATATCTATATTTATTATAAAATATAGTATCGTTGAAAATAATTGTTTAATTTAAAACGTGATATAGTCGGAAAAAGGCCGACCAGGTTTCGATCAATTTAGACGATCATCTTCAGGGCGAGTGTCAGCGGCGACCGACGATGCTGCTTGCTGTCCGCTCAGCAATGAGGGCTGCCTTGATTGATTGAGTGAGTCAACCGTTTTAAAATAATCAATTATGGATTTGGAATCTCACGCTAGTTTTATTAAAATAATCGTTGAAAATATTAAACAAATTAAAACTTACTTTAAATAACTAAAAAAGCAAATTATGTATGTATGTAGAAATAGTTTTTAATTGATTTTTATTTATGCAGTTTAATAGAATCTCTTATTTAAAGTTAGGTTGAAAGTTGCAACGACGCAGGCTAATTATAAATGCAATTATGCAAAGCATTGGCAAATCTGCCTGATACATCAGTGACTTGGGGGAAGCACCCTCGCTTATAATGTAATACTAGGTTAGGTATCCTACTTTGCTCATTATATTTGCTAGCAATAAGCACTCGCTTATTCACGCTCGAATTGCTAGACACTACATACTCTCATACATTTTTGATAATAAATAAATAGTTTGATTTATACGTATTTTGAAATAACTAACGTTTGTGATATAGATATAATAAACCTGTTAAATGTGAGTCGGACTCGTATGAAGGGTTCCGTACCTCCTAACAATGGTTTTAAAACGCTGAAAAATAAACATGTTTCTTGTATAACGACCCCCTTTAATTTTTTTTTATTTTTTATTTCTAGTGTTTTTGTTATAGTAGCCACAGTAATAGGTACATAATCGGTGATAATTTCAAGTGTCTTGCTATTACGGTTTAAGAGATAGAGCCCTGTGACAGACGGGCGGACAAACAGCGAAGTCTCAGTAATAGGGTCCCGTTAGCCCCATTGGGTAGGAACCCTAAAAATGGACCATTCGATGCGTTTGGTGTCTAGTGTCTACCATTCGTCTTCAAAATGAACTCGTGAAAAGTTCGAAATGTTCGAATCCTATAGACAGATTTATTTTACGTCTTTTGCATCACATTTACACAACATTCATTCTCTAAAAACAATAACGTAAAAAGCCAATTTGCCAAGACATAAATCAACGAAAACGTTTTTAACTTCATCGCAATACATTAATCTGCGGCTCAGCTGTTAAACCGAGCCGTTAGAGAAAGCCCTTTGACGTTACATAAAGTTCAGTGACAAGGCAGACTTAGAACTACCTTCCCTAGACACTGTTTTAGATTAAAATTCATTGAAACCTTTATTACCAGGTGCTAGAGTCTATTTCCTAAATCTTGTATCGATTTTAGAACCAGTTATATCAGCTGGGGGTAGGGTTGTCAATGAAATGTTGGAAGTGTATGTTTTTATGAACAAGTTCATTATTTTTCGAGGGGTCGATGAAATTGAATTTTATACGACTTGGTAACCGAAATAAAGTTTGGTTTGTGCACGTTTTATATTTTCGTAGTTCAATGAAATATTATTACATCTTTTCAAAATCATAATAATCTACAAATGTTCTAAGAATTGTATTACTTATTTGGTATATTTACTTTTAAAAATTTATGTCACATAAATCTAACCGGTTTCGCGCGGCTACTGTGGCACAAAATGCGCATAATCTTTTTTTACGTTTAAAACTGCATGCTAACCCGTTTCTTCAGTCTTGAGGTACTCCGGATCAGAGGAGAGGGAGAGGAGTATCTGAATCATGTCAATAGGCGATGCGGTTAGAAACCCATCACTACATATTTTGATTCCCTTTTTCCACCTTCACGCCCATCATCACCACTAACAGTGGACTTTGGGTCTTGCAGCCTTTATACCAATTTTCCCCGGATAAAGTCAACTACCATTGCGTAGTAGATAAACCGTCGTTTTATATCCAAAAGGTCTTGAGTTCCAACCACTTATTTAAATTTTGGATGTTCGGATAAAATTCCCTTCACGATAAAACTGCAGAAAATCCAGCTATCAGATGAGACCTAAAAATGAAGGCAAAAGAAACAAACAAAACGCAACCCTGAGGGTCTGATTGCTCATTAATCACGCCGCCTGTAATTACCGCGCCGACGTAATTTGATTTTAGAACTTGGAATAACGCCGAAAGCGCGCCCTGGGTGATGCGGTAGACGTGGATGCAGTCTAAACTGTTGTTTAAGACAACAGCTTAGCTTTTTGAATTTAGAATATTTCAACAACAGATGGTTAATCATGGTTATAAGATTATAGGTGTTCTTTACATTTATGTTATCAATAAAATTATTTAGTTTAGTAATTATCTTCTAAGATTTATATAGTTCATATATTTATAAAATATACTATTATTGAGTTAGTATCCCATAACACATGTCTCGAACTTTGGGAGTAGCTCAATCTGTGTGATGTGTCCGTATATATTTATTATTTATTTGTGTAGGTACTTATGCACTTGCTCTATTACGGGATAAAAAATTGATTTTGAGTAAACAATTTCATCGATTTATGCTTGCTTAAAGCAACATCTGTTATGCGTTTTGTTAAATCGCACGAGTACGCTGTTTTATTGAATTTTAGATTCTGGAATTATCAGATCGAGATTCTGTATAATTTTGTTGACCTTACTTTTATTTTTCAAAAAATGATTATTTAATGTAACGTAAAAAGTAGGGTAAATAAGTGATACAAACAGAAAGATTTTTATAAAGAAGCAACCAATATACGAGCCATGATGGAGTTGATACAAACAGAAAGATTTTTATAAAGAAGCAACCAATATACGAGCCATGATGGGAGTTTTCAATGCACGATGCGTCGCCGTAGCCATAAATAATATTGTGCTTATTTAGGCAACGGAACGGCAGTCACACGCGTTTTATTTACGTGCGTATTATTTCATTTGTAATTACGCACCATAACACTTCACGCTTTTAATGATATTCAACTTCCTTTCTAATGAAAAATCTAATTGACGATCTTCGCAGTTTAAATGACGCAAAAGATGCTATTGGTATAAATACAGATATTAATAGCAATAAAAAAAATAAACAGGAAATGAGTGTAAGGAAGAAGTCGCTCGGATGAAGTTTTTCTAACAAATAAAAGAAAAATCTAGTAAAGTTATACCAGGCTATTAAAAAGACAGTACAAACAAGAGAAGAATGGAGGATTCTCCTCTTAACTCTACCGACAAGAGCGAGCTCATAAATGAAAGGAAGAAGAAGACACATACAATACCTACTATTACAGATTTACCTATCAGCTATAGAACATCAGCTCTTTAGCTGTCTACTAACTAGTCAAGTTGTAAAATCCAAAGCCCAGAGCATAATGGTGGTATTAACTAAGATTAAAATTGAGAATCAGAAAGAGTCACAGTGCGAGAGTCGGAATTTTTATTACATTATATTCAATTTATAAATAGTGACAGGTATGAGGATTTGCACGAGAGAAGGATCTGGTAATTAGGTACATTCTATGTTTCTTTTTTCTCAGGAAGATTAATAGCAGCAGTGCATATTTTAATAGAGGTCTTGCACGCATTAGTATTCCAGAACTAGAACAATGTAAAGTTATTTGACACCTCGTGTTAATGTGTTAAAATAATTGTTTCTAGGACTTATCAACGAAATTGTTAATAATAAACAAAGCTCTAAGGGATCAACCATCTGTTTCGTATTAGAGAAGGGCAACACTAATCTTCACGATTCAATCATTCTAATCCGATTTCCCAGAATCGACTAAGAATATGCTCAAATTATTTATCTATTTCTAACTAAAGTCAATCGAGACACAATGATTATGTAATAAACCATTTATTGGACACAAGCTTTTATTCTTAACCGTTGAAATTTACTTTTGTTAAGTTTTGAATTTAGATTCTCAATTCTCTCGCGTCAAAGATAAAGGACACCCAAATCAAAACAGACGCGTCAAAGAGCCTTCTCCAATTAAATGGTATAAGGTTTAGGCAGAAGATAACAAAAAACAATATTGGAAGACCAAAATTTCACTAGGTAGGTGTTATAGACTACGAGTAATTTGCGAAGCTAAATCTCTCATCTCTTCGTCATACCATAACAATAGATATTACAGTACATTTGTCATTCCACCACACCTTTGCATAGTCCGTCTGCCACCTGCTCCTAAAACCGGATTCAATAAATTACAAAACAAAACGTCCCCTCCAAGGGGAAAGTTAGACTCGTGCCTGATCAATTGTCATAAAAATAAATAACTACCGGTATTTCTGGTCTTCAAAAATAGCCGTTCATTCTTTAGAACCCGATTTCATCATGTGTAAGCTCCTTTGAGACGTTTTGGAAAGGGGAACGAATGACTTCCTCAGATAGTTAACCAGAATTAGCCGAGCTAATGAACTTGTTCGAAGCGTATAGATCAGTAACTCGTGTCAAATATGTATCCGTGGTTCTTGCATCAGAACAGCTGTTCTTGAATTTTTGAGTTATCTGTTGGGATACCATTGATTCTTTTATTTTAAGGTGGTCATCCCATGTGATGGGCTCAAAAAATAGTTTTTTTTTTTTTCAGAAATTGCTTTCTTAACATAGAATACTCTATGGACCAGGCATCGCCGATTGAGGGTAAGTTGAGATTTTCATAGTTTAAAGAGGACTTGAAACTTTAAACGCGTTTTTCTCAAAACTGTGTTTTTCTAACTATCCTCCATCGTATCTCAAAAACGGCTTGACCGAATGACTTGAAATTTGTAGGGTGCACTCAGCACATGTAAACGCATACAATGAACTATTGTCAATCAAAAATTCCCAAAATTTCGATTTTTTTATAGCAAAAATCTTTAAAAAAAACGCAAAATTCGCAACTTTTTTTCAAATGTCTACCAAAAGTCCAATTTTTGGTATATTCCTTTGATAGTAGTTCATTCCGTGCATTTAGACTTACAGATTAAAACGCTGCTAATTTTTTTTGTTTCAGATAAGCCAATCAGCCGGAATCGTGGAGGAAGTCCGCGCCCATTTTTTCGAGGCGGGTTCAGAACGCTGTAACTCATGTTCTACACAATATTTTTAGCTTAAAATTTATATTTATACTGTCGAGATATATGTTAATAAATGATAATAAACTTAAAGCTCTATCTATTTACTGGTCGTAGAAAAAAAATCCTAAAAAAGCCCTAAAAAACAGGCCGTCACATGGGATGACCCCCTTAATTTCATAACATTGTTTCTTTACATATTTTTTTCTGACATAATCATAGTTTGACGTTTTTAGCGTCACTGTAAAAATCAGCCTAACGGGCTCGTTCAAGGTGGCGCCTATAACAGAAAAGATGACAGATAGTCGTATGAGGTGGTTTGGGCAAGTGAGATGAGACGTGACAATGTGTCCAAAGGGGCTTTGGCCATTGCAAGGAAGAAGAAAGGCATAGGGAGACTACTTTCCTCGTAGTGGACTAACAGCTTTATGAGTGAATGGCAGCAGGTTTAACGGAGTAAAAGTAGAAACAGGAGCCACATACGATTAACGTTAAGTTGTTGTGTGTAAACACATAATAGGTAAGTCTATCTCATAAAACCTCTAGGCCGCAGTCCGCCTAGCGGCCCGCGTCGCACATCGCCGGCCCGTGTCCGTGGACGCGGCCCTAGAGTACCTAATGTACTTACACGCGAGAGAGACTGTGTCTTGATACATAGTTAACCGACTTATTTCCGAACGGAACGGTATTCGATGGCAGTAGGAAGGCGATAAATCGTCGCCGGACAGACGACAAGACAAATGCGGGTGTTGCCGACACAATCTCGTGTCTACAAGACGAGATTGTTGATAAACAACCGATCGGGTTCTGGATGTCTGTGTCATGTGGATTGCTCTGTGGGATTTGGTGAGAAAATAGGAAATAGATATGCAGAAAAACAAATGTTTCGCATTTGTTTAGGTTCGTTGTTTATGATGCATGCATCTAACGGGTCGGTTACTGCTTGAAGTGGATCGGGTTAAGCATATTAGTGAAAAATACTTTAAATAACATTATAATATGCCTGTTTCTTTCATGTATTACACAGAGATGTCACTGGTTCGCAAATGTTGACACCATTTGTGGACCAGTCTCAAACCTTACTGCAGTTTAACATGTTAACAGAATTCAGGCATTCAAACGGGCGCCCACAATGGGCAGGCCGTACGAAACAGTACAAATTGGCACGTCAAATGTTGACCAAGCCTGATATGCTCGTCGCGTCCCGCCGTACAATCAACCAAAATCAATATGCCGTCAGAAAAAGCCGGAATTCCGGTATTTAGCGAAAATGTTTCGCTTTCTTTGTTTTCGTTTAAAAATGCTTTCGACCTTCAATTCATTACTGTATTGTTGTTCGTTAGTAAGTTTGAAATTGTCACAGGTAATTGCGATAGTGATGAGTATTAGACTATTACTATCCACGATCTATGGAGAACCCAACTAAAGATATTCTTAGAAATAACGGTTAAAAAAACAGTTGAACTTACATAAAAATAAAACCATTAAACAAACTTCCTATCAACTGATAGTTGAGAAGCTAATGGCTTTTACAATAAAAGTCGGAAAAGTTATGTTCATAACTTGTGCTGATTGCGACAGTTTCAAATATATGGCGTGTTTATCTTTACAATAACACTTCGCTTTATGTCCAAAAATATTTGAGAATCGTAAAATATTTTCATTGATTTCGTAAAGTAGTAGAAAGTTGACTGGTAGAGTTACATCTTTACTAGCTTTTTTAAAGAAGCTTTTTTGAAGAAGCTAAAATTATTCGTTAAAGAACAGCAATTATGCAATAACATGTACAAATAAAACAAACAAAGTAACTACAAAAACAGTATATGCATAAAAGTGTAAAAAATTCCCAATAGTAATACTTAAGTAATATGTATATACGTTAGTGAACCACCGTGAATGTGGTTATTATATCGTCTATGTATACAAGATAGTTTAAAATAAACACAAAAGCCTTCTATATCCCAATGTAAAGCTACCAACACCTTTATAGCTAGCTATTCAGAATGTAGGGACACGAAGCCTACTACGCTGGCGGAATGAAACGAGGGTAATAATGAACTGAACTTTTTTAACGCTAATTTATCTACTTCTTTGTTACAGGTAATGACGCTATAAAGTGGCTAAGAAATTATTTGTGAGTAAACAGAGAGTGTCCGTCCAGTCGTCCATCGTCGATTTTAGCGTAAAATCTATATTATTTAGAAGAATCGATCTTACATACAAAATTATAAAATAAGTAACTAAGTACTATTTAATTATACTCCTTGTATCTTCTTTTTTAACAGCCTATATTCTCCTTTTTTTCAGTCTAATGTTGGACTAAATGACTACCTATAACGGAAGACTTGCCCATAATCACCACCTAGATGATATAAAATTGCACAGACGACGCGGCCGCCTGTTCTTTTACTTTTATCCTTAGTCTTACTACTAATAGTATTCGAATGTGAAAACCTTCTGCCTCTCGCTTCAGAATTCAGAAACCCGTGCATGTGTATTAAAATTTTACGTGTGCACTTTATGAATGTGCAAGCGGCAAGAGGGAAGTAGCACTTAACGCACACTCAGCATTCTCGTATAATGACGAGAACTCGCGTACATGAAACGATGGATACGTAACAGGAATGAGCATACCAGTCGTAAAAATCTATCCGGATTCCAGAATCATTGGTACGTGGAACAACGCTCATAAATTCTAAAGGTCTCAATTGGAATATTTGGAATTGAAGAGATTGTGCATGTGGAGCATGCTTATAAAATCAGCTAATGACCACACTATGTCAAGCTGATGAAAAGAAGACGTGGGTTGCGTGTCGTAAATGTTTAACAGGCATCTTCAAAACATGTTCGTAAAATTTGGACCCATTTTTCAACAAAATGAGCACATCTTTTGTAAAACCAATAAACCTGTTAGGTACCTAAAAATCATACCCTAAATATAGAGATCATCTATGTAAGTCTGGAAGCCAAGCTGAAGTTTACATTAAGGTACCGAAATTATATTACGTCTTATTCATATTGGCACTTACATGACATTAGGTAGACCTGATGGGTTGACTTTAATACCATGGAAGAGAGGTCGCTGCTTATTGTGGGATGCAACGTGTGTCAGTACCTTTGCCGCTTCCCACCTTAGGGACACTGTCAGAAATGCTCGATCAGCTGCCGAAAATGCTGCTAAACTTAAACATACAAAATATGCTCCCCTTGAATCAGCCTATATTTTTGTGCCTGTAGCTTTTGAGACCACGGGTGCTTGGGGGACTGAGGCTCAGACATTTATTCGGGAGCTGGGCCAACGCGTCTATGAAAAGACAAAGGATAATCGCTCCGTGTCGTTTCTCGCTCAAAGGATTTCTATCGCTATACAACGCGGAAATGCTGCTAGCATTATGGGAACCTTTGGGCCAGGGACGGTTCGGGGGGGATTATTAGATTGAATATTTTGACGAAGCATGTTGCGGATATTTATTTGTAACTAGGTAAGTACAACTTTTGACGAAGCTTGTTGCTGATTTATTTTTGTATGTTTGGTAGGTAATACAAAACTTAATTGAAAAAAAGGACATAATTGAATTTAATTGAAATAAATTAATATTTTTTTAGGTAGGATACATAAGCTTAGCATTCCCTACACCATTAAAACATTGCATAATACGTATTCAATTTGTTTAAAAAGGCCTTTGTTCCGAAGTTCAGACTTCCTCCAGCTTCTGTACAGAATTTTCAGAAAAAAGTTTGGATTAGGCGCTGCTGCACCAATGCATTACGTAGCGGGGCTAATCGGAGCCGGGGTCAACGGCTGCGCAGGTACCGTCCCGGAGTTTTTGTGCCCCGTCCCGCCCCCCGTACCGCCGCATTCCTCCTTCAACACCCCTCGGCTACCGAATTGTCGCACTATAAAAATTGATTTAGATAATGGTGGTAGAACGGCTACATGTTTACCATAATTTCGATTCAGGGAAATGGTATTGGCGTTAAATTGCTAGTTTGTTTTAATATTTATCTTTGCCGGAACGACTGCTTTTTTTGTAGATAACTTAAATCAGTTTAATATAGTTAGTACAATGCTACTGGTTTAAAGAACGCTTATTTTTCCGTCTTAGTCATTAAAGTCTGCACTCCGCAAATTGGTAGATTACTCACTATATGGCTGATTTAAGAGGGCAGATTTTATAAATACGCCGGCGGTTATAATTGATGGCGGATAACTGATGTTACAATCCATCTATAACTCTCTCTATTTGGATAGTAAATAAATTGTTTATAAACGTCGATGTGCTAAGAATATTCTTCAATCTTTCCGTGCTGGTTTGGGAGCAAAGAAAAAACGTAGAATGAAAGTACCATCTTCTCTTCTCGTGCAGATCGTATAAGCCGAACTGGGGAATAGAGAATCTAAATCCACTTCCATCTTCACTCCCACCATCACGCTAAATGTTGCCTTTGGGTCTTACGACCCTAGAATAAAAACTTAAGAAAAGACTTTATCATTCTACGACACATATTATGGCATTCGTGATAAATTGAATATTCAAAAAATCGTGCTCTTCAAAATAATGCAAATGATAAAACCTATATACGATGTAGAGCAGCGTCCACAAATAGCTCTTTATCTGCATTATCGAGGGTGCACCGGCCCTTTCTTCTTATTTAGGTCGGGACTTGACCTTTCCCGATAACTCTCGACTCAACGATCATTTCCCTCGCCACTTGTACCATTTTTTTGATGACACAACTTATGACAGGTGATGGTCAAGCGGTCAAAATGCTAATCTGGGGTCGTCATGTCAGCCATTCAGATAGATTTTGTTTTTGTTTAAACATTTGATTGATTGTGGTCTGGTATGTAAAATTAAGCGTTGACAGACCGCTCTTCTGTATAAGCTCTAAGAGACAGAAGGTAATTTTTTTTATTAGAGATTTGAGTGCGTTTAGCAATAAGAACATATATTCAATTAAAAAAAGTTATAGCCTATGTTACTTGGATGGTGGAAGATTCTAATTTTGTGACGATACTCCAACCCCTTACATCTAAATCTGTTCAGGCATTTCGAAGTTAAGGCGAAATAAAGAAACTCACATACATAAACCCTGGAAAGTAAACCTAAAAAAGAAAAGAAAACTCCTATTTTAGCCCAGTCGTGTAAAAACTCACTAAATTTCATGGAAATACATTCATGAGATTTAAAAAGCAAAAGAAGGTGAAGCCAACAAGATACAGATACACTCAGGGTTGCCATATGGCCAGGACAGAATTCGCCGGGATTGTACCGAGACGCGACATTTCATGCGATGTCTAAGAGTCCCGTCAAAATACATTATGTTTCGACAAACAAGATTCATAATTTAACACAATGCAACTTGCTGTTCCTTCTCACCGTACTGGTTTCTTTTCTAATTCATTTGCCGTGACGGCTGTTCGGCTCTGGAATGCCCTCCCTAATAGCATTACGAGATCACACAATCGTGATTATTTCAAAATGCTGGTCAAGAAATATTATCTGGAATCAAATTAAACTCTCTCTGCTGTATATAATATATAGATATGTGTATGTATGTATGTATATAGTTTAGTATATATGTATGGTATTTATTTAATGTTTCTGTGGATATATATGTATGTATGTATTGTTATAAATCTTTTCATGTATTATGTAATAAAATTATGTTGAAATTAATAATATTTATATTAGGTATATGTATTTGTTGTGTAATATTATGTAATAATGTTGTATTGTAATAGTGCTAAAACTTGCACCCCTTCTACCAACTTCTCTATGTGTCCCAAAGGCAAACTGGTAGATAATGCATAGCGTTAAGTTTGACCCATTGTAATCAATCAAATATGAGATTGTGTGCAATAAACTTAAATAAATAAATAAAATAATTATTGAATTCTTTTTTTAATATCGCCGGGTGAGGTACGTTGCTTTTCAAAATTTAAAAAAAATCCCGTCTTTAAAATTGGTCCTGATATTTTAATTTCCAAACTGGCAACCCTAGATACACTACGCGTTTGATTTTGTATGTATGTATAACAGACCCAAATTAGGTCAAAATATCCAAAGGCTTATAAAGTGCGTTTCATAGAATAGTTCCTTTGCCGCCATGTTGGCAGTAACGCAAACAAGTGTTGCCACATTACCTTTATTACATTACCTTACATAAAGGGAGATATTTTTTAGTTCGATTGACACTATATGAACTTTTAATAATTCCCTGAAGAATGTATTTGTCTATCTTAATTCGTTACTATTGACTACTAGCAGTGCCAACGATGTCCTTCGGTTGGTACGCGCTTTGAATAAGGACTTTCACATTATCGTGTTTCAAGACTTCGTTTTTTTAAAAAAAGTCATAATATTTTCACTAGTATTTAGAAAAATACTTAGCTAGTAGGAAGGACAGGATCATTGATTAAAAATACAAAACACGACTTCGAAATTATTTTTATTATGGTTTTACACATTAATTGTGTTCATCAAAGTCTACATCCGACATTTCTTCATACTCATAGTCACTGTCATCAGAAATATCAATATCGCCTCCTACTTCGATTATGAATTTATCCATTTCATTGTCTATGGCTGGGCCAGCAGCGTAGTATTTTTCTTAAATTTTTATTAGATGCTCGCATTCTTTCTTCCATTCCTCTAGTGATAGTAGCAAAAGCTTCTTCCGTAATTTGTACTATCTTATTAGCTTCTTGACCTACATTTTTTTCAGCTATCCTTCTTTTTAATATGCTCCATATGAGTTCAATGGGTGAACCCCATGTCAGTCACAATGGTAAGGTGCGACAATGCGACATGCGACAATGTCATATCTTTCCATCAAAACCTTTCTTTTAGATTTGCATTTTTTAAATTAAAATCCCATTTCTTTTATATTCCTCCACAAGGTGGTGCGACTACCTTTATAGTCTATATCATTTCGCATTTCATATAACAATTTCGCCAATGTAGGCAATTCCTTTCTTACGGAATAAAATTCGTGTATTTTATGCCTTATGGCACTTCGTTCGAAATCATCAAGTTCGTGAGTTTTTCGTCGAGGACCAATTTTGCGCGGTGTTGTAACCTTTTTCGACGTTGAAGCTGCCTCCTTACCTTCTTTGGTAATTTTCGACACTGTTTTTTCAGATATACCTAAAACAAAATTAAATTATTTATTATGATTATTTTAGTGATATCCTAGATATATTAAGTTTTTCAAATTCGTACAGTATCGTTTGAAATTATTATTATCCAATATACTTATACAACTAAAATATATAAATCGTATTTAACAATATAGAAAGCCATAATATACGAGCTTACACATACATACATACATATTATGTATTTATCACTTACAAAAAGTACCTACTTTTTCCCACTAGCGGCATAAATGGTAGGGAAATTAAACTGATGCTGGTAGCCCTATTTCACTAACCTGTAATGGCGGCGACCCGAGCTTGTACACATCTTAATGGAATAATTGGGCCCTCGTTACGTTTTTCACGTTCACAAAAGTCTTTCACTTTCAACACCATGATTCTTTCACCACTTTTCAATGTTTTCGGTATGATTTTCTTAAGATATCACAGTCAAACTAATTAAAAATCGCAGAACGTATCTGCCGTGTTGACTTAATTGACAAACAGGGATACCATCATGACGGCAAAGGAACTATTTGATGAAACGCACTTTACCAAGATAAATCAACTAGATATATGACACAATTGAAGATGTCACTTTTGGCCCAAAAATCTCTACTATGTGATTCGACCCCCGCCGAAAATACAAAAATTATCGTTATCAGTTTCAATAACGTATGCAAATATATGTAAACGAGGTTGAAATGTATGCTGCGTTCGGTAACGTGTTTCTACTTATGTAAACAGCAATAGGTATTGTTGTGTAGGCGTATTCAAATATCGAGCGATTCTCACATTTACATGCTTTGAGGTTGGACCATGGACGTCAGCAAGGAAGTTCTGATCACTCTCTCCCTCTCTCTCTCTCTCTCTCTTCGTATGAAGTTACCTAACACTATAGTATCACAAATGGCGTTTTTATTATCCTGGGTCTTGAGTGTGTTTATATATATACATATTTATTTATTATAAAATATAGTTTCGTTGACTTAATATCCCATAACACAAGTTTAAACTTAGTTTTAGTCTAGCTCAAACAGTGTGATTTGTCCTTATTTATTCTTTAAAATGTATTTGAGTTTGTTAGCAAAATGTTAATTTCACCTAAAAGGTCACTTTGACGCTACTATTTCTTTGTTGTAGTTGATATTCTTGATATATAGTTGACCCTCTCCGTATTCGGTTACCTTTTCAAGTAAATTGTAAGTACCTACATACATTATTTGTTTTTTGCCGCTACCAGCCGCTGCCACCTGTTCCAAATAACTAACAAACATATATGTTTTATACAACGTGGAAGGGACATACCCGTAATAAATTGAACCACGGGCTATACTAGATCACTAAAGTATAAAGAAATTAAAATAAAAGGCTAAGAACTAAAAAAAAATTCGACGTTTCCATACAAATAGCCCGGGCGGCTGCACACTTTTTTATAAAAATGCCGAATTTTTATTTTTATTTTTCAGCTGTTATTTCAATTTCATTATACTATAATAATCTAGTATTGTCCGTAGTTCTATTTATTGCGGGTATTTCCCTTCCACGTTGCATAGTTTTGGATTGTAAAACTATTAAAATAACACGAACGCACATAGCACATACTCTGCGTTATACTTAGAGCTTTTAACCAAGTCGTTATATTATTATCACCATTAATATACTTACAATCTTTTAAATTTGCGTAGGTAGGTAGAATCTCTACCTGTTCCAGAATACTTACTTTAATTTCATGTATTGTTAACTAAGTTATAAACGCGGGCATGCGGGCACAATTTCGTCTTTCTAGATCAGGTAGTCTTGAGACGAGCGTTATGTATTAATTACCTATCTAAGAAAGTAGTAGGATGTCGTACCTTTACTCAAATCGTAGTTCGTTAAGAAATAAAATATAGAATTTAAATAGACTAGTCTGACAAGGAGTAATATTTACATTCCAGACAGTGGGATCAATTTACTCAGAAGAGTAATAGAACGCTGACTTATAGGAGGTAGGAGAGCTAGCATATACATATTACCAAATAAATGTACTTACATAAGAATTAACGCGAAACATACCTTTTTTATTACTTTTCGCTAATGTCGATCGGGTTACACAGACGGTAGTCTCACCATAATTTTATGATTCTAGCAAAATTAAAATTGTCGGACAAAGGTGATGTCCGTTCGACACATCGGTTAGCCCTTTGATCAGACTGCAATGAATGCAGAAAATCAGAAATATCTTGCACCTCATGCAAATGGAACGTCGTAACGATCACCTACTGTGAGTGGACTTATTTATTTTATTATACTGCGTATAAATGAAACTGTTGTGATTCGTGCGTGACTACTTTGCTGTGTTGGATTAATTAAATCAGTACAAAATCAAAAGAGGCTACAATTAATCCAATTGCAACCGACAAAGGTCCAAAATAGTCTAAGCCGGTAAATGTGAAGGGCCGCTGATGACGTGCTAGCCTTTGAAGGTTAGACTGTATTATTAAAATACTACAAATCAGTCCAATTTTTGGAGTATGGAAAACAATGTATTTTATCTATCTTTCATAAGTGACTAACAAAAAATATGTAAAAAAATAATGATATAAAATTAAGAGATTGCAATGAGTTTGCAACACAAATTATCTTTTTAGGAATTTTAAGGGTAATTTTATGTTATTTTAATTATCAGGCTGTGACCCAGTTTTCAAGATATACATTAATTATTAAATATTAAAATGCAATAAGTTTCAGTTCATTAGTCTGGTCTCGTCACAAACAGCCAACACCGCGAAAAAGGTCAGGGAACTGGCCGCCCACGCCTGAAGGTTCCCACCGGACGGAAATAGTGCTCATAGTCGATTCAATACGGCGATTACTCACGGCGATCCGTGTGAATCGTTCCATTCACAAATCTGACGGAGCGCCACCTCGGACAATCATCAGGTATTTCCAAATTCTGCGTTACGCACGCGCCCGTGGTTTCTGTCGGTTGCTGATTTCTGCGATCTTTTCGTGATTTTTTCTTTGCCGATCTTAGTTCCAAGTTTTTTGAAATGTTTTCCTGGTATTCAAAATCAGTGGCGGACATTCAATTTGTCAGGTATTCTCGTGGAAACTTTCGAAAATTATCCGTTCTCGGATAACCTGGTAATTTCTGCGATCTTATCATGTGATTTTCAAAATGTCGATCTTAAAATGTTCGTTACTGATCTAATAATTTTTTAAGTTGTGAAGTCTGAAGAATATAAATTACAGACAGTCATGTCAGTGAAGTGATTGCACTATCACACAAATGTAAATATGTATGTCCAGTTACAATAAATGATAATTATACGAGTACACGCATATTATTCATTAATGTTATCGATTACGATCTTTCGCATACGATTAAGAACGTTTTAATAGCCCAGCATGGGGTACGGCTACGAAAAAAGGCTGGAAACTCAGCAGCGGGACGATCTGAAGCGATTGCATGAATCGATACCATTGTATCGAGTGATTTGAGAATATGCTACGTCACGACGTGCTATGCTAAGTAATGCAAAGGTATGAAAAATCCAGTTGAATCATTGGCGTTGGCAATTTTTTTTACAAGCAAATGAATCATGTTCTCGTAGATGTGAACTGATTTCTCTGAAAAGTGACTGTAATCGTCTAAGATATAATTTGGTTTAGATTGCGGTCTCTTGTTGAAGTAAAAACTTCTTAAGGCGCGTTGGGCATTTTTTGAGATGGGAAAAACCATTAAACTCGCGACACTGTTACCGACACCACCTTGTTCAAGCTGTCACTTCTGTCGGCACTCTCGGTTTATTCCTGTCCTCGTTTACATTATATTTTTACGATAAGACTTTTTTTAACATAAATTAGGAAATAGCAATTTCGTTTGATGCTTTTGTTTGATGGTGGTCATTTCAAAGATGAGTATTGTCCACTCGAAGTTTAATTTAAATTTGGTTGTTATCTGTTAAGATATTTATCATAAGTATATTTTCATCCGTAAACAAATAACGAGCATGAAAGATTTATCATTCATCATCAGCTCATTTTTAGTCTCCCTGCAGGAGCACGACCCATTCTGTACTACTATTTATATTTTCGGAAATATGTACTTAGTTCTTTGAGCTCGAGTTAAAATGCATGTTTTTCCATCGTACATTTTCAGTTCGTATTCTGTACTGTGCCTACTACGTATTTGCTGTGAATGTGATAAAATTTCCCGAGTTTCAAATGTGAGATATTTTCGAGTTGGTTCTCGCATGCATCGCTCAGTGCATCGGCTGTGGCGTTGACCTTTACTTTGTTTACCGGCCGGTTCTCGAAGGCCTACTGTTGCATTACCTTGTTTATCTATCTGTGCTGTTCAAGTAGCAACGAACTAAATACAGTTTGTGTCGTTACATAACAGTACTTATTGTATTGATATAGTTAAGTTTTTATTGCACCAAAAGTCCAAAGCATTATGATGGCACAATAATGAAAACAGATGTTAAAAATGACCTTATCGCAAGTGCAATCTTTTCTAGACAGTTATTTTTGTTTCCGTCCGTCTATGCAATTATGTTTTGTATGTTAAGTAACTAGAACTGAACGAACCCATTTAAGTTTTCTTAGAGTTAATTTGACTAAATTTCATGTTTTACATGACAATCAATGAATCTTCTGTCGATGGAATGTTACTTCTTTCAAATTTCATTTATGAAATGTTGTTTTTGTCAAAAGTAATAGCTGTAATTGTTAGTATGGACTGATTTTTGATGCTTTGCTTACCTTTATCTCTATCGCTATCGCCTTGCTGTATTTCAATGTACATAATTCAGAAATTGATAGTCAGTGATTTGTTTTGCTAGTATTTGGGTTATTTATTTAAAACGACGTTTTTCGCACACTCTATTGACTTGTAAGCGTTTTGGCTCTATGCAAGTATGCGCTGTTGAAACAGTTGCCGAGAAACAACTACTGATTTGAGTTATTAATCAGGAATGCAAATTTATATTGCTTGTTAGATATTGTTTATGCTTCTTGATTTGTCTAAAAAATTTTGTAATTATAACTCGAGGTTAATTGTGATTTAATCTGAAATAGCTTTTAGCGAATTAATTTGTCAAATTGCTGTGTCAAATTTTACGCGCAATTCTTAAAATGTCTCTATCTTTTCGTCTAGAAAGTTTTCCTGGACACCCGTCACCAAGATTTTTATCTTCATCATCATTAGAGTCGTAAGTGTTCATAACGTTGAAATACTGCGTTGTCCTTTTTTATTTCAAGAACAATCTTATTTTATCATCAACAACTAACAACTCGAAATTCTCAGCTTATTTATACCGTGTCCCATAAAATTTGGGCCCCAAAGTTTTTGTCCGCTTCGAAGACATTGTGTTTTATAAATTATAAAGCAATCGTTCGATACTTAAATTTATTAGTGTTTGCAAGAATGACCTGTTACATTGTATAATTTTATTGAATGTTTAGCAAGATCACATAACTTTCTGCGTGGACTAGATGATCAAAATATTTGTCAAGAGCAACTTACGTTTAAAACTCATAGGACAGGAACGACACGTTTTTCGGGCCACAAGCAAAATGAGGTACTTTCTCATTTTTATTGTATCACGGCAGCAGTTGAAGTACCTACACGGGTACAGTACGTGGCATTTGACCAGTCACGCACTTCAAAATGTAACTAATGTGGGAGAGCCAACATGTGGCATGCTTGCCTCTCGTTTGTCATCACATTACTGCGTTCGTTTTGAAATTATAATTAAGGGAATTCCGGACCTTCGCTCTTGATGAACTGCACTTCCAAATCAATTTATAAAGCGTGTTTTTCGTTACTTTGAATCGTGTTTGGTGATGAACTGGACACCAAATCACTTCATACGGTATGTTTATCATTTGCATTTGGTATTGATTGTGGTGTTTTGTTTTTTTTTATACTCTGTAGAATCCAATTTTGATATCTAGATTACACTCAAAGTTTCACTCATTATATTTAGTTGATGTATGTGCCTTTTCTGTTTTATTTAGCATATTCATCACATTCTGTTGTGCTGATTAAATTAGATATTTAAATACAACAAATAAAAGACATTTAGGGTCCAACCAACAATACCTAGTTCTTTTTTAGGGTTCCGTTGTCCACAAGGAACCCTTATAGTTTCGTCATGTCCGTCCGTCCGGGCTCGTACTCCGCCGCTACTGCACCGATTGTCACGAAAATTGGTGGAGAGATAGATATTGAAGTTCCAAAAGTTGGTTTTTAAACTTATGAAAAAATGTTTTTTTTTCAGCCCCTCCCATACAACGAAAAGTGAATTAAAAAAATTTAATTGGACTAACTCCAACGTGTGGGGTATCGTTGAAAAGGTCTTTTAAAATGCAACAAAAACTGCATTGAAACTATGTAGATCAAACCCCCCCAGTCTTGAGATAATCTAATACAAAGTTAAAAGTTACGGCGGGGGGCCACCGTAACTTTTGAAATATTACTAAAAAAAATCTGATTTTTTTTGTATATACCTCAAAGTATGTACTTTCAATTAAAACTATAGCGGTCTCGGTATCATAGATAGTTATTTTTTAATACGTCATAAATCGTAAACCGCAATTTACCTTTAGTACTTTTATATTATGTTACTTGCTGCTACGGAACCCTTCATGGGCGAGTCCGACTCGCACTTGGCCGCTTTTTTAATGAAAGATTGTGGGCATTTAAAATATTGCATAAAATTGTATCGCCTGAGTACAACGTTACAAGGCGGCGTTTTATAAAAACTCAAATGAATTAGTTAAATTACTTTCGTAAATCCACTCTATCTTTGATCGGCGAACCTTAATTGACGCCTGCAGACACTCCAAAAGCTATCGGAATTCTAAGTGCTGATTTAAAGCCTAGTTAGCTGTTAGTGTTAAAGTTTTTACTACTAAGGACTTAATGAATTATACCTAGGTTCTAGTAAAACAGAGACTGAGCGACGCGACAGCCGAGAACAATCAAATTTAATTAATTATTGATTTTTATCAGATAAATTAAGACGAATATAACACACCGTAAACATGGACTTGGGTGGTCTATTCAAATGAAACATACTAAACATATCAAAAAATTACAGCCACAGATAAAATGTCTATGATTAATGGCATCTTTAGAAAAATTAAATCAAATGTCGATGGCACTTCATCATCCGAGCGTATTCCCGGTTGCGTCGTCAGCGGTTACGCTTCAGAGCCCGGGGTCCGCTACCTTACCTAGGTGATTCGACGAGGATACTGGTTTTTACACAGAGCGACTGCCGTCTGACCTCCGCAACCCAAAGGGTAGACCAGAACCTAGCTGGGATAGGTACAAACGCTAGATGGCGTTCGGGACCAACGGCTTTACGTGCCTTCCGAAGCACTGGATCATCTTTCTTTTCAGATAATCAGGTGAAGCCTGCAATATCCTAACCAGACTGGAAACAACTTTTCACAAAGTGTGCTTCCCAGTGAACCCACGATGGTGGTGCTTACTACACCGATAAAACCAGTGGATCATAACACTAAGCTAAGCACTATTCAGCTTAAAGTTGCATGAAATTATTTATCACGACTTACTCTACAATGAGCTAATCTCGTGCTCTAGATAAATAAAACAAATTACCGCCTTCAGTTTTGCCTCTCAAGGCGCGCAGTCTTAATTTTTTTTTCCTAAGGATTTATGCCTGGTCTGTATTTGATTTCTAGCATCGTGACGTTTTTACTAAGCTAATCACGTGTCTTATAGCAAAGTCGGCAATGGTTTACGAACCAATAAAATGCATCGCCTGGTGCATTCACACAATAGAAATAAGAAAATGTGGTTTAAGTTCAAAAATATATCTGTTCTGGGGTTGAATACAGAGAGCATTGTGAATTTTAAATTAACAAAGCACATACCTACTAGAGGTATGTGCTTTGTTAATTTAAAAAAAAAACACATTTAACATGATTTAAACCACTTGGCAATTGTACTAATAAAAATAAATGACTTCAATTTTAACTTGGGCAAATACGTTGTTACATTTATAACTAAATATGGGGGAGTTATCTTTTATAATGGCGTAAAATTGAACAAAGGACTTTAAAAAAAAATTGATTATATTTGTAACAATTTTTTGTGTGAAAAAAGCTTTTTGTATTTCAAAAATAAGGATCTCATCCGACAGAAATCTCTTATTTCTCTAATCCAAGTTACATGGTGCATACGATTCACCTTCGGCAGAGAGCGGCAATCCAGGGTCGATGCAGATCGCGTCATTTTCATGCATTTGGAGTACGGCACAAGTAATGGATGAAGTAAAGTCAGATATTTCATTGATTTTGAAGGGCTAGATAAAACATTTTATAACAACAGATAATAACCCGATTGAAACAATAATGATAATCATATTTATTCATAAAAATGTTTACACGTCATCTAGTATTACAAAAAACTAAATCAAATAATATAATTATGTACTTAAAGTATACATTAATTGATAATAAGTTACAAATAAAATTAGTCTATTAATGTCAAAAATAAATTACAAATTACAAAACCATTAATATCAATCTAATAATAATTATGTTTTTTTAATTAACCTATTCCGTCCCACTGCTGGTAATATTATAATCCCCAATAATTATGATCAGTCAATATAATTTCAATTCAATAAAAATTAACTCCAGGCAACTAGCTTATATTGAATTACAAACGGCACTTATTAAATTCTTCCATATTATAGAAAGCGCGCTCAAGAAGCCACTTTTTAGCCTGACTTGGCTAATTGGTAATTGGTATATAATCCAATGATGAGTTGCTTGACTACTGACAAAAATGAGCAACCTCTCTCTTTTACTTCCATTCTGCGAAAGCGTTTATCCGTTAAAATCTCGCTGGCGTCAAAATTTATTATTTCCGCCTGAAGATAAAACAATGGAGTGTTTAGTTTTCAGACAAGATCATTTTACGCACACTTTCATAATCTACTTTTTGGTTTTAAAATATTTCAAAGTATTGGGATAGTTTTCCAATTCAGGTCCGTTTTCAACTCGGCGCTCAATCGTCTACGCAGAGATCAGTAAAATTAAAAGCAAAAATATTAGAAAAATTATTACTTACAAATATTCAGGTCATTGATTAGTTTTTGGTTTAAAAAGAAACACGATTTATGACAGTTTTTATTGAAAATAACTAATGTGAAAAAGTGTCATTTTTAGTAATTTTCCTTGATATTAAACGTGTCATCTTAGGTCAAAATGTAATTTTTTTTTTTACTTAGCATGTGAAGTCGTTTATACTTTAAACTAAAATATCGTACCATTTCTTTTTCGTTAAGTGAATTCGAAAATGCGCCAGCGATTGTATGCGCTAATCGCTCGTTCGAGTCCATCATATATAGAAGTACTAAAAAATCATAGTAAAGTACAAATACAACTTATCAAACAAAAAAATAGTACGATATTTTAGAGTATGAACGCCTTTTTTAAGTTTTTCAGTTTATCTTTTCTCCCAGACCAACAAGGAGAATCACATTCATTGAATTTACAATCTAGTTGGTAGATACATATTTAAATTAAAAATATATTTTTTGACAATTTAATATTCATTTATAAAAAAATATGTGAAACATTCATAATCTTGTAACCTGGACCCCGTCGCAAGATGAATAGGTGAACGGTAGAGCGTGGTGAACTGTGGTGGTAAACAACTAAGTTTATGGTGCATTCGATAACCTTCACGCATTTTGCAGTAATGTTGACTGTTGTTTACTAGACGAGTCGTGCCATGTAACATTGACATTGCTATTGCAAATACATAGGTATTTACATACATTAAATGACTATACATATCTTGTTACTTTTTAACTGTAATATAATGCTAATGTTAGACGGTCGACTAAAGACGATAGAATCAAATATAAAATAGACTTTATTTTTAAATGAACAATAGATGACACGCACTCATCAATAAAAAAAATCATTACAATCTTTAATTAACACAAAACACAAAAAAGATCATTACAAAAAAAATGATAAAAAATACTAAAACGTACAACTACTATTTACCTACTCGTACCATCAAGAAACTGCGTAGTGGGATCCTTTTCTGTAATTATTCCTGATTTCACAAATCGTTTGTACGCTGCTTTTCGGTACAATATTCAATTGTATACTAAAAAAAAATTGCGTCAAATCAAAGCTTTAAGTCTGAAGTTTATTTAAATACCAGGTAATAAATATAAAAAAAGATTATTAACGTAGTTCGAGAACGGCTGGATCTCCTCGAAAACCTTGGTTTGTGCATAAAGTGCACTGTTTACGGCACAACCGACACGCTGCGTTGAAACCAAGTAATCTACATAAAAATAACTGTTTCTCGTCATGATATTTTAAATTATTCCATGAACTTCTAAAATTACAAACGATTTTATTATTTTGCCAGTTTTTACTGATTTATTTTTATGGGTCCGACATCCAAGTCCGATTTACATGTATTCGAAGTAATTTTGTTCGAGAGATTTTTTGAGAACCACTGTAATACGAACGGAAGAAGCATCGAATTAAGATTGCTGCGTAACACGGTGCAACGACGAACGTTGCTCCGAAAATGTTTTGCTTCCGAACAGAACTCGTTCGTTTCTTGTTTATTAAAATTAAACACATACTTATGAGCTATATAAAACAGTGTGGCAACGAGAATGATTTGTTTTATATAGTGCTTTTTTTTCATTATTTCTAAAACAATATCAAAAAAGCTGAATACTCAAAAGTTAAATTTAATTTCTAACACGTTTCAAATGAACCAAAAAAAATGTATCTATCAGGAAAGTTAATCTCTCGTGACATAGAAAGTGAAATGAATTGACTAGATTTATAAAGCAATCGGAAAACGAGTCAAGACCTGAGGACAATCAAACAAAGACTTTCACGCAGATCATAACTGTTTTTATTACGATCATTACATTCTAACTTCATTTACCTACGCTCTAGAAGTTTTAGAACACTAGCACAATACATTGATTACCAAAACTTTCATTGCCGCCACTTACACGCTAAACGAATGTAACAGGACTCCACTGTAACCTACCTATACCTACTATAATTTGAGACGGACCCCTGCATTCGATGCCGCTTCCAGTCCGCGTCTTGCATTTATTTCCTTGATTTACTGCCTTCTCCGCTTTCCTTGAAACTTCCTTTTGTTCGAAAACAAGTTTTTCTAAACAGCTTTGTTTTAACATTACCATTGTAACCTTTGCGGAGATGTAAAAATAAACATTTCGGCTTTACGACCCTTCGCTATTGTGTACCGATTTTGAAAATCTATTATGTTTAGTAATTTTGTTTGCGAGTAACTTTTACTTGTTATTGATGTTCGTAAACATGTTTCAGTGTTTTCTATTGTTTTCCTGGGTTTACGTTACAGCCGGAGCGTAATAAAATGTAAATATGATCAGGTAAAAGGTTGGGAACAATGCAGAAGTTTTATGATAGCTCAATGTATACCACTGAAATAGCAAACCGGCGTATTTGCCTGAACTAAATAAGCTAGCCTAAGTTTATAACATAACATAATACAGGAGTAAGCGCAAATAAGCGTTCATATGTTTTATAGTCGTACAGTACAACACAATACAACATAACAATAACAAATGAGTAACGTATAGTTCTTATATTATGATTATGTATGTTGGAAAAGAATGATGTACATACTTATGTTTTATAGTCATAGCGAGAGCCTCCGTCCGAACGTATGAAATCTTTAGGGACAAAATTCTATACGATAGAACCACAGCAAAAGCCGTTCTGTGCACTGCAACAATTTTATGTATACGAACGAAAATAACCCTTATTACAAAAAAGTCTCTACTCGTAATGACTATGTACTCGTAGGTATATGTAGCGTAACGTAGTCTTATAATCATAAGAATTGCTTAAACTTCAGATTTTAGTTATTTATTTTTGTATTTGAAATTTTAGTAGGTTCAATTTTTGTAAGAACCTGATATTCGTTTCGTCTTTTTTTCCCGACGTCATCATCAAAGCTTTTATATTTTTGGTGAAAACAGACTTTCAATATACTTGTTCATAAAAATTGATTCATTGACATTTTATAAATTTCAATGTTCCAGAATTACGTCGTCCATTTACAATTTAATTTAATAAAAACGAATAATCAGAGATATTGAAGTTATGTGACAGCAAGCGAGGCTGAAAATGTTAATTTTCACTACGTTGTACTGTACAATGTACATTCAAAATGTTAATTTTCGCTACGTTGTACATGTACATTCAAAATTTATAAATTATGTATGTATTTATAAATTTATCTGATGTTCTATACGTGCATGTTTATATAGGAGCTCAGTGGCCCGCTAGCGTTTTCGCAAGATAAGCAACCCCGGGCGTGGTCCGTACTTGGATAGGTGACCACAAGTGGTATAAATAAATCTCGAGCTTCTGCGTGCTTTGGAAGGCACGTTAAGCCGTTGGTCTCGGCTGTAATTGTTGTATGGCAGTCGTCAAGCTATGTCAGATGCCTATAGGCAGCTTGACATTAGTGTTGGCCACTTAAACACATGAAAAACAATCAATGTTTATTTATTTCTTTAATTTATTGCACTTACAATCAGCTTAGCACTATTTACCAGGAATATGTTATGAGTAGAAGACCTCAGTATAGATAAAATATGTTCAAGTTTCGTGTTTAGTTTTCAGTCTAGACCTAGATCGATACAAGCCTGGCTGTTATGCCGTAAGACGCAATAAAACCAGCTTATAAACGACAGCCGCTTGCGCCATCTTCGCAAACTAACTCTAACCACTAATGCGCTGCTACAGCTACTCTGTTGATGTACTATTTTGATGATCCAATGATTTTTTTGTTGTTTTACACATTCCTATAAGTAACATGTTGTGTTCCAGTCATTAAAAATTTTACTGTCGTCTTTATAACAACTGATTAAATAAGTTTTTCGTAAAAAAAAATCGTACATATTTATTGTAAGGCCGAACTACTTATCAAGACAAATATATAAGCCCAAACTCGATGGGGTTGCTTCATTTTATAACAGGGTTCCTAAGTTAATGTGGCCACCTTCCGGCTCCATCATATGATCAGGTTCTTGTTATAATAACTGTTTTGCATTGTCATATAATCATATGATATATATACATTTATCATACAAAATTTAAAACCAAAGGAAAAGGAAACCGGGTAGTGGTCACTGCGCCTTCCATAAATGCATTTAAAAATAGACTCGCCAAGTGGTTAAGGACAAATAAAGATAAAGTGTCGTTAATAAATCTATGAACTGTGAAATGAAGACTTTATGGACTCTCAGCGATGTGTGAAACAGACATATCAGCTCTTAGCTGCTCGTCTATAATAAATAAAATAAATAAGTGGCTCAAATTTTACTTGCAAGATTTGACCCTAACAAATAAACAACAAACAGGGTAAGCTAAGTAAAAGGTTGTAAAAATTCAGCAGAAAAAAAAGTGGCGTAGAGTAAAATTTGATCGACGACGTCTAAATTCGAAACTACTCGTATAAATTTCAATCGTACATTATCTAATATATGATTTGGTGTATGAGTTAACTAAATATGCAAAATTCCATCGGAATATTGAATCGGCAATTTTGCAAACTAGTGGAATTAATACGGAGTGCGGTCACATATTTGCTTTGGTTAATGACGAAAATATTCGACGACGAGTGCGTTGTAATGGTTGATAGCAATTAGCCATACAATAGATTGGATAGTGCTCCCATTACGTCACTGGTTTAAATTCAGCCAAGTTCCGATTGTTAATCCGCGGTGGCATTCAGATCGCGTAGTTTTATGTTAAACATTTTGATAGTAGTTCACTGGACAACAAGGTTTTTGCCGCAATAAACTAAAAGCTTAACTTATATTACTTAACTCAGTATGTATAATATGAATCCGTTAATCAAATATGCCTAACAGCTCTAGATTTTATGATATCTGATGTAGAAAACTGCAATTTTTATCATTTCCAAACAATAATTTCTTTCTTTACTGTTAAAAAATTTATTATTTCCATTTTATAAACGCGTGAGATATAGTGGAAGCTTTTGCTCTTTGTTACAGCGTTTCAGTCATTACTTCATTTAATATCAGTACGGGATATATAAAATTTTGCTGAAGACTACATTTCCTCATACTATTTGCACTGTAATTTTTGTATTGAAAATAGCTTGGCAAAATAAACCTCACAACATCATTGCAAATAAGAGTCATCTTTATTTGATGATGTGTAAGGTTAAATTCATATACTCATAGGAACATGATTCAAATTTTGTTTTGAAGACATTAAAATGCATTGTCTGTACAAAACACGCATTAGGATATAAAATCACTGTAAAGACTTTAAGGTCAAGATTTGATCGTCGTTGTTTACTCAATTTTTTACACTCATTACAGCCGGTGTCAGGAATGTTCCGTAAAATAGGTACCTACTTACTCGTATGTCTGAAGTACATTACTATGTATAAATATTTTACACAATAAAAAAATAAATAGATAGGGACCAATCAACTCAGTAATAGGCGCCCTTTAACAATACATACTTATTAATAATTAATTTATTACCACGAAAGCTCATTCATATTTCTAACCATATTTCGATAATAGCTGCGTTTTTGCATAACTTCGTGTTGGGTCGTCAATTATAATGTGTTATGGCGTGATGGTAAGATAGCAAGTGCATGTAAAAAGTACCGCTATGCCTAGGGTTCAATGCATTTGTGTTCTTTTCTTGAAGGCTGCTTGCTGAACTGTCCAATGGTTGGTAAATATTCAGTAGAAGCAAACGAACAGAGATCCCGGATGGGTATAATTCTACTAATTATTCTCATTATTTCTTCCAACTGAAGCTAGTGTTTTCTTTAGTTTTTTGTACAATAAAGATATTACGTCAAAAATAAACAATGACTGTCGTTCTTCCTGCCTAAAATCTTAAGTTCAGAATCACGTCTATCTTTAAGAATATAGATACTTGAATCTATGATATAGACCCAAAGGCAGTCAAGCAAGGTTATTGCTTACTCATTATCCTCAGATCGTTTATAGTAGTGTATAAGTTTAATCTTCGAATTTAGCATAATTCTGCACAGGTAAAATCGTATAGCAAACCTTTTTCATAACGAAAACACCAATAAAAGGAGGAGATGTAGGCAGTTTGCGTCATTTAAATTCATCGCAGCCGTAGCTCCAGTTAGGTTTCTATTATCTGATGTTCTATGCGAGTGTACTAAGCGTGTGAAAGCGGTTATTTTGGTCCATGGCCAGCGCCGTGGGTCGGCGAATGCAAGGCCTCTGCATACTGTTGCAATAGCTGCAGTTGCACTCTAATGCAACTGAGGCACTACGAACGTTCTCGAACCGGTACCGCGATTTATATGCCCGGTTCATTTGCATACATAACGCCTGGGAACATAAAAAAGGCCCCAAATCTTTTCACCTTTTTGGAACGGAAACAAAAAAGGGCATTGATTAACTCCATATTGATGGCCCTACAACTGCAAATTAGAACTTTTATGCGGGCTCGAGGGGATTCTCCAAGTTCTGAGTTGACAAAGCGCCCCGAATGTTGCTAGATCCTCGTTCGAATAAAATCAGTGCGACGGGAGTGAAAGAGAGGCTTAAGACCGGAATCTCGAGCAAAAAGTTTCGGGGTACATATTTTAGATTTTATCTCCGAAGACGGCGAGATTCGAACAGCACCTTAGTTATGTAAAGTACGAAGTGGTATTAAACCGATCACCTTATTTGTAACTATTTATTAAAACAACTTTAAGGTCGATGTAGGTAGAACATTAGCAAGGTATTTTCTTAACAAGTTTATGTACCTACGCACTGTATGGACACATAGCGCGACGAACTGATGGCCGATGGGACAAAAAGGTTCTCTAATGGTGACCACGTAATGGCAAACGAAGCGTGGGACACCCACCTATACAAGGTGATCAGACGACCTGACCATGGTCGCTGGAAAGCGCTGGATGCAGGCCGCTCTGGATCGGTCATTTTGGAAAACCTTGGGAGAAGCCTATGTCCAGCAGTGGACGTTATGCGGCTGAAATGATGATGATGATATGTACCTATATGGTAAAAATTAAATTATGCAGCCAATGTATTTTACTTAAAGTAACTTGCCATTTCCTTGTTAATGTAATGACTTTGTCTAAAATTTTTAACCCATCATTTTATGATATAAGACTAAAGATTTTTGTTGTTAACAAGAATATCTTAATATGTCGCGTCTAATTGTTAAATCAGTAGTTTATTGCCTAATTATTGATAAATTTCTTCATATAAATATTTTGTTTGTAATAACTTTATTGTACCAAAAATTTAACACATACTACGAAAACATAATACGAAAGAGCAAATATACAAAGGCGGGCTTATCCCATGTAGGGATCTCTTCCAGTCAACCTGCGATAGATTGTGAGGATATTTACTCTGTTATATATAAGGTAGAAGCCGGTACGTATAAATTTAACTACAAGATACTTACATATCTACACACATAAATATATACGAACATACTTACATAAATACATATAGCAATACACATAAACAAACTATACATAAAGTATATATCATACATACATACATAGGTATATATTTAATAAATATTAAAGATAAGTACTTAATTCAGTCCAAGCATGACGTAACCAGAGAAGACTTCGATAATCTAGTTTTAAATGAATCCAGTGAAGGTGCCATCCTTCATCAGCTGGAAGTGAGTTCCAAAGCCTTGCCGCCAAGACTTTAAACGATTTGGAGTAAGACTGTGACGAATGCGGTGGGATGTCCAAAACGAGGCTGCTGGCTGTGCGCAAACGACTATCCACAATCCGAAAATTAAATTTGTAATGGAGGTAATCAGGGGAAGAAGGATTAAAAAGGGCGTTGAAGAGGAGGCAGAGAATGTTGCGACATATCCTAACAGGTAACCAATTTAGCTTCTTGCGAGACTCCGAAATGTGATCAAATTTTCGAAGGTTGAAGTCTTACCTAATACAGTTGTTTTGGAGGTTTTATTCTAGTTATAAAGTTCACGTGTAAAATGGAATCAACGCATATCACATACACAAGCCACCATTTCGAGTACCTATCAAAATCATGATTTACGTAAAGTCGTAGGTTAAGTGTCATGTCACCCAATAGTTATTTATGGTTAACACCAATCACCAAAGCTCTTTAGAATAAACAGAAATGTTTCCCATGACTCACGCACAGTTGACAAGTTGGCCTGCAAAGTTCACTAATTCACAAAGTGAAGTGTGTACACTTCAAAGTGTAAATCACTCAGATCTTATTGAAATATCGATTGTTTTGTTCAAACTCCTGTAGTGTTTTCGATTAATAGAGCTGTTTGGGAATTTTGAAGATATAACACGAGGTTTTGTATTGATTTATGTTACTTTTGAATCTTAACACTTTTCAATTTTCATGGACTGAAACAAGATAAGGACAAATCATACAGATTGAGTTAGCCCCAAAGTAATTTTTAAATTTGAGTTATTTATACTTAACGATACTGCTGTATATGAATTGGAAGTCAAACAAAATCTAGATGATAGTGTTAACCTTATTGGCTTAACTATGAGCACGGGTGCCATCGGGAATGCAAAAAGATACCAACCAATTATTATGGGCAAAAGATACAATAAACGTCACAATTTGTAATGTTTCCATCTAACCAAATTTTATTCGTGGCCAATTTCAAAGAGCACAATAGTAACAATAACCATTTAGGATGTGATCTGGAAGTTTAGGTGACATAAGCCGGGTATACGGTCTGCAGTCAGCTAAGCTGACGCAAAGCTCGGCACACAATGCGATCGGAGTCTTTGGTTGGGCCAGAGACGTGGCGTGGGCGAGCCACGAAAGTACTCCTCCGCTCCATTCAGACAAAGCCCAAAAGCTGGCTTTCGTATCAGTTTCGTATCATCGTATCATAAATGCAATATCTGTCATAGAAGGTGAGCCTTTTTGTAGTATGAAACAAATCTACTTATATCTATCTAATATTAACCATTTTGTTGACAGAAAAAAATTGGCGAATTTTCATTCAGTCTTCAATTAAAAAATATGTATGTATTACCCAAACTATATGGATTTTCTATGCGGAAAGACAAAGAAGCGCAAGTCGATGTGCAGGTGTGTGAACTACAAAGTTTATACTATTTAAGTACAATGCGTAGCCCAGAATGAGTCCTCTTTACGCAGGAGGTCGATAAATGCCCAATGATGAAATACTGAAACGGTACAAACAGAAGCCTTATTTAGATATTCGATATCTATATAACCATTACGACCAACAGGTAACAAACTTCATGTTATCGTAGCAAGTTTGTGTAATAACGACACCCGAGACGCTAGCAGGCTGCGACCGAAACAAAGGATATTGAAACGTTTACCTCAGACCCTTGCGGTTTGCGAAACGACTCTTTATGCAACTACCGCTCTAGGCTGGTTTCCGCAACGTGCCACTTTCAAAGACCCTCGCATCACCATCGATACTGTTCAACTCCGATTCGACTCGCAGCTCATCTTCCGCTGGTTATTCTCGGTCAACTGTTAGCGAAAACTGGTATCTTGAGACTGTGCTAACTTGGTGAAGTGTTCAAACTGGTACTTATTGTTATAAACCGAACAATCTATTTGGTCTTCGTTATGAACAACTTAAACTGGGAAACGATACAAGTGATGGTTATTCGGAACCATTATGAGCTCCTGCTGAGGACGTAACCGATTTTCTCTTACATCAAAAAATAGGAAAGGTGTTGTGCGTAAAAGAGGAGTGAGTATCATAAAAAGTTAGATATATTTTGCACATATAGAAGGTACCTCGTAAGATTTGTAGATTTAGTAGGGCGATGTAAGTGACACATTTCATTTGGTCCTTCGACCATTGTTTCTTGCAATGTTCGGGCGGCACTATAGAGGATCTTGAAAAGTGCGGCGAATGTTTTTTAGAGATTAGTGCAAGGAGTAATTTTAGTCAATAAAGAAATAAAGAAAGAAGTTACACTTAATTTCTTGAGTGATTTTGAAATTAATGGCAGACATTTGGTCCAACCAGCGTCCAACCAAATGAAATCTGTCACTCATATAGCATTTTTAGGTATTAATGAGAAGGAAGCTACTATCACACATATCACGTGCGTAATCATGCGGCTACTACTAATACGAGTAGGTATTACGATACGATACGACTGAGCTGAAACTGTTTAGACTCCGCTGAGTTCTGTTGCACAACAAACAGATTCATAGCGAATGACCGCAGTGAATGCATTTAGGGCGCGGTCATCGTACCTTACTGCAGCGTGTAGGTGTCGCGCTCCGGTGACGTCGATGCTTATCGGCCCACAATTAAAACGTTGTTTCGCGACCTGTTGCTTCCCCCCCGCTCCGCCGCACTGGCCTAGCTGCGGCCACTCGACCGGACCGTCCGACCCTTTTAAGTTCCCATTCAACTTGTAAAGGATTTATTGCATAAAGTTAAAGTTGAAGTTGGGATGAGAGACTCGATTCACTCGATTAACCACGTTTGGGAACTTTACCTCCGCATCTGTGTACTCATGTCAAAAATCTCGATTCTCGACTCGAGCTCGTCTTTAGACGCGCGAATAAATTTCTTTGTTCGACAGTACAAATTGCCATATCAATTAAAGAACAGAGCCATACTGTTTACAACACACGATCTCGATACCGGCACGTGCTTTCCAATAAAAACTTTGGAGGTCAAGTGTAGTAGGCGTATTTATATCGGAGCGAGGCTATGCGCCGCGTCTGCGGGGGCGGTCATTAACTGGGTCGCGCGGGGACAAAGACCTCAGCCCCCACCGAGGGGGAAATCTGGGGGTGGTTTCGCTTTCCTGCGACGTCGGCTGCTCTCGGCGTCGCTCGTATCTCGTATCGGTTTCGTGAAACACCCCGATCTTTCCGCGAACTAAAACCAAAATGCTTCTTATATATGTGTGCGAGTCGAGTGTTCAGCGATCGCGAGTACTACGGGTCCACCTCAAGGGGATTAATTTGGAAGTTCTCATAGCATTAATTCGCGTCGGCAGCAGTTTTCCCTTTTCGCCGCTAAATAAGAAAATTCCCGAGATTGAACTGTCAAAACGATTACGCCTTGATTTTTTTTCGCCTTTGTTTTGCTCTTTATGACTTAATATTCGTCCGACAATTTCTCATCCGGTTTTGTTTTGGCAGTTCGTAGGGTGACTCGAATGAATGAATGCATAATGTTATTTAATTATGCAAATCGGCACACAATGACGCGCCGGCGACATCGACCTGCAACTCGCAGGAAATTGGTGTCATGTTCCGAACATGTGAGGGCATTGACGATCTTCGAGGAAGGCGGTGCATGCACTCTTAACAATGATACCTTGTTTTTTAATGAGCCCCTGACACTTACAAGCACTTTTTTGTAAATATCCGCCTGTAAATAAATTCGCTGATAAAGTTATTGCTATACAGTCTGCAACTTTTATAGCGCTACTATGTGGTTTTTTATTAATAAAAGGAGTTCGGATTTAACAGTTCTGTTGTAATAACGTAATTGTCTGAATTTTCGAGCTACATTTTCGTAAGTATATTTTGTTCCCGCTTCTAATATAACCATATACCTAATATTCATTGAATGTCGTTACGGACTCTACCAACAAACAACAAATCCTGATGTGACAAATATGATAGTGGCAGGTTATTTAATGACTTTAGTTATTTCTTCATATAAGTTAATGTTTAATTTGTGGTGGCGTAAGTACATTATTGTTTTCAATAGTATTCAATTATAATTGCTTTACTCTTGTTGAAGTCAAAATTCAAAATGACTTATTCGAACGTCTTCGAAAACTTGGCATCAATAGGGATGATGACTGGAAAAGTATTATTCTAATTAGTTCGTTAGTTATATTATCCAAAAATAATGTACCCATATTTTTCAGTTCATCAAAAAAGTAAAAAATCACAAAGATATAGAGTATCTAAGATCCAGAGTGGGGGCTTGTGACGTCACCAATATGTAAAATTCGTACGAAAGCGTGACGTTACGCGAAATTTAAATGCGCTGTATCTTCGTCATTTATTGTTTCTCAGAGACAAGAAAAAATATGTGTACAATATTTTTTAATAATCTAACTGATGGGCCAAAAATATTTTTTCAGTCATCATACCTATTCTTTGTTCAGTGTGAACTTACAAACGAAATCGAAGTAATTTATTTATATTTTTTTATTGTTTCTAGAATTGAATTAATTTGTTGAATGTATTTGAATCTTCACATAGATTGTCCGCAAGATATATGTTTTCATGTGTAAGATTTTAAACAAAATCAACTCAAAACAACTTCTTTTAATAAAACACGGGCTGACTTTATTTACCCTAAACTAATTGACATCTAGTAAAATGACACGACTTTATTTGCACTAATGTGGACTTAATTTGGGCAAAAAAGAAGAATGTTTGTTTGACTTATTCTCTTACACTCAAATACCAGTAAATTGTGCTTCTAAATCAACCAAACTGTATGTTACGTATGTTATGTTCTATATATGTATTGTATAGAGTGTATTTGTACGCCGAGCAATGTACCCGCTAAGTGCATAATCATAGAGTTTCATTATATAGATATGTCATCGTTAAAATCTTCAAAGTCGGATAAAATTTCTCTAATAAATAGTTTATCATAACTAGCTAATAAATAAAACAAAAAAGTTGTTGTTATTACGTAAAACTTATTTTTCACGTAAGGGTTGGATCTCATCTATCAGCACGGAACAGCACTTTCCTATGCTGCTATCCTTTTCTGTTGCTCAGAACAGTAATTTGATAGAGTGAGAGATGGCGACGAAACGCTGCAGCACGGGGTGCTGAAGCGTTCCGTCGCTCTCTCTCGCTCAAGCAAATGACGCAGAAAAGGATAGCAGCATAGGAAAGTGCTGTTCCGTGCTGATAGATGAGATCCAACCCTAATTCTTTGATAGATATATGATGATATATTTAGCGAATGAAGCCTCATTACGTGACACATGTCATGCCTGATGTGCTGAATAGGTCTCAGTTTCTGTAGTCCACATCTATTGTCTGCTATACTCGTACGTAGCATTACGAGACGTAGTAATTAGCATTATAATTGTCTCCCCGACATGCCAGTGCGTTTCTGAAGCAATGACGAGATTGACGAGTTGTACCACGTAATATATGTAGTTAAATCAGAACAGGTAGCTTACTACTACGAGTATTTATATCATGCAATTAAACTAGAGTAAAAATGATGAATATGTTAATGACATAACATTATGTGTTTATGTCTATAATTGAACGCAACGCATATACGAGTATTGGGAACTTAGATAGAAATAAAGTGTCAGCAGCGAGACGAATTTTAACTTAAATAGTCATAATAATTCAGGCTGTTTAATCAATAATAATAATCATGCGATGTTTATTCATCCGTCCGAGTTCATTTTTACCAATATACTGCTTAACTTTAATACCAAAACGAAATTTGTGGTAGTTTGATGAACGCTTCAGTGCAATGAAACGTTAAATATCTAGATATAATGATGATGATCTAGATAATAGATATATTGTAATAATAATAATTCGGCATTGAAGATGTAGAAAAATCAATAACACCATTATGAATAAGTGTTATGTAATATTTACTGCATTTTATATTGTTTTCCTCTTTTTCGGATTGTGTTTATTGTTTTTATTTTTATTTTGAGGTTATTGGTTATTTTGACGACCCCTGGGGCCTAGTGGTCGTCGCCAGTCTGTCACACCGAAGGTCCCGGGTTCGTTCCCCGGTGAGTTCAAAATGGAATGATCTTTTTCAGATTGACCTGGGTCTTGGATGTTTATCTATATATGTATTTATTACTAGCTGTGCCCGCGACTTCGTTCGCGTGGTTGTCGGAATGTTATATAGCCTAAAGCCTTCCTCTATAAATGGACTACCCAACAAAAAAAGAATTTTTCAAATCGGACCATTAGTTCCTGAGATTAGCGCGTTTAAACAAACAAACAAACAAACTCTTCCGCTTTATAATATTAGTATAGATAAAATGTAGTATTGTTTAGTTAGTATCCCGTAACACAAGTCTCGAACTTACTTTAGGGCTAAATTAATCTGTGTGATTTGTCCGTATATATTTTTTTGCATTATGTACTCATTTCGTAGTTTGGCATATCTATCGCATTCGCACTCTCTGTCTGCGCCGCGTGGTGTGGCTAGACGTGTGTGGCGTGTTGCGGTAGGTCGGCTTTCGCGAACGTCGGTCATGTTATAACTATGCAATACATGCATGCATTCAAACATTGGGCTAAATTATATGTTCAATCTTGCGGCGCTACTATTGACTTCAATTTCTTTATTCTCTTCTTTGGTATTTCTTTTACTTATTAGTGGCTCTGTGAGCTGTAAACCTCGCGACTAACCCCTAACCCGTATCAGTTAATAAGATAAAAAAGTTGCGTCAAATGTTTTATGATATATTTGAAATTTTTTTTAAATGGCTGAATAATGAATATAATAAAGTTTCAAACGCGCATATCTCCACCATTTTTAAAAATTTCCGAAAACGGAATCGACAAAAAATTAATTTAAGTTATCGAACCTGCTTATAAAATTTCATGAAAATCAGTTGATAAATGTGACCTGTAGCCTGTAGGCGAAAACAAACCGACAGACAGACAAACTAACGGACAAAAGCATTTTTGGCCAATCTCAAAACTGAGGCGCTCTCTTCGCTTGTTTTTTTAATTGCTATGGCCGCTATATCATCAAATACTAAAAATAAGAAAAAATAAAAATTAAAGGGGGTCGTCATTCAATAAACGTGTTTTTACAGCAATTACACTTTAAAAAGAAAATTTTACTAACTATCATATATATATTTTAAGCATATTATAATCATCATTAATTGACCGAGCGAGCGAAGCGAGCGAGGGCCATTATTCAAGTTGAGGCGAAAACACATTGTTTGTATGTATTTTTGTTCCGCGATCACTGCCGAACCGATGGTCCGATTTTGATGAAATTTGGTAGGCATGTAGGAAATATCAATAGAAGTTTCAAGTTCGTTAGGCAGCAAAATCGGTTCAGTAGTTTTTGAAATATTAATAAAAAATCGCGAGGTCTAAGTTCGCGGCGAACTACTAGTATATTTAAGAACTATGTTCTTGTCGATGCAGTATATTCCATGTCTCCCGGTCCTCAGCCAAATGCTTGACTTCCCTATACGACACGACTTCTGCCTTTTCTTTTACTTCATCCATGAACGCCCTTCTTGGCCTTCCTTTTCCTCTTCTTTTCTCGATCTTTCCTTTCATGATATTTTTGATGAAATTATCGTGTCGTATAAGTGTCCAAACATTTTCCCCTTCTTACATCGATTGTCTTTATTAACGTTCTCTTCTCCTTAACACGTTCCAGAACCTCTGTATTCGTTTTTTAATTTCTCTGTTTTCTTAAATAGTTCACAATATACTCGTATGCATATTTAGCAGAAATCTATAAAAATGATGACGTTATTTTATTTAACTGATACAAAATGATAATTTGGTTAGACCACGTGTACGTGTTTACTGGTTCTTATTCTGTGGTTAGACCTACGAACAATAATTCTCTAGAATAGTAAGAAATCCCGAAAAACCATTCCACGCGATATGTTCGGGCGGGGCTTAAAATATGAACAGCGCGGCGCGACAGTTCGCAGTCATGCGGTTGCGTCGCAAGAAGTTTCCCTTGAGAATATTGCTGTTTTTGCGATAATCGATTAATTAAAAATGTCGTCATGTGCCGTGAAGTGGTGTAGAAGCCATACAGACATGAAAATTAGTTATAAAAAAAAGTAACACGCAAGAAAGGATATTTATTTTAGCGTAGCGTACTGCATAATAGGTTCCATCCGCGCGTTATATCTCACCGCTCATTGCGTTGACTGCCCCACTCGACCGACGACGACGCGTGACCTTGTCGCGACCAATCGCATGCATCTTTGTCTATGTGTGCGTTCGAGTGTTTCGTTGTAATTACTGTTCGTTTGTTTGAGTAAATGGAATCAGAATCGAAGCGGTGAATGTAGGAGCGTTAGGTTTCTAGAGAATTATATTTCGATGGGTTAGACATTGAAATAGCTACACTATCGGTCGACTCGACTATCGTGTTATTTTATGGAGTAACGGTCCTGTACAACAAAATTAGGGAATAATTACTTCTTGGAAGTACAAAAATGAATACAAAAAGAGATAAAAAGGCTAATTGAACCACCGCCAAAATAACAAAAAGTAGTACCTCTTTGTTCCCGCGAGGCCCGTTATGGTCAGTATGCATAACCCTGGGGGTTTAACAACGGTTAAATTGAGAAAAACTCCGTTCCCCTCCCACTAGAGAAACATTATGCGTAGTGGTCGCTCTAATTGCCGGTTTCTTACGTGGTGTTGCGAATAGCAATTTATTTCAATTTTAAGTTTTTTGCTGTTGGTTCTGTTGTTAATTTTTGTTGCCTTTATTTATTACATTACACTTATATTTTAGACAAGGTGAAGAAGCAAATGACCTTGAAGTGGCGCCCTCATTTAAAATAAATTGTTAACTCGTAAATATGGTGAAAATTTCCATATTTCTCAATGTTAGGCACGAAATACTCGTAGCCCTTTAAATTATTTTATGAACCACCGTTGAAAGTATTTACATTAGTCCGTCTTGCTTTAAAACTTGCCTCCGCCAAAAGTGGCCACTTTTGGCGGAGGCAAGTTTTAGAGCTAGACGGATCACCAATAGTAGTTTTTTAGCCCTTTCATTTGATACCCCACTTGGCATGATTTTATTTTTAATTTATTTATTATTATTATTTTTATGGCCTATAGAGGACACAGTGGTATTACTGACTGTGGCGTCACATAGACTATAACCAGCGAACAGCCAAGAAGATTCCGACGATTCCTTATTTGTCAAGGTATCATGGATATCTTTGAAGATACCAGGGAGTAGATGAACATACATACATACAGTGGCGAGTTACATAACGCTCTTTTTAGCTTCGCTGTAGTCGGGTAAAAAGACTATGCATATTCCACACATTAGCGCTGCTAACAATGTAAAATGATAATAGAGTATCATTTAATGAATTGCTATTCATCTTACTTTGTATCACTTTAAAAAATCTTGCAAGAAGTGATGTTTGATGTTGATGAACCGATTAATTGGTTGCTAAACCTGTTGTTATCTTGTTCCAGGTATTACCAACTCCCTACGTCATGACAATGAAAATCACTGGGTGTACTTACGTATACACGTCAGCCAGGGGTTTTCATTTCATTACAGCGCGAACATCAATTACCCCAACGATGATGAATTGATATACTTCGACCGACCTTTAATTGTTATACGGTATGTAATCTCTTTGCTTAAACAAATCGTTTAGAATATCGATACTCTTTTATATTATTTTTTTTTTATTTTGTACTTGATGAGATGATAGCATGCTGATGGTATTCCAACCACTTCCACGTTTGAGATAACCATTTCCATTTATTCCATAAACCCTTCGATCAACAATACTATAAGATAACGATTAACGCGTTACTTACAAAATCAAAGAAAAGTTATGTCCACTCCACTTGAATAAGAAATAACCTAAGTACCTACTGTAAAGTCAACCTTATCAAACTACTCATAAAGTTTTCCTTTCGTTGATTATCTCATACTATATACAACGTGGAAGGGACATACCCGTAATAAATCAAACCACGGTGTATACTAGACCATTATAGTACAATAAAATTAAAATAACAGCCAAAAAACAAAAATAATTTTCGGCATTTCCATACAAAAGTGTTTAGCCGCCCGGGCGATTTGTATAGGTATGTCGAATTTTTTTTTGGTTTTTTGACTGTTATTTTAATTTTATTATACTTTAGTCATCTAGTATAGCCCGTGGTTAGATTTATTACGGGTATGTCCCTTCCACTTTGTATAGGTACTTATGACAAAATAAGAGCTCACCGCGCCGGAGGAGTGCGCTTTCATATCAGAATTGTTTGCGGCGACACGATATCTAGTTGTATTGTTGACCGAAGCATAAACCAGATTGCAATAAGCAACTAGTGAGACTGTTTCGCAGATTTATATTTCAAAAGTGAAAGAGCTAAGGCTAAGAAACAGTATAACAAAAGTTTTTCATCACTGTGTGTTTAATGACAGTAGTTTAATTTATACCTATCGCTGTGCATTTATTTACAAATACATTAAAGTTTCCCATAGTAGTTGAGTAATCGTCTGGTTCGTAACCTCTTGGACGTAATGTTATACAATTATTATACCCACTGCGGTACATAACACGCGTCGATAACTTTGCTCACTGAGTTGTCCAAGCGTTAGGAGATAGCGAATAATTTAAAGATAGAGATTATTTAGTTCGACTTTTTCATACCATTTCTGGTCAGCGACTGGTTTAATTTCGCGGACAATTTACACAACGAAGGTATAAATAAACTCACTCACAATATTTACTGCGGTATAAACTATAAACACCCTTATAACTACACTATCCAAGTAGAAGGGACTGCCGTATTTACAATTTAAGAAATTTATTTCTAACTCTATGGACGCAAAACAAGCTACCGCCAAGACCAAGGCCGACCAACGAGGGACGACTTAAACGAGTATTTACATCGGAGAGATTGTGAACCCTGTCTGTCAGTGCAGGTTCGTTTACAATTTAACGGTTTAACGTGGAAAGATTATAAACTATTGTAAATTAATAAGTTATATTGTGAGCAGCACGGTACAGTTCACAATTTTTCGAAAGTTGATAATCTCTCGCGATTCTTTATAAAGTCCCGGTGTTCACAATCATATGGTGACATATACGTAACACATACGTCTTTACGCTAACTGTGCTAAATTGTAGGGGGTCGAGATTTTCATTGATTCATTGACAATTAAATACATCTTTTCGTTTTCATGCTGTAAGAGATCAACACATGCTTCTTCTTGTCGAGCCAAAATGGTTCCAATATAGTTTTGAATGATATTTGACTAGTATATGGCCACGGCGCAGCGATCCCTCTGTCGTTAGCCTCATTAAGGTCTTTAACTGGTGTGCTGTCAAGGCGTCTGACATATTTTAACGACTGTCTTTTAGTGGCAATAATCAATAAGTGTGATGTTTCTATACATCACTAGCGATGGTGTTGCCGTAGGTTCATGTTTTCTAGAAGGTGTGGATATCCCCGTTTATCGCTTACTGTTCCCGGGTTGATTTGATAACATGATCATTTGATGGTATTTGTAGTGTTAGTTAGGTAAGTTTTATAAATGTGCAGTGCACTAGTAGTAATGCTGCTTGTCAAGGAGCATTTGTGATGAGCTTTGGTGTTTTGGTTCAGAAGTTTTGCGATATTTACTTTCTTCAGTTTGTGGCTTGGACCAAACCTACCAATAAACTGTGCGTTATCTCGTCCTCTCAGAGTGTGAATTATTTATGGTTCAACATACTGATAGCTGTATCTGAATTCGAGACCGTTTCGTATACGGTCGTATACGTATATATTGATTTATACGTGTATTATACATTTTGTTAATAAAAAGAACGCAAAACCTCTCAGATGGTACCTCAGCCCATGAAACTGAACAACTTTTGTTCAACAACTTTCACGTAATCCAAAAAAAAATCGAATTTTCTTACAAACTGATCAGCTGATCGAGTCCGTTTGTCTGTCCATCTGAGAGGTTTTTTTTCTTTCATTAACACGATGTATATAAGTCGATTCATAAATTCGTAGTTGTTTATTATTAGATCCACAAACCACATCCGCTGAAGCTTCAACTAGAGCTGTGACTGTGACTAGAGTCAGGACTAGTTGTATATCATAAATAAATTATTCTCATACAGTATACTTATGTACCTGCCACGTACCTGCTAACACAGCTTGTTTACGTAGACGTACTAGGAATTTATTAATTTCCTGAATGGAATACTCATTGAATATTTGTTTAAAAATATATTAAAAATTCACTTATTCTAATTATCTAAAAGGTTAATGATTACTATTGACCAAAATCAACGCTAGACTTGCTAGAATGTACGACTCTTATGTGTAATGAATGTACTTAATGATGTGATAATATTTCGTCGCAACGGCTTATATGCTTCTCCTTTATTAGCAGTTCCCTTACAAGAAACAGCCTCTCAATAATTTATGATCCTAGGGGCAAAGGCCTAGAGAGAGACCACAGGTACCGTTGCGGCTCGCGTTAGTCGCGTCGCGTCGCGTCTTAGCGTAATCGTAATCGGAGAGAAAATTTGTGATGCAGTGAAGCATGTGAGAGATACTAAATATAGGTATGTATGTAACAATGCTATCAATCAACGTGCCATTATAGGAGAATTCCATGTTGAATGATGACCAAAGGGCTGGAAATTATCAGGCACAAAGAATCAGCATTGCCGTATATCATGGGAATGCTGCCAGCCTTTTGGCCACGCTGCCAAAGGGTTATATCTTAGTGAGATTACACAATTTGTATTTTTAATTAAAAACTAGTTTTAACTTATAAAAAAAAAAAAATTTAGCTTTAATTTAATTTAAATGTTGAACGACTTTTATCATCTTTTCAAACGAAACCTTCGTTTGTTTTTCTCAAGCTATTCTCTATTCCAGTCGGAATCGGATATCTTTATGTATATTCTCAATTATAAATTTTTAAAGTCACTATTTTGAGGAACTCTATTACACAATGTTTTTTTAGCGCGTTTATTTTCGCTTACGAATTTCCACATAAAATTTTACGCCACAGAACCCATGCAGTCCTTGGTACTTGCGCTATCAAGGCTCAACATTTCGAGATGAGAAAAAATCATAACCTAACGCATAAAATTTTCAGTACGGAATATTATTTACTGTAAATGAAAATGAACGAGTGGTAGATCTTTACCTTTATTTTCATAGCTTTGCTAACGCCAATCAATTTTATAATAACAGTAGCAATACCTCCTAGTAGTTTACTACAACTTCGATCGTTTCGTTTTATAGTCCGCCACAGCTAGAATCTAGAAGTATTGTTACTATCATACTGTGATATACAACGTGTTAATGATCTAACGCAAAACCTCTAAGATGGTACATCAGCCCATGAAACTTCATATTTCTCTTATATTTCTTCATCATACAAACTGATCAGCTGATCGAGTCAATTTGTATGAAAATCCGAATTTTATTTTAGGCATTTTGGGAATGTTGTAGAACAAAAGTTGTTCAATTCACGTTGAATATTATATTATAGCAAGCTTTCACACACGGTAGCTATACATAGTATGTATATGATATAAATGTTTGCCTATATGCTAAAAGAAAGTTACAATTATATAGCTACTTATGTGATGGACTTCAAGGGAAAATTTGTTAAATTCGATCTCGACAAGTCCTCAACAGCTGTTTGGAAAATCTATTGAACCGATCACATGTCCAATCAAGTCCTCAATCTTGTTATCGCAGTGCATGGCATTCTGAACTCTATTGTCATGGTTTAAAAGCTACTATGCTTTAGAAGACTTAAATCATAAAATGGTCCTCGAAAAGGTTCGCCCTTCGGCGTGATGCATCAAGTTACTGCAACAAAGCGATTGATTCGCTTCTCGGGATCAAATGGGGCGAATTTCGGGTGCAGGCCGGGAAGCGTGCGGGGCGCGGGGGCGGCAACAATGCGGCCGGGGTATCGATCCGCCCCCGCCCGTCGTCTGCCCGACACACCGAGCCTACTAACGCCACAGAACCCATGCAGTCCTGGTACTTGCGCTATCAAGGCTCAACATTTCGAGATGAGACCCTCATTATGCGCATTTATTTATTTTACCTTTTAATTTTCCACTCCGCACGCCAAGGAAATATGCAAGAGTAGGCATTTTCATTTCTTTTTAATTTAAATCTGACAACTCAGCGTAACAAGTTGTTTTTAAGCATAAGTATAAAAAAATTACCTAGTTAACGCTAAAAACAATAAAAATTTTCTTTATTACTTAAAGTTGCGATTGTTTAAAAAATTACTTTATTTTCCATAAGTGAACTGCGCTGAGCATAATACAAATTCAGCTAACTATCTGTACCTATAAGGATTATACTCAAAAACTTATTTAACTATAATATAAAAAGATCATACGTAATATAATATAACCCTATTGGCTATGAGGAGCTCAAATCAAAGCCCTGTGAAAGTAAGCATTGCTAGCGCTTTCGCAAGTTAAGCAACTTCGGACTTGGTCTGCACTTGGATGGGTGAGCACAAGTGACATAAAAATAAAAATTTCTCGAGCTCCTTCGTGCTTCGGAAGGCACATTAATCGTTTTCACTTTATGTATAGCACTCATCAAGCTAAGCCTTTAGAAGCAGCTTGAAAAATCTGACACCAGTGTTGGCCACTTACACACACAAAAAACAAACAAAACCCTATTGGCACAAAGGTGGTCACAACGACCGCTCGCGTATAAACTCACGTTTACGAATACATACTTCGAAACTGCCCTATCTTCGCTGCCAATTAAATTCGATATTCAAACCAAAGACACCTCGCCGTGGGAGGGTTACTGCAGTTTCCAACTTAGATAACCGACCCCGAAGGATTTGTTGCAAACAATAAGCTAATATTCGCATTTGAGGACACCCATATTTAGTTTGATTACATTCGCCAATGTGGGTTAAGTTTAAGTTACAAGAAAGGGGCACGTAGGGGTAGCGAGATTACATGATATTGTACTTAACAAAAGATTTTCATAATTTATTCATGTCACAAGTAACCAACTTGGATTGTCAAAAGGTATTCAGAAGTTAGCCTACACTACACCAGACCAGTGTACAAATGGATCTCAAAGTTCCTAGATAAAATCAGAATCACACTTCAATGTTGCTCTCAGAACGAACTGTAATTTATTCCAATCTCATTAAAAACATTGGACTTCTGACACCATTATTTCATCGATCGAAGATAACTTATGTTTTATGGATTTGTTTCTTTACAATTTAGGCGTCTATCCCGATTAATATGAAATTTATTCAATACTAATTCGACAGATAATAATAGGTTTACGCCCACGGATTATTTAAACCTTAAAGAAGTGTCAAACGCTACTGTGTGAATGTATCTTTTTGAGCTCAGAGCCGTATTCAGTGTGTACCTAATTTATTATGTCACGAGAGCGTTATTTTTATTTGATTTTTTGTCCGGAATGTATTATTCTCGTGCAAGACAACATCTGGCTGGCTCTGTTCGTTGGGCGTATAAAGGGCAGTTCAGATGCGTCTTGCGGCGCCGCTCTGCTTAGGGCGTGTTAGTGAAACCTAATAAAACCGGTTATGGTCGCTACGTGACGTGTGCGAGGGTAATGAGTTTCGGAGAAAGCAGCGTGCCGTGCATGCGGCGGCGTTCCCCGTGCTGCATGAATACATCGCGACTACTCCATAGTCGACATACTCGTCCAGAATGACGTTTAGCTGTATTTGTAATTTGACTCATTAAAAACGAGTTTGAATAAAAATAGCTTGAATAATTTAACAGTGACCGCCCACGGCCCCATCCGTAGATTTTTTTACCTTTTTTCATTCCGCTGAGGTCGCAAAACTTAGCTTTGTGGCCTGGTGATGCGATTTTTTGTTCGCCTCGGCTGAAAGGGTTTCTATTCTTGAGTTTTTAGAAAGGCGCACCTGAAAAATACCAAGTGCTTTATTTTTTTCAGCAAAACTAATAAATAATTTCCGAACGTAATTTTTTTGGTTACTTAAAATGTACATGTAATGTGTCCTAGCCGCGACTCCTTTAAAATTAGAATTTTTAGATACCTCCATTTTTAATTAAATATGAGACATTATAGATAGATATTTTTATGTATTTAATATGTAGGTATAGTATTATTATAATATTTATATTTAGTATGTTTCTTTTATTTTATTTTTAAGTTTAAAATTTTATTTAGTTTTTTATTGTTATTTTTTATTATGTGTTACACCCACATAAACTCTCCTAATCAACCCAAAGGTTTGACTGTTAGAGAATGCTTTAAGCATTAAGTCCGCCTGTTGTACTATTACATTTGTATGTGTGTACAATAAAGTGTAAATAAATAAATAAATAAAAATACAATTCTAAGTATTAGGTAGGTAAAAGACATTACTATTTTTAATATAGATGTAAAATTCAGTTCTACGCATTTTTAACTGGTGAACGGCGAATGAAAAATGTCTATTTTAATGAAACAAAACCTAATCGGCGAAAGCCACAGTCTATCCATCTCTAATTTTTATACATATTGGTTTCGTTTTTTAGACAAAGTTTTTATTCAAAATCGATAGAATGTGTGTATCGTACACGCTATAAAAACGTTACGTATACGTTTTAAGCGTATGAGGCGATGACAGAGCAGTATTTGAATTATGTGAAGCAGGGTAATCTATCTTCAATCCATCGTCAGGCCCTGAGTGCGTTCCACGCATAGCTGGTGGCTGACGCGGACTATTTATATTTTTTATACAAACTTCATTTTCCATTATGCTCGTAATACACCCTCATTTGTCAACGCGCCGGTGCATGGGGCAAAAAACCATTGTCTTGGTTGTACTTTCACGCTATATTCATCAGTCAGACGTTAAAGATTTAGCTGCATTTTTCAACCTCCTTTTTGGGTCCGATGCCATTAACTTGAAATAAAACTCAAAAAAGTCACGGTAATAGTAACATTTAATACTTTTTGTTCAATTTGGTTTTCTGTATTACATAAATAAAATAATAACTGGCAAACTATCGCTATAGAGGACTATGGCGTACTTTACTCATCTAACTAGTTCAATTCCAGGGTTTTCTATTGATCGGCACAAAATAGACTAATATTTTTTTTTATTTTCCATTACACAGCAAAGGGCTGATATTCTAATTTCTAACCCACCTTTCCAAGCGACTACGTCTAACGCGTTAAAAGCATTCACCAAAAAGGTAGGTTGGGCCTGTGTTTGTCGTTTTAATTCCGAAAGCCTTTGACGAGGCCAAACTCGACATTCTCCACATTCCGGGAACGCGTTATACCATCCCTCTCTTTCTAGTCTATCCTTCCATATGAGATATAAATCAATTTTATTGTGTATTTATTACAATTCGTGGTTGTGTTCTATTAATGGTGCATCTTCGAGGCTTTGTTCATTTTCCTGTTCTTGGTATAAATCATCGATTAATTTAGTATGTAATAAGAAAGCTACTTGTTAATAATAACTTAAACGGAGGATAATAGTACATTGAACTAATACCGACTAGATAGATAGAAGTGAAGAATGGAGGCGGTTCCTCTTATCTCCATCGACAAGAACATGCTCTTTAATATAAAGAAGAAATAAATCTTTTAATTTTATAATTTAATATTGATTCCGAGGATGCTGTCACCAAAATGGACGTGGAGGGCTATCACAATGACTATGTAATGTAGTTCAAAGTTCATTTAGGTTTGAATAACTACTCATTCTGCCTAAAATGTTTTTATTCTGAATTCTCGACGTCCCTTTAATATCCCTCTCTTCGTTTCCACCGTTTGATCACGTGTGACACAGTAAATTGACGAGTTGCGGCTGTGACGATTGATTTTGTGGTCGTTTAGTTGTGTCCTTTCTCAGTTCTTCTTTTACATTATTCTGTTCTGGTTATTATATCTTTAGATGTTTCTCAGTGACCTAATTTTGATGTGTGATGACAATAGATGTGACGTTTCTTTCCTCATTTTTTTATTGACGTAAATTGTGCTGGTATCTTTATCTGTGGATATTACGCGTGGCAGCTTTGAGACGATGAATTTACGATGTTAATCTCTTAATTTCGGCCTTAAATCACTCGCTTATTACGCCTATTAGGCATAGTAGTAGGTAAATTAAATTTTCCTGTAAATGCATTGATTTTATTTTTGGCTGTCTGTCTAGCATTATGAAGACAGTTCTCATCATGTGCAGTTGCAATTTAGCCCAATTCGAGCTGAAATCACTTTCAACCGGCGGTCCTGCACCCGGGTCCCGAATACCCAGGGCCGACGCGCTCAATTAGCCCGGCGGGCTGTCAGCTGCTTTGATTAAACTTTGATTGCGACCTGTCACTCTGTGTAGTCCAAGAGGTGGACTACAGGAATTCCCGAACAGTTTAAGCAAAATTAACACAATTTGGAAAATATTTTTGTATATGACGAAATTCATTTGGTTTTTGTATCCAACTAGACAGATATGACGTTTAATTTGTTTGTGTGACAATGCCTTAGAACACGCTTATCTTCTTGTTCAAGTTCCGCCCGTCCACGGTATTTTAACAAAGTTAAATAAATTTGTTTAGACTATCAGTTAAACTTGTAACTTATTCTTCTTTGCGTGTCGATGTCCTCTCAAAATTAAATATTCACCAGTTAGTCACCACATATATTGGGTTCTTAGGCTCTTTTTCAAGATAAAGTAAGACTTTTTGATATTTGGCTCTTTTTCAAGTAAAGTTAAAGTAAATAACTTGAAAAGTGTGTGTTGCCTGGACTAACCGTGGATTGGATCGCTCAGAATATTGATGTCAAACAGTGTTCGCTGGTGCTGTGGTCTTTTTGTCCGCTGAGCCCTATTTGTGCTGTTCATCAGAGTATGTATTTGATTTTTGTTAGGTCACGCGCAAATATTCATGATATATGTATGTATGTACTGTACATGGTTAAAAGTACCTTTTTTAACCGACTTCAAAAAAAGGAGGAGGTTATCAATTCGGCGGAATCTTATTTTTTATGTATTTTTCCGATTACTCGAAGACGCCTGGACCGATTTAGAAAATTCTTTTTTTGTTTGAAATTGTAGGTATATTTTCCAGGTGGTTCCATAGAAATTTTATTAAAATTGGTTTTGTGGTTTGTTTTTTAAACGAAAATATATAACTAGAAAAATATGTTGTCTATGTATACAATTGTTTGAATATTTAGCTTTTCTGGTATTAAAGCCGGTTTTTTGTTTTGAAAAAAATATCAATAATTATAGATATCTTGCATGCTTAAAATAACTTTAAACAGTTATTTTAAGCATGCAAGATATAGTTTAAAAACAAAAACCTGACTACAGGAAGATTCATGCTGAAAAATACGTTTATCCAGCACAGCAGGAGAAAACAGCTAATAATGTATATACATATTTTGAAATGAGCTAATTAAGCTCTTTCTTTTGATACCCAACGCGGTATTTTTTTTTTTTATTAAATAATTTTACGGCTCTGGATACAAGTCCTTTAGAGCCTATCTTTAATTTTGTTCTTTATCCTAATCCTAACCTAACCCTAACAAGACAATCAAAGGGTGGTGTAGGCCTTTGACTGCTGCAAGGGAGCTTGTGGCGACAAATCTATACGAGTGCACTGGTTTACATAGACGATTGAGTGGCGGACGTCGCCCACACAGTCCGCAAAATAAATATCACTACAGCCGTACTATGACGGTCCACTTTAACTATTTCACACATTGTTCATGTCATGAGCATTTATAACACCAAACAACACCAATTTCATATTATAAAGCCTAATAAAATCAATTTGTAAAATAATTTAAAGCAGACCCCAACCGAACCCCTTGACTTCCCGCCAAAAAAAAAAACCAAAAAAAAACCCCAACGCGGTATGATTCGATATTTTTATTTTTTTATTCATTCCTTTATGGCCTATAGAGGGCGCCATATTGAATTTACTATGACGTCATATAGCCTTTAACCAGCGGACAGCCAAGATACTTCCAACGATACCTCATACATACGAGGTAACGAATCAAAATACATACATAGCGGCGAACAAAACCCTCCTCTTGGCTTCGCCGTAGACGGGTAAAAACTAAAGAGATAACTACTAAGAAATTATTATCATATTATTTTCAAACTTGAGTTTCCATTAGTCCGTACGCGTGAATAACTTTCTATTAATATTTCCAAAATGTTATACGAACATGTTGGAGCAGCTTTCTGGGACTGACAGTGGTTTGGAGAGATTGATGTACATTTTATAATTAAGAACATGCGGTCACAGCAAGAGAGTTTCACTAACGATGTTATACCTAATTTTGAATTGGTAATTGCTAATGCTGTCTCAGTTATAATTTTCTTTGTACTTATAGGAAAATATGTAAATATATATTTTTTTTTAAATGACAGTACTTTGTGTTACCAGGCAGCAAAAAGTATAAAAAAATAACGACGGAACTCAAATTAACTGTAACTTAATGTTTTTATTGCATTTTATATTTCACGTTTTTTCAATTTTATCCCACTATTAACTTAAAGATGGCTACAATTTGGAGCACAAAATTCGATCCCTATTCTTTACGACCGCCACCACATTAATTGCTGGCGGCTATTTATAAACGGCAATTAAGACTTCCCGACGAGACATATAAACTCATACAATCCGGAGGGGAATGAGAGAAAAAGCTAAATAAATTATTACCTAATCCGCGCACGGCAACCTTTCGAAACTTCGCCAAGAGGGGAGCCTCGGGAAACTTGCTCCTACTTACGGCACTTCTCGCTAACTTTTATAACTCTATGGTAACACCCTGTGACGTTATCGTTACTCCCTCACTATTTCATAATCGTAACGTAACTTTTACGTTTCATTTCATAATTCAAAGTTACATCAGGCGAACGCAATGTTTGCAGTACGGCTTCTGAACTGAACCGTCAACATAAAACAATACCAATAAAAATCAACGTCTCGGAAATAAAACATCGTTAAATATCGGCGCCCTTTAACTACCGAAATATTAATTAAGTCGCTGTGTACAATGACAGCCGGTGGCGCTCTCCGAAACAGGTTCGTTAAAATAAGACTTAATTTCTCATTTCGTAGCGGCGTGTATCTTTCATTCCACTTCCAACAGATTAACTTTTCGAGGGAAATAAAATTCGAAACAGTGGATAATTTGGACGCCGTTATTGTTTCCGTCGCACTGTTTTGACAGATGCCATACTATTGGTTTGTGTACCCTATACATTATAACTTTATTTACACTTGTCAAAATTAGACCTTATGTCGGACTGTACACGACAGAATTTGACACAGTCGTGATGGTTTTGAGTTGTTCCATAGGCGTGGTGTCGTCGCATTTATTTTTAGTTTTACAGGTTCAATCCCCTTCTCCCTATATGACGGACTTCATCCCTGCCTGAGACATCATTCATATTGAACGAGTTTTCAAAGTTGATAACGTAAAGGGTCGAGTTTAAAAAAAATAAACCGGCCAAGTGCGAGATAAACTCGCGTGGAGAGGGTTCCGTTCAATTGATTGAATTCTTATAGGTTTTCCTGTAATCTACAAGCAATTAACTATATTTTGTATTTTTTCAAAATTTTAGGCTCAGCAGTTTCGGGGATCAGGTGGGGGGGGGGTAATGGTCAATTTTCGTCTTCTTTCATGAAAAAAATCAAAACTATTCATTTAACAATAATAACAAAAAATATTTAAGATCCTCATAACTTGCCCTTTCATTCGATATATGACACAGTAAGGTTTGCAAAACTTTTTTTTTAAATTTTCTAATTTGTCCCCCGAAAATGACCTTTATTTTAAAAAAATATTTATTTACTTTGCACATATGTGTTTGGGTCATAGGATTACAATATTCTACCAAATTTCACGTGATTCGTTCCAGTAGATTCAGAGCAAATTGGCTGTGACAGACGGACGGACAGACAGACGCACGAGTGATCCTATAAGGGTTCCGTTTTTTCATTTTTTGAACGGAACCCTAAAAAGAACTAGAAAATGCTTTAACGGAGTATCACACTGGCTCTTGCTGCGACAATGCTTTAAAATTTATACGTTATGATTATCATCATCTCATCCCTATACATACATTCATTAAAGAATTAAAATTAAATTAAACAAATTTAATTTATTAAGATAAGGCTCATAAAAAATATTAAGAACAGTAATGATGTATGGTTCCCGGCAGAGTATAATAGGAACATGGAGTGTTCCTGTGAATGTTGTAGGTAGGAGGCGACAGTAGGAAATACAAGCTAAACAAAGCTTATAAACATCAGACCTCTCCAACCCGTCTGTCCAGCGTGGAGAGTGTAGGCCAAATCGAGAGGGTCGTGCAGCTCCTGCAGTGGAGAATAAAAAAAGTATATACAATTTGTTGAATGAACATAATGAAAAATGAACATATTTCCAGCTCTTACGTGCTTCCAGTGGCGGACTTACCAGCAGGCTAAGTAGGCTGGAGCCTAAAGCAGCAGATTTTAGGGGGGCGGCAAAGTCCGTCACGTTGGGACAAGGAGAGGCATATTCCGGTTTAGGAGGCGTCAAAGTCAAGCTATGAAATCTCCAGTGAACACAGGTTACGGGCGGCAAAATATAAATAGCCTACTGGCGGCAAATATGCAAATCCGTCACTACTTGCATCGACAAACCAACGTGACCAATATAAAATAATATGTTGTCCAAAACCCTAGTCTGGCCCTTTCACGCACGTAGCCTTATTGTTTGAATCATAAACTGGTCATGTTTAATGACTAAATACTAAAATCCTGAGGGACGATTTATTGCCCCATAAGTAAAGTACTTATTGACTAACAGACGTGTAATATTCAATTTTATGTGGCATATGATTCATGGCCTACACTTACATCACAATCCTTGCCCATTGATTGTGAAAAATTAAATATTAATTTTGCAATTTTGAATAATTTACGCCTTGCTATGAAATCAGAAGAGTTTGTGTTTTTATTAGGATAGCGCTCAGATGTGAGAAATATGGGTTTTATGTGGAGCGCTTCACCAGTTTATCAATCCCAATCAATCCTCTGCAAATATCTTAGCTTTTCTTCTGCTATTTCGTCACGTTCAGTCAGTAGAATTTCTTTTTCTCTTTTTAAAATTTTATTTTTTATTTTTTTATGTTTTTCTTTATAAGTGTACTTGTAAGTTTTACTTGTGCGCAGCTCTTTGTGCAACGAACAACTAAAAAGTTTTAATTTAATTAGCTTCAATGGCGTCTGTAGTCAGTTCATCTGCCATCATCTGAATGGAGTCTTTGGCCGGCTAATGTTCTCTCTCATTGTATCGTCCCCCACAAGTAATGTGTAATTGTAATGGCCGATTATTTCGGCGACCGGTCTCACGCGTGGCTCGTGCGTGCATTGTCGAGTGCCAGTGTGTCAGACACGTGGTCCAAGTGATAAGCGGTAATTTGAACACTCAGACCAAGAGAAAAATCTTGTTCTAAGACCATACATTTATGCCGTTGGTAATGTTAGTACTAGGATGGGCTGCTTCATCGACAGCGACACATATTATATTACCTGTACTGTGTGACTTGTGTGAGCATTAATATTGCTTACTTGCAAACAAAATTACAATGTCATTGTCAACATAAATGTATTTATGATTGTGATGTGGCACAGCATGATAGTGGCCTTTAGCGACATGGTTAAGTTCGTTCTCAACAACGCGAATCAGCGTTAGATAATGAAACTCGTATAAGACCAAGTATAAACACTTTTATGGGTTGCCAATGAAAACGGGCATTTTTGGTCTTACAGTATTATGTACGGTGGGAACTACTCGTAGACAGGCCGAAAACCGGGTAGTTAATAATATAGCCAAGTGCCAACTTAGGGTAAATCTGTTATTGTCACAAGACCTACCTAGCGAAATTTTTAGTCTAGTGTGCGATTACATAAAATCAGATTTAATATATTTTAGCGAATTTAAAACATGTGTCTCAAATTCATTGAGTGTTTTTAATTTATATTTCAATTACTTTTTCGTAGTTCTTCAGTGATATTATTATAAGTAAGTTGGCAACAGTGAGTGGTTATAACTTGGGCCACGGAGTCAGGTCGATAAGGCCATGTGTGCATGCTCCGCGGGAGCCCGCCCCCCTCACCGACTATTTTCATTTATCATCGAGATGCTTAACCTTTCCAGTAGCTTCGACAAAATTTAATATTATGATCGCGATCTACGTATGGTTGCCAACCACGCTACCACTTATTTAGCTTCACCTGTTCTGAATCAGTAATGTCAGTTAACATAACAACCCTTATCAGTTCAGTTCCATAAATTGACTTGTTTTGCTAGTTCCAAAGCACATTAACAAAGTTTTGTTAGCAAACAAATAATGATGTTCATTGTTTGTTCATTACATGTTCTCAATAGTAGATTGTGCTACAAGGCGTAAAGGTAATAGTTTTAACGCGAGGGCGCTACTTTGAATCCAGAGCGAAACGAAGGATGCCACAATAGAATCACGAGCGTAGCGAGGGATCCTACGGTGGAATCCTGAGTGAAGCGAGGGATTCAAGCATATCGCCCGAGATAAAACTATTACCGTACACCGTGTAGCACATTCTTCTTTTCATCTCCATCTATGAGAAAAACCAATTATATACCTATAACGAAAGTAGAATACGTCTACATATACCTAATCAGAGTTTAACAGTCAGTTACTAACCTTTATTTGGTGGCGTTTTCACTGCAGAAGTACTATGAAAATATTTTTCTAGGACCACCACATCTATACATTTTCCAGTCATTAGAATCGTTTAATTACTTTTTCCTTGTGTGTTAATATTTTACATATTTAAATATGTATATTATAAGTAAACTTCATGTTTATTTACAATCGGCCTCATCAAGAAATTAGTCACATTTAAAATAGTTGTAAAAATAACCTAATAGTTCCATAATAAAATTACTATTTAAATCAAAGACAACAATTGCGCGTTTTTATTGGTTTATATAAATTATTATATTGAAGCAAGAGAACCAAAACATTTTGACCTACAGTCATCCACGTAAAACGTGTTGTATTCCAATTTTAAAAAATTACGACGCCATTGCCTATATTTTATAATTTTAAAACTAATTTCTTCTTTTTTTTAGCTGACTGCCAATATTATTTTTGATTCTACATTCGTGTTCGGTTTTCAAATGTGTTTTAACGCCTAGGGAATTTACTTTTTACTTTTCAGTGTCTAGAGAATTACCAGTGACTTTAGCCCGAAATATTTGGGATAAAATCATCGTTTTTCGAATAAATGAGAATTTTTTTTTATGTCTATTTACTACTACCAGATTCTTGTTCTTTGGCATAGCGGCATTATTAAAAGGTTTTTTTTTAATTAAAGCTGTCGGCGTGGAATTCTGTCTGCACTCGTGGAATATCCTTTTAATGTGCGGCATTTTACTCGTTTTTCTGTACTCATGCATAAAATAGGAATTAAGTTTACACACTTACTTCATTCTCTCTGTGTCCATTTGCTAAGTAATACATATGAAGTTGTTTCTGTTGTAATTTACTTAAAGAGCTCTTGTTTTTTTTTTTGCTCTATCAGATTGACAATTGACGACCTCCGTGGCGTAATGGTTAACACGCTAGACCGCTAATCCGGAGATTCTGGGTTCGACCCCAGCCAGGGCAAGTTGGAAAATGGCCTTTTTCAAATTGTCCTGGGTCTTGGGTGTTTATCTATATATGTATTTATCATAAAATATCGTTAAGTTAGTATCTCATAACACAAGTTTAAAAAAAAACTTACTTTGGGGCTAGCTTAATCAGTGTGATTTGTCCGTATATATTTATTTATTATTTATTAATGTATAAGAGTGAACTTTGCTTTCATTGTGTACACTCGGATGAAGCCGAGGTTAAAGGATTTCTGAATTATCTATCGTTGCCCTCTGAAATATCTGTCAAATCACATCCATCCCGCAGTAGTAAATCTAATAAGAGTTTTTGTCCGACGCGAAACGAATGAGGTAAAACGTGTTTGAAATAGACAGGGGATTAAGTATCCCCTCGCGATCGCGCGAGGGTTAGCGATGGTGCTATACTAGTATACGCACAGTTACGTACGGTGCGTGCCCCGGACTCACTCTTGCGGATCGCGAAGATCAATTTCAAGCGGATCGATTACTCTTTATCACGGAGAAAAACGTTCTCGGGGGAGTCTCGTACAAATAGACGTCTCAGCAAACAAACCAGGTACCTACAGACCCACAGCTGGCCGTATACCCATTGTGTTGTGCGCCCGCGATCCTGACGGAGCGGCAACAGCGCAGACGAACCTTAATGTTTATTTTATGACCCTCCTTCGCCCCTAGCCTAATAATAGTAAAATGTTTTGACTGCATTTAATTACACAACGATCGCTTCACAATATGAGATTTCATGTTTACAGGAACGAACAAAGGTACAATGTGGGCTTTCAACGGGATTCATGGAATGTGAAACAATAACAGATGAGCTAGATCACGTGGTCACCTTGTGGATAGTGCTTCGCGGTATACGGAATATACACACGACGAAACTGAAAGTCGGGAAGCATTGAACGGAATTCAAGGAATTATTAGTGAAAGGTTCTCGTGGAAATCATACTCGCGTTTGCAACTATAGACAGAATTTACGTGGTACTGTTTGTGTGATATTGAAAATATTGAAATTTAAAATGTTACGCACCGAATTAAAATTTATACTTATGTGTAAGTAGGTACCTATTAGGAGCTTAATAATATTGAAAATGCATAAAAATACTCTTTGTAAACAATAGGAGTTATCAGTAGCCTTGACTCGATTTTGCGGAAATATGAAGGTTTTCGACTTACCGATCCGGATGCAGCATTTCCTCATTAGTTTTCGAGATTCGTTTCCCACATGGTATGTAATATTATATTTTATATTCGGGCAGTTAACGTGATAAAATTTTTAAACAAATGTTAGTAGTCTTTATCTGGCTGTATATATTTATTTAATGTGTTTACTGTTGTTAGCATAGGGAATGACATTTTATTATGATGAGGCGTAGATTATTTGCATATTTCTATTTTGCCTTTGTGTTTGTGACTATCTTTTTTTAACCACCTCAGCATCGGTTGTTTTCACATCTGATCAAATACATCTCCAATCTTCTCCTAATGAATTTTGGGATATACATCATTTTCAACAAGGTATAGTAGTAAGTATACTCGTAAGTAATTACTTCTCAACTATACGACGACCTCCGTGGTGCAATACTACCCTGCAGCACCTAAAACGCAGTAAGAGAAAAAAAGCGGTTTCGAGAAAAATGCGAAAAACTTTTTGATGCTTTATTTTTGATATTATTTGATATGTTTGGTGGATTGTTTTTTTACTACGATGATTAACTGATCTCAAAGATTGAAATGACGTAAAAAATATTTTAAACAATTTGTTTGTTTCCAAATAAGAAGGTGCAAATGTAAACATATGCAGATTAAAATGCGTCAAAAACACTGAATACTGCGAACATTTTTGATTCGTTTGCAGCTTTGCAGACTAATTTGCAGCAAAACGCTTTGTTTACTGCATTTTGATATGCATCTTGAATATCCGCGTAGATTAGCGTGTAGTAATGAATTATAAATTTTACATAAAAAATTTTTTTTAAAACACAATTTTTAAAACTGAAAATAATATTTATTCTTTATACCATTTAAGCAAACAGGTACTAACTTTAAGTATTTTGAACATGTATCTTACTAAAAATTAATTTTGTAAAAAACTTACAGCCTAAATCAGTAAAATAGCTTCTGGCTTTGGCAAAAACAACATGAGATCTTTTTACTTTAATAGCACATTTTTAAAATCAGAAAATGAAATGAACAAAATATGTTAGACATGTAGATTCAATTACTTATACATTTTATCCATTTTGAACTTATTAAGTAAATATTTCGTAAATTAAAGTAATTAATCTAAGGTATAATGATTACTAATAAATTATGATGAGGAATGAACTGTGGTCAACACTGTCTGCGTATGGGTTGAGCAACCATCTGATCCAGGCACAGAAATCTCTTTATAAGTATTCTAGTGCTCGTGTCGCCTTGGCTGTTCAACCTATTCATGGACAGTTGTTTGACAGATTTTAAAGTGAATGAAGATGAATGTGGTGTAAGAATGGATGAGTTATTTATCAAATGCCTTCTCTATGCCAATGATCAAGTGATACTTGTGGATTTACAGGAGGATTTACAGAAGATGATAGCTGTTATGAATGATGCACTAGAGACAAAGGGTATGAAAGTTAATGTAAGTAAGACTGAAGTTATGGTTTTTGAAAAGAGCACAAGCACGAGGGTGATGTGGAAAGAAGAGTGAATGCGGGTAACCAAGTGAATGGAGCGTTGCATTCCTTTATGACCAGCAGGAAGGTATCAGAAAAGGCACGTCTTGCCGTTAATAAAAGAGTACTAATTCTTACTTTGATGTGCGGTAGTAAGAGTTGGGTATGTCAGAGAAAGCATAAAAGTAGAATAAATGCAGTTGAAATGCGAGCGCTGAGGAGTATGTGTGGTGTTACCTTGAAAGACCGAATAAGAAATGATGTTATAAGGGATCGGTGTGGAGTAAAAGAGGACGTAGTAACAAAAGTAGAGAAAGGGATGGATGGATGAAAAGAGATTAACAGAAAATATTTATAAGGCAAGTGTGAAAGGTAGAGCGGAACAGAGTTGACCTCGGCGAACGTTCTGCGATCAGTTTGCAGACGTTCTGAAAAAGGGAGAGGTAAGAAGTACCCGTAACCGAAGGGCATATATGAAGAGGTTGATGAGTGTAGATAAAGCGAAAAAGGTCTGTCAGGATCGTAGCAAGTGGAGGTCCATAGTCTCTGCCTACCCCTGGTGGGAAACAGGCGTGATAGTATGTATGTATGTAATAAATTATTCACTCAGCAGATTTTGTTGTCTTTAAAATTCTTTAATTGAAAAATTTTATAAGTTCATTTTACCGTCGTCGGCTGACGAAACAGATGAACCAGAGGAAATTAGGAGGTAGGCGACTGCTTGCTGAAGCGAGAAAGAGCGATGTATCACGACAAGAACGCAGTAAATTAGGTTTAGTTTAGAGTAAAACAGTCTTTAAATGTTCACGTTACCAGTTGAAATGCAGTAATAGTGATTATAACTGCGTTTTAATTATCATTATGCTATTTTGAAAATTTGTATTAGTATTGACTATACTGCAGTAAAAAATAAATATACTGCATTTTAAACAGTAACACCCGCGATCAAAACTTTATGAATACTAAATAAGATACCGTATTCAACTGTTTTGCTGCATTTTAATGGTTATTTCGTATAAAATACATTAATGCAGTAAACACATTTAGTATACAAAATTGTATTACTGCATGTTAATATACATGCATTAATATTTTGGTATTAAATAAAGATTTTTCGAGGAAGTGACGATATTTACTGCGTTTGACTTGGTAAAGTCATGTAGCCGTGTATATGTAACTGCTCTTACTGTATGTTAGTTAGTTTAACAGTGTATTTTGACGTGCGATTTGGAGTTACTGCAATTTAAAAAATTGATTTGTTATCTTGTAAATCATCATATTAAAAAATCGGTTCAATCACATTGCTCCTTATAACGTACTCTTTAAGGTTCAGTATTAAACTAAAAACCCTTAAAATGCCTATTATTGCGTTTTAGGGTCTGCACGGCAGAATAGGCAACATGCTAGTCCGCCAATCTGAAGGTTCTGTCTGGGTTTGATCCCCAGCCAGGGCAAGTTGGAAAATTGTATTTTTCAAATTGTCCTGGGTCTTGGGTTTATCTATATTATGTATTTATTATAAAATGTAGCATCGTTGAGTTAGTATCCCATAATACAAGTTTGAACTTACTTTGGGGTTAACTAAATCAGTGCGATTTGTCCTTATCATTATTATTATTTATTCATTATTAACTGTCCTATTATTATTTATCTCCTTTGACGTCACTTGAATGTATTCAAGTTTATCAGCAAGCTTCAAACTAAACTCTCGGCACGCGTCTGAACGACAACTCGATGCGGCGCACCGTACCGGACACGCCGCTTCCTCGCCCGTATTAACGTCCGCCTACGCGACTCGCTTCCTGCCAGTGTGTGCTGAGCCACAAGATCAGCTGGTGATTGTTTTAACATCTTCTACATTATCATAATCTTTTTTACCTCATTCTTAGTTCAATAGTGAGGGGTTAGAATGCGTTTTGCAAGTGTAGAAACTATGCTTCATATTTAGTATCATGGACCCTTCGAAGATATGAATAGTCGTTGCATGGACTGAATCCACCCTAAAAATGTTTTAGTATACATATTTTGTATCCTCTGGCTGGTCTGGCCAACTATGGATCTGGTAGTGTCAACTATGGCGCGATATAACTTTTGCTTGTATGTTGTTGATAATACCAAATGATTGTTGATATTAAGAATAAAAAGACAAATACAATCATTCACATGTCTATCATTCAATATAGATGTATCAGTAAAACAAAATAGTGACATTTGACAAGATTACGCTCAAAAATAAAGTAACTTACTCGTAGCTCGTGCTTCACATTCGGTTATTAATGTTATTATTGTTAGAAGTAATTTGATTAACATTTCTGTCGCAGGTCTCATGGCCCTCACCTAACGGTGCCTTTGATGTGTGCCTAATGTTGACAGATACGTAGGGTAGGAAGTGAGGAGCCGCGATCGAGGACCGTTGGCTGGCACGTTACAATAAAATTGCCTGGTTTTACTTTTAGACGCATTAGGGGTTAACCTTAATTTAGATAATATCGTTATCCTGTGTTTATGATTTAGTAAAATTTATTTTTCACTTTTGTATAATAAAGAAATCTCATACTTTTAATAAGCATTCGATCTTGTACATTAGGATATCTTATTGTGTAAAGGCACACTTTTATGCAATCTAAGCAAAGTATATTGTACAATGTTTATTAAATATTACTCAAATGTTAAAATTACTGTGTAATGCTAATGCCTAGTAAAGATTGCACCAAACTTATTCGTGAGTGCCACATGGCAGTGTACTAGCACGTTTCATACCCATTTTGCCCACGTAAGTTTTTGCTTTTCATCTCATCTATTCGAAAAACGATGTTTTTACCCCAAATATTTGGGGCTAAAGTCACTGGTAATTCTCTAGAGACTGAAAAGTAAAAAGTTAATTCCCTATGTGTTAAAACACATTTGAAAACCGAATAAGAATGTAGAATCAAAAATAATATTGACTGTCAAAAAAGTATAATTTAGTTTTAAAATTATAAAATATAGGCAACGGTGTCATTTTTTAAAATAGGAATATAACACGTTTACGTGGATGACTGTAGGTCAACATTTATAATATATTATTAAAAACTAATAAAAATGCGCAATGATGTCTTTGATTTAAATATTAATTTTATTATGGAACTATGTATTAGGTTATTTTTACTTTTAATTTTTTTTACTAGCCTATTTTAGTGTCCCACTGCTGGGCAAAAGCCTCCCCTTTACTTTATATATTTTTACTTATACTATTTCAAATGTTAGTAATTTCTTGATGAGGCCAATAGTAAATATGTATGAAGTTTACGTATAATATACATATTTAAATATATAAAGAATTAGATACAAGGTAAAGGTTCTAATGACTGGACTGCTGAGAAGCAATGCCGAAAGAAACTCATTTGCACAGTATTCATTGGTCGCCTATATACGCGCCGGAAAGGCTTTGTCAGTTTACAAAGATGTTATGCCTACCTAATACAAAGTTATCACAATATAACATGTAAAGCTTGCGAACAAGTGCCAAATCCAATTTATAGAAATAAGTACACACTAACACTGAGTAGTCCGAGCTGACCAGTCCCTACTGGCGGCACCCGTTCACGAGTTATACATTTCAATGTTTTATTTTTTTTTATTCAGGTGCACCATTGTGTACTACATCAAAACATGCATAAGTATACTAAAAGGCCTTAACATTTTTGTTAAATGTGCACACCTTTTTCACCATTTTAAATCTTGAACTGATGTACTTCAAAATTCTGTATTATTAAATTGTGCCTGAGAGGGTCCAGGCTATTCCCTATTAGTCCTTTCAACAGGAAGGCTAAACCAAGGTGCATTGAGAGTTAATCGGCCGGCAAGCAAGCACCTGACAAGCTTAGTGCACAATGGCCCTTCAGTGTAATCGTTATGCAGAGATTGTGGCTTCGAACTTCATGTAGTCTGCCTGCCTAGATAATACAGAGCTTCGGCCTATTAAGTCTTGGTTGCCTGGAATAATCCAACAAATCAATTGAAATATTTTTTTGCTAATTATTTAGGTACAACTCTATTATATTAAATTAAACATGATTATTATCAACAAGTATATGCAGTTTATAGTACTTATCATTATATGCAGGGTCTTACAAAATATACTGAAACTATTTTAAGACGAAACAGAGGGGTCGTTTTTCCATACAAACGTAGTCCCCTGTTTTCTCCCTGGATAATGCCGGTAGAGTTATATTTTTTTCCTGAATATCTATAGCCAATATTAGCATGTCCCTGTTTTCTTTTTTTTCATAATTTATTTCTTAAAAGAGATATGAACGTTCATAAACCGAAAAAAATGGCAAGATGTTCCGCTGTGTTCAAACATCCAAAAAACAAATTTGAGTAGATTATATATAATATTTCTTTGTTAATTCGTAATGAAAAAAGTACTTATATTGGTTAAGTTTTGGAGAAGAAATCAGGGGACTACGAATCGTTGATTTTCTGTTCTGTTTTCAAGCTGCAGTATGTCTCTATCACACTTGCTCGGTTGTAGTTTGGGCACAGCGCGACAGCAATAGATTTTAAAAATACCTATTTTTCATTTCTCAAGCCCTTGAGGTTTCCTTTAAGGCTGAATTCAGTCCATGATACTTACCTCAGGAAACAATCGAAATACGAAAATACAATTTTGGTGTCTCATACAAGTTGACCGATCAGCTGATCAGAGCTTCTACATCAGGTAAAAACATTTTATTTTTATTTTTCGATATACATTCTTCGAGGATAGTTGTTTAGTATCATGGTCTGAATTTACGCTTAGTTTCAGTATATTTTTAGAGTACTTACTAGTTTCTTCATTATAACAAATGTCTACCTTCGTTTTAGTTCTTCTTTTATGTTTTTGTTTTTCAAGAGTTATGTTATATTAACGCATATCCAAGTTATACCTTGCGTTTGTTAAGTGTGTTTTTAATGTTTTATAATACGAGCTATTAGGATACCATATACCTATGTACAAAATGAATTGCTATGCATTGTAGAATACTGAATAGTTTTTATTAGGTTAGTGCACCCCAGGTGCATAAGTAAGACAGCTGTCTTAAACACTTATAAATTTAATGACGCAGTTAGTTTCTAATACTAGCAGTGTTGATAATATAGTATGCTATAGAACAGTATCGTAATTTGAAATTACATATACGTAGAGGATAACCATGCGGTAAATGTAAAAGCTTGTGTCGTAAACCATCAGTTTATGATATGTACTAGCTTTTAACGTTTACCTCTTTTATCTTGATTCCTGAACACGATAGGAAGTTGAAGGTTTTTTCAATGGTTATTACTAATCAGACGTCAAAGTTACTATTGTTATATTTTTGAGAAGGTTTTGATAGGAGAAAGGTAGGATAAGGATTAAGTTATTGAGAGGCTCATGTATCGAATCTTGATCGGGTTGACTTGTACAGTGCCATTGATCCTGTCTGATTGTTTTCGCTAAATAACAACCTTAAAGCTATGTCCGTTGCTTTTAAAAATCAAACGCTATTTTAACTAACACACATGAAAAGATATTGTGATCATTCTGTCTGTTTATAAAAAAAAATGTAAACATAAACATAATTAACGTTTCGCATGCTTTGTCCACAGGTACGTGTAGTGTCCAGTGAGGCGAGCAGCAGACCCGTGGGAACGCTGATACCCGAACGCAGCTCCGGTTACCCGACCGGTCGCATAGCTCGGACGGGGAAGTGGAACCTGTTATGTAGTAGAGTCTACTAAGTAGACGATAGTTTCGTTTTGCCAGGGTTGCATTCACTTGCCTATAAATCGGTACGATGAGCTTTGTGATCTGACTTAAAAAGGTGATAGAGAAGTATTCAGTTCTACGTTAACACTTCAAAGTATTAATGAATTCTATGTCAAAACTCTCTTGTCTGCCCCATGAGGAATAAGGAAGTACGTAAATACTGTATGTATGAGTCCATTCCGTATAAATTGTAAACGAAAAAAAAAATATTTTTTTTTGGCAAACGAACAACCGGTTCAACTGATGGTAAGTGATCACCACTGCCTATGGACAACTGCAACATCAGGGGTGTAACAAGAGCGTTACCGGCCTTTCAGGAAATACTACCAATTGTAGTCTAGTAAGTATTAAAATCGAACAGAAAACATTTTAAACGAATTTTGCTAGTTACAATGCTGAATGAATAACGCTGTCTACATTTATCATTAAATAATTACATCAAAACAGACTTTGCACATTATTATCAACTGTGAATGGTAGTATTCTTAAAAGTATACATTATCTCATACGAGTACAAATCATTAATGGCTGATGATAATATACTCATTAAGATTGTAATCACGCGATCCTTTTTACGTGGGTGTCGACCATCATCCATTACTAATTGCTGTTCATATACATGTTTCATTCAAAGATCTGTTTCTTTTATTTATTTATTTCACTTTATTACAAAAAAATGTAACAGGCGAACTTAAGGCCTAGGGCCTTTTCTACCAGTCAATCTACAGGTGGTGCTGATAAAAGCAAATTTTGGACGATTAGTACATTCAAATTAGCTATTTGACCATTATTAAACATTAACCTAAGACATATATTCAAATATATACTTTCTTATACATTCATAGACCTACATATAAAAAATATTTTTCTATTCGTTGACATAATATGATGTGATGCATTCAAAATTTTAATTCTTTTTTTGTTTTGTTTCAAGAAACATCAAATTTGCAGCTAAGTTCGAGTACCGAAAGTCCGTAAAAGTAGTAAGTTTTGGGGAAGTTATTATGTTATTTTTTAATTCTCGGTCGTCTTTGTTTTATTGCATACATAACAAAAGCAATAAAATTAAAAACAATAAGATACACCCCGGAGATAGAAATGAAATGTAATAAGGAAATACCTGAAATACCAGTAATAACAAGCAAGTTAGACAATAACCAGCATAGTATACGAAAGTTAATTAACGTGAATGGTTATAAAAAATAAGATGACCATATACAGGGTTACTGGTATCTAACGCATAACCTTTTTGGTGCAAGTTTAGTCCATGATACTGAACTACTTTCCATAAAAACCATTATAGAAAAACAAAAAAAAATTTCGTCTTGCCATACAAATGAATGAAGTAAAAGAAAAGGCAGAAGTCGTGTCGAATAGGGAAGTCAAGCATTTGGCTGAGGACCGGGAGACATGGAAAATACTCCACCGACAAGAACATAGAATTGAAATTTTTTTTTTATAGTGATGATGATGATACAAAATCCATTTGGCTGAGTGCTAATATGTATGGGAAGCCGATTTCCGATAAGCCGTACAGACGGTTAATCAGATACCTGTGCCACCGCCCGCGTCGCGCACTACGTGAGTTGGCACAGGTATCTTAACTTTCCTCTGTACTTTAGTGCCCGTGGTTCGATTTTGTACGTATATGTCAATTACACGTTGCATAAAGCCATACAAAACAGGTTCATTCACACCACGTGTCATAAACGTACAGTGCATGTTATTATTCCAAGCCGGTACAATTATATGTACGGCACGGTAACGGAAGAACGAAGACCCTTGCTGCTTTTGCTAGCTGTACTCTGTACTTAGCTCGTGTTTACAATGTTTTGTCTCTTTCACGCATGTGTTTTTATCTACATATTATATCTATTTCTTATGTTCTCTCTTCGATTATTCTTTCCCTGTGACCATTCCTTTCTTCTTTTTGAGTTAAGTCTTGCTCCACCTTTCTCATTTCCTTCTTGTCTTTTTGAGGCTTGCGTTAGGGATACTATCCGTAGGGGACAAGTTTTCCTTCCTTTGGTCCTTTGGACAATTTGATGTAATGTGGTACTCTCGCCATCCCTCGTAAACCTTTTCCTGGATATAATAGAAGATAAACTTACCCTTGAACAGGTTTCGGCAGAAGGAAGTTGTCTGGGTTATGGGTGAAAATTGGATAGATTGAGTCTGCCTGGGTTATTGCAATAGACATCTCGGCACCTACCATAATCATGAACTGACAGTTCTTGTTATTATTAATTACTTTATTTTTGCTTGTACATTTTTGATGCCCTCGTTTTCGTATAATAATATTACGTATGACTAACTACCTTGAAAATTCCACTATTTAGCGCTTTAGTGTGAATTTTGACGTAAAAATCCCAGTTAGAGTCTAGACTGACGGACCGCATTTCGACGGCATTCCGACTGCCAAATTGCAGTAGAGATGCAGTTTGCTTGCAGTTGACACGACTGTAAAAAAACTTCACGCCGACTGCGCGGTCCACTTGCAGCCGGCCTTAAAATAAAGTTTATGCTATTGTGCTCCATCACAACACAACAAATTTAAATCCAACAAAAAACTGTGAACACACAGCTTTAGCTAACCGAGCTGTATAAATTATCGCCTTGCATGCGCATGCGTAGTAGATCAAAGGCCCGCAGTAAGGGCGCGGCTGACTTTCACAACCTAGGTGTTGTTTCAAAATAGTACGGTTACGAGAAGGAATAAAATCAGCTTATGTTCGGCGTATCCGTTAACACAGGTCCTAGAACTTTCGCAAACTATTTTAGACACAGGCAAAAACGCGACGCATTCGCATTAGGTAAGTATTAAATATTTTGGAAAATCCAAAAGTGCACGCCTCATAATCTCATTTTTCACAATTGAATTGATTTTGATTGTTTTATTGCTAACTTAAAACGAAGAAAAGTATGTGTCGGCTTTAACGCACGACTGGAGATTATTTTTAACTTTAGAGAAGAGAAGTAGAAAAAAAACAGAAACGACTTTTTATTTTCGTTGAAGAATACTTGGCAATACATTGTAAAAAATTGGGTACAGCAATATCTCACTTATGAGACATGGGAACCTTAATAGATCGCTAAGTACTTTAGTCGGAAAAGTAAAAAAAGCAATAGTCGGAAAAGTAAAAAGAAAAAGAAAAAGCAAAAGGAAAGTTAAAAAATACTGTTATAACATAATTATAAAGGTAGTTTTTTGGTGGCTCCACCTAACTGAGAAACTATTCAAATTTAATAAGAAATTAGAATATATAAATAATAATAAAAAAATAAAATAAAAATAATAATACTAATAAATAAAAACAACACTAATAAAATGAAATAAATAAACAAAATAAATTAATAATAAAAGATAAGACAGAGACATTTTTTTAGTTCTAGAAATTATTGGTCCACTAATTTCTCCAAGACTTTTTTTATTTAATTATTATTCTCTTTATTTAATTTGAAACTTAATTATTATTATTTTTTCAAATAAAAAATGATAGGCCCCTTTTTTTTACTCAGTACCATACCACGCAAGCGTTGTAAACGGAGCTAAGTTTTTCCTTGTTATTATCTACATATATAGATATACAACACAAACGAAATGTCACCTGTATTTTTATAATAATAATTACGATTAAACTACATTGAATTAGACCGTGATCTTCGAAAGGACTTAGTTTTGGATAATACTGAAGCGTATAAAAAAAATGGACTTGATCAGATAAGTTTTTCGAGAGTTATCGTGACCACGCCAGTTTCCATACATACAGACACACGGACGTCCACAAAATGATTTTATTAAACATTGTTTTTATTTATATAAAGGCAAAATGTCTTTTAAAAATGTCATAAGTGTTGAAACTAGTGTTTTTCCTTGACATTTATGTGTAAATATTATTGTACAAGTGCGATAGAAAATAAATAGAGACACATTTAGTTAAAAAAATCACTTGATTTTTGTAAGGCGAGAGTAGAGCACTAACTCATGCGCTTCGCTTATGAGGCGTGCAATAAATGTGAGTTTTAGCTGCAGATTTAAATTTGCCTTTTTTCCTATGATAGGTCTTCATCGACGTCGTTGCAGTAGATAGTCGTACCTGAATAACAGTCAAGAGAATATTACGAGAATCTAAAACCATTTAACATTTAGGTCACAAGCTATTTTCGGGTAGACTTGCAACTCCGCAATGATTACGATTTTAGCTCTATCCAAAGAGCTTTCGCAGCCATCTGGTTAAATTTGCCAGCTAGCTGGACGCCTAGGCCACTCATTTAAACCCGGAATTCAATTTAATGGTTGAAGGACAACAGTAACTAGCCAAGTCATTGAGCACAACATTTAACCACATAGCTGAACGTTGTGTAGTCATTTAATTAAACAAAAAGTTGGATATTGATGAATTTTTAATGTTAGGCTGAAAAACTTCATTCACAAATTATGGACGACTACTTTTTACTAATACATACATACATAAACACTATCACGCCTGTTTCCCACAGGGGTAGGCAGAGACTATGGACCTCCACTTGCTACGATCCTGACAGAGGACGTAGTGACAAAAGTAAAGAAAGGGATGATAAGATGGTTTGGGCATGTAGAAATGAAGGATGAATGAAGGGAAGAGCGGGACGGCAGTGTAGATGAAGCGAAAGAGGTCTTTACTAATACTTACCACTAAAAAGTATTTTGAAATAAATAAATGAGTTTTGATGACATGTATGACAGTTTTTTGGTGATTACTAGCGCCGCAGTGAAAAAACAATGAACTAAATTTGAATCACTTGGCTGTGTTGGTTAGTCAACTACAAGGGCTGACTCCTACTACGCCAATTGTTAAACGTTGAGTGATTCTAGTTCAATGAACTATCAACCTAGGTATCTTCAAACGCCGGCATTCAATTCGATGCCGGCGTTTGAAGAACCGCCTAGACGTCCAGTTAGCTAGCTAATTTAACCAGATGGCTGCGACCTGCGAAAGAGCTTACCTAAAATATAATATTCGACCGAGACTCCATTGAAGACGAGCGAGGATGTGCTGTGTTTCGATAACGAACAGTATTTCAATATATCGGTCGTTAGTTACATAGCTTATAATAAGATAAGAAATAAAGATAAATCGCCATATTATAAAACACATACTAACTTCAACCATTATTTATAGAGATGATACTGACGAAAGAGAATGTGACATATTGCGGAAATTGTTTTGTGCAGATAATGGTTTTATTAAACCTATAGTAATAAAGTTAGACTGTGCTTTATAATAAGACGGATTATTACAATGTACGCCACTTAAATAAAATAACAATATTACTAAATAATAACATGTTGATATAAGTAGCTGTTGCATTAACAATTAAGGGAATACATAATTACAAAACGTTCACAGCAATAAATGAATAATATTAAATTAGTTATTTATAGCAGTCATGTCCTAACAAAATTCAGCGGAAACGGATATTCGACTTGTGAATTGGTAATTTGTCGGTATCCAATAATTTAACGTACGATGCGACGGGTTACAAAAGGTTAATCACACCGGATCAGCTGTTCTACGAAAAAAAGGTTTCGAATGCATTCGTAATCCTACCTAAAGCAACCTTGTTACCTGAGTCTGGGCTCCGTAATGCTCATTGAAAGGTTTCGAAAACTTCTTTTGGGAATTACAAGAAGAAAAGAAAAGAAAAAAAATTATGTACCTACCTATAGATATAAGCAGAGTTTTCATGTAATCTTTACTTTATGTTTTTTTTTAAATGTGTAGTATGGCTTTTTATTAATCCATAAACTACACTCTTCTTTCTCTCTTTTTATTGATTTCAATAAAAGCTCGTTTTGAAAGTTTGATTGAAAAACTTCAACGGGTGAATCAAATTAACGCAGTAGGACGATAGCGCCAATTAACGAAACATGCATAGGAGCTTTTTAGAAGGTATTTTGTTAAAAGAAGAATTTCCTAGGACGAAACAAAGGTTTTATCAAAATTGAATGTACACACTCTAGTATACTGTTGTGTTGGTAGGTAATGTTACTCTGCCGTAGTTGGTTTGGTATCTAATGGATATGTCAATAGAAACAGTATACCGAGAATCGAGTTACTGCCCTAACAGCACGCAGTACGTTTTAAATATTTATAATTGGATATCTCAAAGGGTTCCATTGAAATGGAAAGAAAACAGAGACTTTTTAAATAATATTATTGTCACTTGACACTGCGAATTCTGGAGTTACAATTTTTGTCTAATGATAGGTTTGGAAGTTAGTGTTGTTGGTAGGACGAATAGGAGACACTAGCAAATATAAATAATATAATAGTGGTTTTTGAATATGTATTACTACATATTAAAAAACCTTTATTTGCTAATGCAATTAATACTTACATTAACAATTGATTTAGCTTACAATGTTTTTTATTTTTCATAAACTGCTTCGAAATTATATATTATGTAATTTGTCAAGCACTGTTATAAATACAAGAATTATTTAATAATCTCAAAATAGAAGCGGTTGTCCCACGGGTTATTGTGATCCCACGGATTTATGTGACCTTACAAATAAACCGTAAATATGTAATCGGATTAAATGGTGGCATGGCCCAGCCGAACGAACGTTTTTTTTTTAATTGTGAGTCGCGTAGAATGAGTTGCATAATTTACGTTCTATATCATGCACAAATGCACACACAACTCATTTTCTGTCACAGTCCGCCCTGTGTGTGTGGCACAAACAGAACTTGTTTGATACCGAATGCGGCTTAAATTTCGCCGCTCATTTTACGCGACTCATAACGCAAAAAATTACGCTTGTTTGCCTTGGCTTTTATTATTTTTATGGTTTTGGCTTCCAATAACGATTATAAAACAGTTTTATGGAAATTTGTCCCTTAATCGGATTATAAATGATGTCTTTTTCGCAATTTAGATGGAATCGAGCATCTGAATAACAAAGTTATAGTACCTATTTAAAATTAACGCCCTATCCAGAGGTGAAACACAGACCTCGAGTTGTGATTACTTGTGGTATAATAAAGAAAGCTTTAGATCATAGGTATATTAGCCATCAGTCTTCGGTTCGGTTAATTGTTGTGTTAGCTCTTCGAAGGACCTTCTGTCTGATTTATTCATTAGTTGCTACGAATAATAATCCCTAGAAGCGCGAAGCTAATAACTAATCCCGAAAAATCATTCCACGCGATATGTACCGCGGCGGGCGGGGCTTAAAATTTGAACCGCGCGGCGCGACAGTTCGCCATGACACTCGAGTCGTGCGGTGGCATCGCAAAAAGTTTCCTTTGAGAATATTGCTGTGTTTTTGCGATAATCGATTAATTAAAAATGCCGTCATGTGCCGTGAAGTGGTATAGAAGCCATACAGACATGAAAAACACAGGACTCGCCTTTCATATGTAAGTAAATAAACATTTTAATAATCGGCCCCTAAGTTGGCTACTCGACCGACACGGCGATTACCGGCGGTGACCTTGTCGCGACCAATCGCATGTATCTTTGTCTATTGTGTGTTTGAGTGTTTCGTTGTAATTACTGTTAGTTTGTTTGCGTAAATGGAATCAGAATCGAAGCGGTGAATGTTGAAGCGTTAGATTTCTAGAGATTATATTTCGATGATTGATTTCACAATCGGTGTACAAAATTTGGGCGAACAAACGCACAATACTGAAACGTGTTATGAAGCGGATCACATGTAAGTATCTATCAATATTTTCTACTAGACCGACTAATATCGTGTAAAAAATTAAAAAGGAGCATAAAACGAGCCATACTTAACTCTTGCTCTTTTAAGGCTAGAGAGAAATATTGTTTTATAGCTAGTGTCTGTTGTGGTTTTTGTAACGCTTACAATAATTAGCACTCATGAATTATACACAAGTGTTTTTAACATTGTACTTTTTACTGGAAAACTAGAGCCAAGTTTCTCATAAAAACGCCTGCGTTTATTACAATTGCCATTTTGTGTAACGTTTTGACCGATAAATTAAACCAGATCATTTTGACTGCATTGCATACTGTTTTGTTTCGCTAAAGTTTTGGTCCATTTCTAATTTTTTCTTTGGTATTTTATTTATTTTTTAATTTATACCAAATCGAGTTTAAACTTAATAACATAAGTGGTCAATCATCCACATGCGGACTACGCCCAGTGTCACTTGCGGAAGCGCTCTACGCTGTTCCATCACAAACAATACAATTTATGTATTTTACGTGCTGGCTTTTGAATGTTTTGGCTAATATTATCATACATTGTTTACCTGCGATTATTTACATATCCTGTTTCCTTCTGGTACAGTTTTAGAGATTAAGTTGAGCATGTTGCAACAATGTAATGTAACACTATCACACGTTGTGAAGATTCTTTACAGGAATACTGTAAGTATCATGAATGAAATATCTATGAAATAGAAGCCATTTTTTTTTCACTACTTAGCAGTACCTAGTCGAGATCCCTGATAATTAAAATTTAATGATGAAAACGGACAGGCATTGCCTGGCAGTCATTTTTATCCGATAAAATCAAAGGTTTGTGCTTATCGCATATCAGCATATAAAAACAGGGCATTCGGAAAAATACAATATTGGACGCATTGCTTTGCTGCACTTTTGCCGTGTTATTATTTTTCCATTACCCGTGGAACCGGTTTGCTCGCAGAAGTGCATATCGATGATTGCGTTATAACTTGCATAGTGAACCAATTTCGCCTTGGGTTTCAAGGTATTTGTAAATGAAAACAATTTGTGGTTAGTCCATTGCAGTATTAACAAGCGGCTGTGTAGAAAAATAGATATTGTGTTAGTTTATTTTGTATCTACTGTGTTTCGTTTGTAATGTATTTGATATGCAAACTAAATATTTGTTTCTAATTATGCCCGCTTTGCCTACTGGCGGGATCGCAATGTACTCGAATCTACATTGTTAGATCAAGTTTCATGAAACGCAATGGAGTATTGTTATTAACTGACTATACAATAGTTGAAGCATTGTACGTTGTTTTTATAACTATTTTAGAAACACGGTAGGGTCTCAACCAATGCTAGGAGAACGGCGATGCACTAGCAGTCTCAGTGTGTATTTATCAAGAGCTACCTAGGCTAGGGAGAGACCATGATATGTGTGTTTAAAAGCACATCTAATTTGCAATATTGCAGGTCTAAGATGTTGATTAGAAAAGAACGAAATGCACTTTACAAAACAGACAGTTTTATTGCTCCGGTTTACCATATTAAAATTGACTATTTTACCGTCATTCTCCGACTACCCCCCATGGCATCCTCCATTAATATGGAGCATACATTAATATGTATGCTAACCTAACCGCGTATAGCGGCGTATTTATAAATAGGGCAGTGGATGAGAGAGCATTTCCGGCGGAGCGAGTACGAGCCCGCAGCTTTGCTCGTCTCCGTTATGCCGCATACATGAACACACGATTACGGTCGCTTATGAAAGTTTACATCCTCGTAAAGGAGCCGCTTGCCGGTTAAATTCTTTCGATAATAGAGAAAATTATCAGAATTTTTTATTTGGAATATATGCTACCTTCTGAAAATTTAATTGAGACTTGGTTTTACTTGCTTAGACAGGGTCATAAAATCCTAGTTCCAGGAATGTTTGAGAAACAATAATACAAATACTGGGATTGCTTTCAAAATCCAATCCCAGTATTTGTATTACATGATTATTTAAATAATCATGGTGATATTGGTGAAGAAAAAAGGAGTGCTTTATAAGTTAAGAGACAAAAAAGAGCAAGCAACAGTCGCGTCGGATAGTGTACTGTACGACATTGCAGTATGCGTCGAGTAATTTTCCAATCAGTCTCACAAAGGATCCAATGAGATTCGTTTTTAATTATTTGAATAAATGAGCGTTGATATACACCTACTAACTATATGATGATAAAAATATATCCCAATTATTTAAAAGCAGTGATACTCGTAACAGCTAGCAATAAGAAGACGACACTCGTGAAGTTGACGACACTGCGGCTGTTCCAGTAATTTTTTCAATCGATCTCCCATTGGATCTCGAATGGGATAGCATCAGTTGATACTCCTATACTCACGTACTAGCTGTATGATGAATTGGTGACAGAATCATGATCATCATATCAGCCACAGGAAATCTGCTGGACATAGGCCTCCCCCAAGGATTTCCAAAATGACAGAATGTTTAACCCCAACAATTTAAGAGCGGATAAAAGAACAAGTACAAGGAAGACGATGCTCGTGGACTACGTCGCGGCAGCTCGAGTAATTTTCCAATTAATCGGCCACTGGGCCCAATGGAATGGCGTGGTTATCTATGTCAGTTTAGTTACATTTATGTTGCTAGTTACTGGTCTTGTAATGATAATTTAACGTATCATATCATACAATTTTTAATACATCGGATATCCCCACAATCGTTTAATTTACTTTACACATAAATAAAAATTTGGATATTTGAATTAAAAGTCTTGATATTTATTTATGGAGATAATGCAAATCGCGATCAGGTGCAAATGACAAATAGACTGCTTAATTCGAAATAGTCATATCATAAGGCGTACATTTTTAGGGTTCCGTACCCAAACGGTGCAAACGGGACCCTATTACTGAGACTCCGCTGTCTGTCCGTCTGTCTGTCTGTCTGTCTGTCTGTCTGTCCGTCCGTCTGTCACAGGGCTCTATCTCTTGAACCGTAATAGCTAAGCTAGACACTTGAAATTTTCACCGATTATGTTTTACTGTGGCCGCTATACCACAAATACTAAAAATAAGAAAAAGTTAAAAATTAAAGGGGGTAGTCAGTACAAAATACGTGGTTTTTCAGAGTTTTTAACTAGATATTTATAATGGCATTAACTAGATACCTACTTAAAATTTTTACTAATTATGTATAACTATGGCCGCTATAACAACAAATACTAAAAATAAGGTAATGTTAAAAATAAAAGGGGGTCGTCATACAAGAAACGTGTTTCTTCAGCGTTTTAAAGCATTGTACGGAGGTACGGAACTCTCATGTACGAGTCTGACTCGCACTTGCCCGTTTATTAATATTCCTGATTGCAAGGTGGATTTTTAACAGTAAAATTTAGGTTTAAAATTAACTTAGCTATTTATAAATGATCGTAAAATAATATTGGCAGTAGTTACTGCGTCGACAAGCCAAATGTTTAACCATATCCTATATTTTTATGTAAGCATTTAAATGTAATCTCATCTGGGGAATAGAACAAACCAGACATAAATCTAATCGCTCCTTCGTAATTTAATAAAATAGTAAACAGATTTGTTTCACTTATCGCAGGCTGCTACGAAAGCTGACGTGGCTAAATTTTTCACTCTGTGAGAACGACACAAACGAAGTTAGCAGTCTCGCTTCCTCTTGTACAGAGGTACAGAGTAGCAATAGCTACAGAGTAGCAACAATCTCGCTCAGCTGGGAACCCGATTTTAAACTCTTCCATGGGCTTGCGTGTCCAGACGATCTAGTTTACAACATTTTAGGTGGCTATATGTATCGACCGATTCAAGAACGACAATAAACTTGTTGAGTTCAATAGGTATTTACCCTAGAAATGGGAAAAAACTCTGAGACAATCATCAAGGAATCCACGACTACCTTCTTATTTTACTAAAACTGTTTGCAGACGGAAACGCCAAGTAATTTCGACTTATTTAGGACGTCATTTCAACGATGAACTTTGGACAACTCAAAAAGATTTTATTAATTTGTACGTTACAATTAGTACAAGATGCTGCAATGTCTCAAATAGAAATCTTTATCTGCTTATGAAAAGTTTTAGAATCGAATCTTCGAAAGTTTCAGTAGCATGCTGTTTGGTTTTGACTCTTTGTTGTATCTACATTGTGAAATGACAGGGGTGGGATGAGCGAGGGATTTAGAGAACATGTGGGTTCGCGTAGATACGAATTTCAGTTTTTTGCGGCTTAGTACAAGTTAATGTAAAATTTTGCGCCGACTCACGTGACATGACTTGTCGTATGAATTATTTATACGTTCGTATTAGTGGGCTTTAGACTTTCGACATACGACGTAATCTAGGCAACTTTAACATGACAACCATAGGTTGAATTATTAACGACAATCCTGTCAATACCCCTGAGGCAGCCAATTATGGTCGTATACATTAATTTACTGTTAGGACTAAGTGCTTTCCTATAGATACGTTAATGATCGAGAAAACGTTAATTCAGTGCTATAAGGCCCGAGTGAACGTCTACATTAGTAGCTTTAACTGACATTATTCGGAGGAAAGTTCTTGTAGGGCCACATATTTGCACGTAAATGCGTAAAATGTCAGAGCTGTCATGTCAAGAAAGCTCTAGGGATAAAGGTTGCAAAATGCACACCTGCGCCGTAGATACGGCAGATAAGTGAAGGCGAAATTGAATAAGTACTTACCTAACTATAAACACGTGTTCAGGTAGAAAGTGTACCTTATTCAAAGGACAATGTTATTGAGAAAAGAAGTAACTATGTATAATAATCGGACGAATGACATAATAACCTATTTATGAAATGCCAGGAATTCCATTCAAAGACAATGAACATATGCTTCTAAGAAGCTACGTACCTACTTAACAGACGTAATGTATGACATGATCAGATAAGGTCATAGTAGAAGAAATATTAATTTGACAACTGCCAATTGGCATCTTGATAAAACAAAGCAGTAGCTTTAACCCAATGGACCCGTATCGATATCAACTTGAACGACTGAGAAGTTCATTATGCACAGTACGTGCAGACAAAGAGAAAATGTACCCAGTTGACGTGGCGTCTAGAATTTCGTTTGTAACATTGAGGAGCCGAGAATGGTTTAATTAACATTAACGCGCTGTGTGGGCGAACAGCTTTGTCCGGCAATAAAGGCTTTCGTCTTTGCATCCTATATTACCTCAACATAAAGGTGGACGACGCGAGGGGATCAAAAAACCTTTTCACAAATTCCTTCTGATGCACTTCCCTCAACTTTCACTTCTAAAATATGAATAAGATCTATATGGATCAGACGTAATATTACGAAGAAACGGCATTCTAATCTAGAGGAAGGTCCCTATCCCATAAATATTCCATGGCTACAAAATATTTACGGGCGTACAGAGCGTTTGTAGGTCAGAGCCGAAGCTTCGCTCCAGTTTATGCCGCCTTCCGTCGCGACGCCCCTCCTGACTTTGAAATGCGGCGTCTCGGAGGCAAGATTTAAGACGCCTCGGGTGATTTCTATAAGTTTTACATTTTTTACCCCCTCGGCTCGGTGCGCGCGGCTGCTTAGTTACCGACATCAAAGTGCAAGATTTTATTATTGCGTTACAGCCTACGGGGCAAAAAGAGCACTTCGTCGGCAGTAGGAGTTTAATGGTGATTTAATCTTCGCCTATGAAATGCCTTCGCTCTTTGATTAAAGACATATTAATTTTTGATCAATCGTCTTCTCTTTTTGTTTAAATCTCGTTTAAATGCCATGTTTATTTAATTTATTTTCAGTTACTTAAACGAAAATAAATTGTTATGTATATATCATTTACGAGTAACTTATTGTGAACCTATTCCACTTTCAGGATATTAGGTCCTGACATATGAAATTGCCGTTCAGTATCAAAAAAGTGAAACAAGTTTTTTTTAATAAAATTATTATTTAATCAATCGAAGTATGCGCCGTTGTTATCGATACACTTCCGCCATTTTATAGGCAGATCATTGATACCTTTGGAAAAAAAATCCTGGGAGCGAGAGTCTATGAACTGTTTGAAGGCGGTTTTGACTGCCTCATCAGATTTGAAATTTTTTCCTTGTAAAAAGTTATCCAAATTTTGAAAAAAGTGGTAATCGGTTGGGGCAAGATCTGGAGAGTATGGTGGGTGACGCAGAGGTTCCAGTCGCAGCTCCTCTAACTTGGCGATCGTTTGATGTGCAGTGTGTGGTCTAGCGTTATCCTAAAGGAGCAGTGGGCTAGAGCAATTCATCAGTCTCGGTTGTTTAATGGCGAGCTTTTCCATCATTGTTTGCAATTGTTGGCAATACAAGTCTGCAGTAATCGTCTGGCCTGATCTCAAGAAGCTGTAGTGGATAACACCAGCACTGGTCCACCAAACACTTACCAGAATCTTTTTGGTCAGTTTTCGCTTAGGGCAAGGTTTTTCCGGTTCTCCAGGGTCAAGCCATTGTGATGATCGCTTCCGATTGTCGTACAGGATCCATTTCTCATCACAAGTCACGATACGGTTCAAAATCCCCTCATTATTGTGGCGATTAAGCAAAGAAACGCAGCAAGCAATGCGTGTTTGTTGGTTTGCTTCAGTCAATTCGTGCGGTACCCACTTTTCGAGTTTTTTAATTTTTCCGATTTGGCGCAAGTGGATAAGTATCGTTTTGTCACTTACGCCGAAGGCTGCTGCTAATTCAGAAGTAGTTTAGAGATGGATCCGCTTCCACTATCGCCTTCAATTCTTCGTTATTCACTTGAGTAACAGGTCGTCCACGAGGCTCATTGTGTAAATCGAAATTTCCAGAACGGAAACGTTCAAATCAAAAACGCACCGTTCCTTCGTTAGCGGTGCCTGGTCCATACACGTCGTTAATTCTTCGAGTCGTTTCTGCAGCACTGGTGCCACGGTGGAACTCGTATTCGTAAATACCGCGAATTTTCAATTTGTCCATAGTTGTTGTTATAGCAATGTTGAAACTCAAACAAATGATGTTAAAACAAATGAAATACGAATTTTAAAACAATAGTTTTCTGGCTTTATTTCGAAATAAATTTGAATTTGGAATTCCTAATGAAACGCAAGATATTTGATTTTAAAGATGCCAGTATTGAAAATCGGCAATTTCATATGTAAGGACCTAATATTTTCAAATTGGGTTATTGGTGAACAGTAAGAAAACCGCCAACCCCGTGGTCTATGCACGCAATGGACTACTAGTTAGTATTATTTATTCTGTGCTACTAGTACATTGCGAGGTAACGTAAAAGTAGAGAACGATACTGACACGAAAAAAAGGTGTGACAACTGACAGCATATAGAGACAGTTGGAGGGAAAGACCGACAACGCCGATCCCAAGTAATGGGGCAAGGCAAGTGATAATGAGTCAGACTAAGAAAAAAATGATTTTCTCGATTAATTATTTTGCTGAAATCGTTTCATCCTGCGGGTGAAATCACTGTCTTACTTGTAACAAATAAGGCACGACACGAACCATACTATCTCGTGCAGCAGTACATTAGTGTAACAAAGATAATTTGTTCTGAGTTCGGATCGCTGGCAGCAAAGTGGAAAACATTGTTCTGGTAATAATTGCGGGGCTAAAACATAATTACGTGTCATAAACTGCAGTTCATTAACATGCGCATGTGCATGCTGTAGACTTACGGAATCATATTCTTACAGTCTTATTTTAATGTATGCATTAATATTTTTACACTATACTTCATATTTTTCATAAGTAATATCTAATGGATTCCGTTAAAATTAATTAAATTCATAAAATAATATACACCCCGGGTGTGGTCCATACTTGGATGGGTGACAAGGGGCAGAAAAACGCTTATCCGTGTTTCAGAAAGCACACAAACAAACACAGATATAGTAGCAGAAAGAAATATTTATGTAGATAATTGATAAAAATATACGTTAATTAAAGTGAGTATATCTCAGCTGATAGAGGCCGATAGTGCGAAGCCAATGTCAAGTCCACGACGCATAGGATTACGCTGATTACGTGATAACATTTTGTCACTTTTAATATTAAATTAGATAAGACTAACAATTTCTAGTGAATCATTTCAACATCAACACCTAACTTTTATTTGATAACTGTATCATGTCGGAATGACTCTTGATTCTTGGTAGAAGATCGTTAGATCGGAGTAGATGTCTGTTGTATTAGTCACAGACAGGTTGTGGGGTAGAAGTCCGTGTGATTGCTCTAAAGAAATACTGACCTTGGTTTCTTGTTTCAGTGTTCGTTTTAGGTTTAAATTTTTGTTTATTTATTTTTTCCCAAAAATTTAAATTTATTTTACAATTCAGTTTATTTTGCCAAACTGCCAGGCACTTTATCGGCAAAGTGACATAATCAAAATACAATACGATATTGTTATTGTTTTGTCTATTAATTAAGTATATTCAACTTTTATCTACCCACTCCCCTTATAATATACTTAAATATAATGTAAAGTTTATATTTACTTCTTTTTTTGGGCTGGCGTCATAAAATAATGCCTTAAATTCAGTGTCTGCTTGTTTTCTAAAGATATTTAGATTTGTCATTCATTATTTTCATAGTTAATTCATATAGCGATTCATTAGTAATATTTGATCGGTTTCATTCAGTTAATGACATCTAACAAGCTGATCCAACAAATAGGTTGGACAAAACACCAAGTCGTGTGTCACCATGGAGTCGTTGAGACGTCCAAAAGGGCGAAAGGACGTCGCGGACGTCGCACCCGCCGCGATTCGCACGATAGCCGCCGCGCCGGATAGTGTAGCGGCACTTGATGTCACATTTACATACCGCCGCGTCTGTCGCCTCACCACACCAAAGTCGAGATATTACGCAACATCTAAGCTGTAAGAGGAATCTTTGAAATTGTATCAAAACCGAAAATTTTATCGAACCAAACCGAATAAGATGTTCACTGCGAGAAAATAAAATAAAAAGCTATACAGAATAACTAAAACGGTTTAGTTATTCTGTATAGCTGTTTGTTTTATTTTCTACATTATGTTCTGGGAGAACGAATGTCTCATCTAATGTGCTCTGAAACCTCTGTGTTGTGCTTCTACCAGTTAACAGAATACAGCAGGAGGACATAAAATTGTTGCTAGCAAAGAGCCTACACTCGGCTACATCACACACGCGTCAAATTAAAGTGCCTTCAACATTTGCCTAATTGCTACTGATCCCAGCTTTGAGTGTACTGGGCCGTGCAACGCAATTAAAACGAGTCTGAAATCATCAGACATAATCTGTGACGCCGTCGCCAAGTCAAACATGTAAATAAAACAAGCGCGGACCAGCGGGCGACTACATACAAACGCACTCAGGGTCTGTGGCCGAGTATGATAAATGGACAGCCGGCGAATCCCGCGCCAATTCTCCTCTTAGCAGCACTCCTCGCGGGGAGGACAATGTATGACAGTAATGGAAAGATCTGACAGCTTAGAATACACAGGGGAAATAGATAATAACGACTTGTTCTGCTATTGGATGTATTCTACTCGAAACCATTTCACTCTTAACGTTTTCTGAAAAATAAGTATTTGTTGCAGCGGTAATTGTATTTTGTTTCTATTTATGGACAATGTTATCGTTTCACAAGTTGTCCAGCCAATTTAGTAATCCTTACGACAAATTCTATCAATTCGGCGTGCTCGCAATACAAACGTGATACAATACATCTCGTGATAAATGAGCGCTGTGCCGCCGAGCCCTCGCTGTATTACTTGTAATATGAGCCTTTGCCGAGTTCTATATCTACAATCTACCATACCAAACAAATGTCTGCAAACAAAACTTAACTTAATTACTTGGAATTCGGATTTAAACTCGTTACCATGGACTTGAAATAGAATTTTATCAAGTTATTCACAAAGACTCGAGTTTCAGGCGACGTGCGGGAATTTTTATGTATTCACTGAAATAATTTCGCCTAATGAATCTCGGGAAGCAACAACAAAAGGATAAAAATGTTCAGCAAAACAAGAGAAAAGCGACAAAGGTACAGGTACTCCAGCAAAGTTATTCACTCGCTTATTACAATTACATCATGGGCTTTGCTCCGGCTTAGTAAGGTCTATACTCCAATGAATATGAAACTCATTATATGCAAAGTTATTTTTGTTTTCATAATCTAAAGGATACTGAGGAGACAGTGTTGCCACAAAGCGACGCGGCGAGCGTTGAGAATACGCAAACAGGTGTCGACTCCGAGGTTATATTTGCATATAAATAGAGTTCCTGCTTAACTGTAACACTGCTTCGTCCCTTTCTCTCTTATTCATCACCATTAGCCAGAAGAGTACAGAGTGTTACGCCTCCTTGCATGCGCTGTACGTACTAGTACGAGTAGGTCCAGGAGATTCTATTTATGAATTGTGATGTAATACGGGCAATAGACTGGCCATAACTGCGCCTAGAAATACGCGTTGTCTTTCTGAAGATCGATCAATAGTAAGTCGATCGATGATATCATTATTCTATTGCACAAGCTTCCTTGAAGAGATATTCGCATCCTTTAAAGGTTGCACTAGAACTATTCACGGGTTTTTGTTCTGCAGCTGAATGTGTCCATAAAAATGTTGATGCACACTTATGGTTTAAGTGTAATCTATAATGTTGATCGATAAGGTTCTGCTGAGAATCTTATTAATACGATATCCTTACATGGCCCTAGTTAGTTACTAAGCAATGTTTGTACTTATCGCCATTGATCTTATCATATCTTAAAAAACGTTGACACATCAAGAATTCATAATGGATAAAATCACTAAATTGATGGTGCATATGCGTGCACAACTCGTTGGAGTTCGTTGATCGATATCTTAGGCCTTTAGTTCCATCTATGAGTCTAAATATAAATAAAAATGGCAAATGATTAGTAGTGGACGTGCCGGTTCCACACCTCTTCCGCTGACTGTTTTTTATCGCTTGTCTATTACATCATAGGAAGACGTGCGGTGCGTGACCCGTCTGCGTAGGCGCAGGTGTTATGCGAACTGTACTTTCGACAGCCATTAGAAAACGTCCCAACTATTCCTGTCAGCCAAGACCCCGTATTTGTATTCTTTTTTTGAGTCGAGCGTTTTGTATTTGTTCCGTCGGGCCCTTTTTTGCTGGGTTGCACCGCCCGTTCGTAAGGCGTTTTTACTTGGGCTCGGGGAGGAGGTCGGGGCTGGTGCGGGGCACGAATGTGGTCCCCTCCCGCCACCCGGGTCGTCCTTGGCCCGAGCGTTCACCTTGGCGCGCTGCGCTGCCGTCGCACCACAGGTAACAAAGTTCCGCGAACTACGTGATTTCTATGGCTGTCCGAAAGTGGATCCCGGAGTTGGTATCTCGGGACCCGCTCGCCTGGCGCTAATATTACCGAGAACTCTGTAATGAAACACTGAAGCCTACCCTCCGGCTGTACTGGACCCCCATACGTGTTTGCTCTCGACGTACTTTTGACGGTATCTAATGTCTTATTCCATAGATTCTTGAGAATATAATCTCAATGGCGCACGGCACTAATCGATGTGGTGGTCTCCAGGAGTATTATTATTATGTATGCTGGTACTGTTCTAATTACGTGACTTAAATTTGTAGCCCCCCGCGTGGATTTTATTACGCTTGTAGTTCAGGCTAACTATAAACTCCGTCGCAAAAGTATAAAACATATTTGTAATGAACTGTGAGTTAAGATAAATTTCAATGTTGACATAAAGCGTATGAAAAGCATGTTATATACTTAAAGCACCATAAGTTTCATGTTAAAAGTAGTCAATATATTTACGAGTACAACAAAAACTATCTTTAAAGGCTTCAAAAGTGAAGCACAACTTTCAGATTATGATAGGCATTTTCTGGGTAAAATTAGTGGTTGGATAATTCTCAGAATTTAAGAGATAAGGTTTAAGTTCTTTTCACGGAAATAAAGATAAATGCTGAGATAAAAGTTGGTCGAAGGAGCAGCCGTGAACGTTTTATGTCAATTTCATGTGGATGACAAAATCTTCGAAGCTCGCATTTAGATGTGAGAAAGAGAACATATGTCGATGGTGGACGACTTAATTCTTTGTATGAATTTGTAACTATTTTTACTCAGTTTTATAGCCTTTATGCTGATTTATTGCTTTTAAAGTATATTTGTTGCTTACAACAAAATTATTGCTTTCGTTATAGGCGTTTTAGTGTGGTCAGTGCCAGTCGACGCCTGCTTCGTGGTTCGTTCACCTGTTTTGCTTGCCATATCAATCACGACACTTATGGCTCTTTTGTTTTCATTGTTAATAATTTGTAATTCTTCATTATTTGCAGAGTAGTCTGCAGGGACTGGTTTAAATAAAATGTAGCTTCAGATGTATTGATTGCAGCGGCAGCTCTTGTTCTTCGCTGGTCCTAGAGCTCGACGCCCGTAATCTTATCGCATTAGAGGCCGGACATAGGAAGGGCATTAAATTTGAACGATCGTCGTGGAGCGGCGGGCAGAACGAACGCGCCTGAAACCGGTCGGCCGTCCGTAAATAATGGATTAGAGGAGGGATGTGAAGTGGGGAGGGGGTCTGTGGCGCACGCACCGGCTGCGCACGCGGGAACGCGGAGAAGTGCGGGGAGGGGACTGCGCCTCCCGTCAGCTGTTGCGCGCCCGGGACCGCGCCGCGCCACTACCGTCAATGCATCGGCGTTGATAGCGCACGCCGCCCGTGTCGCGGACCCAGCCGAGTGTGAGTGACAGTGACATAGTGTTGTGTGACGACTTGATCAGTGCCGAACGACGGTGTGTTATGTGTGTGTGAGCCATGCCAAGGATGTGCAGTGAGCGAGCAGCGAGGAGCTGACCGCGGCGCCGCCGGGCGATGAGAAGTTATGTTACGCCACCGACCGAGGTGATTATCCCGACTTCGGGCCTAAAACACCATGCATGCGTGTGGGAACATCGTTATGGAGGCACGAAACCTGTGAACGTTATGCGTTATATCACCATGAACCCTTAGTAGTCTCTGGTAAGCCTAGAGAAAATTTTTGGCGCTTTTTTGGCATCACAGAAAAAGTTATACACCAACGGACGTTTGTTACATAAAAACTTCCACCGTTTTTTGACAAATTCTAACAATGGATGTCTCCCTTTGCCAAGGGGACTATTGTATGTCGTGTAGGCAAGTCGTTTTTTAAATCACAGTAGTTTTATGTTTTTTACTTCAACTTAAAAAAAAGTCTTACCGGCTCCATGCAATATAAACGAAACTACCCTCACTTTTATACTAAAAAATTCGCCAACTTTTATTTACCATGAATTACGGGATAAGGGCTCTCATAGTTGTGCTCATAGTTCAATACACCTTAATTAACTTTTTCAGTATATCAATAACTTGATAAGTCACGTTATTGTTTTGTATTAATTAACGGTTATTATATAACCTAGACACAGGCTCCATGCATATTAATTTTCTAGATCATTATGGGATTTACAGTAGGTACAACCGATTGTGAGACATCATGTCAATTCTTATTTACTAGGGAATTTACCGTGTGTCACTGTTGATACAACTTGTTCATGTAAATTGTAATGGTTTCTTTGAACATGACATGACAATTTTTCCACATACTTGTTGTCATAGAAACCCATCTCACAGAAAACCAATGCCATTTTACGCATGTTTTGCTTCATTAGCTTCTTTTCCTTTTTGCCTAGAAGTAATTAATATACTAAATATGTATTTGTTATTATAGGTACTATCGAAATAGTCTCATCTTGTCGTTGTGTACCCCTTTTCTTGCACCTTTTGTTTTAGTTATTACGTTTCATTCATAACTTCTCTCTTTTTCTAGTCTATTCGGTTTAAGTATTTGTTAATGCAGCTAATGATCTTACTTTGAGTTTTTTATATCATCTTTTTGCTTTCGTTATTATTGTTTTATTAGAAGCTGTTTATGACGATCTCCGTGGCGTAATGGTCAACACGCTAGACCGCTAATCCGGAGGTTCTGGGTTCGATGCCCAGCCAGGGCAAGTTGAAAAATTGCCTTTTTCAAATTGTCCCGGGTCTTGGGTGTTTATCTATATATATATTTATCATAAAATATAGTATTGTTGAGTTAGTATTCCATAACACAAGTTTAAAACTTACTTTGGGGCTAGCTTAATCGGTGTGATTTGTCCCTATATATTTATTTATATTTATATATGTATTTATTTCTTATGTCATGCATGGCATGCATGACTTATCGAAATGTATATATAAGTAAATGTAATTTCTTATTTAGGTACAAAACTGAAATGCGTGATGCATTAGGCATCAAAATAAGGGGGCATAATACCTGCATAGTTTGCTGCATTATTTATAAAAACGAAGGTCTAGGAATAAATGGCAGGTGCACTTGGCACCTTGTCTTAAGCCTAGCCTTCCGGTTCTATCCGTTGAATAATTTATCCATTCTTTGTTTTATGTTTATCTAATACTATTACAATGTGCGGGCTAATGATCAATGCGTTTGCGGGAGCAAAACCTGGCTCTATAAGGAAGTCGTCGGAATGCCATGTCTCGAAACTTGCTTCAACAGTTCCAACATACGCGTGCCTACGAGATCTGACTCGTTATTTGTCAAGATCGCGAGATTAATGGTACATCTCATGAAAGAACCATGTTCTAGGCAACTTCCTATGTAATGTAATGATAGTGGAAAGATCTACCTGTTTGTTTTTACTATTAACATTATCAGATACATTAAAAGTGACTGGCAGAATTTTTCATTGGATACATTAAAACTGGTGGCATTCTTAAGCGTGATAAAATCAACTGTTTCTGTAAATGTATACCTACATGTGTTCTACATCTTAATTTGATCTTTGTTTGACATCCTCGTGGAAGTTGTGGGAAATCCTACAAAATTGCCAACGTGCCAAAAACGCCGCTTTCTGCAGAGCAGATGTTACATTGAAAGTGACACAGTACCTTTGGTCTCAAGTATAATTGGTGACTTTGAAGTAAAGTTACATCTGACAATAGAATTTGGTTTTGTTCGAGTATGTTATTTATTTTAGTATTAATGTTTGTTCGTGATATTCAATAATGAGGAATCTGGAAAAAATTTTTTCTTCCTAAAGTTTAAGCTCTTTGAAATCATCTATCTGTCTGTTGAATATTCTTAAAAATAATTCATTCATTCACATTCTCAAATATGAACTAGTTCGGCATCTTGAGATATGTCATATAAACCGTCTTATTTGACAGCGTGAATTCGTGATTACGCTATTTGTTATCACCTCTCGCGTAACACCGATCGTACGATGAACGACGTGACTCACGCACACGTGCTTTCTGACGAAATGACGAGATTATTATCTGTCCTCTTGTTAGACAAGATGTCAGACTTCTAGATTCTAATATTTTAAAGAAAATCTGTGGTTTATGATGTTTATCATCATAGATAGGCTAGTTTTTACTCTGACAGCTGCCTAACACGATTTTCTAGTTTCATTTCACACAAAAGCATTCCTGACAAAGTACGAGTAAACACCGGTCCTAAATGCTTTCAGTGATTTTTGAAATCAACTCACAGACAGATTAACAGAGTTTGCAGCTTCGGAATAATGATAAACTATTCTACTCTGTCAGCATAATTATTCATCTTTTATATCGTTATTCCTTACCTACATCTGAAATTTAAATTTCTAATATGTATATAATGTCTCAAGTAGCAAAACAAGAAGCAAATAAAAGAGTTATAATAGAAGATGAATGACAGGCAAATAGTATGAGTATGAAAGTAAGAGAAGGATACCAGCGAGAACTAGTAAGAAACAAGCTCAAGATAATTGGATACATAAAGTCTGCGATAATGTTGGAGGTGCTAGTAATAAAAAAAAATGTCCTAAGTATATTTAAAGATGCAAGACTTTATCAATATTCTAATGTAATTATAATATTGATAATACAGTAAAATTAAAATTATAGGAGTGTAATAAGCTGCATTAGTCTTAACGCGGCCCGGACCCTCGTATGTATACGAGTATACCTACCTACTCCTCTTTTTGCAGAAATTTACCGCGGGGGGAGTTTTTGTCAGCTTCGGCTCTCATCGCACTGAGAGCGTTTATTTTTTGCCCATCTCCTGCTATTAACTCAATTCTTATGGCATCCCTGCAGACACTTAATCTTTTCAGTTTACATTTTAGATCTTTATTGAATTTAATTGTTTCATAAGGTATGGTGTCTCTATCTATAACTTTTGTATCATTGTTAATAAACACAATAATATTAAAGTGTACAAGCTTTTCACAGTATTAAATTAATATAGTTTTACTTTTACACAATATTACGTTATCATTATCTGTTATATTTTATATCGGTTTACTTATTTAATAGTTACTTAATATATATATATTGGAATCAACTCACAAACGCACATCTTGTAAACTTAACTCCAATTTGAGAGTAGGGAGACGGCTTATCTGCCAAATAAATGTGCGTCTCTATTTATCGTCACCAAATGAAGTAGTTTAAGATAGTTTCTCGCCATAAACGAATATGTGAACGACGCACGGAGTATTTAAATTAATGCAAATTACAATTAACGTTTCCGTACAAGGATCCCAGATTAATTGTTTTCTAGCGAGATTATTCAGTTTATAGAAACATTAATTATTACCGCCCCGTCAACTCCACTCCTTAATAGTTCGCAGTTAGAATTCCCAGCGAAATATTGTATTACGGAGAGGCGCTTTGCGTAACTATAGTTAAATTTCGGAATAATTTTGAGGAAAATTTAAAGGATGTACATTTCTTGTTGACTCGATTAATTCATAATGATTTAATAATGTTTGAATTGTCTTGTCATCATTCTATTTTATTTTTGATATTTTACTATTACGTTCATAAATAACAAGCGTTAAAATTATATGATAATGAGCTGCAATATCAATAATACACGAGTTTCTATGCAGATGTTTTATTCTGAATATTGCTATGCGAGAATTAATGAATAGTATACTAAAGACTTGATCAAAGAACTAACATTTTCGTCATCTATATTACTAAGTACAAAACTTATGTCATCTAAACAGGTTTTGTTGTATCTCTATTATTAATTGTATTTTTACATCTTATTCTCCTTGGGCTCTCGCAAGGGGAATATTATATAAAAACCGTATTATATAAAGTGCGATTCGGACTCGTACATGAAGGGTTTTGTAACTCCGTACAATGTTTTACAACGTATTTTGTTTAAATACCCCCTTTAATTATTAACTTTATCTTATTTTAGTATTTGTTGTTATAGCGGCCACAGTAATACATACTTAATCGGTATGAATCTCAAGTGTCTAGCTATTACGGTTCAAGAGATCCGTGTGACAGATGGACGGACACATAGCGGAGTCTCAGTAACAGGGTCCCGTTACCCTTTGGGTATGGAACCCTAAAAAGCAGCAGAGACATGCTGTTGAAATGATGATGATCTAACTGAAGTCTGGATATTTCCTCGTAGAATTTAGGATAACCTAAACCTATCATCCTAAATGTAGATAGGAGTTACGAGAAACGGTATCCGACATTCGGTTCGGAAATTGAGCGTGCTAGACGCCGAGATTGCTTTTAAATCGCATTAGGTGCGATGCACCGATGCACCGCGAGACATACCGCCGTAATTACAACCTAATTTTAGGCTGACCGAGGGGAGCTAATGCAAATTGACAGCGGTTGACGCTAAACATTGTCTCACGGATCGCTGGACCAATTCTAAATTAGATATCGGCTACATTTTGCGGTGTAAACGTCAACTCGGGAGAGAATTCTAGCAACGAGTCCGCAAAATTTGAAATGAATACTTTTCTATAGTTCTGTTTTAGGAATAAACAAAAGTAAATATGATCATATAAACTATTCTAATACTACTGAATGGTCATGTTTTTGGTTTATTGAATTGTCATTTCCTTTGGGTAAAGCTAACGGTATACTTAAAGTTAAATTTATTATGGAGTTTTACCTAATTACTACCTTGTTATTTTTTTCCTTTTGTAGTAATGGAACACAAAGACTACTACAGACTATAGTCTAGAGCTACACTAACTACAGCTACGCTAAAAAAGCTACCTACAATTTTATGTGTTTTCAAAATAAAAAGTTTATTTCAAGTTGCTGAATGGAAAAAAAGAAGTTAATCTGAGTATACCCATACAAATATTAATGTAATTTGAAAATACGAGAAAGAAACAAAATGTCGTGCCATAAGTTTACAAAACGATAGTCAGCCAGGAAAGTTCTCGGAAATCCAAGTGCCTACTTCTAGTGGTTTCTTTTAAACTTTACCTTTGCCGGAAAGCCTATTCAAGTGAAAGCTAATTGTTCTTATCCTGCTAATTGTTTTGTTTTTTTTATTTATTTTATTATAACCTATGAGTCCTATGGCGGTTGCAGATACCACGTTAATATTTAATAATAAGGAGTATGAGAATTATTTAAAGGAGAATAACACTGAGACCGAACCCAGCATACTTTTAGTACATTTTCAACTTCATTATACCATAACCACGACAGAAACAAACAAAATAAACGTATGCACTTATCAAAAAAGTATGTTCGTAACACTTTTAAATAAAGACAACACCGAAATAAAAGCAGTCTACTATCCTTCCAAATAGAATACACACTAAGTATGAATCATGTACATAATAGACGATGCGGTTTGCTAGTAACTCATTTTAATTTCTTTTTCCACCTTCTCGATCAACATCATGTTAAAAATGGTCTTTGGTTCTTACGGCCCTGGGCCCTGACGGCTTAGAGCCGCAAGACCCAAAATGCTCTGTCTACCCATTAGGGATGAAGGCGTGATAGTGTATTTTTATAAGTACTATTAAGTACGTGTACCTATCCGGCATGCTGATTTAAGTTTGCCGTTCGGTCGCTTAACAACTTGCTCATCTCGATTTCAATCTAAAATTGAAGTTAATACTTTTGATTATTCTTTGTTTACTTGTTTCAAGTTTAACATATTGCTTTTAGTCTATTAGTTCCGCGTCAATAGGTTAGATTTTTGGGAAGGCTGCAAGTATTAACAAAGTAAGCTGGTTAGTTAATAAATATATATTCTCCCCTGAGTTGTATTTCCAGCAATAAGACGACATCTGAAAAATAACTCGATTATTTTTATCACCTGACTAATCGATTTCGATTAAATCGTAATTGCATCGTTTCCTGCGAACCAATTAACGATGGAAAGTGCAATGTTGCATTCGCTTTTTCACTTGTATCACTAATATTACCGATGATTTTATAAATAGAATTAAGTAAGTGGGTACGAGGAGGTCGTATGAAAGTTCTTACCTATTAGTGTAAAAGTTCGAATGGCGCTTTTAATATCTTTTAATGAGTGGGGTTTAAGGTGTAAATGATAGAAGCATATGTATAAATATAAGAAATTTGTATGTAAGTTATAAGTTAGAAATAGTAAATATGTATTAGAAATATACAAACGTAGTAAACCTGCTCGGATCTTGAATAAGTGTTGCCAGAGCTACTTCTCACGGCTGCTCACCTAGTCAATCAATCTAATAGACACTTTGTTGAAAACCTATTTCTATTGTGTGATAATAAGGGTAATGTTTAAAATAATGGGCAAGTAAGTATCGGTCAAGGAGTTGTCGGGGGTACTATATTAAATGTGTCTTGCGTTCACTTTTTGGGACGAACTACTTGTTATTACGTACATATATGTGACAAAACTGAATAGTCTTAAGACTAATGGCATCTATTTTAAATAATTGGTCAACAGAAATTTAAGATGCAAGTTTTTTGTAGAGTTACAAAATCTTTAGAATCGGTATGGCACTTTTCACTTACAACTTAAACATCTAAGTCGCCTTTTGTTTCTGTTTGTTATATTTTATCGGGCCTGTAAATCAAATAGCACGCCAATAGCACGGCTTGTTGCATTATCGCTTGTCTATAGCGAATCGAGCTCATAAAGCTGTACGGAAAATGTAATGTTTCTTATTATACGCTATGTAAACAAATGCCTACATTGTGTACAATTATTTCTACGGCTTTTTGAGTGTTTTAATGTTATAACTTTGAACCTATTGTTGTAATATGGGTCACCAACATTGCTCTCCTCACTTATTGCTTGGTTACACATATGACAAGACTGTGAAACAGGTAAGTATATTCAGTGTAATAGACACATAAGTGTTAACCTCTCCAAAAAAAAATAATTTTGCTAAAAAAAATATTTTGCAGAAAAATACTTTGCAGAAAAAAATATATTAAATAATTTCTAAAAACGTTCAAGTATAATTTGGAAATTAACGTTGCTAATTTGATACTGAATCATCGAGTAAGCAGGTATTTCTAACCGAAATTGCATTCTCCGCAATCCGCATAGCTTACTTACCTATATATACCTACTGTTGATATCACGAAACCATCCCCAGTCGTCTTCATAATCCTAAATAATCCGTAACAAAACAGGTCGTTCAACTCGCGGTCGAAAATCGGACGTGGGCCATTCGCTAAAAATACGGGCGTCAGATTGTATGCGACTGCGACGCTCGTAATCGTAAACGACTCGTCGAATTTCTGTCATTGTTGACAGCCGACGTACGTACCTACTTTGATCGAAATATTTTCTATGTTATATATGGTTATATACGAAATTTAAATAAAATCTCAAAATGCAGTAAAGTTTTTCTTTATTTTTCTTAAACAAAGATATTGTACATCAACAAATGCAATAATTAATTTAATAAATCTAAATCTACATTATTAATGTATTAATAATAATTGGAATTAAAGGTATATACATATAGATTATTTAACACAAACATTTATTCAATTCAAATTTAACGCATAATTCTAATTTGTTTAAAAATGGACAGAATTAACAGGTTCATCAACATTAAAATATCAAATCGCCAAGTTAACAATAACAAGAAAGGCAACTATAAAAAATCGTGCAATGCGGACAAGTCAATAAAGGTGCGCACAATAGATACACGTTGCAAGTATTTAATTGGACTGGTTTCGTTGCAAATGCGAATACGATTATTTTAGTGAATAGTATCTCCATGTTATAAAATAATTTGAGACATCACAGTTTAACTTCGCCTAAGTTAACGACCGAGCATTATCTTTATATTTGTTTTACAAAAATAACACGTTATTTGTTTGTATAGTGAATATGAGTTATTTTTGGAATTTTATATTATTTGGATAAAACTTGTGCTGGAGGAAAACTCTGGTGAGGAAACCTGTATATAATTTGGCATATTCATTTTGGGAAACGGAACAGGATATTGATAAACCATTATAATATACCTATATAACATTTAATTAAAATTGATAACCGCTTGTTTCCGTTAGCGATGTTTTACAACGCACCAACTTTAACTTTTTTATTTAGTAGTAGTAGTAGGTACTATGAAGTAATTAAAATTCATTAATTCTTTTTTTATATTTCATATAAATAAAATATAGAGAATGAAATCTTGTTTGCATCAATTTTGATCGCACAATTTGTAATGTTTCAAGCACGTCAATACAAATCGTGATGTTATTCATGCGGGGTCTACCTACTCTATATTTGTTGGTACTGAACGGAAGTGGGACAGGTCTCTCCGAATGGACGTTTACGATGGTCAAGTAGCCGTAATTGGAGTATTAGCATACTATACTGACTAATGAAATGACACTTTCATTGGTTGCGGTTCTGCAATAAAATCTGGTCATGCTGGTATTTATGGAATCAATAATTAAAATAATTTGCATGTTTGACTAGCCTTGCATGTTGCAGTGCAGTACAGTATTGGGAGTTCAGCATTTAAAAAAAAAAGTTCTTGTATATTTTTGTTATTTTAGTTAAAACACTTTTTTAAATTAGGTAAATATAATAATAATTCGTGTTTTTTTTTAAATATTTACAACTATTTATCGCCATCCAGTATTTTGTAGTCAGTCTTACTGTCTATAGCCATCTGATGAAACGTAATTTACGACGATACAGTAGATATTATACATAGTAAATATAACATACATAATTTGAGATCAGCCTAGCTAGATAGTACGGTAATTGAAATATTGATTGTAAAATACATTTAAATTATGCATTAATGTGTTTCACTTTACATATCACCACGGATAATCGTAGTCTTTGAGAAGAAGATATCTTTTATTGAAAATTATACTGGTTCATCGAATGGTGTGAAGTGTCATCCACGAGGTTTATAACATAACAACACACGGCTGAGCTGTAGATCCAATGACGGCCTGCAAGTTCTGCAACTGCAGATCTTATTTCTAATGACGAATGCAGAGCGACGAGACGACTGACCCCCTGCACTCAACTATCGATTTTATTATTGTTATTGTTGCTAGGGCTTATCTGTCCCCTCGTATGTGGACTGCTTTTTGTCGGTTTTGCTCGTGTAGCAAATACAGTCCACCTCAACAGCCATTCATTGATTGCAATTTCGACATTATTCACCTGTGCATAAAGGTATGTGAAGAGTAACTTACTCTGCTGTTGAATGTACATTGTAATTTGGTGTTACTTAGATTTTTATCTTTACTTGTAATATGATGATTTATTTGATGTTCGTTCATAGTGTACCCTACACTATATTAAAAAATATATAAATAGGCATTTAATACTTGAATACATTTATAGCTATTTATTATTAAATTAATTATCATACTCGTACTTAGTATTAAAACCATATCCAAGAATCTTTAGAACACTTTTTCTGAACATTTTTGTAATTTTGGATTACTTTTTAGGGTTCCGTACCCATAATTTTTTTGTAGCCAAAACGGATTTAGATAATACATTTTTTGGTATAATTTTCATATAAAAAAGTTATTGTATAAAAAAGTAATATGTATTGTAAAGGCAAATTTAGGCAAATTAGAGGTATGTTTGTGATTTTTTTCTATCGAGCCAAAAATGCTCAATCGTGTTTTGGCTATTGTAGGTGTCTGTAGAAAATCCTTATAAGAATTTTATGTAATTTTTTTGTGGAATAAAGTGTAGTAGTTTAATAACAGTGGTTTTTCAAAAACACGCACAGTATTGCAAATCGTGAACCCACGTCGCCTTAATCTTATCGATCTCCGCTGTTCAACGCCAAACACGCGTAAAGAAACCTCGCATCAAGCAGTCATAAAGATAAAATGTATAAAACTAGATGTAGTTTGCCGTATAGATAAACGAATAGCTGACAAGTCGCGAAATCCAGAGAGATCTGCGATAAAGATGGCGATCAAAGATTAAATTCATGCAAGTAAACTTGCCAGCTGCCATAGCAGCACGAGGCTATTTCATATTAAGCTATTGTCAATGGTCATAAACTACGTAGTACAGAGATATGGGATAACGTAGTCAGCTATTTAATATTATATTGGACTCTTGTCCATCATCAATCGTTCTAGCGGGATTCGTGGACAGAATCGGTGTTGCCATTGTAAAAAAACTCGTACATCATAATTACTTGTATCATAATAATTTCAAACAGATGTCACAATAGCACAATTTTGAAAACAAAAACAGCCTGCTGGAAGCGTCAAATCGACTCAAAATGACACTTTGACGACCGGCTATAGACGATTTATATTACTCCACGAAGAACAAGAAACATAGAGTTACTCCACATATACACCGTCACCATCGCTTTACCAGGAAACAAATCAATTAATGAAAGTGCACTAAACCCAAATTGCTCCGTCGGCGATGTTTTACTGTTTACTGCCCTCGGAAATGTAAATTAATGCTAAACTGTCGCCGTTATAAAGTTACATAAATAAACCTTCGGCAACGTGAATTATATTTAGCTGCAAAATTCACTACCGAAATATAATTTCTTGCTTCTTTCTAAATTCTATGCATTTTTTAACATCCTGGACTATTATTCTATTCTAGTACGGTACAGATTTGAAGGCTTTTAGTTTTTATTTAATTAACACTACATTTTTGTCTGGTGGCGTGTCCACCAAACGTTGTTATTATTGATTAAGTTAAAATAAAGCCTTCACTTTAATCGACTTTCAATTCATCTATATAAATTAAGTTGAATTGGGAGTGCACTCACAGTACAGATGTGAGGGGCATGAGTTCGAATCTCAGTCGTGGCGAAATTTTTTATCACATGTTTAAATTTAGATAGGTATTGTTCTGAGCATTGCAATGCTGTTTAACTCTACAATCTATACTAATATTATAAAGCGGAAGAGTTTGTTTGTTTGTTTGTTTGTTTGTTTGTTTGTTTAAACGCGCTAATCTCAGGAACTAATGGTCCGATTTGAAAAATTCTTTTTTTGTTGGGTAGTCCATTTATAGAGGAAGGCTTTAGGCTATATAACATTACGTTCCAACAACCACGCGAACGAAGTCGCGGGCACAGCTAGTTAGAGATAAGTGATGCTTAAAATTGGCCCCTTATTGACCCAGCGAGATTGGCCAAAAATGCTTTTGTCCGTCAGGCTGTCTATCCGTCTGTCTGTCAGTTTGTTCTCGCCTACAGGTCGCATTTATCGACCGATTCTCGTGAAATTTTATACTCGTAAGCAGTCTCGATAATTATGTAGAGATGTTTTTTGTCGATTAAGTTTTTGGAAAATTTTCAAAATGGCGGAAATATGGGGGTTTAAAACTTTAAGAAAATCATATTTCAGCCATTTCGAAAAATTTTCAAATATGTTATTTTTTTTTGTTACCTTATTAAGACGCAACTTTTTTATCCGATAAACTTCAACGGGTTAAGAGTGAGTCGCGCTTTTAGTACCTATTGATGTACTGCTTGAAATATTCAGTGAAGTAATACTAGTATTGAAATACAGCAAAAAATTAAATTGCTGCATATGAAAAAAAATGCCTTAGAAAATAAGCGTACGTTGTAAGTACATGGATTATACTTAACTATTAATTCCATTAATTAAGTTTATCTATGAGTCATACACATTACCTACTACGAATAAAGTCAATTATTATCCTGTTGGTCTACAGGAAAAGTATTTAGGAACATTTCCAATTGTACGAATAACGTCAAACAATTATTCAGGCATAGTGACATAGGTACTGAACAACTGTTGTACTAATTACATTTATATGCGTGTATAATAAAGTTTAAATAAATTAATAAATAAAATATCTAATCAGCTTACGTTATTTTTATAAATATGACGAAATTTTAACTTGTTTACAACAACCAAGTTATATTTTACGGGACGGAAACGGACGTTCTGGGTTCGATCCCCAGCCAGGGCAAGCTAGAAAATGGCGTTTAAATTGTTCTGTGTCTTGGGTTTATTTATTATAAAATATAGTATCGTTTAGTTAGTATCCCATAATACAAGATTAAATTTACTTCGGGGCTAACTCAATCAGTGTGATTTGTCCTTTTACCTGATTATTATAGCTATACCATGAGTGTGTATATGTTGTGTGGTTTCCGGTAGAGTAGGATAGGACTAAAACACAAGCTAAATAAAGCTTTTAACATCGATGAGACCTCTCCAACTCATCTGGCCGGCGTGGAGAGTGTAGGCCAAATCCTCTGGCTAAGTATGGCTCGGTAGTACAGAAAGGGTCGTGCTCCTACAGTGGAGCCATAGAACCCGATGATAATAGCTTTACTATGCAATAGTAATAGTTGCTGTTTTTGCTATTTTGTATGTGTAGGTAGACTCACAGACTGATGTTATTTTGTATCAATTACAGTTTGTTTTGTTTTTATTACCCGCGTCTTTCACTTCGCCTGCGATTACCATCGTTGCATTTCATATTTGCCTTTTCGTGCAACGTGTAAATTATCGTGTTTAATGGACGAGATGATATCTTCCATGGGGGTAATTTGTGGGCGAGCAACGAACCCTGAGCCGACCCGACCCGCATGGCCATTGTCCACCGAACAATGCGGACTTATGGCTCTTGTGGCCACTCAGACCGCATTGATTTGAGCAATACTTTGTAAGCTACTGGTCTAGTTAATTTATTAAAAACCAGAAAATAGTCTTCTTCAATTTAGTGCGTTCCCGGTTGCATCATCAGCTGTGCTGCTTCGGAGCTCGGGGTGCACTTTCCCGCTTTTTCTTCTCCAGGTACCTACGAGTATATGCATCATTCATTAGTTACCTAAGGATTCCGTGAACAGAACTTTTTAAATTATTTGGCTATCAAGCCTGCCTGTCAACTCTTTGTGAATGCATTTGTGCGAAAAGTTTTAGAACCGGCCGTCGCCCGACGTTAACCCTCCTTGAGAATGCAGTTGAAGCACGAGATGTAAGAGCTTATTCCTTTAGTCAAAAGTTTAAATAAACTATAATATTTTTTTCTTGAGTCGGGCGACGAAGGGGATGGAAATGCTTTTCGTTGATCCTTGCTCATCCGTAAACTTACTAGTACGTGACTTCTTCCCTGTAACAAGATTAAACTGAATAAGTAAATAAGAAGTTTAATCCCAATCCCAACTATCCCAACCATGAGAAGGACATAGGATACCTTTCATCCCGGAAAAAGTACTGTTCCCATGGGAATCTGTAATTATACGCGAGCGAAGCCGCGGGTTAAAGCTAGTTATCAATAATGGGTAAACGTAAGAGGAATTAAATCAAGAAATAGATAATAATTGCAGTCGCAAACCGGACATTTTAAACGCTTCCGACAGTGGCGGTTCTCACGCGATGGCAGTCGTGGGATTATGGATAAGCGGTGACGCGTGCCGTTGTATCATTAGTTTTTTTCCATTGCAGTCAAACATCTAGAATAGGCTTTGATATTTTAAACGATAATCACTCGTGATGACAAATATGTCCTGAATATTAGTCCTATGGAATTAAGTTGTCGTACGTAAATTAATAGTATTTCTTAGGTTCTAGTGAACTAACGCAAGTACATTCAAGTAGTCAGTACTTAGATACTACCATCTCTTTTTTCCGCCATTACCGTTATTGATTTTACTTTATGCGAAGTAAAGATTTTTGGAATTTTCTTATTAATTCAAAATGTAACTATTCAGTTGTCTAGCAAAATCACGCAATAATCGTCCACATTACAATGGTTATATGTACTGATTTTAAAGATCTTGCACAGGTTTTGTCAGTTTGCAATTTTATTCTTAAAAGCTTCAGTTTCTAGACGTCAATAAATCAATGCTTCTCAGATTTGTTTGTTTGATATGACGTTACGATTTGTAATGATTCGGTGAATTTAGATTTTTAAAAAGTGTTATTTCAAGGAGAAGAGCTACCCCACGATCTTATCCCAAACGGCAAGTTGGTCGGCGTCCTAAATTCGAAGCAAACAATAGACACGTGTTAGCGACAAGCAAAGTATGCGTTAATTGGAGACCGGACGCGCACTTCCTCTAATTCTACTACATTTATGGGCCACCAAAAACGTTATACATATACCTCTACAATTCTACATACCCTCTCTTATGCTACCTTGTGCATATACATAGATATACTTACTTAATTTGTACAAGAAACCTTTTAATTCAAACTTATCTAGAAAGTTGGACCTAAATATCCTATCAAGTACATTGTTACTATGGAATCAACTCTAAAATACTAAAAAATACATGGTGTCTGCCTGTTTTTAATTGAATTTTGTATGGAACATCTTTATCCTCGTGACTGACATTGTGGAAAAAGCATTAATATAAGTAGTAACTGGTGATGGTCACTGGACCTAAAAACATTTATTTGTAACATTTTTTTTTATGTAAGTATATAATTTTTTTTAAATGCCTACCAATAAAAATATCCTGATCAAATTCCTTTAGCATTACAAATACCTTATTATTTTATTTAAATTCAAGTAATATCGTTGACCTCCGTTGATAATGATAACCTAGCAAATTTAAATAATTATACATACATACCTATAGCAGGTATTCAACACACAGGGAATACCGTTTCCGATCAATTAAGCTTTCATTTGCATTTTCGACATCAATGTAGGTTTACTATGTTTTCTTATTTATTGTGGTCGCTCGCTGCTAATGTTCCATTCAAAGCCCATCTGCATATTAATCTCCGTTTAATGTTAACATTCCCTTTTAGGGTTTCGTACCCATAAAAAAAAGAACCTTTATAGGATCACTCGCGTGTTTTTATGTCCGGCTGTCACAGCCAATTTGCTCCGAAACTAGGTTGGTACTGGACCAAGTGAATTAAAATTTGGTACACAAAAATGGCAAGTTCGGTAAGACAAAATTAGAATGTTTATTCGAAAATTTAATTAGCCTTTGCAGGCACTTTTGTCAATGAGTTTGTATACACAACGTGTAATGTTTATTAAAAGTATTATAAACAGAGAGCTACCGATACTAGCGTTTCGCAACGACTATTGCTGAGAAGAACGGCCGAAAGAAACACAAATCTGTTGCAAGACTAGAAGTCGTTTCCGTCATTAAACTTCATACGGCTGATTAAACTTTTATTCTTAACTTTATTCTTGTCAGACGTATCATATATGTACATATAATTGCGTAACTAATTGATTGAAGTTTCATTCACCTCCGCCGCTTCAATGGGCGCCAATTGTCGCCAGATTACGTGGTTATGTGTGTAGTACGAACAATTGGTTCGCTGTTCACAGGTCATTGTGCTACAATATCTAGTGGTATTACATCATTTACATCAAACAATTCTACTACGGAATTAATTTTAATAAGTCGCGGATAACCTGTTTATTCAATGTAGGGTCTACAGAATGAGTTTCTGATGGTGCACACTGCTGTTAATTTTTTTAGGGTTCCGTTGTCCACAAGGAACCCTTATAGTTTCGTCATGTCCTTCCGTCCGTCTGTCCGTCCGGGCTCGTACTCCGCCACTACTGCACCGATTGTCACGAAAATTGGTGCAGAGATAGATATTGAAGTTCCAAAAGTTAGTTTTTAAAGTTATGAAAAAATGTTTTTTTTCAGCCCACGAAAACATCCATTACAACGAAAAGTGAATTTAAAAAATTAAATTGGACTAACCCAAACGTGTGGGGTATCGTTGAAAAGGTCTTTTAAAATGCAACAAAAAATGCTTTGAAACTATGTAGACCAAACCCCCCAGTCTTGAGATAATCTAATACAAAGTTAAAATTTTAGGTGTCCCCCCACCGTAACGTTCTTAACTTAAATGGCTTCCTATCCGTGAACGCAAACAAGTGCGAATTCTTTGCACTCTCTTTTTAATTTTTCTGAATCTAATTCCCCTGAGTACCTTAGATGTAAATTTTAGTTTCTTTCTGACACTCATGATAGGCAACTTCGTTCTACTGATAATCTTCTCCTTTCTGTTCCTCCTCATCGCACAAATTTTATGGCAAACTCTTTTAACTTACAAGCTATACGGCTCTGGAATGCTTTACCCATTGACATCAAAGATATTTCGACAAAATTATAGTCTTATGAACGTATGTAGGTATATTCTATGAATTATATTTTTTTTATTTGTGTATTATATGTGACGTTCGGGGTTTCGAAGATAAAAAAAAACACTAACCGTAGTCAACAACAATTTTAACTTTAATAAAGGTAAAGTTTCTAACAGGGGGTGAATCACTTTAGCCCTACTTATGCCGTGTATTTCTAGTTTCTCTGGGAGGTACCGCCCTTGCTCTGCTCCCCGACGCTGCGACGTGATGATGGCCAGCTGGGGTCGGTAGGTCAGAACCTATTATATAGTGTTAAGTAGACATATATTATATTATGCACATATTTTAATACTTTATTTTGTATAGAGATCTAGTTTTTTGCGCCGCAACATGATTCGTATCTGTTTATCCCTATGGTTGACTGGAAGAGAACGCTTTTAGCGTTAAGTCCGCCAATTGTACCATTTTTTTATTGTGGAACAATAAAGTTTTTTAAATAAAAATAAATAAATAAACTTTTGAAATATTACTAAAATAATTCTGAAAAAAATGTGATATATACCTCAAAGTATGTACGAGTACTTTCAATAAAACCTATAGCGGTCTCGGTATCATAGATAGTTATTTTTTAATACGTCTTAAATCGTAAAATGTTACTTGTTGCTACGGAACCCTTCATGGGCGAGTCCGACTCGCACTTGGCCGGTTTCGTTTTACAAATACATATTAGCAAACATTTTCAAAATTTAAATATAGAAAGTAACTTATTATTGTAATATTTTGTATTTTATGTTTCTAGACAGGGACAGAGTGAGATCTAAAGATTCCATACATATTAAGTTGGAAAATGGCCTTTTTCAAATTGCCCTGTGTCTTGGGTGTTTATCTATATAACGTCTAACAAAATATACTGAAACTGTTTTAAGGGTGAATTCAGTCCGTGATTCTGAACAACTTTCCCCAAGGAACGTATATCGAAATATGAAAAATATTTTATGGCTTTCCATACAAACTCGGATCAGCTGATCGGTCAACTTATATGGGAGGCCAAAAAATTTTTTTCATATTTCGCTATACGTTCCTTGGGGAAAGTTGTTCAGTATCATGGACTGAATCCACCCTTAAAATAGTTTCAGCATATTTTGTTAGACCCTGTATATGTATTTATTATAAAATATAGTATCGTTGAGTTAGTATTCCATAACACAAGTTTAAGTTTAAACTTACTTTGGGGCTAGCTCAATCAGTGTGATTTGTCCTTATCTATTTATTTATAGCTATTTATTTATATAATAATTAATTTTTTTTACAAAAGAAAACAACAGAATATTTTTTATGAGTTTACAAATTTAACGTATTAGCTGCATAAGTTGCAATACAGCTATGTCTAACTATATCCAACACGAGGTCAAGAGTACTTCTTTGCAAGGTTGTTGCACTAATGATAGGTTTCCAATGCTTTTTACAAGTAGGTATTTTATAGTAGTATTTATATTTGCAGTGTTTTACTGATAATTACGTCACCGACAATATTTGTGACAATCCACATCCAGCTTAAGATAAAGTTCCTGCGTGATTATCAACTTCATTCATCACGTTTGATTTCATTCAGAGGATTTTTTTCATTCTATCGTATTGAAATTATGCTAAATTTTGCACGAAAATTACAAATCTGTACTGGAATTTGATTTGTAAACAATTTTCTATTTTAAAATCCATACCACTCGAATGATTTCAATTAATCCGAGCAATAAGATCAACATTTTTATGCGCGATTTAAATTTAATAGAGTTTAAACTATCGAATTTAAATTTATTTAATTTAATATAAATTAAATCTTGCATCTACCAGTTTTTTTTAAATCCTGATAATCGAGATAATGATATTGTGCCTAGTTGATTCGAGCGAACTAGAAACTCATAAACTTTTTCATTCAGCTACTCTAGACTAGGTTGATAAGCTACTTTGTATGAAGGATTTGTTTTCATATATCACCATATGTTTCTAAGTGAATTTATATCAGTACCTTGCGTACTTGCTGGAATACAAATACCATGTATATCTTCCAAAATGTGTAAATATGGATTCTTTTTATGATTAATACTTATTATATTTTTTCCAACTCCGTCCAGTAGTCAGCAACAAGCAGTTAACAATGCGATTACTGCCATAATGTCCATCAGAATTGTGTGGTAATGGAAACTGCATCGCGTGCACTTTAGCAGTATTACTCGTACATCGGACAAAATAAAACCACGAATACTTTGCACTTACTCGCAGCCGCGGCAGACAGACCTTCACAGGCTCATCAAATTGCATGATCACAAGGGCATCGTAGCCAAGAGACATCGTCAGGTATGCATTGTAATATGCAAGTTGCATATTGTTGCATCAGTGATGTAATGTAACTAAGCGTGTTATAATGCTTGGTAACATTCGTAGAACTGCTACTTCAGATTCTGGGGCCATCATTTTGTTTTTTTCCTTTATATTTCTTCAATTTTCTTCATAAAAGGAGAAGTAAAATCCGGAACTGATAGAACGATTTGGTTTACGATAACCGGTCGCCTACTGACGTCACAGCTTCCAAGCATTACATCGCGTATTGTCCGGCGTAAAACCAATAATTTAAATATATTGCTACAAGAATAAATTAACTTTTATTACACACTACAAACATGTTTTGGTCGTAATTTGATGACAGAAACGGTATCAGGGGTGGCAAAGTTATCGGTCGGTCGGTGCAATGGCTCCGTGCAATGTTTGCCCCAGATAACCGCATGCCCCACTATCTCGAATATTATGTTATCGTCCAACCGATTGTTTATAATGTTAACAATATTTACGTAAACATTCGTTTCGATAAAGGTCTGATAGTTCAAAATATCAATACTCCATCCAGTCTGTAGAAGATGTTTGCTTTCGTTTACCCAGTAACTTCAGATCATTAATATGTACTTTCGTTAAAACGTTTAATTTTTAAAGATTAACGCTATACCGTTTTAGTTAAAACTTCTGCGACTAACAAATTAAATCTAGAACAATATTGTCTCGCAATCATTAGGCTGTTATTAGAAATCGTCGTTTTACCTTGTGTGTATAATCGTATTTTTTTGTAATAGTTTTGTATTGAATGCTTGCAATGACGCAATAATCAAAGAATTTATAAAACAATCTAGAATAACTACAAGTAATAATCTCAAAAAAACAACATTGAAAATTAAACTTAATGCCACTCACATAAAGCTCATATTTTCATAATGCTTGTATTTTATCACCTAACGTTCCCAAAAAAATTACCTACAGTTGTAGGCGTCCCTTTCCCGCAAACTGTCAGTGCAATAAAGTAGAAGGGGAGAGCTATAACTTTAGGTATAATTTTTGGGAACGGCTTTGCCATTTCGTAAGCATTCTAGATTTGTATACAATTTCTTTGGCAATAATATAAAAAAAATATATTATTGACACCTATTTCAAAAAATTTTTAGGCGACTATACAGATGACAGCTGTCTTACTACTAATAGCAAACAGCTCCCAGGATACCACACCTCATCCCGTTCCCTGTTCTCTGTACTAGATTAAACCAGTAGATACACACATCTTCAAACTCCGACACAAATAGCTTTTGGTGCCGTCCAATCTCTTAAATCGTCTACGTTTCGAAACAATAACAGCGTTCGAAAATCCAGTCGAGACTCGTACTTATTGACATCTCCAGGAGTTGGGAACTGTGGAAACAAAACGCATCCGAATTTCCCGTCGGATATTAACTAAAGTAGCAGCTCCAGACAAAGAGCGCCGTGGATTCGCCTATTTCCTGGCAGACGGGCGCGGAAGCGAATGCAGCGTCTTTTGCATCTACTGCAACAGTCATTACTGACTGTCAACGTACATTGTACCTCAATACTCCGAAATAAGGCACAAATTCAAACGAATCCAGAACTCCCTCGGTGAAGATGATTTTTGACAATTGTTAGTGACGCAGATAAAACAGACTGTAGGAGTTTAGGAACTATCCGTTATCTCCTGTCAAAGTGATCGCAATTGAATTTGTGTAGTTTTTGAGATAGCATTTGACGTGTTCGATTCGCAAGTGGTTATGGTTACCGTCTATCTAGCCAAAGTCACTCTACTATTTATATTCTTATATAGCGCCTTGCTGTTGTTTGTTTTTATACAAACAAGACTGTTACACCAAGTATACTTAATGCTAGCTGAATTAGGGACATTTATCCCCTTTTCTTTATTGTTTTTTGGACTTGAGCTAGTCAAATGTCCCTCTCAAATCCATTAAGTGCAATTTCGAAAAGCACTTACCCAACAAAATCAATCGAACGACGTTTGGCGTCACGCGGGGTGCGCCCGATAACCTATTTCCACCGTACGATCAACCGCGATCGTATGTCGATGGCTCAGTGAACAAATTCCTAAATCACACCGAACACATAATTTTGTAACACGGCGTAATGAAGTGTAAGGTTGAAGTCGACGTTACGCGGTTACGCGAACCCATGAATATAAAGCGCGTAAATAAATAGCAGATGCGCGAAAAACTCACCCCGACGATAACCAACAGACACTTAGCATAATAAACGCGGGGTTGGGGGAGGGGAGTCAGGGAGGCACATAGTAAAGGGGGGGGGGGGTGCCTTCCCTGTGACACGATTCTCACGCGACGGCTTCCTTTCAATAGGTAATGAATGGGTACCGACGTAAATATGTCTGACATAACTCAGACGTTACATTACGGATTACGGTAACATTGAGAAGTTGTTGGATGATTGACCGGTACTCGGTGCTAAGTAATATGTAAATACCTAACGTATTACATAAAAACAAAAGCTGTGGGTACTCATTCATACTCAGAAAGGAGCGTAAATATTTGCTGAAAATCTTAATAATATTTTTATAGGGTTTTTTTAGGCATTCAAGATGCAGTAGGTACTAAAGTACTCAAATTAAATAATGAAATAAGAAATGGTGGAAAAATACCACGTGAACAGGACTTGAACCCACGTCACGATGCTCACGTGGTATTTTTTCACCATTTCATAATTCGTTATTTAATTTGAATCTTAATAATATTTTAGAAGAAAATTAAATAGGTAATAAATTGTGTTTCATACTGGATAAAGAGCTATGTATTAATTTTGTAGTATCACTGCCTGTTGTTGGAGTTTTGGTAAGAATTAACAATATTATAAACGTAGCAAACCAAATCAAGCTATCGTTAATATTTTTATTATTACGACATTGCCTAACATTTTTGCCACGTTTGTTATCGGTGTTTGTGATAAGCCTGATAACGATAACGCATTGTTTCCCTAGCAACTTATCAGCGGAAGCCCTACCAAACCAAGTGTCTTTATTGATTTATTTATTTTAAAATGTTCCCAGGATCATTGGTTGCGAACATTAGAAACGTAATAAAGTGAGTTTTAAGTTGGCAAAACCATAAACGTTCTTTAATGGATAATTACCTACTAAGTATAATGAATAGGCTTGAAAGAGTTTATTTTAGTCGATTGTTCTAAGCGGTTTGTTCCATGACATAAGTAAAGTACCTACTTAACAAAAAAAAAAAATTTTTATTTTATTTTATTATCACACAAAACAGATTACAACTATTACAAAACTACACAAAAAGAAACATACAAAAACATTAAAACTGGTTGCAGTCCAAAACATGTGTGTACATGAAATAATAAAAGAGGTGTTCTTACAATCTAAGAGAAAATAAGTAAAATAAAAATATACAAACTCTTACCTATTAAATATGTATACACTTCAAATTTCAATCATACAAGATCCCCTTTAAAACATTCAATACCATTGATAACTAGTCTTTCTTCATATTTATACAACCTCATTTATACACGTGTAGGACAGCTTGGAAATGTGCCTAAATAGGCGAGTTAATTTAAACCTTTGATTAACCTCGTAGGGCCTGCTGAGAGATAAGCGAGCTTAGTCCCATTTGGAGGCTTTGAGGCTTGGCGTGAGCCGATTCTCGCTACTCGACTATCGGCCAACGTTAAAATTACAAGTACCGTGGTCGTAGCAATTTGTAGTAATTACACCACTGTTTCTGTTCTGTACGAGTAGTCTTTAAACTGGCTTACTTAACTCTGGCTAATTATTGTCTGAAAGACAAAGTATTTAATTAATTATTGATATGTTTTGGTATTCAAAACTTTGTTACTTACATACCTACTCGGATAGAACTTTTCCGGGTCTGGAAAGAAATTACCTATGTACAAGATACGAAATATGAAAAAAAGAAAATGGGTACAAATGTCTATACCTATCTGTACCAAAGTTTTTAGGGTTCCGTACAAAAAATGAAAAAACGGAACCCTTATAGGATCACTGTCACAGCTGTCTGACTGTCCGTCCGTCTGTCACAGCCATTTTGCTCCGAATCTACTAGACCGAATTAGGTGAAATTTGGTAGGATGTTGTAATCCTACGACCCAAACACATATGTGCAAAGTAAATAAATATTTTTTTAAAATAAGGGTCATTTTTGGGGCACAAATTAGGAAATATAAAAATAATAATTTGCAAACCTTACTGTGTTATATATCAAATGAAAGGGCTTGTTATGAGAATCTCAAATATATTTTTGTTATTATTGTAAAATAAGTAGTTTTTTTTTATTCATGAAAGAAGACGAATATTGACCATTCCCCCCACCCCTCCCCCTGATCTCCGAAACTACTGAGCCTAAAATTTTGAAAAAAATACAAAATATAGTTCATTGCTTGTAGATTACAGGAAAACCAATAATAATTCAATCAATTGTACGGAACCCTCTCCACGTGAGTTTAACTCGCACTTGGCCGGTTTATTATTAATAATAACCCTATCTTGATTATAAAGAACAAACCGCTTGTAGCATATTAGCCAACAAGAAAACATTTAAACCACACTGAAAGTTATCATTATCACTGTTAGTTTTGTTTATCTAAGAGAGTACCTATGATTATAATAAGTATGTTAATCCGAAATTTCATTTCCATACTGTTTTTCATGGAGCCACATGATTATGCGCGCCGCGGGGAGCCTTATTTACGGCCCCGCGCGGCCCGGGGCTTGTAGGAGCGGGAAGTACCTACTAAACCTTCTTTGAAATGAATTTAAACCGGTGCCCCAGGCATGATGATCAATTTGCAAAATAATACTTAATATGTGATGCAACCCTAAAAACAATGCAAGTAACGTGATATGAATTTAATTAAACGGATTTTTGACAACAGTATTGCTAGTAAGTAGAAATTTGTTGTCCTAGTATGATTTTTTCCATACTTTCTAAAATTACAGAGTTAGTTTCTTTCTCAAATGACAAGACATGAATCTTGGTTTGCTTATCATTATTTCATCTTCAAGTTCGATGACAAATTTGTCGCCAACATGTTGCAGGTCCGCATAGAAAAATAGCGCCATGTCTCGGCAATGTCATCGGCAACTGCGACGCTTCATCACCAGCGCCCTTGGTACTCGTTTCAAACGTGGAAAACGTTCAAAACGGAACTTTACCGTCCTACTATTTGCCCCACTTCTTCAATCAATCTTAACCATCAAGCAAGATCAAGGAAAATACAAAAACTAGCACCATGCTTTGTTAAATCAGTATAGATCAAACGTTCCCAATCGAACTACCCTGTAGTTATTCCATCAGGGTTGCAATCAGCGCCCTCGCGACATGTGCAGGGCTCTGCGCCCGGCGTATCATTTGCGCTTTTGTACGCCCACTCATTATGCGCGCTCGCTGGCCCGAAACGGGGGCGTGTCGGACGAAGCCGCCACACGTGTTGTTTAACATGGGAACTGATTGGGAATATTTTAATTCTGATACATTTTATGTATAATAATAAAGAGGACTGAAAAGAAGGTTTCTATGAAAACGGCTACGTTTCGTTTATATTTCTGAGCTTGAAACTTACGCGAATTTTAAATTATTTTTACTAATCCCGTCAATAAATACACTCCGGACGTGGTCCGCAAGAATGGGATCTTTTTAGCATTAATTTCGCCTGTTCACTTATTTACATTTGTATGTGTGTACAATAAAAGGTTAATAAATAAATAAAAGGGGCATAACAATTTTCCGAGCTTCTCAGTGCTTTGGAAGACATGTTAAGCCGTTTCTCCTGGCTGTCATTGTTGTATGGCAGTCGTCAAGCTCTGTCATATAAATCTGACAGCAGTTTTGGCTTACACACTAAAACCAAACAAAAACCACATATCCTGACAAAGTAAAACTTTAAAGTCCGAGAGGTGCTAGATGTAGTAATTGCGTGCATTCCTATTCCTATTACCATGGCACCATCCAACTAATGGGTTCTAGGAAATTACTACAAGCTGTATAGGTAGTAGTAATTACGCTACACAATGACCCGCCGCTTGCGGTGTGCTGTGTCGGATTTTTTACAATGCGCACTGTTCTACGCAAACTTGACATTACGCCCGTTTGTACTACTTAATCTGTGAATGAGCGTCTTTTTGATAACAAATATAACATAAATAATATTTGACACGGCAACATATATGTTAGGTGATTTTTCTATTTGTCTAAATGATTACATATTTGATAAGTTTGATGTCATATAATTCTAACTAGGCCTGTGTTTTCGAAGTTCATTGCTACTGAAGTAATTGTAATTACATGACGTTTTAATTATGATTCACAGATAGAAAAACATAATTTCATTTTATCAATATTCCAAGGATAAACGTGTCTTAAATTCTCAATTATATTTCTAAGTCATTTATAAGTATAGCCATTTGGGCTATTAATTTTGTCCAAAACATTGTTATGTTGAGATGAGATTTATTTGTCCACATTGTCTTACTGTGATTAAATATATTACATCAACAACAAAAAAAAAACGCTTTTGCGTGTATTAAGTTGTTACTTGTTGAAAATTTGGTAGTAAACATGTAAAGTTATAGAATTAAAAGCTATTAAAAGAAGCAATTCGTCATTAAACACGATAATCTCGCGTTTTTTTTTAAGTAATTAAGATTTCGAGTTTTTTTTAAATTATGATATACTCGTAAGTACATATCTTGATTCTTAGTTTAAAAATAAAGAAGAGAAGGCGCAATCTGGAATTGTTAGCCGTCCCAAAGTAAAATATAAATAGTTAAAAAGTTAATGGCCGGAAGCCGGTACAAGTGGCTGCAATTTTTACGATCTGATAAATACTTTGACATTTATTCGCAAAAAGTTAAATATTGCTTATTAAATATGTCACACGTGATCCCCAAAAGTAACAAAACTTGTAGTCTGAAAAGAGTTTTAATAAAGTTTGTCTTCAATAGTGGTGTACCTAGGGCGTGAACGTGTCCTAGGCGTTATAAGACAAATATCAAGAGGGTGCAAAATTCAGAGTATTTTAAGCAGAAAAATTTTAATTCAGTAGTTCAGCAGACAAAAAATGATCTGTATTGTAACACCCCTGACATAAGACAATTGATGTGAGTTTAGGAGAATCGAATGGAATAATGACTGAATGGAAACTGTTTACTGTACCAATACGAGAAATAAAAATATACATAGTACAAATTTTGTACAAAGTACTATTCAAAACGTAAGATCTTTTAATGCAAGAATAGTACTGGGTATGTATATGTATGTTTGTATACAGAAGTTGTACATTGTCACGTTTTAGTTATAATTAAGTAGACATGAAAGGAAGTTTTTTGTTTTTAAACGTTGTATAATTAGTCTTAACTGCGATAAAAGGCTTCATATAATGCAACTGCATGCAATTTAAGTGCTATGCTATGATGAATCAGAGCAAAGCTCAAATAGAGGATATAATGTTACTGCAATAACTTTTAATACATACCCATAAAAGTAGTAAAACTCTCTCATCTCAGCGTATTCCCAGTTGCATCCTCAGCTGCAACGCTGCGAAGCCCGGGGTCCGCTATACCTACCTACCTCAAGTAAATTAATTCTATTTTATTTTGGTGGATTTCTATATCACTAGACAGCATTTTGCACGCGTTCAATTCCCACTATGCCCGTGATTTTGAGACTGCATTTGTCTGTCGCGTGTGGCTACGACACGCGAAGTTTTCGTCGCGTCGCGAGGATGATTTGGCGTCGACAAGCGGCAGGGCGACACGCTACGCTAAATACACGCGCGCGATAATTTCTCGGTGCGATTAAATCGTCACGCCCAATTGTCGCGTATAAATTTTCCCTCTGACAACGTATGTTTTTTTATGTTACAGGAAGAATTGTATTTATTAATTAATGATTCAAATGAGAGCCAGAACATGTTGTCTCAATTTTATCACCAGATAGCTAAGGTACGGTCTATATGTATACACGAAAGTGACAAATAACTCGACCCTATTACTCCAATTGAGGCAATCACACGTAGTACGAAATAGGCGATCGCACCAAAACAAACACTGAATACGCCACCCACTCGATATTCGAATTGTAAGCGAGATTACAATGTCTGTAACGCGCTCGGGTCGTCGACCGAAATCGGCGCGGGCGCGACCTTGCATCGGCACTGCCTCACCTACATACGTACGCCGACACCGCGGCCACTTTTGCTTTCGACATTCGCAAAAAATATTAGCGACTTCAAGTGTTCTATCGAAGATCTATATACGTTAATAACTCGATGATCGCGTGCAGGGTTGCCACGCTTCCGCCCAACTCTCGGTGTTACAAAGAGGAAGAAGTTTCACTATAAATTAACCACTTTATTACCAACACAACTACTATTTCAAAAGTTAACTACTTAGACCTACTCACATGGGAACGCGTTTATGCTTAATTAACAATTTTCAATGGGAATGTACCGAGTTCTCATTAAAATCGAGGATATAATCCATCGTCAGGGGAAACTTTGAGCTCAAAAACTTCAGCGGGCTTAACGATCTTCGATATCAAATTAAGATCCCCTCACAGATACCTTAGACGTTTCTTAAAATCAGTCTTAAAATTGTTCTTAAAAAATTGGGTCAATTAGCGACAAAGCTCCCAGCGAAGTGCGAGAAAGGAGGGGAATGTACGACCCTAGTCATGGCTATACATTGTGGCTTCACAAAGGGCGAGGGTGCACCCTTGACAGCCCGAGACAACACCCCCGGCCCCACGCTCCCGCTCGCCGGGAGGTTCGCTACTCCCCCCACACGGCGAAAAACACCCACTGCCACCACACACAAAGTTCATAATCGTATGTAACTCGCGGGTTACGTGTCAAATTGTGTTATTCGACATTACCTGTGGATCTTGCCTAACAAAAGATTGTAAAACGAGTTACGCGGGAGAGCGATTCTAGAATAAACATTTAGAGTGGTGTATGATGTGGGAGTTGCGCTATTCCACTTCAGGCAAGTAAGCAACTCTATTATTATTATAGCTGAACATCAACGTCACGTAGGTTACTGTCAGCTTTAAACTTATGATTGATACCCTGGCTTGGGAATATCTACCGCGCTATGTGGAGTCTCCAGTTTTCACCGACAATGAAGAAGCTAATGTACTTGTGCATTCGTCAAACATAATGCCGTCGCATTTACGTGCGGTGAATGTCACGCGGCCGAAAATAATTTCAATGTGTGCGGGTCGTTCAGTGCAGCGCGTTTCGTTGCGTCATTGCACCGGACCGGCACAGGCACAGGGCATTGCACCTTGCGCCGCTCACGAGCCCGCACCGCCGAACGATGCGCATGCCGTCCCTCTCACGCGATCACTCGCCTATCCTCGCATACGATCGATCGTACCCATTCAACAGCTGATTGTCATTAAACATGATCTGTGACACTATTATGAACTGGACTAGTGGGGTTATTAATATACAATTGACTCTTACTATGTAAACCGAAGTTGTCTAACAGGTTATTATGTATTGTTCCAGTGGCGTAGCGGTGCTGAGTCCGACGGAGAGCGGAGGCAGCAGCGGTAGCGACATCACCGAGCCGGCCTCGCCGCGCAGCCCTGAGTCGTCGGGCAGCACCGCAGAAGAGAGCGCGGATGCGCGTATGCCGCCCTGGGCGAGTGACCCGGCGCCGCCGGCACCGCGACGCCTCGCGGCACAGCCCGCGCCCGTGCGTCGTCCCCACTTACCTATACATCGCCGTATCACGGAGTACTTCAACCACAAGATGAAGCCGCAGAATGGTCTCAAACGAGACTCCAGTGTTAGCAACAACGATGACACCAAAAGAAAGTGCCTACCCAAAAACGGCGTCACGCACGACCTGGAAAAATACATTTCTTACATATCACAAACGTTAAGTCCTAAAGTACTGATGGACGTCGGCAAGCAAGCTGAAGCAGCGAAAAAGGCAATACACCCAACTTCTAATGGTGTGATAGATACAGGGAAACCTACAGATCTCAGTAGAACGTCATCCAATTCCAACCTCAACGGGATGATCGATTATAATGTGCGGTCTACTAAGGACGTCAAGGACAAGAGTTATACGAGTATGAACGGTTTTGTTGAAGTGCGCCCAGCTACAGAATCCCGCTCAAAAGAAAAACATGTGAATGGAATTATAAATGGTTTGTTAGACGCCAAAAAGCAGGCCCTAGACATGAAAATGTCATCAGACCCATCCGCCAATGGTGTAGTCAGTATGCAAAATACGAGCGTTAATAAAAAACATAAAGTGCCAATATCAGCAGCAAGTGATGTAAACGGATTCAGGATTGCGCCAGCGACTTCCGTCGGTCAGTCGCCCAAAAAGTTTGGTGTTACTAAGCCAGATTCAACCAGAGTAAATGGTGTCGTGAGTTCTACAACAAAATTAGATAGTAGAATGAATGGTGTAATGTGCGGATCGAACAATTTAAGCTTAAATCCAATTTCATCTAAAGTCTCCACCACGAAGAAAGAACCAGTCAAAAGGAATACTCAACCGTCAAAAAGAACTAATCGAAAATCATCTGCTTGTATCGCCAACAGCAAAAACCTGACATGGTCTAAAGCGAATAACTTGAAGCAAGTGCAGCTGCAACAACAAAATTATGTCAACTCTGCACAAAATTCACCCATGACGGGCATTCCCGGCGAAGCTAATACGGCGCCAAAGATGAATATTCCAAACGGTGTGCGGCAAGTTTCGATGACGGTGAACGGTAGTCTCGGTAATTTGAATGTCCCGGTAACAAATCTTCAGAATTGTCACCAACTAAATATCCCTCAACCATGTAATGGCGCCGTCACTTCAAATAATTTAGCTTCATTTGTAGCAGTACCTCAAAACGTAATGCTGACTGCGTTGAGAATACCGCAGAATGGGATCTCTGCACAAACCATAAACCAACAAAACAATATGACATCTTTCAATCGACCTAATGTCAATAGTCCGACAAAACTAAATGGACAATTTGTTTTTCCTTTTGTGCAAAATATTAACGGAACGGTTGTACAAATACCAAATTTAGTGGCAAAGATGCCAAATTTCGTATTGCCACCAACTCCGCAGTTAACGACGCAACGACAAGACCATTTACAAAACCAACAGGCCGCTCAAATACTTATAAATGGTACGCTTTTGAAGCTAGCGAATACCATGGCGCCGACTTATCAAAACGTGAATAAATCATCGCCAGTCACGAGCCAGTCTATTCCCGTAATAAATAAGAACGTGTCTGGTATGCCGCCTGCTGGAATGACCGTTCAGTCTAAACCTAATTTTACAGTAAACTTCAGCCATCCGGTGCTGGTCCCACAACCTGGTTTTATTGTAACGTCTGTGCCGAACATCAACGTGAAAGAGACGTGGAGTTACACGAGCACAAACACAGCGTCATCATCGCAGTCTACGTGTTCTAACCCAATTGTTCACCATCCTCCGCCTATCCTACCAAACTTCACAACGCAGGCGTTGCACACGAGTAGTATACCGATAGCGCCTGTCAAACCGCCTGATAATCCAATCCAGGGTACAGATCCACCAAGCAGCACGGTAAAGGAGCCAGAAGTAAATGAAATGAGTCAGAAAGTGAACGATGTGAGACAGAAAGTGAAAGATGTGAGCCCGAAACTAAGTGAAGTTAGTTCAAAGTGTGATATTCCGTGGCTGTCAAAAAATGTTAATAATAATATAGTTCAGCTAGATACTAATAAATTGACTTCGAGGCCTTTCGCACAAGTAAGTAGTTTAACAGAAAAATTAGAGGACTTGGTTGCGGAAAAAGCAAAAGAAAGGAATATATTTGAGGAGTTTACGAAAGAAATTAGAAAAGAGCAAACAGAAGCAGAGTTGAGGAAAGTGGAAGAAGTAGCGAGACGGGAAGAAACCATTTTCACACAAATAACTGTTTTGAAAGATGTATCATCGAACGTTCAAAGTACTTTGATAGAAGCGAATTTCTGTAGTACGACGACGGAGTCTTCAGAGTCCGGGATTGGGACGGACAAATCTATTGACTCGCCAAGTGACTCGCAAACGAGTAAAGAGTGTGACGAGGATTCGTCGCTGTCGCTAAGTGTGAGTGTGTGTTCAGTAGAAGTGCAGAGTTGTCAGAAGAGTCCGATTCTGAAGCAGCCAAAGACGCTGAGGTTCCCTCCCCGGAACCCGGCCCTTACAGATAACAACAGGAGGAAATCTAGTACTGATACTACGTCGACGGTGACGCTGTGCCAGTGGGAGAACTGCAAGCGGGAGTTTGAAAGCGATACGGATCTCTTAGAGCATTTACAGGTAAGAAATTGATATTGTTTTAAAAATCTTAAAACTATAGGTATTCTAAGATCTACAGCCCCGTTATGAGTATTATGTGCCTCTGTGTTATGGGCACCATACTGCATACATGAACTTAAAGAATATCCGGAGTAATTCAGACACTAATTTGATCTCAAAAAATTCATTGTATATATAACATCATGCTATACTTATGGATATTTTAGAGAAAGTTGAAAGTAGGCAATCATTAACGATGATTTATTATACCTACCTATTATGCAGCATGAAATCAATAGCTTTATCGATTGGATACCATCAGATTGCACGTGCGACTAAAAAGATATAAATAATAATAATATATATATATATATATATATATATATATATATATATATATATATATATATATATATATATAAATAAAGAAATATATTTATTTCTTTTGTATGTATTCATGCTGGTCTGGGAGAAAAGAAAAAACTTAGAATGTACCAACTGCTTCTCTTCCAGCGCAGATCTTAGAAACAGATAGAGGAAATGGGCGAAAATGCAAATAAAGTTAATAAGCGATGTGGCTTCATCCGGCCCATCACTTCAATCACCAATTTTGATTCGTGTTTCGGCCCTGGGATTTTGTCTGCTTAGAGCCGCAAGACCCAAAATGCTCTATTGCCCCATTTCGGGATACAGATGCGATAGTATGTGTATGTAATGTATCTACATAGATTCTCAAGAAACTTGTACTTTCCAGATGGATCACGTTGAAACTCAAGCAGGGAGGGAGAACTACGTGTGTCTATGGCAGAAATGTAAAGTCCGCGGCAAGCCGTCCTGCTCGCGGCTCTGGCTGGAGCGGCACGCGCTGTCGCACGGCGGGAACAAGCCCTTCAAGTGCATCGTCGACGGCTGCGGCCGGCGGTTCTCCACACAGGTACAATTACGTTCCTCCGCACACCCGCACACCCACACGCCCACAGATACCAGCTCATCGCCAAAACGAATCCACAATAACGCTCTCGATCCTGCGACTGAATCCGTTATTGTCTATATCGTTCTGACGGTTTGTCTCGTAATATATCGTCGCTCGTCAAATGCACCCCCCGAAAAGGTCACATCATTGATTCGAAGTTGTCTCGATTCAATGTAAGAACTAGGATGTCTTGTTTGTTATTTCTTAAATTGTTAAATATTGCTTGCATATAAAATTATTTTGAGTCCTACCTTGCCAGAAAATAGCGTTTTACGCTCGCTAGACGTGTGAAAAATTCCAATTCCTGGCCAGGGGAATAATGTAATGTTGTATACATACTTCGGGTTAGGATAAAGAAAGTTTTAAAGATCACATATATTGCCCACGCCTTTGGCTCGCGTGGCTTATTCCTGTGTTTTAAAACATTCTTGATCACCAGATTCAGTATATAATCTTACTATTAAAATATGTAATCAATGTAAAATTCGAGATCATTTCTCATTTTTGTTCTGACCTGAAACATCCGATGTTCATTTGATGTTATTAGTAGTAATTGTTTTCGGATCGTGCATAAGGCGTTTCGTTTTAAGTTTTCTTCGATGTCCAATCACAAGTTGAACCATAAGTGATGACATTCTCTACTGTTTTCGTTATTCGTGTGATCTTTTGGTCGTAGTTTAGTGTCTATTAGATTGTCTTCAAACCTTCAGGTGCTTCTAACTTTTCTCGTCTGCTAACTTAGTCGATAGTCCACTAGTCGTTTAAGTGGCACATCACATTACAATTGGCTTTTTAAATATTTGGCTTAACTTACATTTTTATCTATTGTATTTATTATGTCATCAAAATCTTTCCAAATTCCAAATTAAGTGTAATTGCAAAATACTTTGCGTGATGTGTTCATGTCGTTTCGTAGTAATGTAGTCGTCGATATCCAAAGTAAATAAGAACGATAAACGTGTGTTATGTTTTCTTTCCCAAGGCAAAGAAGAGGAGCCGGAAGCGGTATTGGTGGATCTACTCGCCTATTTTTGTATATGTTTATTTAACAAAACGATAGATTTGTTATAATGGAATAATAAATTTATTGTATTGTTTTAAATTCGATACAAGTGCAGTCATTTTGTTTTCATCAACTATGTTCATGAGTTTATGTGCGTGTAAAACTCTTTGTTTACGAACTGTTTACGAGTTTTCTGCACTAGTGTCGGAATTTGTTTTGTTTTAACAACCCTTCGTGCTGAGGCTACTTCGAACAATAAAACCAAGTATAGTTTTAGGTTTAATTAGAAGATAAGGCTTTTTTTCAGGATATCATGATCATTTTGGTTCTTCAGAAATAATTAAAAATAATTTTTCATTACAGGTCATTCTTTCTGAGTTATTTTTAAATTTGTTATAGAGAAAAATACGTTGAAGATAAAATACTTCATATTTGTCTTTAGAAATTTAAATGATTTATTTTATAATTCTCGGCATTGTTTAGAAATAAAAAATAGGAACATTTAGATTATCTTTCGATTTTTATTGAATCAGTTCAAAGTTTTCTTAATTTTAGTTTTGTAATTTAAATACATAGTATCAAAAGTTCTACATCCATATACATCGATCACCATACTCCTTCGTATTTTTCAAATTTAACAATACTGTGTGAAATTCCAGATTCTTCTCGAGAGGCACGTGAACAACCACTTCAACGAGGCTTCGCCGAACAACAGCAGCAACAAGAAATCCAGCGACAGCGCGTCCAAGCTGATAAGGAGGAACGGCAAGAAACTGCGGTACAGACGGCAGCCATGGTCTGGTGAGTTGATCATAGTAGACATTTGAGCAACAAGTTTAGTGTTTGCAGCAGTACAGAATTCAGAGCAATACATTTCGGTGTTGGTCGATTATGCAGCAAGAGTTAATGCTTTAACAAATGAGGCAAATGACCGGGAAGTCGCTGTGGTCAAACACTGGCCAAGTTTATTATTATTAAATTAAATAGCTTTTCGACTAGAGAAGAAAAATAAAGGTCATAGCCCACTTACACGACTCTGCTCCCACCCTACAAATAAAATATTATTGAAATATGGGCTTTGGTAGTGCTCTTTAGATATATTTTACATTGGCAACATAAATTAGCAGACAGCTCACTGTCAGCGAGCTTACCACCATCAGACTGCTCGGTGGTTGACGCCTCGCTGGCCGCGCGTTTGAAACAAGTGGTCTACGCGCTGTCCGCACGCTGATTGCTTACAGTCGCCGCGGCGACTAGAGGATATCTCTCCCCTAGATTAGCTTTTGGAATGAAGACCGCTGGGCGCCTGATACCTGTCGGTGCGTGGACCGCGAGCAGTCGTATTAGTTTAGGGCGGTGTTGGGTGGGAGCGGTGTTCGAGCCGAGTCGTGTAAGTGTGCTATGACCTTAAGCCAACGACGAGCGGATCCAGCATTCGATTTACTATGTGTAAACCTGCATTACCTACCCAGTATTGGCTCTTGGCCTCTTGAAAGCTCGCAATTCAGATCATATCCTCATTTGACAACTAGGTGAAAGGATCTTGCAAAATGTTACGTTGTTTGACAATGTTTTATCCGAAAAGTGCCGTGTAGTTCCTGGCAGAGTAGAATAGGACCACTCCAAGTCTTCCCGTGGATCGTAGAAGGAAACGCGACTTAGGACAACGCAAGCTAAACAGAGCTTATAGACATCAATGAAACCTCTTCAACCCGTCTGGCTAGCGTGGAGAGTGTTAGGCCAAATCCTCTGACTGCTCTGGATTTTATATAGGTAGCTCTGGTAGTACACAGAGAGGGTCGTGCTCCTGCAGTGGGGACAGAAAAAAAGACCTGATGACGAATGTACAATGGTACATGTTTACTGTTGTTGTTGCAGCGCGGATGTTCGACTTTTTCGACTCAGGCACGATGGAGGGGCTGGCGTGGCGGCTGTGGCGCTGCTCGCGCTGGCGGCTGGGCGGCGCGTGCCCGCTGCGCGAGCCGGCCGGCCGGCACACGCTCACGCTGCACGCCGCGCTCAAGGCCACGCGGTACAACGCCAGCGAGGCCAGGAGAGAAGCGCTGCTTACATACTTCCCGCCTCACGTGTGAGTACCACTACCACTTTTGTTAACAATCAAGAATCAAACATTAAGAAATTAGGCCTTTGCAGGCACTTTTACATGTCAATAATTTTAGTGTTTATTACATATAAATAATAAATAGATAAGGACAAATCACACTGATTGAGCTAGCTTCAAACTAAGTTTAAACTTGAATTATGGGATTCTAGCTCAACGATACTATATTTTATAATAAGAATGGAGAAGACAATGGCAAACCACTTCATTAGCTCTGTCAAAAATCGTCATTGTATGCGTCTCTTTCCATACCATGACACCGACAAGGACTCTTAAATATAGCTAGACAGACAGACAGACATATATAACACCCAAGACGCAGGACAATTTGAAAAAGGTCATTTTTCAACTTGCTCTGGCTGAAAGGGGATCGAACCCAGAACCTCCGAAATGGCGGAATATTTATATTTAGATTATAAATTACTTTCAAAAAAGCTACCGATACTAGCGTTTCGCAACGACCACTGCTGAAAGAACGAAAGAGAAAGAGAAGAAACGCCGAAAAAAACTCATGCACACAGTATTGGTCGCCTTAATGATTCGTTCGCGAATTATTCGAGTTTCAATGTAGCCTTGCTATAAAAGCGTTCCTGATGATGGGAACGCTTTTATAGCAAGGCTACATTGAAACTCACACATCACATCATCTTGATCTTTCTCGCCTCCTCCCTATTTGGACTCTGTATGTCAACTCTAATTAAATTGATGAAGTGAATGTTTAAAATTACTAGTTACCAAGATTTGAAGGTTAAATCTGTTCTTTATAAACAACAAACACAATCAAATCTACTCTCTTTATAATATATGGAAAATGGTTGCTTTGAATCAATAATAATAATAATGGGCACTCTTTATGTCTCGCTCAAATCTACTATGAATTGTTATTATTTATTTAGTATTAGGTCCTTACATATGAAATTGCCGTTCAGTATAAAAAAAGTGAAACAAGTTTTTTTTAATGAAATTATTATTTAATCAATCGAAGTATGCGCCGTTGTTATCGATACACTTTCGCCATTTTATAGGCAGATCATTGATACCTTTGGAAAAAAAATCCTGGGAGCGAGAGTCTATGAACTGTTTGAAGGCGGTTTTGACTGCCTCATCAGATTTGAAATTTTTTCCTTGCAAAAGTTATCCAAATTTTGAAAAAAGTGGTGATCGGTTGGGGCAAGATCTGGAGAGTATGGTGGGTGACGCAGAGGTTTCAGTCGAAGCTCCTCTAACTTAGCGATCGTTTGATGTGCAGTGTGTGGTCTAGCGTTATCCTGAAGGAGCAGTGGGCTAGAGCAATTCATCAGTCTCGGTTGTTTAATGGCGAGCTTTTGCAATTGTTGGCAATACAAGTCTGCAGTAATCGTCTGGCCTGATCTCAAGAAGCTGTAGTGGATAACACCAGCACTGGTCCACCAAACACTAACCAGAATCTTCTTTTTGGTCAGTTTTCGCTTGGGGCAAGGTTTTGCCGGTTCTCCAGGGTCAAGCCATTGTGATGATCGCTTCCGATTGTCGTACAGGATCCATTTCTCATCACAAGTCACGATACGGTTCAAAATCCCCTCATTATTGTGGCGATTAAGCAAAGAAACGCAGCAAGCAACGCGTGTTTGTTGGTTTGCTTCAGTCAATTCGTGCGGTACCCACTTTTCGAGTTTTTTAATTTTTCCGATTTGGCGCAAGTGGATAAGTATCGTTTTGTCACTTACGCCGAAGGCTGCTGCTAATTCAGAAGTAGTTTAGAGATGGATCCGCTTCCACTATCGCCTTCAATTCTTCGTTATTCACTTGAGTATCAGGTCGTCCACGAGGCTCATTGTGTAAAACGAAATTTCCAGAACGGAAACGTTGAAACCAAAAACGCACCGTTCGTTCGTTAGCGGTGCCTGGTGACACGTCGTTAATTCTTCGAGTCGTTTCTGCAGCACTGGTGCCACGGTGGAACTCGTATTCGTAAATACCGCGAATTTTCAATTTGTCCATAGTTGTTGTTACAGCAATGTTGAAACTCAAACAAATAATGTTAAAACAAATGAAATACGAATTTTAAAACAATATTTTTCTGGCTTTATTTCGAAATAAATTTGAATTTGGAATTCCTAATGAAACGCAAGATATTTGATTTTAAAGTTGCCAGTATTGAAAATCGGCAATTTCATATGTAAGGACCTAATACTTACTTATTTGTTTACAAAAATTTCATACTATAGACTGGATGTATGGATGTATGTTTGATGAGATTTAAAAATGTTACTTATAAGCATAACTTTAAAAGTTTATAACGTTGACAAAATTCATAACTTTTTATCTTTGTTTCCCTAGTTTTCTTTTGTAAAAGAAGGACTTTGAGTTCCATTAAATCTGAGAAAATAAAAGCTCAGCTTACAACATTGGATTAGATAGCAGTAAAACTTTCAAAATGTTGTCCAATAAGCCATCCTTAACTTTGTCGTATTAATGTTGCCACCTAGTGCTTTGCAAGCATTTCTATCATCTTCAGAATATTTTCTTAAGGGCCACACCATGCCGAAAGTTTGGCGCAAAACGTACTTATTTTTAATGTGGCGATACATCAAAATTCAAAGATCTACAAAAGTCTTTCAGGCATAGATATAGATAATGACATCCACAGGCAACTGTGGTGCGCGTTTTCGTTTTCTGAGCACATTCTTTTATGGCCGCGGCACCGCGCGCTTGGTTTTAGTTTGCACATGTGCCGCGCGTCGGTAAACGCTCTCAGTCACTCACTATCTATAATCCGCTAGATTAATATTAAGTCAAATCAGACAGTTTTTTCTAAACATCAAAACAAACATTTTCTATGGGATTTGTATGAAATACATATAGATTTAGTCGAGTCGAGTAAGAGTCGAGTCAAATAGCGCTCTTAATATCAGTTTTTCTGCATTAATAAGTCTAAAATTGTGTGACACTTTTTTGTGACGTTTTATTCCCTTATCAGTACCAAATAATTTATTTTTGACCCAGTCATCTACACAATTACATTAATTTTTGTAATTTAAGGTGACACTCATTCATTTAAAAGCAGTTCATATAGTTCTCTTATTGGCACGGCATGAAACTTTTCGGCGCACAATATTCTGAATGTATGGCGAGAAATAACAAACAAACACAGCAATAAAAAGATAAGAAAATGAATTATGTCGATGGTTATTTTCTTATGTTAGAATCAGTATAAATAGTTTCTAAGAAGAGTGTGTTTTCCAGGTAAGCATTTTGTGGAGTAATTACATTTGTCTCGTTCGTGCGTGACGCACGGACAGTAACGTTAGTATCCCAGGGACTCACAATATTTTAGTTGATAACAGTATTACTTCCAGTGTTTTCGTTTGAAAAGAAAAAAAAATTAAATTTAACTCATGTCGATGAAAATCCACTTAAAATCTATTATGTACCTGAGAATATGGATATTTAAAAATATGATTTACTAAAATAGCTTGTTTGTTAAGTTGACAAATAAAAAGTGAATTTTACAGAACAGACTAGTAATTTTGGGTGTGGAGGGTAGAGGTAAGGAGAATTATCTCGTGTATCCAAGTGTGTCCGTCAAAAGTCATTAAATTACACCGGCTTTAGTGAAGTTACAGTAGAAATTCAAAGAAGCGAAAATTCAAAAAATTAAAAGAAAGCGCCAAAAAATACTAGACTAATTTTCATTTTACGCCCACGCCTAATTAATTAACGCCTCATTTTTATTTTAATGTTCTAAAAGCTTTTTAACATAAAACCACATCAGTAAACACTATACAAAACATTCTCTAAAATATTACCTAAAAATAAAAGGTCTTTGCCCAGAGGGACAGAGGAACACAGGCTTAATATATTAAAAAAAATCTACACACTTTAACACACACTCTTAACTTTAACGAAATTAGCACATACTCAGATTGCTACTCTAGAGCCATTCTGGAGGGATTTGGAACCGTTAATTACTGCTTTCAGCTGGAACACTTTTGCAACTGTCCTTTCCCGCCCTATGAGATGCTTCTCCTTATATTCTACACTCCACAATTTTGGGTAACTCAAAAGTAGTTGTAAAGTGTCAATATAAATATTATTGTATAAAGTGTATAAACAACAAGTGATAGCACTAACAATTGAAATGATGTGAGGACTGTCTCAACTAATCATTTAACGTTACTGTATAATCTACTTGCTCTACAGCAGATATTCAGGTACTTGTGTTTTATCAGGTAACCACAGGTGGGTCCCACGTAGATTAGCTTCATTATATTTTAACGCAGCTTAATGACATATGTTAGAATAACTTAAATTCATCATCATTATTTTGTAAGTGTACACTGTCGGCATATTGTGAAGTAGCCACACATTCTGTCCATAAAACACGGCTAAAGCTATTTTTTTTACTATTTTCTGCCTACTCAGGCCTACTAACGGTTCTTTTTTATCAAAAAAGAATCAACACTATTGTCGTATCTCAATTTTTATCGCGAGGTGCGAAATTGCTTCTTTATCATGCCACCAACTAATTACACTGTTTTTTTTTGTTACTACAATAATTGTCAATTTATTTCTTGATGGGATATTGACCGTTAATAGTTCGAATAACCTGATATCCATATGGGACGGGTTTTTTGACTGCCTGTATAAAAAAACCTTTTAAAGTCAGTGAATTTCCAGACAGACAGTCATGTTCACGGATATTTCATTTTCTTTACAATATATTTGATGAAAATCAAAATCATTTTTATGAAACAACGGTGATAAACCTATAGATACTGGTAATTTCTTACGTTTCCTTTCTGTCTAGTACTTACCTATACAGGATTTTTTTTACGTGCGCAATTTTTTACAGCAATGTCAGTGATGTCCATGAATGATGCTGATTACATTCCACAAAAAATATTTGGCGAAATACGATAACAATATTTCAACCTAAAATAAAAAAATTGAACAACTCGTTACCACTGGAAGAGATCTCTTTTGAGATAAGTAGTGCCTTGACTTTTATTTTATATATTCTCTAAGTATATTACATTTTCCGTGTACATAAATTAGTAAATAATTGCGCGGTTATATGGGAAGTCAGAACTTGTTTGTAGTTGAGTATTATGGACTGAACTTGCTGTTACAATTTACGCATTGGAAAAAAGTCTTTATGTACTTATATCCATGTATCACCCTTTTCTTTTATGTAATTAGCTCCTCTAATAACATCAGCTTCATACAATAGCATGAAGAGAAATATATGTTGTACTAATATTATGCCTACGATTCGCGAAAAGGATCACATGCATAACTTAGCAACGTGTACTTCAGAAATTATATTTTATTTAATGATAATTGGCACAAATATACTACAAACTAAATAGCAATAAATACGGCGAATGTGGCCTTCATTAAATTTTTACTCATAGATAAAGTTTGAATAAACTTTCAGTGCTTTCTGGAGTGCTATTTTTGAAATCAACGAATAATTTGCGCAAGTGTTTCCAAATGAGCGCATTTTTGAATTGATCGTATGCGAAGGATCTGCACGAGTGGTCTTGACCACTCGTAATTTTTATATTTGTAGCGTACAAATATTAAAGAACCTTCCGCTTCACGCTGATTTTATTTATTTATGTTGAAATGTTTGGAAAACCATTGACTTTATGATATTTTCTGCATAGAACAATATTACTCATTGCTGACACGACGGTTTCAAAAATACTATGCAATGCATCGGAACGCGAGCGATGACTTGGAAAGCTACACGTTTTGTGTTTCGCTGACTCGTTGAAAAATAGCACTCCTGGTCGTACTTATATGCAAGTATCATCCATCATACCATTTTGTAAAGGTGAAATACAGGACGTGCTCGTTTCTGTTAATGTGTACGCGTGAAGGCATGCAGTTGATCCTGAAGCATCACGCTTTGCATGATCAACGTGCCACTAGTGCCACACAGATATTCAAGTATGAAGTTGCTAGCAAGGCAATATCAAAATTGTTATACTGGATCATCTTATTCTTACTCAGAACTTGACTGTATTGAATATATTTCTAGTTGAGTAGATGGCGCAACTGATTGGCAATATTTTCTCTGAAAGTTGCTAGCAACTCGCCAGGGTTGCCAGTCCCTAGAAGTACGTCGTTACCTTGTTTCACATAGTTCTTAGTTTCATGCTTCGTTTTAACTTCCCCATTCGATTTAGTTTCTATCATTTGGCGTATGGTTAGACTGACACTACTTAGACTTAGAGGTTAAATATATGTTAAGCTTCCTTCTAGCATGCATGATTTATTTTCTATTCACAACGGGATAGCAACCCAACGCTGCAAACACAAATAAAAAAGTACCTAAAAACAACAAAATCTTCGAAAATCTGCAACGAATTTTTTCACCGGTAGAGACAAAAATGACAAACTGTGTTTGCAGCCGCCTCTGTGTGGTGCTGTGTCTTTCAACGAGTAAAAATATATTTTTTTATTTTCACAGTCTCGAAGACGAATGGGTGCCAGAGAAGGACGTGAAAAGAATCAAGCGAGTGGAAATTGCGTCGCTGCCCGTGCACACCAAAGTGGTGGTGTACGAGCAGTTCTGCGCGACATACAAGTCCGCGCCCGCGCCGCCCCCCCCGCCCGCCGCGCCCCCCGCGCCCCCCGCGCCCGCCGCGCGCCAGCTGCCCGCCAGAAACTGCACGTCGGCCCGCTTGCTCGCCAACCTGATCGCCAAGCAGAAACGAGAACGGTTCGAGTGTGTCTCATCAGTGAGTCTCAGCACGCTGTACCGAGAAGACGAGACCAGCAAACCGGAAGCCGTGAGCGGCGCTAGGAAGAGGAAAATGGGCAGGCGATACGGCGGGAACTCCTTCTGGCCTTGCGGACGATAATTCGTTTAGTGTAGCCCGACTGTTACGTTGCTGCACCATCGGATTTAGTGAGTATGGATGTTATCGACCAACAAATAAAGTTGAAAGTCAATCGTAGACGTTTCAGGGTGTCTCAATATAACGATCGGGTCGACTGCCACACCGCTCCCCGTTCAGTAGTCGTTGTATATTTCTAGAATAAGGTTCGCCTTCACACATACTTCGTATCGGCTTTAGGTGGGCAAATTTTTGTCTTGTTCGATCGATTGCGCCGCGAATTATATGTGACGGCACTGACGTTGGGTTGGGCCGCCAGCTCAGAGACGAGGGTAGTGTAATTTAGCGAGCGGTGTGCGCTCGGGAGTCGGGACAGATGTTGATTCTCCACTGCGGTGGCTCACGATAGGAAAATTATCGCCAAAGATTCGTTGACGCGTTTCGGACTGCGAGATAGCAGGCGTAAATTTTATACAAGACTGATGCTTTTTATAATGATATTGCGGGCGGACCCCGCGCGACGGCGCGACTGCGAACAAATTGTAAATATTTAGTGCGATGTGTATAAAGTTAAGTCTCGTTATTCGAGTGTACAATACAGCATTCGGTTTAGATTAATGTTGACGTAGCGGACGGAAGTCTGATAGGGTAAGGTAGGTTACGTGTCGCTCGACACTCGACCAGCGTAGCATCACTGCCAATGTGTACATACTAGTTTGTCGTTTAGTTTAGGTGTTTATGACGCATGCCTAAATTCTGTGTCTAACTTCGTTTAAGGATATTGCCTGTTTGGTAATTAACAATTTAAATGTCATCTTTATGAAACACGCAATGTATAGGAAATCAGACACGGGATTGAGACTTGTAAGACCCTATGCACACGGCGTATTCATTACACGCCGAGGACGCGCGTATACGTGCCGTAAACGCTCTGAATTGCGTCGCTGCAGCGTGTATTATTTTATATAGAAATCCTTTTCTCCAACAATTCATAAACGCAAAACAGACGGCACTTTGAACTTGCTTCTCACGCGACAATCTAGTTTTTTTACATCTACAGCGCCGTGAGCGCGCGTTCGTAAACGCGCGTCGTCGGGGCGAATAAAATACGCCGTCTGCATAGGCCCTAATAGAGGTATTAGATTGATTTGCCTTCGCTTGGTGTGGTTTAGTTTCCCGCGCTCCCTCCAGGCTTGGTTGGGTGTTAGTGTGATCATGAACGTTTGGCGGACGTCTTCCACTCCGGCCTCATGACTCACCAAGTGCCTATACAGTACCAGTGGCAATAAGCACTATAGAGCGCCAGTTAGCGAAACAATATGCACTTTGACCTACAATGTTACTAAGAAAGGCTGTATTGATCCGAAAAGAGGTTTATGCACGTCAATCTCACAGTCAAATACTGGCAACTTAAAAATTGCGAAATGCAATGTTACGTACAAAATTGAATTCGAAGAAAAACATATAGTTATTACTACAGAAAATTTTTCGTCACAAATTCAAGGCCTCATTGTTATTCTTGACTTTATCTCACTTGGTCTTTTCCTTAAAATTTTAACTTTATTTGATCACACAGTATAAAACAATTTATCACAAATAAAAATCAAAATCACTTCTGCCCCAAACGCATAATATAAATAAACATTCCTCTCAAATACTGGCCGATTGACAGGAAGAGATCCCTATGCGGGATAAGTCCGCCGTTGTATGTTTACTTTTCTGTTTTTGTACCTGTGTTCTGTCTTGTTTACTTAATTATAAACAAACTCTTACTCAAAACCCCGCGCCAGATTGTCCCTGGTTTAAAGGTACCTATTAAACTATCTTTTATTATTATTAGCAGTGGGACATAGATGGCAAGTAAAAAAAAAACTATCTGCGTTGCCTCTCATGTCTGCTGACTAAATTAATACACTTTAAATAATTTTTATTTAAGTATCGTGCATTCAGTTGACAAGAGGAATTCGGTGGTCATACGGCAATTTTATCTTGCCATCTTTATAAACACATGTTAGCGTGATAAGAAAGGCGGTGTAGAAAGGAATAAAAAAGCAACAAAACTAAAGATAGGCTCTAGAGGACATTGTCCAGAGCCGTAAAATTATTCTGAAAAAAAGAATGGCCGTTTGACAATCCTGTTCTTATTTCAAACCGATCAGTAATATGAATATTTAGATCAGTAATACTATGTAGTTCAATGTGTAATGTTCATATGCTAATTGGTGCTTGATTTGATATATCAATCACTGTTACAACATTTTTATAGGCTATAACAGCGCCATCAGCAAGGAAAATTGAAACTAAATTCCATATAAAATCTTTAGTATTCATTTTTATAGAAAGTCGTGCTCAATGGTACATAGTGTTCACTCTATATCAAGTACCCGCGTGGTCATATCAAACGCATCTCGGTTAGTTAAGAGTTTTTGATATACGATATACCCGGATTTGTGTTCCCGATTCGAATCGAAGCAATGTTAGCTTACAGAATCAACAGCTGTCTATTGTCTTTATAGTAGTTACGTCACTGCCATTGAAGTTGTGTTTAGTTTGGTACTAGCCGTACTGTAGCATCGACCATGTACCTACTGTTAGCAATAATGTTATGTGATAAGATAAGATATAGTGACCGATTCGTTTCCTCGCACAAGTTTTGTATTTCGAGTTATTACAAATTTATCGATATGTTTAAAAGACGAGATATTTTCAATTCATACAAGCAATGAATTGACTGTTAATGTGACGCCACACATTTATTACGCGACGGAAGTTCGGCGCTTTAGGCGAATTCTACGTCACGCGTAAAGTACGCTCTGACCTCCTTTACGAGTCAGGCCGAAAATTCGCTAGAATTCTACCTGTGTTGAAATTACGACGCGTAATGCTCACCTTAGTATGGCGACGTCTTTAAATCTCTATAGTACAAACTGAAGCAATGATAAACTTCGTTACAAGAACTTTTGGAATACTACTTTAGAGAATGAACTTTATACCAGAATGTTCCTTGCTTTGATGAATTGAAATACATCTCTAACACGGAGACAATGTCGTGCGATTCTCCTTAGTTTACATGAATTTGGTTGGTGATGAGATGAATGTTAAAATAGAATCAATTGTGTGCGATTTTATTATGTTTATGCCATAATTGCCAAGTGTCTTTAGGAAGTACAGTACATTGTAACGCCTGTATTTTGGTACCTTTGTCAATGGTGCATATTTGGTACCTTTGTCAATGGTGCATATTTGGTACCTTTGTCAATGGTGCATATTTGGTACCTTTGTCAATGGTGCATATTTGGTATATTTGTCAATGGTGCATATTTGTAATGCCGCCTTGTCCCACAAGATATCATATTAAAATGTGTAAGCGGGATAGCAAAACAAAATGTGCATGAGTGACAGAGACAACTAGACTAGGTTCTCGAACGATATTGACTTGCAAATTAGTTCTTTGCATAAAAAAACGTAATACTCATTTGTATTCCACTAAATTCATGTAAACCAGGTGTTACAATAGAGAACATACCATGCCAATGATTTTAATATGAACTCAATAGACGATTTGATAGGCAGAATTTAGAATTTAACTTTTGGAGCTCCCGTATACAGAAGTTGTCAGTAACATTGCCTTTTTAGCCATAAGGGGTTTACATGAGGATGGATAAATTGTGTTCTGTGCTCACACGATCTCGCTAGTAATTTTAGTTAGTGCCTATAGCGTTAAGTTAGGGTCTGCGTGGTCTTGTTTAACACCGATTTTGAAACTCGCTTCTATACGAAACAGAACGGAGATTCTATGTAGATCATTTTGTAGTGCTAAACGACCCTAGAGTAATGAAGTAAGTGCATAGAGTGAGCCTTAGGCGTGTTCGGTCGTGTTTATCTGACGCCCACAGTCGTCAGCCGCGACTGCCGCGGGCTGACACATGTGTGGACTCAAACCATTAAATGCATAAATTTTCCGATTTTCAGAAAACTAAAAATATATATTATAACGAACAAAAAATATTTGCCTCTTTATTTGACCAAAAATTTGTTATTTCAACATGGAATTTGGAAAAAATAGGAGTTATCTATTAAACAGTCCAATTTTTTTATATACCAAAAGGAGATTATAATTGATCATAAAAATATTAAAAGTAATAAACATAATTACATAATTATTAAAAAAAAAAAGTTGTTAATTGGCAACACTGTGCATTTAAGGGTTAAGTCAAAGACTCGTGTCTATTTAGAGAATGTAATGCGAATATGTTCGAGCGTCACTGTAGCTGTCTCGCTCGCACACGCTCGCAGTAGGTATGGCATGGATCCAAAGAAGTGTAATAGGAAAATTTCTCTAGTAGTCAAGTTGGTGCCTGATTGTCGGTGTGGTATGGAATCGTGTGCTTACTACAGTAGACTTCTTTTGGAGCGTTTCCAATGTACTGATTATTATTTTAATAAATTTAAAAATTTAGTATAATTTTTTTCAGCACTGATCGTAGTGCCATATTTTATTGGCTCGCTTATTATAAATTATTTTTATAGTGAAATTCGACACCAAAATAACGGAAAGACAATTAGTTTTGTTTTATCAGACTAACAAAATGGACTTTAATTTGATCTCAAATAGATGGCAGAAATGGAGCAAATGCAATGTATGGGGTATCCCTGTCTTGTTTCCAAGGTGTGTTCGCTCAATCAGTGGGTAGTCTCGGCGACTCGATAGCTAACGATTTGGCCTACAATCGCTTAAGTACAAATTTTGTTGCAAACTCGGAACGGCGTTTGTGACTCGCGAATGTGTGACAAAGTAATAAATTACCGGTCTAAAGTAATATCTCCATTAGAATAGAGTTAGCGTTCGAAAAGTTAGGCAGAGAAATATTTTGTGAACCGGACCTTGAATGGGGTACTAAATTATATCGAAAAATATACATAAGGAGTAAGCGCAAAAGATTGATATTTTTATCACTGCCACAATAGACATTAGTATCGTCGAATGTTTGTTTTGTGTGGTTTGCGGCGTTCGTTTATTTGCTCAGCGTAACGTATCGTTCTACGCGAGCGCCGGCAAACCGTTCCGTTTTACGTAACACTAAAGAGAAAATTGTAAAGGGAACAATAGTAGTTGCCAACATTTCTTTGTAGTCCTACAGTGACTTATTTCTAACTGTATTATTTCTGCGGCCTATTATTCGATGTTTGAAGGCGTGAAACACATTACAGCTGACGCAGGAGCTGAATATATTTTGCGATTCAACTGAGAACTGCCGAACGGTCATTTTCTATCGTCCTCCTTGTCATATTTACCATGTATGACAAGGATGGCAATAAGAAATAGCCATTAGACTTAGACAGTCTTATTGTAATTAAAATGAATAGGAGATGGGAGTAGATTGGAGTTGATGGAACTCTTCTTATTATGATCTCAAAATACAGATATAGTTTCCAAGCATAGTCGAATATGTGCGATTTGTCTTGTTTGAATACTTCTCTTATTCTTTTTAACCGCTGTATCGGTAAAGTGAAATCAGTCGATATGTTTAATTCTCAGATTAACCGCAATCTATTTGGTATAAAACTGTTGAGCGGATCAGAAAATTAAAAAATCTTCAAGCCATCTTAGCGCATAGTCTGTTCTGAGATTTCATAGAAAATATGTTTGCTAGGCTACTTATTCCGCCAGGTGGCTTGATTGTTTTTCTGGTCGGTTGGCTTCCTGGAGTGTACATAGTTAAGTATATAATAAGTATTAATCTGCATAATTCTGTAATTTGCTTCGCGCCTGGCCGGGGGAGGCTGCGACGGGGGGAGGGGGTAGGCTAGGGTAGGTACGCGAGTTGTCTAAACATGTTTCCTATATTATGCGTTTATTATATGAATGTTCTCCTTTATTGTAAATGTTTGACGAGATACAATAGAATCTATATGTGGAGCCTTTCTATGTATCCCGAATAGTGTGCACTACTTATATTCAATTTGTAGATATTTAATTATATAGTATAATGTTTAATGCGTTGTCTTATTTGCTTTTGATCCCACGATGGCAATCCGGAAATTAATTATAATTTTGACCCGGAAATGTCGGGTAATCTACCTCAATTAATTTATCACACATTTGGGCATAATAATAGTGAATGTTAATTTAATATGGAACCTAGAAATTTGTTCAATGTAGTGATTATTAAGATTTTTAATACCTACAATGGTTTGTCCAGCTGTCACAAGTACTGTATCTTATATTAAATACATATTGTATGATTGATAAACATGTGTTTTATTATCTATTAGGGCGATTCCGTCGTGAGTAGAAATAAACGGGCAAGTGCGAGTCGGACTCGTACATGAAGGGTTCCGTACCACCGTACAATGTTTATTGTATGACGACCACCTTTAATTATTAACTTTATCTTATTTTTAGTATTTGTTGTTATAGTGGTCATAGTAATACATAATAACCGGTGAAAATTTCAGGTGTCTAGCTATTACGGTTCAAGAGATAGAGCCCTGTGACAGATCGAGTTAAAAACTCTGAAAAAACACGTTTTTTGTATGACGACCCCCTTTAATTTTCAACTTCTTTTATTTTTAGTATTTGTTGTTATAGCGGTTATTTCAGGTGTCTAGCTATTACGGTTCAAGAGATAGAGCCCTGTGACAGACGGACAGACAGCGGAGACTCAGTAATAGGGTCCCGTTTGCACCCTTCGGGTACGGAACCCTAAAAAGAAAGGAGGTTATAGTTTAACTTTACCTGGCAAGTTTTTAGTAAGTTTTGAAAATGGGTAACGTATACATCGTGTTAAGCAAGTTTTTAGTAAGTTTTGAAAATGGGTAACGTATACATCGTGTTAATTAAAGAACTCAACACCTCTCAGATCTGTACGAGTATGTTCAGTGAAAACGGGGTTAAGCAAAAATCATAATGAGATATTAAAGTTTTGATTTCTATTATTGATAGATAATACCCATTTCAATAAACTATTGAAACAAATATTACGTTATGTCTTCTTTTTTAATATAAAAAATTGAAAAACATTTAGTTATGTTGTTTGACACAAAAAAAACAACATTTTATTTGTGCCAAATAATACAGGGTGGGCCAGAATAAAATTTACTTTTGAAACCTATATAAAAAAGACTGGTAAGACTTAGAGTTTATTTTTAAAGTAATTTAATCTAACATTAATTTAATTTAAGTCTTAAAATTACGTCATCTAGGTGTGCCCCGTCTCGCCGCGAGCACTCTTCTAAGCGGATCTTAAGATTATCAAATACGCGCCGACACGTTGCTGTGGATATAGCCGCCATTTCCGCTCGGATGTTCTCTTTTAAGGCAGTAATTGTCCTCGGTTTATTGGAATAGACTTTATTTTTGAGGAATCCCCACAAAAAGAAATCTAGTGAAGACAGAAGTCTGGGCTTCTTGGTGGCCACTCGATGTTAACTCTCTTTGATATGACTTTACCGGGGAACATCTCCCGTACGACCTCCATGCTGGCATTAGAAGTATGGCAGGTGGCACCATCCTGCTGGAACCAGGTCTGGGAGTTGTACTCTTGTAGCCCAGCAAGGGTAGGCCTTAAAAACTCTTGAAGCATTTCCACATAACGGTCTGTATGAACTGTTACTGCGTGACCACGAGAATTTTCAAAAAAATAAGGTCCTATCAGCCCTTTGGCAGAAATGGTAGCCCAAACAGTCACTTTCTGACAGTGGAGTGGCTTTTGATGCTTGAGCGAAGGTTGTTCAGCACTCCAGAAACGGCAATTTTGTTTATTGACGAATCCATTTAGGTGAAAGTGGGCTTCATCGGAGAAAATAATGTTTCCGAAGTTGGAAAATCGCTGTAACATCAAAATGGAAAATGCCGCCCTTTTTGTAAGGTCATCATGGGTAAGTTCTTGGACCAACAGGATCTTGTAAGGGTGAAGCTTTAAATCAAATTTCAAAACAAAATTCGCCTTAAAGTGCTTCGTAAAATCCCTAAGTCGACGAACGTCGCCGCGTAGAGTTCTGCATTTTCTTCAACTGATTGATTAAGGGCATACTTGAATTTTCCGGGGTCCAGTGCTGCCCCCATTTTAAATAAATCATTTCAAAGAAAACGGAGATATCATTTAAAATTTTGCAACTATCAAGTCCTAGATAACCCTTCAAAGTATTTTATGAACTACTGTTTACAGTTTATAATGAAAACGTTAAGCTTTACTACGCACATTTGCGAAAAACGGCCACTTTTGGCAAATGTGTGTAGTAAAGCTTAATGTTCTCATTATAAACTGTAAACAGTAGTTCAAAAAATACTTTGAAGGATTATCTAGGATTTGGTAGTAGCAAAATTTTAATAATGTCTTCGTTTTCTTTGAAATGATTTATTTAAAATGGGGGCAGCACTGGACCCCGGAAAATTCAAGTATAACTTCCTGAATCGCTTGCTCCGTACGTGACGTACGAAAGCGACCTTGACGTCTCATTGGTAGCGTCGAACCAGTTTCTTGGAACCCCTTTAGCCATTGTTTGAGTAATTGAGTACTAGGACATTGCTTGATACTCCGTAATTTGAATTGAACTCTAAACATACGCCGCACAATAACGTAAGAATTACCAATTTCGTAAAACGCCTGAATAGCGAACGCGCGATGCTCTCCCGTGAAATGACTTGCTCATGACGACTAAAATTGTGAGAGACACGTGACCCGATGACACCCCGCGCACCCCGCTACCCGCCGCGGTCATCGATCTATTTGCTAAGAAAAAGTAAACTTTATTCTGGCCCATCCTGTATAAGTCACATTATAACATTTTACACATTCTGCTTTGCGTTAGTGCTGAATGATATACATTTCTATTTCTGAGATAAGGTATATATGATACATTTACTGTTTTCATCTCAGAATAAATCCCTTATCTCAAGTTTTCATAGACAAATGAGTCTCTAATAATACAGTGAAAAGTCACAAAAGTAAACATATTAATTTCGACAGCATTTGAATATTTCAAATGCTTTCATTGAAATTAATATGTTTAAGTAAGCTGGTTTTATTTTGATAAAGTCGAAAAAAAAAAAATATATCACTATACACAATGATAAAAAAAGGTGGAGAGAGTTGACATACAGCTGAGTACCCATCATTTTTAAGTGTTATGATTCTGTTTATAGTTTTAAACGCAATTGTATTGAAAAACACAAAAAAGTTGTGGGAACTTGAAAAAACCCATACTTACATCATCATCAGCTCACCCCCTCACGCCCGCCCGAAACCGCGGGAGCAAATTCTGACGTGTTCGCGGATCGCTGCCGTGTATTGACGGGGATATTCGTATGAGCAAGGTTACACCATCAGTCTGGCATCAGTCAAGTTCATCAGTCTGATCAGAATGATCGTGAAACCCGCTGAATGACAGACTGATGAATTGTTTTGTGTACGGCGCAGGCTTCGGTTTTCACCTAGGCCTATGCCATACACGAAGAGATGAAATACTGATGGGAGACTGATCGCGTAACCCACTCTCTCTTTCTCGCGTCAGTCACCGTGCTTTAGTTTACTTACACACCGTACACCAATGTAATGTAATAAGGTTCATTATAGCTTTTTGCCGTACACGTACTTTTTATCAGTCTGCTGTCATTCTGGATTGACCGTGTAGTGTAACCGTGAAAAACATCCATCATTCTGGCGTCAGTCACGTCATTCCAGACTGATGGACTTGATTGATGCCAGAAGCCCAGAATGATAGTGTAACCTACCTCTATGTATTCACAACCCCGGTGAATTTCCGCTTGTCGGCTCGCGTTGGTGCGCGCGTTTTCGCGCGGTCTCCAGCATTCTGTCGATGACCGGCGAAACAAGTCATAATACTGTTTTATGCCTTGTTTTTCCGGTGCCATTTTTTAGGCGGCAACTGTGCATCTATAGTAGAATATATGATCGAAGCTTATAGCATATTTTATAATCATATTGCGGAAAAATAAACATGGCTCCGCCATTACATAGATTCAGAATCATTTGATTAGCCGTGGTAGCGCCACCATTACAGGTCCACTGGTTCACTAAAAACCTTAAAAAAAAACGACGGGTTGCACTCCGGGAGTACCGGCAGAAGTGAAAACTTGAATATTAACGTTGTGCATTTTTGATATTTTGGAATGGTTAGGGAATAATTTTGCACGAATTGCTTTAATTATCAGTATAAAAGTACTCTCATTTATGTGGTAGAATACAATATTTATTTATTGCGCTATTGTATACAAACATGACAATTTATATTACATTAAAAAGTGTCCTGACGCGAGTTTAACATTTTTAACCCATTACAAAAAACCATTACAAAATTATCTTCTTTGCTGGTCTGGAAGAAAAGAAAAAATATAGAATGTACCAGCTGCTTCACTTCCCGTACGTGCTCGTAAAAGCCGATCGAGGGAATGGGCGAGAATCTGAATCATATGAATAGGCGATGCGGTTAGCAACCCATCACTATTATGATTTCTCTTTTCCACCTTCATGCCCACCATTACGCTAAAAGTGGCCTGGGCTTTACCGCCCTTGGCTCTGTCTACCCCGTTAGGGATAAAGACGTGATATTGTGTACAAAAAAAGTGCACAACGCCGGTAAAGAAGTTTTCACTTCAAAAAGGTTTCGGCTTATCTGGGATTTGAACCCGGGACCTCTCGCCCCATAAGCGTAAATCATACCCCTAGACCAACGAGCCGGCTGACAGCTTAGTCGAAATTATAGTATAAATACTTCCTCTCCTACGCCGCGCCGGCTGTCATTTCGTCTTACGAATTTTCGATCAGGAAACGTGTCCTGACGCGAGTTTAACATTTTTACCCATTACATAAAAAGTGCACAACGCCGCTAAAGAAGTTTTCACTTCAAAAAAACGTGTGGCACTCGGGGACTGCCGCGGCAAAGCTATTGCATACGACGTTAGACGATGCACGGCTTTCAACGCAGCGCCGCTGTGCCGGTCGGTAGGCGGAATGGTGTGTGTTAGGTTTTATTTTCGTTACACAGTTTCTTGATTCGGTCGCCGCGCTCAAAGCACGCGATAAAAGCTATGCAATAGCTAAAAAATTCTAGTTGCCCTCAAAATACTTAAAGGGAAAAAACATTACCCTCCTGCGGCAGTCGGGTCAACAACTATGGGCCAAACAAAAATGCACATCCACGCGTTGCGTGCGCTGCCGCAACGGCAAATAGGTAGGGATTGTAGGGAAGGGATGAAAATTTTAAAAATGCTTGAATATTTTTCTGTGGTTAGGTTAGGAAAAACATTCCCCGTTACTACCATAAAAAATACCAGATTTTCTGTCCAGTTAATTAAACATAAAAAATATTTTAAATCTCAATTTTAAACCCTTTACAGCCGTATAGCCGTACGCCGCCATTACTTTTGCCCGGACCGTCTGACGTACCCAAAGAAATTGTATACAAATCTAGAATGCGCACGAAATGGCAAAGCCGTTCCCAAAAATTATACATAAAGTTATAGCTCTTCCCTTCTACTTTATTGCACTGACAGTTTGTGGGAAAGGGACGCCTAGTCCTATATACTTGGATTCACGTAAATGAATGATTTTTTCCTTACAAAAAAAACGTTCGGTTAGTGACTCCACTACATAAACCCACATTCGGGTTTTAATACCCCTTATTATATCACAGTTGCATAAATAACTATAATGCCACGCACATAAAGCTCATATTTTCATAATGCTTATGTTTAAATACCTAACATTCCCAAAAAATGCACCTAAAGTTGTAGGCGTCCTTTTCCCGCAAACTGTCAGTGCAATAAAGTAGAAGGGGAGAGCTTTAGGTATATTTTTTGAGAACGGCTTTGCCACTTCGTAAGAGGTAGGTTACACTATCATTCTGGCATCAGTCAAGTCCATCAGTAAGGAATTACGGGACTGACGCCAGAATGATGGATGTTTTTCACGGTTACACGGTCAATCCAGAATGACAGCAGGCAGACTGATGAAAAGTACGTGTACGGCAAAGAGCTATAATGAACCTTATAACATTACATTGGTGTACGGTGTGTAAGTAAACTAAAGTACGGTGACTGACGCGAGAAAGAGAGAGCGGGTTACGCGATCAGTCTCCCATCAGTCTTTCATTTACCGGGGTACACGATCATTCTCCGATCATTCATTCTGATCAGACTGATGGAATTGACTGATGCCAGAATGACGGTGTAACCTTGCTCAGCATTCTTGGTTTATATACAATTTCTTTGGAACAGACTCTTTAGTTCTGGCAACATTATTTTACGTGTTGAGTTGACTTTCGAACTGTCAGTGCAGCAAACTATGAATCCAAAGAGCAAAAAGCAAGACTTGTTCTCAGTGCGCCGAAACTATGAAGACCATAAATGTATGGAGTTTGCGACTTTTTTCATGGTGACCAAGATGGCGGCTATTACCATCTCATTCTAACAGTAGAGTTTCTCTTTCGTTTAAAAAATACCGGTGTTCGTTTCGTCATGTCGTCATGAACCTTATTACATTACATGTCGTTCGTGTTTGCCATCTTTTTTTCTTTCCAAAATCCTAAAACACCAGCAGCCCTGGTCAAAATAGCACGGGCTTTCGCAAACTACCTACGAGGGATATAAAAATGTACAACAGTGTGGCTGTATACAAGTTATACTTACTACTGTTGCAGTAGAAAACACCAAAGAAATTGTAAACAATCTGGAATGGTTACGAAGTGGCAAAGCCGTTCCCAAAAATTATACCTAAAGTTATTGCTCTCCCCCTCTACTTTATTGCACTGACAGTTTGCGGAAAAGGGACGCCTACAACTTTAGGTACATTTTTTGGGAACGATAGGTATTTAAACATAAGCTTTATGAAAATATGAGCTTTATGTCCGTGGTATTAAGTTTAATTTTCAATGTTGTTTTTTTTTTAGATTATTACTCGTAGTTATTCTAGATTGTATTATAAATTCTTTGGAAAAACAAATATTGTCGTATTTTTTTGCATTAGTACTGGCAACACTAATCAATGTCAATCCGAAATTGCGATTTTTCATAATAAACCGGAGTTCTAGACTTTGTCGTGTGTTTTTCGTTGACTTGAGTTTTTGTTCCACTAAGAAATTACTCCGATTTTAATTTAGCTGTGTTGCGTACTTGCGTTGCGAACTGTGCTGATGAGATATTAATTATCTTGTCAGAGAACGTTAAGTTAAACAGCTGTTCCTCCGTTTTTTGGAAGTTCTGAGAAAAAATACACCTGTGAGCCTGTGTGTGACTGTGACGCTTAGTTAGTGAGAAAAGACTCGTAATTAGTGCCATAAATAATGTCAGATAAAGAAAACAGGCAGAAATGTTTTAAGTGCGGCTATAGAAGATGGCATCAAAGTTCATCAAACTGTTCCGTGATTTGAAGCCGGGAAAAAGGAACCTCTGTTGTCGCCGGTCATGTCATGATTAGTCTAGTGTTTAAAATTATTTATACATTTAATTAATAAATCCTTGTCACTAATTCTTATATGTTTTATTTCTTATGTTAGGTACATATAATAATAAATTAACCTACTACCGTGAAATATATAGGTATAGTACCTACCTACCTACTAAGACGACAAAAGTGCCGTTCTCATTGATTTCTTTAATTCTTGGGAGCCAATCTCGAAGCGTGAGATAATTTACCGACCAATGAAATATAAAAAAAATGCAGTCGTTATTCTTCTCCGAATAGGAATAAAATTGTTCTGTGCCCACCAGTTATTTTGAGGACTTTGTTTAAGAAATTGAAAAGTTTATTTTTGCTATTAAATTCAGTAAATTAGTGGTACAGTGGTGTAATTGTGTAAAAGTGACTTAGATCTATTAAATGCCTCCACTAAAAACTAAAAAACTTGTCAAATATGTGGTATTATAACATTTATAACCAATCTAGTAGGTAACAAGAAAATAATATTTATGAGAAAATTTCCTTTGGATGAAGCACGATAAGCAGTAAAAAAGTAATAATATTTATATTTGCATTTTTCAAAATCGTAATTAAATAGTTATAAAAGTATTTTTTGTTTTATTTTTGAGTCCACATTTATGTGTATAAATAAGTAAAATATATATAATATATAAAAGACTAGGGAGGACCCATGCGATATCGATAAAAATATTGAATGTATTTGTATTGATATCTATATAATCCTACGAACAATAATTCTCTAGAATTCTAACGCTCCTACATTCACCACTTCGATTCTTATTCCATTTACGCAAACAAACGAACAGTAATTACAACGAAACACTTGAACGCACACATAGATAAAGATGCATGCGATTGGTCGCGACAAGGTCACGCGTCGTCGTCGGTCGGGTGGGGCAGTCAACGCGACGAGCAGTGATTATTATGCAGTACGCTACGCTAAAATAAATAACCTTGTTTACGTGTTACTTTTTTTTTGAATAACTAATTTTCATGTCTGTATGTATGTCTTCTACACCACTTCACGGCACATGACGGCATTTTTAATTAATCGATTATCGCAAAAACACAGCAATATTCTCAAAGGAAACTTCTTGCGACGTAACCGCACGACTCGAGTGTCACGGCGAACTGACGCGCCGCGCTGTTCATATTTTAAGCCCCGCCCGCCGCGGTACATATTGCGTGGAATGATTTTTCGGGATTAGTTACGGTTCTAGAGAATTATATTTCGATGATACAATCTAAATAAGCGTCAAGCTCTAACAAGTCACGTTTGACGTTTTGTTACTTAATGTTGGTGTTGGTAAAAGCAGCAAATGGAGTTCATTTTTTTTGTATGGAGTCCCCGAGTCCCGTCTCATAAAACGTAGTGTAGTAGTGATTATATTCCAAAGAAAATAATACTCTCTGACGAGAGAAGAACAGTGACTCCATAGAAAAAAAATGTAACCATAGACATACACACTGACAGCCACTAGCGCTGCAGCGGAATAGCATTGTTACTAAAACGCGGGCGGGAATATTTAAATTTTAATTTATTAAATTTAATTTATTAAGGCGAGATGAGTTCACAGCTTGCAATACTGTGCGTGTTTTTGAAAAATCACTGTAGTTTAACTACTATTTTTCAAAAACACGCACAGTATTGGGAGCTGTGAACTCACCTCGCCTTAAAGGTTAGGTACTGGCTGACTGACGGAAACTATCTGCGAAGGTAAATGTAATAATGGCTTTATTAACTTTCTTATGACCGATATCACAATTTACTTCGCAGGTGGTCTCCGTCAAGAGTTGATAAAAATGTGAAACAAGCAATGGAGGTAAAAAAGGTTTATTGGAATATACTTCTTATATAACAACTCTCGATCTCTTCAATAAACATTAAATTGATCGTCACAGTTTTCCAAAGTCTCGATTTTCAAACAACTACCTTAAGCGCTGTCCACACATTAACGGGTTCCCGTCCCGGACGGGACGGGCCATCCGTGTCCGTTTTCCCGTCAGGGTCGTGCCGTCCGGGTTCTGTGTTCACACATATCAGGGAAAATCTGTGTCGGTGACTGAAAAGCACACAACGATGACCTTATTTAACACTGAGGAATTGGCAATAATTGCAATATGAAGAAGAAGCTTATAACCAAGAAGAACATCGACAAAATGTCGTCCCTGTCGGTAAAAATCGGATGGCACCGTCAGGGATGTATGGGCGTCCGGGCGTCCGGGCGGCCTCCAGGACACTGACGGCCCGGCCCTGAACTGTGTGAACGAGTTCATACAAATCGTATGTAACTGATTTTTCTGCGTCCCGGCCGGGCTCCGTCTGGGACGGGAACCTCCGGGATGGGAACACGATAATGTGTTGCTGCGAAATATCGTCGAGCACGGCTCCGGGCCTTTCTTCGCTCTCGACGAATATTTCACTGTGTTTTATTTATTATTATTTTTTGTATTATATTTATAATTTTTTTTGTAGCCAAAACAGATATTTAGATAATACATTTTTTGGTATAATTTTCATATAAAAAGGTGATTGTATAAAATAGTAATATGTGTTATAAAGGCAAATTTAGAGGTATGTTTGTGATTTTTTTCTATCGAAATATATGCTCAATCGTGTTTTGGATATTGTGGGTGTCTGTAAAAAAGCCTTAAGATTCTTATGTAAAATTTTTGAGGAATAAACTGTTGTAGTTTAACGACAGTAATTTTTTTAAAACACTCACAGTTTTCTTGGCTCTGAACTGGCGGGGCCTTAAGGCCGTACCTAAATTTTCCGGGGTCCAGTGCTGCCCCCATTTAAAATAAATCATTTCAAAGAAAACGGAGACATCATTTAAAATTTTGCAACTATCAAGTCCTAGATAACCCTTCAAAGTATTTTATGAACTACTGTTTACAGTTTAAAGTGAGAACGTTAAGCTTTACTACGCACATTTGCGAAAAACGGCCATTTTTGGCAAATGTGCGTAGTAAAGCTTAACGTTCTCATTATAAACTGTAAACAGTACTCCGTTTTCTTTGAAATAATTTATTTTAAATGGGGGCAGCACTGGACCCCGGAAAATTTAGGTACGGCCTTAATGACTCCAACGACAGGGCGGACGTGTCATCTCTGGATTGATGGCTGATTCACATGATGGTGAATTTACAATAAAATCACCTCACGCATTTTTGAAATAAGTACATATTATCCTCCCAGACATTGAAATAATCAAAAAGGGTTCAGTTTTAAATTGGACATTCTCTTCAATTACTTCGATGTTTTACATATTATTTATTTTTAATGATTCTCATTTTTCTTTCCAGAGCTTTATTCTTTTCATCTTCTTCCATATCCCTATTTTTTAGTATGATATATCTTTTAATACATATAGCAAAAGCACTAATTTTAATATGTTCTATGTTTTGCTCCATGTGCGTTACACATATGTTTAAAAAACTAAAATCAACGTTTCGTAATAGTGACATAATATTCATTTTCAAGCTTGATTTCCAAGCATTATTTTTCAAATAATTATTTATAATAATAGCACATTGCTCTATGGATACAACCACTTTTTTATTAACATATGTAAGAGACTTATTTTCTTCATACTCTCGCAAGCTTGTGAATATGTGAATGGCTTCTTGTACTTCGCTTAAAAATGCCTTCCGGCAATCTTGACACTCATTATTTTTTATTTTTTTAAATATGAAGCCACTTACATATGCACAAGCTTGACCTTCTGGCGTTGCCTCCTCTACAGTCTCGACTGCATCAGATAACATTTTTTCTAATTCTTCAACGCTATCTTCTTGAAGATGTAGTTGTTGTTGTTCTTCTGCTTCATAATTACTTCTTTAAATTGTTGTCTAATATAGAATTATCGTCTTCACAATTTTTTTTTTGGCCTGTGTGCCGTAAGTTGGTAATTATGGCGGTTTTAATTCCAGCTACAAATTGTTGAATTGTAGGATTTGAATTAGATCCACAACTATATCTGATGCAGCCGAAACAATTTTCTAAAGCATCTTGATTGAGGCGACGCGTAGAAATAGACTTGATGTTTTTTTTTGCACATTTTTCCACAACTCTATACTATTTAAAGTATGTATCCACCCATCTTGTGAGGGAGGGATACTCCTTGATCCTAAATATATCATAGAAGAAATGAACTTTCTCATTTTACTAAAAAGTTCTATAAGAGGACTATGTGCAGTGAGATTTGTCGCATGTTTCTTTCTTCGACGTAGATCAGGAGTATCTGCATTGACGGCATCAAAAAGATTGTCAATTTTTTTTACAAAACATGCTGTAGCATGCGCTTCCGTTGGAAGATCATCTGAAAAATAAATAAAGCTTTAGTCACGTAAGCAGTAGGTAGATACTTAGTGGTGGATTAGTACGGATAGAGAAAAATGCTCAAAGGAATATTGCAACATTAGATAAAAATTGCAATCATCATTTTGTCAATGATTGTTATATTTAAGAACAATGATAAAATAACACTTAAAGAAAAAGATACTAACTTGATGCAATTTTCGTTAATATACCAACTGCAACGGAATGGCTGAAAACTTGAGCTGCCAGCTTGACCCTCATCTGCTGCTTAACATTCGGATGTATGTGTTGGTCCGTAAAGCAGGGGCGAATTCAAAATGAAGATTATTTTTGTCCAGTTTATAAAATTGTTCTATATGACTCCATTTTGCTGTACCTAAAAAAGAAAAAAATACATTTTATTTATCTACAAATCATTATTCAATTTTCATTTACCAAGTGATATATAGATATTTATTTTACCTTTTACATCAATATTATTTAACTGAAAATCGGTTGTGCACTCCACATCATGCTTCATCAATAAATTTCTTGTGCATTTTAATAAATGAGGCGGATCTAAGATCGCGACATATTCTTTGTCCATGTAATTAAAATATGGTTCTCTTGTTGTTGCGCCCAAGGTTTTAATAGTTTTCATATTAACTGTTGAAAGGTCACATATAGTGCCTACAACATCAATTTTTGCATTGATGCATTCGGAAAGTATCTAAAATGATAAAAATGTTAAGTAAATTAAATTAACTAAATATGTTCATCTTTATAATATTAGTCTAAATAGTCTAGATTACCTCTTTTAGAATGACTGTCATTCTGTCGGCGGTTAGCGCGTGCGTGAAATAAAAAGCTACTGGTTGCTTCCATTTTTTCTTAAACCAGCCAGCATGAAGACCAATGCCTTTGTGGCTACATCTTGGCTTCTGCCATGATTGCCATGGTCCTGATAACCCAGGACCATGTCTTGTTTGCTATCATAAAACATATGTTTCCTTATTGACATCTCGTCAATAAGGAAACATATGTTTTATGAGCTATGAGTTACAAGCAAACAAATATTTTCCTCATTGGTGTTTCTTTCTGCCATTTTTTTTATAGATTCAAAAATGTGTCTGTTTATGCCAGGTTTTAAAGGCACTCTATTTAATAATTTGTTTAGGCAGCTTTGGCCTGGTAAGGCGAACATTCACCAGAGCAACTTGTAGCATGCTGGTGACTTTTTATACAGCACTAGGGCCATCAATTTCTGTTCTATGGAGTATCTCCTTCCTTTCGGTTTTTTGGGGCAGTTTTGTAATTGCGTTTGTAAAAGAGTAATAAATGAATTTGACACATTTAAATTACACAATTTTTGTATATTCTCATCTTGCGAAACTTTTTCTACTACATCTATTTTTTTTCCTTTTAGCTGTTTTCTTAGCCTGTTGACTTGTCTCATTCTTTTTTGACAAATATTGTAGAGTTTTAACTCTCGTGGAGTTAGTTCATTTTTTTCGAGACATTTAGTTCTTTAAGAATGCCTCTTTTCTTCTTAGGTGTGTTCTGAAATTATAATATAACACATGTCATCAATCATATAAGTATACATATATGTATTTTATATTACCAGGTCATTTTATTTTTGATATGTATTAGATAGATAAACGAAACCATTATAACATACATTACACACATACATTATAACAACATTATTAAAACATCAATCATATTTTTTTTTAATTCAAATATAATTTATTTCTCAAAATACATTTTACAAAACATGTCAAAATTACATCATCATAGTCAAAACAAAATAATAAATAAAACAAATACAATAAAATAAAAAAATAATAATTAAATAAACAAAATAAAAATTACAACCCGCTCTTTAGCGTTTCCGGTGCAAAGGTGCCCAGAACGCTTGCCGCGTTACCACGCTGGATAGCTATGGCCATTTTTTGCACCAGAAACGAGCCAGAGCGGGAGTCCCCAGTTTTTTCCGCGATTCGTTGGCCATCTCCCTTATAAGGCGTTTAGCGTCCGATCCCCAGCTGCCCATGGTCTCTACGGCTATAGGCACAAAACAATATTTTGGCTCCATAGCTGCGTAGTTTAAACGCTTTCTATCAGCCGCCGCCGTCGTGCATACAGTACGCCCAATGTGGCTGACGGCTACCGTACTGACGCAGGTTGCGTCCCAAATCAGGCATTTGCCGTGCTTCCACGGCACCAGCGTCAACCCGTCAGGTCTCTTGCCATCCGACCTATTAAGGCCCGGCGGCTCCCGCACGCAGGGTACGTTGGCTGAGACGAAAGCCCTGCGAACTATATCGTTGAGAGCATGATGTCGTGGGAACCTACCCGAGCAGCGGCGACAACTCAATGCGTGATGGCCGTCGCCCTCCACCATGGACCCGCAGACGCATATATGTGGTTCACACACTCTGCTGCCCAGGCGGAGCGCCACGGCCACCCGCATATTACTAGGTTACAAAAAGATTATGATTTTCGTTGCTACGTTACCGTACATATACGGTCATCTTTTCTATCATATCTCCAAAACTACCCAATATAGTTTGACCACTGATATATCTTTCAAATCGTCTTGAAACCGCTGGTTATACGTAATGTAAGAATTTTATATCTAGAAATAAAAAATAAATAAAGTACCTAACCTACCGAGTTTGATATTGAATTAAAGGTACTATGAGGAATGCGACAGTAAGTTTTTCGTAAGATATTTCATCATTCTCTTTTGTAAGTTCAAAATGTGCTAATAAAATAAGTACCCAGTAGTCCAATCTTTCAATTGTGTACATATTAACTTGATAATTTTACCTGTTCCATGCATGATGCATCAGATATATTTTCAACTGCAACAAAATCTTGTTGGGTTGTGGTTATTACAGGTTGCATAAAATTTTCAAGGGAAGATAACGGCTGTGATGGACCAGCAACTTTTGCTTGCTGTACACTCTGTAATAAAAAAAATTCAAATTTAGCTATCAGTTTACGTACACATATACATATATTATACATATTCTTCTATTTCGTCTAACCGCATTCCCGGTTGTATTCTCAGCTGTGCTGCTTCGGAGACCGGGGTGCGCGTTCTCGCTTTTCCTTCTCCAAATAAAATATGCATGTCAATGATCACCCAAGGATGCCAAAGACCTTGTAAAATGGAGAAGAAATAGCCGGAACACTTTAAATGATTTACAGGGATTCCACCCATTTGTGGTCGATATTCCTCCTTATCGTACCTCTCGATTCGCCTCCTCCTTCATTGTGCGAACCGCTAATGTGTGGAATTCCCTCCCTGCGTCGATGTTTCCCCATACATATGATTTAGGGATTTTCAAGGCAAGAGTGAATAGGCATTTTTTGAGTCTGCGTGATACACCTTAGACCTCATCTTAGCTTCCCATCAGGCTAGATAGAGGTCAAACGCATTTAAATCTCTAATAAAAAAAATAAAAAAATGATTTGGCTATAGTTTTACAAACGGCCGCCTGCCTGACGTCAACCCTGTTTGGGAATGTATTTGTGCGAAAAATTTTACAAACGGCCGTCGCCCGTCTTTAACCTTCCTTGGGAATGCAATTTTAGCACGAGATGTTTGTGCTTAGTCCTTTAGTCGCCTCTTACGACATCCACAGGAAGAGATGGAATGGTCCTATTCTAACCTGGAACCACACGGGTTATATATTATATGTATATTATACATATTGTAATGGTAATAATATTTAAATATTACATATCAGGATCTAAATGTCTGTATGTAGTTAAGGTGAAGATATAGGCAAATGGCCTTGAAGTGGCGCCCACATTTGAAATAAATTGTTAACTCGTAGATATGGAGATAATTTCCATATTGCTCTTCGTCATGCACTACATAGCCCTTTAAATTATTTTATGAACCACCGTTGAAAGTATTTACATCAGTACGTCTAGCTTTAAAACTTGCCTCCGCCAAAAGTGGCCACGGCAAGTTTTAAAGCTAGACGGATCACCAATAATAGTTTCAACGGCAGTTCATAAAATAATTTAAAAGGCTATGTATTTATTTCACACTTCAAAGCCATTTGCCTATATCTTCACCTTAAAGCAATTTTCGTAGGTAAGGCAACTCAATTTTGTTTTTAAGGTGACGTGGGTTCACAATTTGCAATACCGTGCGTGTTTTCGAAAAATCACTGTTATTAAACTACTACAGTTTATTCCTCAAAAAATTTACACGAAAATCTTTAGGATTTTCTACAGACACCCAGAATAGCCAAAACACGATTGAACATTTTTGGCTCGATAGAAAAAAATCACAAACATACCTCTAAATTTGCCTGTGTAATACATATTACTATTTTATACAATCACCTTTTTATATGTAAAGTATACCAAAAAATTTATTATCTAAATATCTATCCATTTTGGCTACAAAAAAAAATATAATTATAATACAAAAAAAAACAATGAAATATTCGTCGAAAGAGAAGAAAGGCCCGGAGCCGTGCTCGACGATATTTCGCAGTGTTTTATTTATTATTGATTTGTATTATATTTATAATTTTTTTGTAGCCAAAACGGATAGATATTTAGATAATACATTTTTTGGTATAATTTTCATATAAAAAAGTGATTTTATAAAAAATTAATATGTATTATAAGGCAAATTTAGGCTAATTAAAGGTATGATTGTGATTTTTTTCTATCGAGCCAAAAATGCTCAATCGTGTTTTGGATATTGTAGAAAATCCTTAAGATTTTTATGTAATATTTTTGTGGAATAAACTGTAGTAGTTTAAGAACAGTGATTTTTCAAAAACACGCACAGTATTGCAAATTGTGAACCCATGTCGCCTTAAATAAAATATATCTTGTGTCACTGACTGATAATGTAGCTTTCTATAGATGAAAAAAAATTCAAAATCAGTCCAGTCGTTTTTGAGTTTATCCAAACAAACAAACACGCAAATCTTCTTCATATAATATTAGTCTACTAGATATATTTTCCCATTCTCTTGTGTTAGTTCAAAATGTGCTTGTAAAACAAGTTGTAGTTGGTTCTTTCAATTGTGTCAATATAATGAATTTATTTTACCTGTTCCATGCACGACACTTCTGATATATTTTCAACAGAAACAAAATCTTGTTGGGTTGTTGTTATTGCCGGTTGATTACCACTAGTCTGGTGATGCATAACATTTTCAAGGGATGATAATGGCTGTGATGGACCAGCAACAATTGCTTGCACTCGTACTCGTACACTCTGTAATAAAAAATAAAGAATTTAGCTACAAGTTTGAATACAAATATTACACATATTGTAATAATATATAAATTTTATTTATTTATTTATAAGCCTTTTAGTGGCCAACCGTAGTCGGCGTGTCTTCAGACACAAAGGCCTCCTCAAGCTCCTGCCACGCTTCTCAAAGTTTTGCAATTCTCTGCCATAGTTGGCCCCCAATCTTTTGCCTTCCCTTTTTCCGTATCGTTTGAAATCTAGGGTTCCACTCTGTCAGATCCTTGGTCCATTTATTTTTAGTCTCTGAGTGTTTGACCTGTCCATCTCCATTTTAGTTTTTTAGTTTTTATTGTTGCATCTTCAACCTTTGTTATGCGTCTTATATCCTCGGCACTTTTTTTCGGCCCAAAAAAGAAATATAAATATATATACATAAAAATTATATGTATATAAATAAATAAATATGTGTAGTATATGGTAAGCTGGCGGATGTTTTTAAAAACCGAAAAATACCACAGTGCCTAAAAACACGCCTCTTCAACCAGTGTGTTCTGCCCACAATAACATATGGTGCCGAGACATGGACTCTCACAAAGGGAACCATGTATAAGGTTGCGGTTGCGCAGAGAGCCATGGAGCGAGTCATGCTCGGCATCAAACTGCAAGACCGAGTTCGCAACGTGGAGATCCGACGTCGAACGAAAGTTCATAACGTGCTCTCCAGGGTTGCGGCTCTAAAGTGGAACTGGGCGGGACACTTGGCTCGAAGGAACGATGGAAGGTGGAGTAAGGCCGTCACCAAATGGTATCCTAGAAATGGGAAACGTAGTGTAGGACGTCCGGCGGCTAGGTGGGTTGATGACGTCAGGCAGGTTGCTGGGAGGAACTGGATTGCGATGGCCAGTGATAGAGCAGGGTGGCGCAGACAAAAGGAGGCTTATGCCCAGCAGTGGGTACTTGAAGGCTGTTGATGATGATGATGAGTATAAGGATATAAGTGTATGTATGTCGTTAAGCAAAAACAATACTAATAAACTACCAACCCATTGAAAGATTTTAATTAGAGTAACAAAATTTTGTGACAGAAATACTACAAAAAATACTACAGATTAAACATGTAATTAAAATAAAAAAATTACCGACCACATTTTCCTAGTGACTGATACACACTTTACTTGCTGCCTCAAAAACGATTGAACCGATTTTACGAAACTTGCACTGTTATCTAAGTTGGACTATACCTACTCGTACTTCTAAAAAAGATTTTTTGCAATCTAACGTATAGTTTCTGAGATATCCATGAACAAACATACATACACACAATAGACAATATGCATGTGATTCAGAAACGAACAAAAAAAATGATGTGTATACTTCATTGCTAAAGAAAAATACCCATATATATATCTTTTCAATTTAACGTGTTTCCATTGAGAAATTAATTATTTAAAAGCTGTATTTTTAAAATTCCCTCGCAAATTTCCGAAACGCCACGTGACGTCACGAAACACTGTCAAACTTAATTTTCTAAATAGTCTGTGCTGTCAATCACAAATTAAAAAGAAGAAGACTATCTGTCACTGTCAATAAGTCATTTGTAATTTGCAGTGTTACCAGATTGGGTATTTTTTTCGCAATTCTGGGTAAAAATGGGAAATTTTAGAGAAAAAAAATAAATCTTTTGGAGAATTTTGGGTATTTTTTTTCTTAAATAATATAAATTTGTTTAATTAATTACGGTAGGTAGTACATTATCTTATAGCTTATAGTAGCAGGCAGCTAGTCTACTACCTATTAAATTATAAATAATTGAAGTAGGTACTTACAATACTACTGTGTAGTTTTGCAAAGGATGACACTACTCATTTTGCTCACAATATGTATTTTTTGTTCACAATAGGTATGTACAGTTGCAGTTGAATGGTATAATCCGCTAATTTACTAAACCTCTAGCTGTTTGGCATTACAGCTCGGTTTTGTAAAACAGCGAACCCTAATACGCGGAATGATTCCTTACATTTGCATCTTTGGGCATATGAAAATATATTTTGTCAGGTGCAGTTACGATGTTATTTTTGCACATAGGAACCATACAATATTTATAATAAGATTTTGTGCGCCCTTCCATTTGTAATGAATTGATATTAAAAGCTTTAATCACTCACTTATAATCACAAATTAGATAGTATTACTTATAAAATAAAACTGTGAATCCAAAACTTCGTTGTTTTGTTGATAATATGATGAATTTGTAATTTGCACTTAACTGACACTGACATATAAGTGTATCTATGACATTGACAATGCACGGTGACGTCACAGAAAAAAGCGCAAAATGGCACCGCGTTTATAGTCGTCCAAAAATAATAGTAATTTTAATTATTTTTTTAAGCTTATTTAATAATATTCTGTAAGTGTTATATTTTTTTCCGGTTATATAATAACTTATAGAATCGTTTAAAAAAATAAAAAAATAACATGAATATACCCTATTGTAAACTTTTGGACACGTGTTTAGAATCTGGTTTAGACTAACATAATGACTAAACATAACAACTAAAAAAACATACATACATATGGGTCTCCTTTTTTTTAAGTCAGTAAATAATTACATTCTTAGAAAAATCAATTTAAATACAAAATCTTCTACTTCTTCGTCTAAGTGCGTTCCCGGTTGCATCCGCAGCTGTACTGCTTTGAAGCCCGGGGTGCGCTTTCCCGCTTTTTCTTCTCCAAATATAACATGCATGTTATTGGTCACCCAAGGATGCCAAAGACCTTGCAAAATGGAAAAGAAATAGCCGGAACCCTGCCGCCTGCCTAACGTCAACCCTCTTTGGGAATGTATTTGTGCAAGAAGTTTTACAACCGGCCGCCGCCCGACGTTAAACCTCCTTAGGAATGCAATAGTAGCATGAGATATTTGTGCTTAGTCTTTTAGCGCCTCTTAAGACATCCACAGGAAGAGATGGAGTGGTTCTATTCTAACCTGGAACCATACGGGTAATTTAAATACAAAATATTTTATGTAAAATCATATGAACATGAAAATAAAAAAGTAATATTCTATTACTTTAAAAAGTTTTTTTAATATAGATAAATGACATAATTACCTGGGTAAAAATATTTTCTTTGTCATTTAACAGTTCTTCAACTTCATCTGAATCAGGAACAGCAAATTTACTAAGTTTTTGCCTCATGTTATCATAGAATTTGGACGAATGAAAATGCCTTCCACATAAAACCTTGTTTTTGCTATAGAGTGACTGAAGAAATTCTAAAGAAGTCCAGTCTTCGGTTGGGTAGCAATATTTGGCCCAAGCACTGGCCCTGGAAATATAATTGAAATAATTAAATAATGTGTCATCATGATCATGTCCTATTTTAGTCTCCACTGCAGGAGCACGACCCTCTCTGTACTGCCAGATCTATATATTTACGCCAGAGCAGTCAAAGGATTTGGCCTAAAATAATGTGTAAAACTGATGAATAATTTTACTGTGTTACGTGTAGATTAATGTAATTTTATTTTTACTAATATTATGAGTTCAAAAGTTAAGTCAACCGATCATCTTGATATTATACATACAGTTTAAACCTTCATACTTAAAAGTTTTCTTACTGGCTGGCATAATCATTTGAATTTATTTTTATATTCTTACGTTGCCATGGTGCAAAAAATCACATTAAAATTGTCAAATTATTGCTGAGGTAGAAAATATATTATTTACATTGTTTTATTGTTATTATTTAATTGATTTAATATATTCAACACATACACTTTAGGTATCTGTACATAATATACATATAATACATATCTGTATCCGAGGGATCTGCACATAAATCGGAGTGGATCCGCAGTTTCAAATCTATAAATGAAAACATTAATTTAAATTGAAAAATATTTTAACTTAAATTTAAGGGAATAAATAGTACCTACTCAGCTTACCTAGTCATATTCGCGATGCCGGGGTTCGGAAATCTGTGATACGACACACTCATATCTTCGGCCCGTGTCTTACCACACTTGGCGCATTTTCTATGGATGTTCACATTACTCATAATTAAACAGTTATAAACACAAAACAAAATAATAACCACCACTAAACCTAGATTAAACGTCCTGTCGTAACTGTACTAAAACTATGTGTAAAAACGTCCATGCGCAACTAAAACTAAATAAAACGTCCTTGCGTTGATAATTGTTAACTCTTCAATATAAAAAGGTTAGAGATTACAATTGAATGCGGAGAGAAATATATACTCGATCGACACAAAAAATCGTAATGGCGACCGCGGGCCGGGCTGTAGAAAATTACCTGGAATAGAGTAATACCAATATTACCAGGTGATGTTTCACAAAAATACACAAAAATCAATAAAAAAATTATATCTAGGTTTTCTGATATTAAATGACTTCGATAGATGATTGTACTTTCATTTTGTGTAAAATTGTGCAGATAACTATGCAATGTTTAAAATTTTAACATGCCTAAGCAACATTTATAAAAGGATTAAATAGTCCGAAATTGTACACAATGTGTAATAAGTATCTGTTACTAGCAATACTGAATTTTACTTGTCAATTTTAGGATTGGTGGCATTCGGTGGTGCCAGATTGTTGATTTTTTTAGATATATTTTTTTTATATGGCACTCAATAGCAAGCGCACACATACATAATTTATGCATGTGTGCATGTGCAAAATCTCGTCATACAAGACAATAGACCCTGTTATATTCTTTCTCTTTGCTTGTTCTTGGCGTGACATCAATCGTCATATCACTCATATCATATGACCAAATTATAGTTTGTGAAGCAGAACTTGATTATTATAAGCACAAAATCATAATATTAAAAATACTAGGTTTGAACTTTCGTCATTTCGTGGAGTGAGCGTGCTTGTACAGATAGTTCATAGCCATCACATAGTTGTGAGATTTGTAAATACTCCCATAGAACATAATCAAAATGTCCAGCCCTTACACGACCCAGCAATTAGGACCGGTGTATTCTCCATTTTTTGGAGTAATGGGGGCAGCATCAGCTATAATCTTCAGCGGTATGTATCTACATTTATGTTTTACGTTTTGTTCTGATCTTGCGGTGGTCAATGTCGGTCTTAGTTTTGTACCTGTAATGCGTTTATTTGATGCAAGGAAGTAGGTACCTGTTGGTGATGTGAATCAATGCAAGCCCGAAAATGGCATTTGTCTGGAAATGTCAATTTACAGTTTCAGTACCTACTTACAAATTGAGAAATCTTGGGATTTTTATGAAAAATTTGCAAGAAAAACTTCAAATAAATCAACCTTTTATGTATCTAATAAATGTATTTATGCCTTCATGGAAAGGTTCAACTTGTTTGGGAACTTTGAAAAATACTTAACTAACTAACTACTAACTAATAATAATTTATGCATGTTTGTTGCATACCTACACAGCTGTCACATGATGACTAAATCACATGGTCAATCAGTTGATTAGTCATGCATGTCCTACCCTAAAAAATTGTTCAGTGTGACAAACTGACTTTCTCATACCACTTCCCATCAAGTGGGCGGTATGCCTGTTTGCCTATAACCTATTGTCTATTTAGACATAAAAATAAAACTTAGGAATGGTTGCACATTTCAGATGTTGAACCAAATTATTGATATAATTACTTTAAGTTTTGTAACAATTTGAACAAGTGTGCTTGACTGTAACAAAATATAAGTACCTACTTACAAATAAAAGATTTATTTTTCTTTTCTAAAACAGGTCATTGAATACAAAAATTGTCTTAATAATGTTATTTACATTGATGAACTTGGAAGTATGTCACATGATATTTGTGCCTGCCCTTATCCTTCAAACCAATTCACAAATAAGTACAATACCCGGCACATAAGTTGAACCAAAATGGTGGTGTTGCACAGGTATTATTCAAGGCAAAATTTATTTACATTGTACATCTACCCTTCCCTCGTTCAAAGACTCCTTTCCTTTGGTATGCAAGAAGCAACTAGTAACATGTAAAACTCACCGCCTATCTCTTAAAATATTCACTTCTCTCCCTACCCAGGTTGACTGGCAGAGATTTCTATGCGATAAGTCCGCCTTTGTATAATTTTTCTGTTTTTTTGTAATTCCTTTTGTTTATGGTGATTTAAAGAGTATTTGTACTGTATTGTATTGTATATGTAATTCACTATCCGGCCGGGTAATGTTCTGAATATTTTAGTATTATCTATGAACAATAATTATCTGTCGATGAGTATTATATTGATATAGCCAAAAATGCTGCATAGGTACAACCTGAAATTTATTCAATTGGAGCATGAAAATGATACCGATGCCAATATATCGGCGATACTTCGGGTTTCCCGATATATCGGCAGCGGCGATATTTTTATTGCCAAAAGAACAATACTTTTAAAATTTTGCGCTTTCAAGAAAGTAATGTTAACGCGCGTGCTGTTCGTCTATTTCTTTGTAAACGAGGTACGAACTATACTTGGGAAATCCGCGCGCTTTATTCAGTGTATTGTTTCGCCCGCTTTGGCCTCGCGTAGTACCCATATCATTAGATATTTTTGTTGGTTGTTGTTAATATTTTTACCTTGCTCAATCCTAATCCTATTCCTAATTAATCCTAATCCTAACTAATATTATAAATGCGAACGAAAGTGAGTTTGTAGATAGATAAGATGTTTATTATATATTTATTGTATATTTGTTTGTTTGTTGGTTTGTTTGTTTGTTACCTCTTCACTCTTTATCTACTGAACCAATCTTCTTGCAAAATTCGCATACACAGTTAGGAAGCTCACCTCACAAATGCCTATCAACAATTATTGCTAAATGAAGGCAGTCAGGCATGTACAGCAATATCGACGCATTTAGGCAATTATATTTATAACCGTTGTCCTTTTGGATTAACTTGCATACCAGAAAAGTTTCAAAAATTTATGGAAGAAACCATAAAGGGCCTGAAAGGGGTAGCAGTTTTCTTAGATGATTTCGCATGTACTGGAAAAAATCGCGCTGATCACGTTGCCAATCTGGTGGCGTTATTTACTAGACTATGTGAGGTCGGTTTGAGAATTAAATTAAAGAAATGTTCGTTTCTCCAAGATAGTATAACCTACGTAGGATTTGTTATTGACAAACATGGTTTGCACCCCGATCAAAGTAAGATCAGGGCAATAGTTGAAGCGCCTCAGCCAAAAGATGTGACGCAACTCAAGTCTTTTCTAGGCTTGGTTAATTACTACGCCAAATTTATCCCTTATCTGAGTACGATATTGCATCCACTGCACCAATTGTTACGGAAAAATATTAATTGGAATTGGTCTAAGGATTGTGACATGAGTTTTTGTAATGTTAAAAAGGCCGTATCTAGTAGTAAGATACTTGTTCATTATAATCCAGAATTGCCTTTAGTGTTAGCAGTGGATAGTAGCTCGTACGGCATCGGCAGTGTGCTTTCACATCGGTACCCGGACGGGGACGAGCGCCCAATATGTTTTGCATTACGTACTTTAAACACGGCTGAACGCGCGTATAGCCAGTTAGATAAAGAGGCGCTAAGCTTCCCGAAAAAATGTAATGTAAAATATAAAATTACATTACACATCATAATTAAATTACTTTATTTGTGTGTATCGTTTTATATAACTAGTTGGTTGAATAAAATAAATAGATAAATAGGTAGTAAAATTAAATTTACTTTGCTAATCGGTATTGGAATCGGTATTGCCGATATTTTTATAGGAGTATCGGTATATTTACATAACTAATATTTACATGCAAAAAATACACAGCAGTTGGGTTACCATACATCTACAACTCTAGGTAGGTACTGCAGGCTACTCATAAACAATGGATATATTTTTCCAGCCCTGGGAGCTGCCTATGGTACTGCTAAGTCAGGTACGGGTATCGCAGCCATGTCGGTTATGCGGCCCGAGCTGATCATGAAGTCCATCATCCCCGTAGTCATGGCGGGTATTATCGCCATCTACGGGCTGGTCGTAGCTGTCCTCATTGCCGGTTCCCTTGGAGAAGCCCCAACCTACAGTCTTTACAAGTTAGTATTTTATTACTTACATGGCATAATTTGTCATAGATACTCGTGCATCTACTGGCATTATCCTCCACGCAAAATGTCCAGTATACAACGGCCAAATTGCAGAAAACTGTGAGGGAAGTAAGTAAGTAATCTACTGGCATGCAGACTAAAAAATCAGTAGTAATACATCTGAAAAAGATTGGACTGAATGTTTTTTAATTACGTATGTAATTGTGTGAAAATGTTATAATTGAAAATCTGATGATTTAGCCATAAGTTACTCATAGGAACTAAGAAAAAAATTAAGGAATGGGCTTGCTTCATTTGTCCTGAAGTACTCTTCTATATTCAGGGCCGGTTAATTAAGCCCGAAGGTACTCACAATAATACCTTGTGCAAAGATGTATTTCTTAAAAACATGGCACTTGACGCTAACAAAACATTTGTATATTTCCAGGGGCTTCATCCACCTGGGAGCTGGTCTCGCTGTAGGCTTCTCTGGCCTTGCAGCTGGGTTCGCCATAGGCATCGTGGGAGATGCTGGTGTGCGCGGTACCGCGCAGCAGCCCAGGTTGTTTGTGGGAATGATCCTTATCCTCATTTTCGCCGAAGTATTGGGTCTGTACGGCCTGATCGTCGCCATCTATTTATACACGAAGTAAACTTAGAAAGCGCGCTCGTCTCCCGTCGCTGCTCCGAGTTTTTCTATTCCGCGACGTCAGAACTGAACTCGTCTGCTCACATAGCACTTGGTGCGGCAGTGGCGTAGCTAGGGTAATACTTGGTACGGTGATAAACTATCTGGTAGATAAAGTGGTAAAATTTAATAAAAATTAAATATCTGCATCTCGAGTGTCACCCCAATAGTACCCCATGTCCAGTTATTACTGGCGAAGTTTTTTTTTTAATTTGCCTGTTCATATGTATGATTATGAATTTTGGGACATACATTTCGGGTGCCACCCGTTTGGGGGCGGCCCCCCCTCCTGCCTAGCTACGCCACTGCGCATAGGGGCATCGTCGCCGGTAGCGAAGAGACCAGTAACCTCGGAGCACCACTTGCAAACTAACATCAAATTTGCACGTAGCGGCTACTCCGGCCCAGTGCCGTGTAGATGTTGCGCCCCCACAGGCGGGGACAAACCCCGGGCGGTTGGGCTAAGGCTGGGAATCCATTTCCAATCCTGCGACATATATATTGCTCGTTTTATAATGCTACAATTTGACAGACCATTGCAAAGCAGGCAATGTATATAAATTCAGCGTAGTGTATTCCCTGCCTTAGTGCGCGTTTTTACGCAGTACGCGTTCCCTGCATTTGCGCAATCCGTTAATAAAGTATTAAAACGAACCCCTTCATATCTCAATCATGCTTTGAAGCGATGGAACTTAACTACTCATTATATTTATCACTACAATTCTATTTTCATTTCAGTGACTAACTTCACCTATCGATATACATAGTAACTTTGCGCGTTCTATCTTCCGCTATACATCAATCTGATATCAGTTCTTTATTATTTTAGTGTTAAGGTGAAACTAATGTACAGTTAGAGTAAAGATTATGTCCGAGAACCTTATCTATTTAATTGTTGAACTGTTAAAACCCCTAGGTACTGTGTAATAGCACATAGTTTGCGAGATAAGGTGAAACCTGCCCCCATAGCATGACACCGGCGGGAACGTTTACCGAGCTCTATCACTATCGCGCTCTAAGTAACAAGTAATTAAAAAATTTAAGTAACCCTCGACAAAAAAATCTAAAAGTAAAAAAAAATTGTACCTCTGAACCATCGCGATTACGTCAGCTTTCAAACAAAAAAATGCATCATAATTGGTCCATTTAGGAGCTACGATGCCACACTCTTTTTTTTTTGCGTTGGGTGTTAAAAGTAACGAACGGGATCCCACTAGTCCGTCGCTCGATATAAACTTTATCCGGGTTTATTAACGGGGTCATATCATGCTACGGGGGCTGGCTTACCTATAACATGTCTTTCAGTGTTATAGTCGGATGTTTTAAACTATTTAATGGCCTGTGTAAGGCTTGGAACTACGTCAAGCGGACGCCTTTCGCCTACGTGAATACGCGACGGACGTCACGGGTACCCTTTGCGGAGACCGGATTACTTGACGGACGCCCGCGCGTGGCACGTTTGTATAGAACCGCGCTGGCGTCCGCGTAACGCCGTTACAAGCCTAATTTACCCGTTTTCTCGAGTGTTTTAACATCACAAACTTCCAGGCTTGGTTAGGTGTTAGTGTAATCATGAATGTTTGGCGGAAGTCTTCCACTCCGGCCTCATGACTCACCAAGTGCCTCTACAGTTCTAGTGACAATTATCACTAAAGAGCACCAGCAAGCGTGAGCACTGAACATTGACCAAGACAACTAGAGGCGTAGCTAGGGGGGCGGCGGCACCGAGTGTCACCTGATTGGGGGTGACACCCGAGTTTCCTATTTGAACCTTCCTATCTCTAGAAATAACGGCATATTTTAATTTTGCCCCTCCTAAAAATGTGTCTACATCTGGTACTGTTGGATATTGTGTCACCGGGTGCCACCTATGCTAGCTATGCCACTTAAGACAATGTCAATATTTGATAATTACAACATTGATGTTCTCTTACAATTTTTTTCGCATATGTAAATAATTTTAGCCTCTGAAGGTTCAAACAAAGATCCGCTAGCTGTCACTACTGGTTGGTACATGTATTTTGGTTTACCTATTGACGTTAAATATGTTGAACCGTTGAAATAAGTAAATATAATAAAATCTATTGAAAAATAAATAATGATGCTCGCTAAAGCGTTTCTTCGGGCCGTTTATAACCTTAAATTTACCAGTGGCGGACATTTGAACCTTTAAAGGAAAAAAAAGTATTTAAACTTCCAGTTGTTCTATAGAATAAGAGATAATACTACGTATTTGATATACAAATTGTGAAAATAAATAAATAATTATTTTATTTCTTGCATTTTATTATTGATTACCAACTCTGAAACCGCGCAGTTATGTTCCATGCAGAATTAAGTACCTCCTTAAGCGTGACAAGAAAGCGATATAAAATGGCCTTTTGATGATCCTGTTCTTATTTCAAACCGAGCGTATGACGTCGCACAGTCAAATTCATGTCTACACTTCTTAAGACGATACACGTAGTCCAGTGCTGCCCCCATTTGAAATAAATTATTTGTACGGAAACGGAGATATCATTTAAAATTTTAAGCTAGTAAAACCTAGATAACCCTTCAAACTATTTTATGAACCACTGTTTACACTTTAAAATGAGAACGTTAAGCTTTAGTTTGCGTTTTTGCCAAAAGTGGCCGTTTTTCGCAAAAATGCAAACTATAGCTTTAATGTTCTCACTTTAAACTAAACAGTGGTTCATAAAATAGTTTGAAGGGTTATGTAGGTTTTAGTAGCTTAAAATTTTAAATGATATCTCCGTTTTCTTACTAATAATTTATTTCAAATGGGGCAGCACTGTACTCCGTGTATCGTCTTAAGGTGAAGTGGTAGCATTAGTGGCGCCCTCATTTGAAATAAATTGTTTAAAACTAAATATGGTGATATGTAAAAATTTGATTTGTATCAATGTCTAAAAAGACCTTCAAACTATTTTGTGAATAACCTTTGAAATTATTGCTAATAGTCCGTCTAGTTTTAAAACTAGACGGACTACCAATATTACTTTCATTTTATTTTTAAATATCACCATATTTAGTTTTAAAACAATTTATTTCAAATGAGGGCGCCACTTATGCTACCATTTCACCTTAAATTGGAAGCATTCTCACTAAGACTGACTGATGTAAGAGGGCCGACTTTTACCCGACTACGGAGAAGCCAGCATGTGTTTTGCCGTTATGTATGTATGCTCATCTGTTCCCTTTTCTATGCTGTACTAATTGACTCGATTAGCTGATCAGTTTGGATGAAAATTCCAATTTTTTTGTGAAAGTTGTAGAACAAAAGTTGTTCAATTTATTAGCTGAGGTACCATCTGAGAGGTTTTAGGTTATTAGTGCTATACATAGTGTTCACTTTATATCAAGTACCCACGTGGTCATATCAAACGCAACTCGGATAATCTACATCTACACTAATATTATAAAGAGGAAAGATTTGTACCTATTTTTGTATGTTTGTATGTTTGTAATGAATAGGTTCAAAAAGTACTGGGCCGATTTAAAAAATTCTTTCACCATTTGAAAGCTACACTATCCCCGAGTGACATAGGCTATGTGTGTACCACGGGCGAAGCCGGGGTGGACTGCTAGTTATCAATAAAGACAGATATTTTGTATGACCAGGTCTGGATCCAGGCAGAAAGTTCCAGCTTCGAGAAAAACGTCTTTCGACGAATCCGACTCGACTGGAAAGTTACGCAGTCTTCTCGTCCAAAGTTTCTCAGTGCCTCAAGACGAAAGCGTATGTATAATCAATATGTTACCAGTGATGACTTATGGTCTCATAAGAAGGCTCAAGGTCGCCCTACGCGCTATGGGGGGCTATGCTCAGTATTTCTCTACCTGATGGAATCAGAAATGAGTAAATTCGTAAGAGAACAAAAGCTACTGACATAGCCCAGCGGATTAGCTCGTTGAAGTGGCAGTAGGCGGGACACAGTGCGACAAACCGATGGCCGATGGGGCAAAAAGGTTCTCGAATGGCGACCACGTACTGGCAGGCGAAGCGTAGGACACCCACCCACAAGGTGGTCAAACTAACTGACTATGGTCGCTGGACATAACACAGTTGTGCAATAAATAATTTTGACTTTGACTTTGGAAAATGCTGGATGCAAGCCGCTCTAGATTGAACATTTTGGAAATCCATTCCTCCATATTGTGAGACCAAAGTAGGTACCTATTCTTCTCGAGTTGAAAGGCTATTTATTAATTTAATTAAATAAAATTTGACCAGTATTTGGCCACGGCGATTCCCCGGTCATTTGCCTCATTTAGGTCTTTTATTGTGCATGATGTGGGGCATTTCGGGCATGACAATAAGTGGTTTATTGATTGGACAACACCGCACTCGCATTTGTTGTTTTTGGAGTAACGCCACCTAACACGACTTTCTAGACATCTCCCAACACCAGTTCGGAGTCTATACAAAGACTTTCAGACTGCCCAGTAGGTATTAGCATAGAATAGAGACTAATACTCACGTACAGAAGTCTTACTCAACAAAGAAATTCAAAGAAATATCTTCTCAATGTCGTTAGCGATATGGTTTAATTTAGATCACGTCAGAACTCAGCACCTTTTCGTTTACATACCTAGACATCCATTGCAGGCCAATTTCATTCTTATTACTCTGGACATACCTACGATTCGTGTAACTGAATTTACCATCCGGAGGGGCCGGCAGCGCGCATAGTAATAATATAGGTACATTTTCGATACCTAAACGGGGAGTGACACACGCCTGGTATTAGTCAAGACAAATAAGCGCAAACATGGATTTTCGTCGTTTCATTACTAAGTTCCTGTGGTAACTTTCCGGCTATCGTTATATTGTACTGTCATCCTGACATGACATGACTGCATGCATGTATATCTGACGGGCTCGAGTAAATCCCAAAATCCTCTCTTGGGTTCCCCAGTTTCCAAAATCCCCTCTTGAGCTCTCCAGCATGCCAAATTTCATTTCAACCCGTTCAGCAGTTGAGTAACAAACGAGCAAACGGGTCACCTGATGGTAAGTGATCACCGCTGCCCATGGACAATTGCAACACCAGGGGTGTAACAAGAGCGTTAATTGCCGGCCATTCACGGCCCTCCCCAGAGGGGGGAGGGGGGAGGGGGGGCTCCGGCTCTCACTCACCGAACGAAGCATAGTAGCGGTGAAGCTACTACTCAGACGTCGATTTTCTGTGAGAGTGTGGTCCCCGGACGAGCCGGCCCATTCATGCTACTAGCAAAATTGAGTTTTGCCGGTAGCGTGGCTCTACCACAATTAAATTTAAAAAAAGGGGGATTGAGTAGATACCAAAATATATCCAAACACATTTATAACATAAGTAAGATTCACACGGCCACGAGTACAGGTAACCGAGTGGCAAGTATCACATTTCTTAGTGCCAAGCGCAAGCGCGATGTATAGGGTTGCCCCACTTGCCACCCGTACTTTATAATAAAGTATTGTATGTTAGGTATTTCGGGTAATAATTAAGTGGAGTGGGTTAAAAATTAATTATTTTGTACTGATAATAAAATAAAAAGTCACGAAATAATGTCACTTGATCACATCCATTTAGAACGTGATTTTAAATAAACTGGTAATTTGACTTCAAAAAACTATGACGCCACAGTCAGTTATTTCGTAAAAATCCGATTAACAATATTTTTTTTAACTTCATGTACGAGTCCGACTCGCACTTGCCCGTTTATTTCTTATCACCAATGCACTTTAACTGCAGAAAAAGGTGGCAACCCTAGATGTGTGGTGTGATGCAACCAGTGTTGTCTACCTATACTTACTGCACCATATATCAACTGTCTGGAATACTAAGAATTGTAACTTACCTATGTACTTTAGTTCCTTGGAACATTCCTATTAATATTATATTCGTAAATGCGAAAGTGTACGGATATTTGGTCCGCTTTCACCAAAACGGCTGAACAGTTGGAATGAAAGGCATGGCAAAGATAGCTTATTACCTGGATAAACTACATAGGACACTTTTTGTCCTTGGAAAATGAGAGGTTCTTGTGGGATTGTCAAAAAAATTGTCACGCGGGCAATTTTGCGGGCAACACCTAGTATTAGATATACATTGCGAAAGTTCGTATGGATGTTCCCCGTGGATGTTCCATACTGGGCTGGGAGAAAAAAAACTTAGAATGTAAGATGCTTCTCTTCACGCGCAGATCGTAAAAGCCGATTGAGGGAATGGGCGATAATGTGAATCATAGTAATAGGCGATGCGGCTAGCAACCCATCACTATTTTGATTGCTTTTTCCACCTTGTCGCCCATTAGCACGCTATAAGTGGCCTTTGGGTCTTGCGGTCTCGGGAGCTCTGTCTGCTTAGAGCCACAGAACCCAAAATGCTCTGTCTGCCCCCTTAGGGATAAAGATGTGATAGTGTGTGCGTATGGATGTAGATATGCATGAATATTTGTTCCGCTTTCAAGCTAAAACGGCCCGATTGGAATGAAATTATCAAATTAGGCAGGCTGATCTTCAAACTTCAGTGTGAAGATGGCACTCAATGATAATGTCCATTGTTTTAATACATATACATACCTAGAACATACATATTACTAGTGGCTCTGAGAGCTGTAGTGTAGACCTCGCGAGTCTGCCTCTTAGCCAAACGGATTTTGTATGGAAGGACCAAAATTTTTATCGATTTTTAATAACTTCTTTTATAGAAAGTAATTCAGTGAGGTGAACTAAGAGTGAGGTGAACTAAGAGTGAGGTGACATCGTTGTTGTTGTTGTTGTTGAGGTGGTACGGGCATGTAATGCGTCGGGAGGAAGACCACATGACTCGAAAAGTGATGTACATACAGGAGGGCAAGAGAGAAAGAGGACGCCCACCTATCACCTGGAGTCGAACCATCTCCAATGATTTGAGGTCGTTGAGCATAAGCCCAGAAATTGCACAAAATCGTCAAAAAAGGCGTGAAAGTATTAGGGTGGCCGACCCTGTATAGGGAAATGGCAAGGAGAGAAGAAGAAGATAGAAAGTAGTTCAGTATCATGGACTGAACTTGCTCCATAAATTTGGCTGGTGTTTAAAAAGTCAGCCTGTATACTACTAGGTGGTCGAACGACCTCAGCAAGGTTGCAGGAAAACGCTGGATGCATGCCACTTTCAAACAGTCTTTTTGGAAATCCTTTGTCCAGCAGTGGACTTCCTGTTGCTGATATTATGGTTGGGGTAACAATGAATTTTTTGGATCAATTATTGAACTTGGCCTTTTAATCTTCTTTACAGCCTCTCCCAATAATAGCAGAATTTGCCTATAATCACCACGCTGGGCAGACGAGTTGGTGACAAGGGCGGATCCAGCTTTGGCGCCAGGGGGGGTCACATAGTCGTGGTCAAGTCACAAGAAGTTATAATTTAATTTTGATAATAATGGATACAAGTAAAAAGTAGGTACTTTATGAATAAATGCAAATACTGTACTTAAAAATACCTGCCTATATTTAAGGTGAAGAGGTAAGCAAATGACCTTGAAGTGTGAAATAAATTGTTAACTCGTAAATATGGTGATAATTTCCATATTGCTCTTCGTCATGCACTAGATATCCTTTTAAATTATTTTATGAACTGCTGTTGAAACTATTATTGGTGATCCGTCTAGCTTTAAAACTTGCCGTGGCCACTTTTGGCGGAGGCAAGTTTTAAAGATAGACGGACTAATGTAAATACTTTCAACGGTGGTTCATAAAATAATTAAAAGGGCTATCTAGTGCATGACGAAGAGCAATATGGAAATATGTATATATATATCACCATATTTACAAGTTAACAATTTATTTCACACTTCAAGGCCATTTGCTTATCCCTTCACCTTAAATCACAAAATCAATTTTTCTTTAACGTCTTCTCCCGAAACGCGTAATCATTTCATCTACTTTAATGCGGGTGCGTTTTTATGGACGTGAAGAAGTGCCAGTCCGGAAGAAATGCCAGACAGAAAATTCAAAGCTTATATAATAATAATTACCTATCTGTCACGTTTTCCAAAATTTTTGGAGCAAGTTCAGTCCATGATATTGAACTACTTTCTATAAAAAAAGTTATTGAAAATCGATAAAAGTTTTTCTTCCTCCCATAAAATTCAGCGCTCAGACAGACGAATTTTGTATGGGAGGACGAAACATTTTTATCGATTTTTAATAACTTTTTTGTAGAAAGAAGTTCAGTATCATGGACTGAACTTGCTCCAAAAATTTGGACACTGTTTAAAAAGTCATCCTGTATAAGGTGGGTGTTCTATACCACAGATTAATAAATTTTTAAACCATATACGCTACGCTTGCCGGTACGAGGCCGCCATTCGAGAACCTGGCCCCAACGGCCATAGCCCACTGCCAGTTCAATGAGCTTCGAAATACGAGACCTGGAATCACATCACGTGACTGCTCAGTTTAAATGGAAAATTATTATTTTTTTCTAAAAAAAGTAGGTAACTAATGTAGTTCTAAGTATGGGAATTGCCTCAATATTTTGAGATACCATTTTGAAATAACCATCTGACAACAATTAATAAGTATATACCTCTAATTCCCATTTGACGTGTGGTTCCCGGCAGAGTAGAATATGATCACTCCAAAAAAAAAAAAACTTCGCACAAATGCATTCCCATAGACGGTTGACATCAGGCAAGAGGCCGGTCGTAAAACAAGCCAAATCATTTAAGGTGAAATGGTAGCATAAGTGTCGCCCTCATTTGAAATAAATTGTTTAAAACTAAATATAGTGATATTTAAAAATTTGATTTGTATCAACGTCTAAAAAGACCTTCAAACTATTTTATGAATAACCTTTGAAAGTAATATTGGTAGTAAGATTTCGAAGGTTATTCATAAAATAGTTAAAGGTCTTTTTAGACATTGATACAAATCAAATTTTAAATATCATCATTTTTAGTTTTAAACAAATATTTCAAATGAGGGCGCCACTTATGCTACCACTTCACAGCTATTTCTTCTTCACTTCGCAAAGTTTTTGGCATTCTTGGGTGACCATTGACATACATTATACCTATTTGGAGAAGAAAAAGCGGGAAAGCGCACCACTTCTGAAGCAGCACAGCTGAGGATGCAACCGGGAACCAGCTAAGATGAAGAAGAAGAAGACTTATATTAATTCTTTTGTTTTACATAGGTACAGGTCGCGCCAAACTTCTAGATCGCTCTGAAGTTAAGGCGATTCGCGTCGCAGTAGTAAAATCCAGATATCCATAGCAGATAGAATTTTCTTTATTTTTGTTTATTTTTATATGTGTCACATGTAAGAATATTATGTGGTAAATATTCTTTCCCTGTTTGTAACCTGAGTGAGGCAACTTCAGAGCGATCTAGAAGTTTGGCGCGACCTGTAACCTAGGTTGGTAAGGCAATCAATACATATTGGCTGACGTCAACTATGTAGCTGTGAAATACATTGTATGTAGGCTTATACTCGTATGTAGCTACCTAAATCTAGGTTAGTAATTGTTTAATTATAATAGTTAAAACAAAGTGGTCGCCAGACAAAACAAAAGCTAGATCAATAGGTTCCTGAGTGTGGACTTTTAAGTTTAAACCAGCAGGTCAAGCCCTCGGACATCATCACAGAAACTTGACTAAACTTTCGCTGATTAAACCTCTCCAGTTAGTAGGTTAACAAGATATTACTTATTATTTTGGGTTTAATCTTTCGTACATGATTTATGTAGGTACCCACACAATTATAACATTAAAGGCACAGAAGAAGATTACAGGCTGATTTTTTATCCGACAAAATTTTTGAAGCAAATTCAGTCCATTATACTCAACTACATTCTATAATTTTTTTTATAAAAATCGATAAAAAAATTCGTCCTCCCATACAAATCAGCGCTCAGCCAAACGGACTTTGTATGGGAGGACGAAAATTTTTCATTGATTTTTACTTACTTTTTAGGGTTCCGTACCCAAAGGGTGCAAACGGGAGCCTATTACTGAAACTCCGCTGTCTGTCCGTCTGTCTTTTCGTCTGTCTGTCCGTCTGTCACAGGGCTATCTCTTGAACCGTAATAGCTAGACACTTGAAATTTTCACCGATTATGTATTTACTGTAGTAGCCGCTATAACAAATACTAAAAATAAGATAAAGTTAAAAATGAAAGGGGGTCGTCATACAAAAAACGTGTTTCTGCAGCGTTTTAAAACATTGTACGGAGGTACGGAACCTCGGAAGTTCGACTCGCACTTGCCTGTTTATTTTTATAGAAAATAGTTCAGTATCATGGATCAGTCCATGATACTAAACTTGCTTCAAAAATTTTGCCGGTGGATAAAAAGTCAGTCTGTAAATATAAGTTTAAAAAGCTAAAACCCGAAATTCCCTCTAAAGTACGATTATTAGTAGCCAGTAGGTAACAGATCTTCTTCCTTGCTGGTCTAAGAGAAAAGAAAAAACCAGCTGCTTCTCTTCCCGCGCAAATCGAGGGAATGGGCGAAAATGCGAATAATATCAATAGGCGATGCGGCTAGCAATCCATCACTATTTTGATAAATTTTTCCATCCTTCCTCCCATCATGAAGCTAAAAGTGGCCTTTGAGTCTTCCAGCCTAAGACTCTATCTGCTTAGAGTAGAGACAGAGCCCTTGCCGCCATATTGAATTAATTAGACAGGTTAGAAGTGTGATCTAAAAATTGTAATTAACAACTATTGTAACCACTTTTACAGCAAATAAATATATTATTATTATTATTATTAATTGTAACATCTCATCACATTTATACTGTGACATAGGGATCCTATATCTAAGTAGTGGCGCTTTAAATGAACTAACGCAAAACCTCTCAGATGGTACCTCAGCCCATGAAACTGAACAACTTTTGTTCTACCACTTTCACGAAACCCAAAAAAAAAATTTAATTTTCATACAAACTGATCGAGTCAATTTGTATGAAAATCCGAATTTTATTTTTGGCTTTTTGGAAAGTTTTACCTTTTGTATTATAATCGTTAGATTATTGTGCAATAAATATTAAATAAAATAAAAAATAAACGTTGTAGAACAAAAGTTGTTCAGTTTCATGGGCTGAGGTACCATCTGAGAGGTTTTGCGTTAGTTCACTAAAACGTTGTATGTAAGTATTTAATTCCTACAGGAACTTTCTAGCTGGTACATTCATTTTTTTTTTCTAGGAGCAGAAATATAAAGGATGTACCAGATGCATCTCCTTCTGCGTCGATCGTAGAAGTCAATCAAGAGAATGTTATCCTTCTAGGTAGGTATATAACGTGGAAGGGACATACCCGTAATAAATCAAACCACAGTCTATACTAGACCATTATAGTATAATAAAATTAAAATGACAGCCAAAAAACAAAAATAATTTTTGGCATTTCCATACAAAAGTGTGTGGCCGCCCGGGCGATTTGTATGGGAATGTCGAATTTTTTTTGGTGTTTTGATTAATTTATTTAATTTCATTATACTTCAGTGATCTAGTATAGCCCGTGGTTTGATTTATTATGGGTATGTCCCTTCCACTTTGTATAGGTAATGGGTTAGCAACCTGTTGCTATTCCCGAATAGAAAAGTATCGTATATATTCTACGAGTGTCTTACGTTCAAAACCCTGTGTACTGCGTAAGTACTAAAGACGTGAGTCACGTGACTTTTTTTTACCTATTTTGTCCCACTGCTGGGCAAATGTGACTTTATTAAGGCAAATTATAATTATATTTTAAGGTTCTATGGTAGGTACTGAAATTTTTTCTCTATATCACTTCCAATGTGCTTCCAATCAGCTGCTTCTTTTCTTGCGCAACGGGCTTTCTGACATCTATTTTTAACCGTCTTCAAAAAAAGGAGGAGGTCATCAATTCGACTGTACTGTAGGTAGGTATGTTTTTTTGTATGCATGTTACTTGTGAATGACTTTAGAGATTATTTTTTTTATTTGAAAGCCTTAATATCTAGTTGGTCCCATACTAATTTGATAAAGAACTTTCGAGATATGGAAAATAACGAAGTCGGTTTTTTTTGTAAAAAATATCATCTTGATTAAATAATTTAGATCGCAGAAATCGATCAACCTGGGAATTCTTCTGTGTTAAATACTTAACTATTTATATACTTACTTAACTAGCCACCTGTCAATATTTCTTAGTTCTTAGTCATAGTTTTCATCCGAGGCCCACCATATTACCTACTAAGCGTGGTTTTAAGATTTTGCGAACCCTGGCTCTGTACACCCCGTAAGGCCTTGCCTGAACACGTGATGATAATTAGTTAAGTAGGTAAATTTCCTACGGATGTTTTTGACGTCAATGCAAAGTTGCCAACGGCCGAGGTCATCCCGTTTCCGATTTCTATAAAGAGCCGCAATATCGACATAAACAATATATTAATACATATAAATTATACATTGAAAGGTTTTACTTGCACGGGAACATTACTGATAAATGTTTCACAAGGCAATCGGACACCGGCCAGGTGTGATCAACTTTATACAGGACGAATTTATATTAAGAGGGCGCCTAGGCGCCTGATGTAAATAATCTAAATTTTGCTCCCGCTTTTAGACCGGTTGTGCACTAATCCGAATCCGAACCATATTCAAATCAAATCCGAATCTGACTCGAATTGGCCTCCCTAGTGATTGTATGGACGCGTGTGCACTTAGTCGTAAACGGTTCAAATCCAATTCGTATTCAAACCAAGAATTCTCACTTCGGGTCGTTTTTATTTCGGATCAAAACCGACTCGAATTGGCCGCCGTAGAAATTGTACGTACGGCTGTGCACCCACTCGAATTCGATTCATATTCGAATTTCGGGTGAGGTACGGGGAGGGAAGCACACGTTGCACGCCCCGCCTACTGTCCCGTCTCGCCCGAAAGTGTTTCCGAAAATATAGAAATTAATGTATAATATCGACAGTGTTATTGATAATGTTTCTGCTATTGCTATAACAATCGATACTATTTATAGTTCTTCTTTGCTGGTCTGGGAGAAAAGAAAAAACATAGAATGTACCAGCTGCTTCTCTTCCCGTGCAGATCGTAAAAGCCGATTGAGGGAATGGGCGAGAATCTGAATCATATGAATAGGCGATGCGGTTAGCAACCCATCACTATTATGATTTCCCTTTTCCACCTTCATGCCCACCATTACGCTAAAAGTGGCCTGGGCTTTACCGCCCTAGGCTCTGTCTACCCCGTTAGGGATAAAGACGTGATAGTGTGTGATAGTGATAGTATCTGAGTACTATTGATAGTTTGGTATTATAGATAATTAATGACCTTTATTTAAGTAGGTAATATTGGTTACGAACACCGGACGTTGTCACTAGAGATGGGCATATCCGGGTATTACTTTACCCACGCTTGGATATACACCCGATATGCACCGGGTAAATACCCGTATCTACCCGTTTGGTGGGTAGATTGAAATATTTATTAATAAACGAGTGCGAGTCCTCTAATTATCTGTAGAAATGTATAAAAAGGTTATCTTATATTTAAAAAAATAATATATCTCAAATATTAATGAAAAAGATTAAAATCACTAAATTAGCTATATTAAATCAGGCCTGTGTCGCTCCCCGTGTAGGTATAAAAATTTACCTACGTGCGGCGGCCACTGCGGGTGGTTAATTCAGTTCAGTCGGGGCTCACGTGCGAGCAGTGACGCACGCCCAAGCTTTGTTCGTCGCCTAGGTACTCCACCGATCCGGTAGTTTTAAAAATGGAGAAACATAAAAAGTAGGCTAAAAAATACATAAATTATTCTTTCGAATTTCTGATGTTTGGTTTGAGATTGACGATCTGTTTCGCTATAAGTAGGTACCTAACCCACCTACTTAGGACCTTTTCTATTCCCTAGCAAAAGAAATGGTATGTACCTACTAAGTACATCCTATAGAATTCGGTATCTACTTTAAAGACTTTGTTTTAGCTGGTTAAATATTTCGCACATGTTTTATTATATTTCATTCATTAGAGTTGTTTGTGTTTCGCTTGTCGTACTTAGACCAAGAGCCGACCGCAAAAAAGTTGTTTGTTTTTGTTATTATAATATTGAGTACCTACCTACCTGTCTATGTGGACGTGTGCAAGTCTAGCTCGCGTCATGACTACCACAGAATAGGTACTAGTACTCACGAACAGAAGGTTCACTCAGCAAAGAAATTCAAAGAAATATCTACTCAATGTGGCTAGCGATATCAATAAATATAAAAATATATAGGGATAAATCACACTGATTGAGCTAGCCCCAGAGTAAGTTTAAACTTGTGATATGAGATACTAACTCAACGATACTATATTTTATAATAAATACATATATAGATAAACACCCAAGACCCAGGACAATTTGAAAAAGGCCATTTTACAACTTGCCCTGACTGGGGATCGAACCCAGAACCTCCAGATTGGCGGACTAGCGTGTTGACCATTACACCACGGAGGTTTAAATTTAGCTCACGTCAGAACTCATCACATTTACGTTTAGATACCTAGACATCCATTGCAGGCCAATTTCAATCTTATTACTCTGGATAAACGATTTGTATAACCACTACGAGTGCGGTGGCAAATCCAGTCGGGTCTACCACCTAACACGATAGCTTTCGTTTCGTCTATGGCTTATTCGTCTACGTTGGCTGCGCATTGCCCGCGACGCGACATACGGGTTTACTACCAAACGATGATATATACATACAACTATCACGCCTTTATCCCTAATGGGGCAGACAGAGAATTTTAAGTGTTGCAGCTCTAAGAGAGCCCAGGGCCACAATACTCAAAGGCAACTTTTAGCGTGATGGTGGGCGAGAAGGTGGAAAAACAAATCAAAATAGTGATGGGTTGCTAGCCGCATCGCCTATTAACATGATTTGCATTTTCGCCCATTCCTTCGATCAGCTTCTACGATTTGCGCGGGGAGAGAAGTAGCTATGACCTCCGTGGTGTAATCGTCAACACGCTAGTTCCGCCAATCTATTATAAAATAATTAATAATAAAATAATTTATTATAAAATATAGTATCGTTAAGTTAGTATCCCATAACACAAGTTTAAACTTACTTTGGGGCTAGCTCAATCGGTGTGATTTGTCCTTACATATTTCTATTTATTTATATTTAAGTTTTATTCTTGTCTCCCAGACCAGCATGGAAGACCGATAATACGGTGCGCTAAATGGCGATAGTGGCTTCTTGTACCAGTCAACCCTAGCGCGTCGCTCGCTGAGTCTATTTTAGTCGGTTTTGTGTGTATTATGAATCGTTTGTCCAGAGTCATAAGGATAAAATTGGCTTGCAATGGATTTCTGTAGCTGTCTAAACGAAAAGATGCTGCGTTTTGACGCGAGTTAATTACACCATATTGCTAATATAACCACTGTGAATAGATATTTCTTTGATATTACTAGGTTAAAAATATATTTGCTAGCAAAAACTTTTAACTTAGATATGTCAATTTGTATGTTCCCATACAACGGGTAGATTGGGGTAAATACCCGGCATGCTAATTATGGAAAATGTTATAAAAAGTTGATGAGGGATTAAAGAACTCGTCAATACAAATATCTTTTGTTCAGGGACGAACCCCGAAATCAGTAGTTTTGGACTTCAAATGAGCAGTCAAAAAAAAACCTCTCTAATGGGTAAATATATTATATGGGTGTCCATATGTTGACATCGCGTTTGATGTCTGATTGCTTAGTTTAACATATAATTAGGTCTACAAATATTTGCCAGCAAAAAACGTAAACTTAGAAGTGTCAATTCGTATGTTCCCATCATGGGACGTTAGCATAGGGTATTATCCTCTAGTAAAATGATTGATTGATTCTCTTCCACCACCGTTAGATGGCGCCATAGGTTTCAATTCAAAAATAAAAATAATTTATAACCATTATTTGGATAAAATAATATTCTTACTGGTTAAATATATCTTAAATGAATTACAATAACAATTTTTAAAGCATATTCAACCATTTATTTGCCAGTTTTACAAAATTCTATTACGTGTACAGAAAAGCACAATTTACCTGTTATTGTTTCATGTGAATGTTTTTGAAAAAGTTACTAGATGGCGTTGTCTACACTTTTGTGGTTGGTACCAATGGTTGGTACCTAATATTTCTTTTTTGTGACTTTGCGCACGGTCATCTCGACGACAGTCGCATCACGCAAACGTTGCCGCTTTGTGCGCAAGAAACGGCAACATCTTGCCTAGGCTACGGCGGTTACGGCGGACGAACAATATGCTCTCGCGCGAGACGTACTACCTACTATACTACTATAGGTACTTATATGTACAAGATGGTAAACTCAATTCTTTGTGTTGTATATGGTAATCCTGGTTCGTAATTGTATCTGATTATGAAAAGATTTTAATGAACAAGATACCTACCTAAATAAAAAAAACCGGCCAAGTGCGAGTTAAGCTCGCGTGGAGAGGGTTCCGTACAACAACTACAATCAATGTACTAAATTTTGTATATTTTTTAAAATTTTAGGCTCAATAATAGTTTCGGAGATCAGGGGGGGTGGATTTTCGTCTTCTGTCATGAGCAAAATCAAACTACATATTTATTTTACAATTATAACAAAAATATATTTGAGACCTTTCATTTGATATAATTCTTCTTCTTCATCTAAGGGCGTTCCCAGTTGCATCCTCAGCTAAGCTGTTTCGGAGCCTGGGGTGCGCTTTCCCGTTTTTTCTTCTCCAAATGACAAGCACGTCAATGGTCACCCAAGGATGCCAAAGACTTTGCCAAGTGAAGAAGAAAATGCCGGAACAGTTAAAATGATTTGGCTGTAATTTTACGAATGGCCGCCTGCCCGTCGTCAACCGTCTTCGAGAACGTATTTGTGCGAAAAGTTTTACAACCGGCTGCCGCCCGACGTTAACCCTCCTTGGGAATGCAAATGTAGCCAAGATGTTTGTGCTTAAGACCTTTAGTCGCCTCTTACGACATCCAGAGGAAGAGATAGAGTGGTCCTATTCTAACCCGGAACCACACGTACGTGCAAACATTTCATTTGATATAATTAATTATGACACAGTAAGGTTTGCAAAACTTTTCTTTTTCAATTTCCTAATTTGTCCCCCGAAAATGACCCCCTTATTTTAAAAAAATATTTATTTCCTTTGCACATACCTATGTGTTTGGTTGGGTCATAGGATTACACCATCCTACTAAATTTCACCTGATTCGGTCCAAATTGGCTGTGATAGATGGACGGACAGACAGACGCACGAGTGATCCTATAAGGGTTCCATTTTTTCATTTTTTGTACGGAACCCTAACAACATAAAACATTAAAATGTGTCATTATTAGTAACTAAACTACCAGCCTACCTTACCCACTCATCCTCCTCCATTATACAGGGTTTAACAAAATATACTGAAACTATTTCAAGGGTGGATTCAGTCCATGATACTGAACAACTTTCCCCAAGGGACAAGGGTACAACGTGTAACAAAAACGGGGTATCAACCTATTGAGATATTATGTACTTACGTACTATCAATCCGAAGCGCGGGGCCCGTAGCAAATTCTAGCGAAAAGGCCCCTGATCTGAATGGGGAGCTCGGTGGCAGCGACGGCCTAAACCATTGCGAGGCTCCGGGCTTGAGTTTTTTGTTGCGAGGCCTTGTACAGCCCGTTATTTCTGGCGACGACGGGACGGGACGAATATAATGAATAAAAATAAATCAGCTCGGGTTGTTGCGCGAGGCCCCTGCAAGAGCGAGGCCCTGGGCGATTACCCTGCTCGCCACCCCGTTAGGCCACTACTGCTGAAGCAATAAAATGGCAGTCAACAAGCTACGTATCTGCCTTTGGGCAACTTGAAGTTGACAACATTGTTGCCCATTTACGATAAAACAAAAAAAAGAACGATCTAGGTGAGCGGATTTGAGAACGCGGGGCCCCTTTTTTAGCGCGGGGCCCGTAGCAATTGCTACTCTTGCTATATGGCACTGAGTAACGTACTAACCAATTTGAACAACTTTTAGTATGGGACCATGACTGAAATCGCAAAAAAAAACAATTTTAGCTCCATACAAATTTAAATAAAATGTATGGAGCTGAAGATTTTTTTTGCGATTTCTGGGATGGTCCCATAGTAAAAGTTGTTCACATTGGTTAGTACGTTAACTCCCTTTCAGATTAATACCCCCTTTTTGTTACACGTTGTAGGTCCTATAACGAAATTTGAAAAATAATTTTTGGTCCCCCATATAAATTGGCCGATCAGCTGATCCGAGTTTGTATAGAAAGCCAAAAAATATTTTTCATATTTCGATATGACGTGTTCCTTAGGGAAATTCGTTCAGTAGCATGGACTGAATTCACCCTTAAATATATAATAGTTCCAGTATATTTCCTTAGACGTTATATATAATGAAATAAACGGGCAAGTGCGAGTCGGACTCGTACATGAAGGGTTCGGTACCACCGTACAATGTTTTAAAACGCTGAAGTATAACGTTTCTTGTATGACGACCCCCTTTAATTTTTAACTTTATTTTATTTTTAGTATTTGTTGTTATTGTGGTCATAGTAATACATAATTGGTGAAAATTTCAAGTATCTAGTTAATGCCATTATAAAGATCAAGTTAAAAACGCTAAAAAAACACGTTTCTTGTATGACGACCCCCTTTAATTTTTAACTATTATTATTTTTAGTATTTGTTGTTTTAGCCGCCACAGTAATACGAGTACATAATCGGTGAGTGTCTAGTTATTACGGTTAAAGAAATATAACCCTGTGACTGACGGACAGACAGACAGACGGACACACAGACGGACAGACGGACAGACAGCGGAGTCACAGTAATAGGGTCCCGTTTGCACCCTTTGGGTACGGAACACTAAAAAATGCTAAAAAAAATCCACCACGGCTGAGAATTTTACTTTGAATCAAGCAATCGCTACAGAAGTCACCTTATCTGCTGGTCCAATGAGCATATGACGTAAACGACCAATTGAGCATTCTATTTTTTAGAAGCCCTGTAAATGTTTGCATGAAAAACAGGCGACATTTAAAATATGCATATATTAAGGCCCATTTACACGGTGCAAGTTTCTTGCCTGTTGCATACAATTAAATTGAAGCAATAGAAAACTTGCATGGTCTAAACAGAACGTCAGCCATACAAATCATTTATTGCTTCCATAAAATTGTATGCAACAGGCAAGAAACTTGCAATGTGTAAATGGGCCTTTATAGTTGGGATATATTACAAATATTGCGTTATTTACGTGAATAAAATTTGTTGTAAATGTAATACTTAGTAAAATACACGTTTTATCGTAAAAATAAAAGCGACAAATATAAAACATAAAAGCTATCAATTGTCGGTGAGGCTCCTAGCGGACCGAATCGAACCATTTTATGCAGTGACGAATGTCTGAGAATTTACAAGTCACTGAATAAAAGTTTAAAATGGGTATGTCTTCTAAAATATTTTGTCCAAGATCTTTCTTTGCCTAGCCTAACCATATGTTTTTTTCTCGAAAACGCCATCTAGTGACGGTTTTTAACAGTTTCTATTAAATAAATACAGGGATTTGCTAGTCGCGTGTGCTGCGATCTTTTTCTGTTTTCATGTTGCCTCTGCATTCGTCTACCTACGGCCCCTTCAATAGCTAGTATGACGTTGGGTATCTGTTACGTTAGTAATTATATTATTTTTGATTAGGGTAAATAAATAATAAGTTTTATAATAGTGCCAGCAACTGACGGCGGTTAAATGCAGGACACATAGTGAATGCGGCCTCTCTTATCAAAGTCTGGTGGTGCACTAACGAAATCGGTGGCCTCAAAATTCACGAATTCGATTCGGATTCGGCTGCAGTGCACAGACGCTACTCAAGAATGTTCCGTCCGAATTTTTCTCGTTTTGGATTTGATTTGAATATGGTTCGGATTCGGATTAGTGCACAGCCGCTCTTACGCACACAAATTAACTTTAGCCGAAGCGAGACGTCGGGGGCCTAGGGAATTGAGGTTATTTTCGTTTTACAAAGAATATTTAAGAGTTATTTAAAAAGTAAGACATATGATGGCTGCCTTATGTTAAATAGAATTATATACCAGTGCTAATATATTATATTTCTTGAATACCTTCTGTTTTAGTTAGTATAATTCTGAGGTGATTTAGAGGAAACTTTGCAATGTTTTTCTGACGAGAAAATTTTAAGCAATCGTGTTTTCGAAACATATAATGTAGGTATATAGTTAGTCCTAAATATAGCTGCGTTTTTATTTCAAAGTGAGTATTTCGTTACTATTGATAATAATATTTAAGATCGCTCTAAGTACTATTAGGGTCATATGGGCTCTTAATTACCTGCCTTATTAGGGTAGTTTCATGTTTATTTATTCAGTACCAAAGAGCTATTATATAAAATTAAAGAAGACACTACATATACATATCACTGTTTTGTTCCGTTCAATACGCATGATGACTAAAAAAATATTTTTGGCCAATCGGTTAGATTATTAGAAATATATTGTACACGTATTTTTCCTTTTATCTGAGAAACAATTAATTACGAAGATACAGCGCATTTAAATTTCCCATGACGTCACGCTTTCGTAAGATTTTTACATATCGGTGACGTCACAAGCCCCCACTCTGGAACTTTGATACTCTGTATCTTTGTGAATTTTTACTTTTTTGATAAACTGAAAAATATGGGTATATTATTTTTGGATAATCTAACTAACGGACTTTTAATTTATTTTATTTTTAGAATCAAAAATCTATATGTATAATGTAATAAAATATCCGCAACATGCTTCGTCAAATTAGAATATTTTTTTTCTTACCCAGTCATCATCTCTATTGTCGCTATCTCCATAAACTTCAATTAGTCGCTTGCGAGCTCATAAACGCTTAGTGCTTTCGACATTTTATAAGTGAAAATCATACGAGAACATGGTTCACATAGTTAAACATGCATTGGTGTGTTAAAATACTGTAACAATAACAAAAACAAAAAATAATTCAACATTCCCATACAAATTGCCCGGGTGGCTGCACACTTCTGTATGGAAATGCCTATTTTTTAAATTGTTGGAAATAAATAATAGGCAAGGTGATTTTTAATTAAGGACATATATATTTTAAGGGGTAATTCAGTTCATCATTTTTAACAACTTTTTCCAATGTATATAAGTAGAAATTTGAATACTACTTCTTTTTTTCAGTACAATAAATATGAAGGTAAGGTAAGTGTTGAGGTAAGTGTATTTAGAAATTTGAAAACTACTTCCTTTTTTTTCAGTACAATAAATATTAAGGTAAGGTAAGTGTTGAGGTAAGTGTATATAGAAATTTGAAAACTACTTCCTTTTTTTCAGTAAAATAAGTAAGAAGGTAAGGTAAGGGTTGGGCTTGGGACACACAGCATAGGAAAGTGCTGTTCTATGCTGACAGATGTGTCCCAACCCTTATAAAGTAGTTATCTATGTTACAGAATACATAAGAGTACAAATCTATGTAAAAAACACTAAATTAATCAGCATCATTATTTTGACTGGTAAAAAGGCCCATGTAGGAATACAAAATAAAGTTAAGGAAACAACTAAACCCCCTGTATTTTGTACAGCTCATTTACATGGTGTTGGAAACGAAGCAGATCTTGGAGTTATCGATGTAAATTGAGAGATAACAAGCGGACGCGGAAAATGTAGTTCAGTCCAGGCATTGCTACTTTAGAATTTAGATTTGTTGACGCAATTGGAAATATTATATATTGCAATCAGAAAATTATTTTATTTTATTGGAATTAGCAAATATATTTTGCTATTCTGGTTTTATTTGGAAATAATTGCTAATAATATTAGCCAGTCTTTTCCACCGTAAAATTTTTGAGGTCCCAATCCACATTGATGGAAATAGTTAGTAAGTAGGTAGGTTAGTTATACCTACGAGCATAGGTAGGTATTAGATAATTGGGAGGATAAAATGACAAAATATAAGTATTTTTTCATATGGTTTTGTGTTCGATTAATGTTTCTGATTTCAATATACATAGTTAGGTAGGGGGTGTAAAATCAACTTGTGTATTTGTAATTCTTTTGATATGTCACACGATATAGTTTGCAAAAGATTTTCTAATTTTTTTTTATGTTTTTTTTTTAGTCTTTGGTGGTCACCGACTTATATACCTATGTGTACAAAATTTTGTGTGTGACAATGACAAATTGGCTGTGACAGACGGACAGACAGACACGCAAGTGATCCTATAAGGGTCCTACCATTACCTACCTACCATTTTTTTCTTCTGAGGTACAAAACCCTAAAAAGTGATTCATCATCATCATCATCATTTCAGCCGCATAACGTCCACTGCTGGACATAGGCCTCTCCCAAGGTTTTCCAAAATGACCGATCTAGAGCGGCCTGCATCCAGCGCTTTCCAGCGACCTTGGTCAGGTCGTCTGACCACCTTGTGGGTGGGTGTCCTACGCTTCGCTTGCCAGTACGTGGTCGCCATTCGAGAACCTTTTTGCCCCATCGGCCATCGGTTCGTCGCGCTATGTGTCCCGCCCACTGCCACTTCAACGAGCTAATCCGCTGGGCTATGTCCGTGACTTTTGTTCTCCTACGAATTTCCTCATTTCTGATTCGATCACGTAGAGAAACACCAATCATAGCCCTCTCCATAGCGCGTTGAGCTACCTTGAGCCTTCTTATGAGACCCATAGTAAGGGACCACGTTTCGGAGCCATAAGTCATCACTGGTAACATACATTGATTATAAACTTTCGTCTTAAGGCACTGAGGTATTTTGGACGAGAAGACACTGCGTAACTTCCCGAACGCTGCCCAGCCGAGTCGGATTCGTCGAAAGACCTCTTCCTCGAAGCTGGAACTTCCTGCCTGGATCGATTGACCCAGGTAGGTATACTGGTCTACAACTTCGAGGGTGGAGCTCCCAACAGAAACAGTGTCAATGTTGTGCCCATACGGCACAACATTGACATTCGACATTACTTTCGTTTTGTCCATGTTCATTTTAAGGCCCACCTGTTGGGAAACTCTATTAAGGTCTCCGAGCATAGTACTTAAGTCCTCCATGGATTCTGCCATAACAACTATATCGTCGGCGAATCGAAGGTGAGTGATATACTCGCCATTGATGTTGATGCCAAGTCCTTTCCATTCCAGGAGCTTGAAGGCATCTTCCAGTGCAGCGGTAAACAGTTTCGGAGATATAACGTCTCCCTGTCTCACACCTCTTTGCAGTGGAATAGCCCTCGTGCACTGCTCCTGTACTCGGACTGACATAGTGGCGTTACTGTATAAACACTTCAACACTTCGATATACCGATAGTCAAGACAAGACTACCACGCCCTTGTTCCACGCTTCTGGCGTTACGCCCTCGAGCAGAACGGAATTAAAGAGCCTCTGAAGGACTTTCAGTACCGGCGTTCCGCCCGCTTTCAGAAGCTCTGCTGTGATTCCGTCCTCACCCGGCGCCTTGTTGTTCTTAAGCTGTTTGAGGGCCATCCTAATCTCGTATAGGCTGATGTCCGGGATATCTTCCGTATAGTGTTGGGTCAGCTTGGCTCTTGGGTCTTTAGCCATTTGTCCACTGGGTTGTGCGACTGAGGTATACAGCTGTCCATAAAACCTCTCGATCTCTGCCAGAACCCCTTCCTTTGTCGACACCACGCCACCGTCCTCCGTCTTCAGCTTCATCAATCGACTTTGGCCAACTGACATAGCTCTTGCAAACACTTTAGAGCCTTTATTCTGCTCGATCGTCTCCTTAAAACATTCAGTATTAAAGGAGCGGATATCGTGTCGCAAGGACTTTTGTATACGTCTGTTGAGCTGCCGATATGATTCAGCATCTTCGGAGGTCTGCAGCGGCCTGGATCGTCGCTCTGCCATCAAGGAGATCGCTCCCGGTTTTGATTCGATTGATCACTGAGACATCGTTGAATATTCGTCTCTTTGTCGTTAGGATGAAGTCGATTTCATTCTTAACAGGGGGCTGGTTTTTCTTTCCTGGACCCAGCCAGGTCCACTTTCTTTGCGGCGACTTTTTGAAGAAAGAGTTCATCGCAAAGAGTTCCTCTTTCTCCAAAAAATCTGCCAGCCTACGACCCCTGTTATTTCGCACTCCATATCCGAAATTTCCCAGCCTAAACTCTCCATCGCCTCGCTTGCCCAGTTTTGCGTTGAAATCCCCCATAACAACCGTAAAATAGGTTTCAGAAGTATGTATGGCCCTACTGATGTCCTCATACACCTCATCCACCTCTTCATCGGAGTGATCCTCAGTTGGCATATATACCTGTATGACCTTCAGCGAGTATCTTAAAAAGTGATTAAACAGCCTGAATATGCTATAGAAAAAAGTGATCATTCAATTTTGATGATTTGTTTCAAATTTGAAAATCATCTTTGTTACAAAACTTCAACTGTATGGTCTAAAGTTGTTGAAATAACATATGGAAGTAGTTTCGTTCTTAATATTTAAGGACAAAAACTAACAAATACCTAGGTAAATAATACGGTAGATATCCGAGGATAGAGGGCTGGACCACTGTAATTGCAGCCTTACAGACAAATCCGCATTGGAGTACAATTTATGTAGTGATAACATCTGATAACGGACCCTACCAATTTCGCTACGAATTTACTACTGCTAGTAGAGATACCTCATTTTGGATGCCTGATGTAATCAGTAATTATATCCTAGTGGTATTAGGGCAAATTTTGATTTAAGTTTTAACAGATAGGGCAGAAATCTGAATCATATCATTAGGCTATGCGGGAATATAGAAGGGAGAAATAGTAAGAGGCAAAGGAACACCAAGAAGATATACTTAGTTTTATAAAACAACTGAAAGATCAAGTCCACATTTCAACGTACAAAGATGTAAAGAAGTTGGCTTTGGTCAGAGAGAGATGAAAGGCATTGGTTCCTACAGGCTCTTTAATAAAAAGAAGAAGGCTATGCGGCAAGCAACCAGCCATTCCGTCTACCTCAAGAAATCGTGGTATACCAGGAGTTTTCATCAAACACAGTCCGTGTGGTTGCGGGTTAGAATTAGTGATGTGCCGTTCCCGTTCCCCAGATTTCTGGGAATGTTCCCGGGAATGTTCCCAAAAAATGGAAATGTCAGGGAAAGTTGTAATTTTATTTATCAGACATATTTTTTATCACTGTAAATATATTTTACTAACATAACTGCATCACTTGATATGGTTATAATACAAATACATATATCCAATATTCCGTAACATAGCTAGGATTAGGATAGGATAGGATTAGGAAGTTAGGAAGTTAGGATTAGCTGTTTCTCCCTGCTGTGTTTGCAATAACTGGATAAACGTACTTTTCAACAAGAATCTTCCCGTAGTAGGGTTTTAATTTTATAATTATATCTTGTTATTTAATTCTTTAAACATTTATTTCCAGCGATTCAAAGATTTGTAGCCCCTGACTGCATGCAGTGCATAGTCAGCAAAAGCCGGGAGCCTCATGCAAGCGACCGGGAACGCACTCCTGTGCAGTTCGCCGAGGTGGTCGACACGTCATGTAAGTAAGCCGTTTTTTTTTAAATTAGTGTTCTCATCTAGGCGTGGTACCGGTTGTAACCTTTCCTCCTTCAAATAAGAGTTTTTTGATTATGTACCTATTCTATTTAACTGGTTTGCACATGAGTTGCAAAATAGCATCATGTCACTATAAAAAATAACATACTTAATCGTAAATCTCGCTAAACTCAAGTTAAAATAAAGTCCCTAAAATTAATAAAACTTTAAAATAGGAAAGGTTTTTGAACTCTTTGATGATAGGTTTTTTTCAAGTTTGTGATAGTTTACTTCTGGTCCTAATTAATTTGAAATTATAAAATTGTCTGTGCAAATCTTCTAGGTACATCTAGAAAATTAATGAATGCTTCAGACATGACACATTTATATTTCCAGAAATATTCGTAATACTTTAGGTATTTATTAGGAAATTTCCATAAATTCTATTAGAATACCTTTCTGTGAGTGAATGTATCTACTCGTGTTTCTCCTAATAGGTACTTCATCCGGCACAATAGAGTTAACATTATCGTAGAGGCTCTAACATATGCAAATGAAATACTTAAATGTTTTCGTTTTTTTAACAGGGTCCCGGATTTCATTGCTGACGCGCTGGCATGCCGAGGCGGCAGGAATACTGACAGCAGTTATGCACCTTCGAAAAAGCCCCCTCCACACGAGGTGGCAAGGTAATACATGCATTCTATACGTCCAAAACCCCTAAATTACGCCTGATCCTTTACGGAATGGCAATAATATTTGGCCATTTCCACTTGCTAAGAAGAATAAGAAGAAGAATTATGCCAAGTTTAGCGTGATGGTGGAAAAGAAGATAAAAATAGTGATATACCTACTTATAACTATCTCATTTTTATCCCTAATGAAGCAGACATAGCATTATAGGACTTGTGGCTCTAAACAGACAGAGCCCAGGGCCTCATAAGCAAAAGGCCACTTTAAGAGGAAACCACAAGGGCTAGAGAAATGAAACATAGGTATTTTTTAAATCTATTGCTGTCGCGCTGTGCCTAAACTACAACCGAGCAAGTGTGATAGAGACATACTGTAGCTTGGACTGAAAACACCTATTAAAAAAACAGAAAATCAACGATTCGTAGTCCCCTGATTTCTTCTTTAAAACTTAACCAATATAAGTACTTTTTTCATTACGAATTAACAAAGACTTGATCGGTGTTCCTATGTTTTAATTTTTTTTATAAAATTTACTCAAGTTTGAACACAGCGGAAAATCTGGCTATTTTTTTAGGGATTTGAACGTTTATATCTCTTTTAATAAATAATTTATGAAAAAAAAGAAAACATAGGGACATGCTAATAGTGGCTATAAATATTCAGGAAAAAAAATATAACTCTACCGGCATTATCCAGGGAGGAAACAGGGGACTACGTTTGTATGGAAAAATGGCCCCTCTATTTCGTCTTAAGGGTGATGGTGGGCGAGAAGGTGGAAAAAGAATTAAACAAGTGATGGGTTGCTAGCCGCTTCGCCTATTAACATGATTCACATTTTCGCCCATTTCCTTGATCGGCTTTTACGATCAGCGGGAAGAGAAGCAGCTGGTATATTCTAAGTTTTATCTTTTCTTCCAAAACAGCACTGAAGAAAATAATGATGGCTATTGTAATGTTTCATAATGAATATGGGTTAGTGGCCAACACTGGTTGGTAGGTATGCAACGTGGAAAGGACATACCCGTAATAAATTGAACCACGGGCTACACTAGGTCATTTTAGTATAATAAAATTAAAATAACTGTCAAAAAACAAAAACAAAATTCTGGCAGGCTGTTATTTTAATTTCATTATACTATAATGATCTAGTACCTATAGACCGTGGTTTGATTTATTACGGGTATGTCCCTTCCACATTGTATATTTTTTATTCTCATATAACGATAACAACCCTTATTAATTTGGTGAAGATATGATAAAGAACTTTGGAGATATGGAAGAAACTCCTCCGGGAAAATAAAGTCAGTTGTTTTTTTATTGTGAAAAATATTTATTTTTACCGACTTCTAAAAGGAGGAGGTTCTCAATTCATCCAAATCTATTTCTTTTTTTAAATGTATGTTCCCTTATTACTCGAAGATGCCGAGACCGATCTGGACAATTCTTTTTTTGTTTGAAAGAGTAAATTGTCAGGTAGGCCCATAGAATATCAAAAACAGTGGTGTAAATTGGTTTTTAAACCAAAATAACAGGAAAAATATGTTGCCTAAGTATACAATTCTTGCATATTTAGCTTTCCTATGTCTATTACACCTGTTGAAGTTGGTTTTAAGTTTTCAAAAGTTATTGCTATATAGTTGCCTTGCCTTGTTATCTCCTTGAAATGTCCAAATCCAGCCATTTAAAAGAAACGAAGTAATAATAAAGAAATTTACAAACATAACCTTCCTTGGCAGTCTGGCAGTCGGGTTAAACAGTTTAAATATTTCTAGATTACTCGATTCGTATTTACTACAAAAAAATCGATGTAACATAAAATTTGATGTCAAACACTGCTAGTTTCAAAATACCAATAATATCATACAATATTTTGTTGAACAGTGCGTCGTCAGCGTTCGTGGATTCGAGCAGTAATCAGAGCCAACTGCCACGATGTTTTCACACTGCAGTGCACCCGATATTGTAAGTACCTATACCTACCTACTGTATTATTTCAATTTCAACATACTTATAAAACGTGTAAGGGACATATGTATCACTACATAGTATAAAACAAAGTCGCTTCCCGCTGTCTGTCCCTATGTATGCTTAGATCTTTAAAACTACGCAACGGATGCGGTTTTTTTTAATAGATAAAGTGATTCATGAGAAAGGTTTATATGTATAATACATACCCGTGCGAAGCCGGGGCGGGCCGCTAGTGTGTAATCAATCGAACCACGGCCTATACTAGATCACTATAGCTTAATGAAATAAAATAACAGTCAACAAACAAAAAAAATCGGTTTTTAATAATAATAATAATAATAACTTTATTTCAGACATAGGTCCATATAAGTGTACATTCTTTACACAATTTATTATGTTTGATCAGACATGGGAGACGGATCCATTTGTATGAATCTGAGTCCAATGCCCCATCAATACACCGTCAAAATCCATCCTATCTGCTATGAGTTTCATATAGTTATTTTTCCATCATGTGGATTTTTTACGCATAAGTCCCTTAAACGTTTGACGTTGTAGTATAATGTCTTTCAAAATATACTGAAAAGGTAGACCATGACACTGAACAACTTTCCCAAAGGAACATACAGTGAAAAACGAACAAAAAAATTTGGACTCGGTGGAGTTGTATCCACCGATAAGCTGATCAGAGTATCTATGGAAAGCAAAAAAATATTTTTCATATAAGTACTTGATATGAAAAATATTTTCAGTATATTTTGTTAGACTCTGTATGTATAATCATTACTTCTTTCTTTATCCCTTTATATGAAACCACATCGCATATGAGGATTATTTTTAAGCGTTTTTATCAAAAAATGGAAAAAACGTAGAATAGAAGAAAATAGCAATCGGACCACGGATACCTTATTTATTTATTTAACTTTATTACAAAACATGTAATAGGCGGACTTAAGGCCCAGGGCCTTTTCTACCAGTCAACCTACAGGTGGTGCTGATAAAAGCAAATTTTGGACGCTATGGCACATTATCAATTTAGGTATTCAAAATGTACCTAAAACATATATTTAAGTGACTTTAATTTTATATACATACATACATTCATACATAGACCTACATACAACAATACACAAATATTTTATAAATTGATAAACCCTACATAGACTACATAAATATTTATAATACTCTTTGACAATCTGTGAAGATAATAAGCGCGCACGTATATCTTAGCTAGACTACTGAAATCTAAGGACACAAAAGAGTGGACATGGTTAGATCGATCTAACAATGCAATCTGACCACGGATACAGAACGTTTTTTTCCCGCGCACATCGTAAAATCCGATCAAGGGAATGGGCAAGAATCTGAATCATGTCAGTGGGAGATGCGGCTAGCAACCCATCACTATATTAATTCCCTTTTCCGCCTTTACTCTCACAATCACGCTAAAGCGCGTGGCAAGCTATTAACCCCCGAGGGTATTATATGCCCTGTTTAACTCTTAGTTTTTTAATAGTATTTACCTGTAACAAAACGTTATTAAAATGTAATAAACATAAACAAATAAACGGTGTACCAAGTTTCACGTGTGTATGTCTGTGCTATCGTTGCTCACGTTCGGATAAATCGATTTTCATAACTTTTTTTAAATAATATTTGTTTATTTGTATTATGAAACTAAACTGTAAAAATTTTTAGTTATGTACATTTAGTTTAGTATGTTTTTATTTTAGCTTTTAACCATTTTGCCATTTATTCAATATCAGCATATACGATCTCACCTGTTTATTACACGACTGCTCCAAAAAAGGAGTAGGGTTAAAAATATTTTTTATCATCCCGAAAGAATTTGATATACCTGCATATTTTTTTTGGAAATAAGTCATGTTTTTTGCTTAGTTTTGTTTTACCTGTCCCGTTGTCTGTGTGTCCGTAATTAAATCTTTCAAGCTAAATTAGACCTACTTTCTATTATTCAATTGAGCTGAAACTTCTCATCTTTATGTAAGTTGCATGCATCTCCGTGATAAAACATAACCCCGCCGAGTTTGGGCTCAATTAATTCGTCTTGAAAAGCAATTTCAACCTTTTAGTTCATTGTTTTAGATAAAAGCTTGTTTTTAAAAATATTTTTTAAGGCCGTACCTAAATTTTCCGGGGTCCAGTGCTGCCCCTATTTAATGCTGCCTTTATTTTTCAATAATGTCTCCGTTTTCTTTGAAATTATTTATTTTAAATGGGGGCAGCACTGGACCCCGGATAATTCAGGTACGGCCTTAAATATTAAAAGGTTTATTGTGAACAATGCGACTTATATTCATAAACAAGAAAAGGAAGATAAGAGTTCTCAGAAGATTCAAGAAAACGGAAGACTTTTAGAAGATCGAAGAAGTTCAGGGTTGAAATGGCCATTACCTCACAGTCACGTGGTCTCTGTGGTACAACGTGTGATGTGACGTAGTGGAAGTCTCGACCTGGACTGTACCACTACCGCTGGACTATATACTTCGTAGATGTGCTGGACTATACAGGGTGATTTTGATCCTCGTAGCTATATTCAAGAAAAGTACTCTTGAAAATGCTCAAAATGTCATTATGTATCTTGTTTCATAATAAAAACCAAAGTTATCATCCGACTAATGCATACCAAAAATCTCCCATTTGAATGTCACCGCTCGCTACCGGGCTCGTGGCGGGCAGCGGCTGGCAAATGGGGAGATTAATAGTAACTCGCGTATAGTAAAGTAAGATTTTTTTACAAAAATTAGTCTCTTTTGCTGAAGGTTTTGTGTTCTACGGTCATGATTCTGATTCCGAAATTTCAATATTAGGTATATTAAAGGCCTAAAGGGTAAAATCATCCTGTATATACTTCACCGGTACCAAAATCAACGCAGCAGTGAAACAACATTTACAAGAATGACCAACTTTAAAAGGAGCTACTGTTTGAATAGCTGTAGCATTGAAATTAGGAATTGAAAATATGTATTGTTTGGTTGATGGTAGGAGATCTGGAGATTTATTGTATGGTATGGACCAAGGGTATGGACTTGCTAGTCCAGCTCCTATTGACAAAAAATTAAAATAATCGGTTGCCAGGAAGAGATTGCAGTTGTTTTCATCAAATTCATTCGTTGTTTGTTTGTCATCTGTTTTATGTTTTATATTGTTTTGTATCATAATTTTGACGTGACAACGTCTTATAAATTGGTTAGCCGGGTGACACTTCAAGAAACTGCGTTACGCTCCGCTCACGTTATGCGCTCACAATGAGAGCGAGTGAGAGGCACGCGTCCCTTCCACTCGGGCATGGTTAGCCCGCCTAAGAGCGAGAGAGACAGACATAAAAAGACTTGTCACGTAAAACTTTCGCCCGTATACCGACTTTACAGGCAACCAATTTTTTTTGGTGTAACATAGTATTTTATGCAATAGTTGTATAGGAGTGTTACAAAAAGACTAGAAGCGCGGGTTATGGTGCGAGCCGGTAGGCGAGCACCATAAAAAGGCGCCACGAGTATTTTTGACGTATTTATACAACGTTGCATCAATACTTTTTCTACGACCATATTAAGATAGATGGTGCCTTTTTATGGTGCTCGGCTACCGGCTAACCTAACCCGCGCAACTCATCTTATTTGAACACTCTTTCAAAATACAACGGTTGCATAAAATACTATTAACTAACCAACTAACACGTCTTTATCCCTAAAGGGTTAACGGAGTTTACAGTTGAGTTGTCAAATGTTATAAGACATTATTTTTTGATACTTACGTCTATCAAATCAATAAGGGTTAAAATCATGGCAAATGTGTTTTTATAATTAATTGACTGAATATATATCTATACTAATATTATAAAGAGGAAAGATTTTATTGTTTGTTTGTTTGCATTGAATAGGCTCCGAAACTACTAGACTGATCTAAAAAAATCTTTCATCATTGGAAAGCTACACTATCCCCGAGTGACATAGGCTATGTGTGTACCCAAGCGAAGCCGGGTTGGACTGCTAGTATTTTATATTTTTATGATAAGGAATGTTATTCTTAGGACAATATTCAAGCACTTACAAAATTTTAATCCCTTTTCCTATACATATAAGAGTTGGTTCGCTCAAATGGTTAACACTTTGTTGGCGGCACGAAAAATGCGGCGACGGCTCTTTCAAAGACGCCGGCCGCCCGTGCTGCACACTCGCACGAAGAGTACTTTGGTGCGTCGTGCCGACTGTTTGTATTCGCTATAAACATTGATCTCAACAGCTAACATTTTTAATTAACACTCAAACTGATGTTCTGCCGTATTCATAAAAAATCTGCTCTCTTAAGGCGATGTGGAATCACAATTTGCAATACTGTGCTGTGTTTTTAAAAATCACTGTTATTAAACTACTACAGTTTATTCCTCAAAAAATTTACATAAAAATCTTAAGGATCTTCTACAGACACCTACAATAGCCAAAAAACGATTGAGCATTTTTGGCTTGATAGAAAAAAAAACACAAACATAATACCTCTAAATTTGCCTAAATTTGCCTTTATAATACGTATTACTATTTTATACAATTACCTTTTTATATGAAAATTATACCAAAAAATGTATTATCTAAATATGTATCTGTTTTGGCTACAAAAAAATTATAAATATAATACAAAAAAAATAAAACACTGCGAAATATCGTCGAGCACGGCTCCGGCTCTTCCTTCGCTCTCGACGAATATTCGATTTATTTAAAATGGGGGCAGCACTTGACCCCGGAAAATTCAAGTATGCCCTTAAGTTAGACCTGTTAAACCCTATGTATCTTCAGTATAAAAGTAAAGAAAAAAACACAAACAAAAAGAAAATGATTTCTTTACTTGGTGATATTAAAATGCAGCTCTACCTTGAGAATATTAATTTGTCTCTTGATTGCTCTGGTGTAATTTCTCCGGGGATGTATATTCTTTGAATTCGGGTCTAAGTGTCAGAGGTCGTGCGGGGTCCCTGTTGAGTTCTTTAGAAAATTATAGCGACTTCGAACGTGGGAAATGAAATGTCAGAAGTTGTAAAAGAAGTTAAAATATTATTGAATCGGACTCTACTATAAACTCTTTTTTTAGTTATACTATATTATATCTATATCTATATATATAAAAATGAATATTTGTAAAAAAAAATATATATAAAAATCGTAAACGGCTTCTATATTTTTTTTTTGTTTTTTTCGTTATATTTCAGGGATGGTTTAGGAAAACAAAATTTGGCGTAGCAGCGCGCGCAGGGTACAGCTAGTTGTAAAATATATGTACAAGCACAAAATACATATTAGTCAAGTAAGAAATGATGTTTGCTAGTCACGCTTGCAAGTTCATCTGGTTGTAAGCTATGTAAAGTTATTATTAAATATTTTGTGAGGCTGCTTAGCTCCTTAGTCTTAGTGGTGAGAGGCTGGTGTACTGAGATGGCTCTGCTTAGTTCAGACACACCATTCTGTCACAATCTTAGATTAATTTATGCCATCTACTATCATTATAGTTTTATTACGTGTGGAGAATATAAAGAAATTTTGTATTTGTATTTGAATACTTTACTCTTTCTTTATTAGGGTTCCGTATCCTAAGGCTGCCAACGACTTTACTTTATTACTGAGACTCCGCTCTCTGTCCGTCCATCTGTCACAGGGCTCTATCTCTTGAACTGTAATAGCTAGACACTTGAAATTTTTACCATACTCGTAATCGGTTTACCGACTTGCACTTGACCGGTTTTTTTTTAGTTTATGTTTTACTTACCCCAAAAGACTACTTTCTCAGCATCACTTGTTGGTTGACTGGTAGAAAAGGCAATTGACATGTATTCTAATAAATTTAAATAATAAAAAAATGGTTTGTGTAATTTTAAGTTTTTTCCTTTTTATGGCAATTCCGACGTTTGGATAATCTCCAATGAAATTATGTACTTAGCGTTGTTTGTTCATTTATCTGACTGTATATTATTTGTTAAATTGTTAATTTCTCTGATTGTATATTATTGTTATTCAATTGTTAATATTGTTATAACTTAATAATAAATAATAACTCATTTTGTGTTAACGGGTAGAATAATTGTTAGTTTTGAATTTCTACTAGCTTTTACTACCAAACTGGATTAATTTGAATAAACATTATCGTATTAACTATTTGCTTAGCCAAATTAGATTTAAGAAAATATTTAATGATATTTCTTGAATATCTTAATGTTACATCTCCCGCTACATTAACTTTTACTAAACACTCCCTTCGTGTATCCGCGGATTCGGTGAGTATACTCGTAATAATAGTAATTCCCATTTCCTTATCTTGGTATTCCCCGGGCGATGTAAACGCTCCTAGTTATACGCTATCTCTGCCGCGCATTCTCACTGCCAATTTGATTGGCAACTTTGTTGTGTCGAACCACATGCAGCGCAAGTTGCGCGACGCAACTTGCGTCGTTCATACTATTTGTATCCGCACAACTTTCGCGTGATGTGAACGGTAGGTAGAAATTCTATTAAACGCCATGTAGGCGCGTAACGCGGCGCAAGTTGCGTTGCGCATGATTCTCTGCGTGTGGTTTGAACCTTAGATTTGGTCGTGTAGACTGTGCGAGTTGGGTGACGAGGGGAATGTCCGATTCAAATGCTGGAACCTAGTTATACGCTATCTCTGCCGCGCATTCTCACTGCCAATTTGATAAGCAACTTTTTCTTAGATTGGACGAGTAGAGTGGATGAGTAGAGGGAGCAAGTGGAGAATACTCTGCATGTGTGATACATACACGCGACTATTCCCTTTATCATAATTTTTGATCTACACTTTTGATGGCTATCTTCTTACTAAATTGGAATAAGTAGTCAAAAGAAGAGTAGAGGGCCTGGGCGATTGTAATAAAAGATGAATGATTTTGAATAACCTACTGAAGACTTGAGAATTTAATTTGGAAAGACGTTATCACGTCTTTAACCCTGTAATATTTCTTTGTCGCGATTTTTCTCGGATTCATAGTCAAAATGGATCGTATTGATGAGTACTCGTACCACAGAATACATATTAGTACACTCACACCAAGACTGGACTTGCGTCAACTAGATTTAACTCGAGTCAGATACATTTTATTTATACTAACTTTGTAAAATACTATCCCAATGTGAACTCCATCTTATTAGGGTACTATAAGTACTACATAAAAAAAATGAGTCTAACACGATTAATTCTTTTAATTAATTATTAATTCTTCGATTAGTTTGACGAAAATGTACCGTAATACTTTGCAATAATATTTCAGGGCGTTGGGAACTGCAAATGATGATAAAGTGTCAAATATTGAATTAAACACTGATACAATCACACGTCTGCTCACGTTGGCGACTTAGCGTTGAGTGATGGAGATCGGAGATGGTGCGCGCTGTTTGGTGTCTCAGGCACAATACAGCGCAGCGCTTTGCGGCGCAATGTCTTCGGATAAGGTTAGTGGAAAGAAATAGTTATACCATATACAATGTGTAACAAAAAAGGGATATCAACCCGAAAGGGAGTAAAAGTACTAATCAATGTGAACAACTTTTACTATGGGACCATCCCTGAAATCGCAAATAAAAATCTGCAGCTCCATACAAAAATAAATATCTACTGTGCCAAAATGAATGGAGCTGCAGATTTTTTTTCGCGATTTCAGGGATGGTCCCCTAGTAAAAGTTGTTTTACATTAGTAAGTTAACTCCCTTTCGGGTTAATATTGATACCCCCTTTTTGTTACACGTTGTATAACGTCTAACATAATATACTAAAACTATTTTAAGGGTGAATTCAGTCCGTGATACTGAACAACTTTCTCCAAGGAACATATATCGAAATATGAAAAATATTTTTGTGCTTTCCATATAAGTCGGATCAGCTCAATGGTAAACTTGTATGACCGAAAATTATTATTCATATTTCATTATAATATTTACCTACGAAAATATTTTAGCCTACACCCGAAGCACAGGCCGGAATCTCCTAAGGTACGCGCAATATGCGTCCCCGTTCCCCGTCCCCGCACCTCTCCCCCGTTTTCGCCTCGATGACTCACGTTGGCCGTCAAGAGCCAGGGGAGAGGTGCGGGTGCGGGGAACGGGGACGCATATTGCGCGTACCTTAGGAGATTCCGTTCGAAGCTAAAGTTTCCTTTGTCGAAGTCGATCAGCTGCCTTTGAACTTCCATGAATATCATCAACGCCATGATTGATTACAACCACTCACCGCTAACAGAGAACCTTCAGTAGCAAGTGCTCAAACGGTTTAAGGGGTCGAAGTAAAATGGTGGTTGTTGTCAAAGTAACGGTGTAAAAGTTTTCGCTAGCAGGGAGGTTGCTTCAATGAATTTGTTTAATGTTTTGGAGTTTAGGTGGCGAAAGTACAATATGCATAATTTTTTTTATAGAAAGCTTGCTTGGTTGAACTTTGATAAAATTATAGTGGACCTAAAAACCAATTTCTATTTTTGGATATTTTCTTGTCTACTTTTTAGGGTTCCGTACCCAAAAGGTGGCAACGGTACCCTATTACTGAGACTCCGCTGTCTGTCTGTCAGTCCGTCCGTCTGTCACAGGGCTCTATCTCTTGAGTACCGTAATAGACACACTTGAAATTTTCACCAAAATTGTTGTTATAGCGGTGACAGTAATACTACTGTGACAGCTATAATAACTAACCCTAGAATAAGTTTAGTGTTACTAACATAATATGGATGTATCTGTCTGAAATAAAAATTTATTATTATTATAACAACAAATAAGATAAAGTTAAAAATTAAAGGGGGTCGGCAAACAAGAAATGTTTTTTTTTGCGTTTTGAAACATTGTACGGAGGTACGGACGGAACCCTTTATGTACGAGCCCGACTCGCACTTGACCGGTTTTTTACATTGCTTACATGAAGTCTATCGAAAATACATTGCCTATATTAAGTGTATCTCGATTGGGTGGGCCACATAATTGATCTTAAGAGCCCCTACCCTAAAGTTCTTAGAGCGATCTTAAATATTATCAATATTAACGAAATACTCACTTTGAAATAAAAACACAGTAAAGTTCGGGACTAACTCTAAATATCATCAGTCTTATTATAAAAAAATGCCTTAATCATGGTTTAGTCCCGTATTAACTTAATCTAGGTTTAGTACCTACGGTAACAAACGATAAACCTACGATAAACTGTGTTTCATTATAAAACCTCCAACAAAGACGGATCAAGATAGTTCCACGATAGTCTGACCCTAAGCCTAAGTTGAAAAAACGTTCCGTTTTTCATAATTTCTTTATAAAAGATTTTAATTGAAAAGGAATTAATCTATAAAATAATTTAATTAAAATTATTAAACGTATTTAATCTTACCAAAGACCTCTTATTTATTGATCTAATTAATAAAAATCATATAATTGACAGTAAAAAAAGTTATTGCAATATCAATAAATGTAACGCAACAATGTTAACAACTTTACAACAATTCTAACAACGTAATTCTATATTTAGTCTGTGGTCATCGTCATCTCCGCTAGGAGTAATATTGTTCTGTGATCGTCAATTTCCCGCCCGCGGTAACAAGTTTGTTTACGTTTGTAATATTGTAATTTGTGAATAATCTTGATAAATATTGTTTTTTTATGCATGTTGTGTAGTGTTAGAAATATCAAATCGTGTTTTTAATGTTTTGAAATAAAATAAATTAACAAAAGAGTTGAAACTGTGCTTAATAAGAATTTTGTCATGAAAACTTGTAAAACAATAAAAATACGTTTAAATCATCTTCATGGCAGTTTCAACACATTTCCTGGATATAATAAGCATTTATTAATAGCCATCAAAACTCCACCGACAAGAGCAAGCTCTTAAATTAAAGAAAAACAAAGAAGAATAGCCACATTGACATGAATATATAGACTCGGCATCTTCAAACACGGCCATGTCCTTTTTGGTAATATAGACTAAACACGAGAGTAGTACAGAAAGGTCAATATATTTTTACATACCTACGAGTACGTGGTTCAAATTAAATCCTACATATATTTTAATAAATGCGGATGTTGATAAGTATGGCTGGATGTACGGATGGGTGTATGGATGGTTGTATGGTTGTATAGATTTTTAGATTGTAGACTCACGACTATCTATCTATACTAATATTATAAAGCGGAAGAGTTTGTTTATTTGTTTGTTTAAACGCGCTAATCTCAGGAACTAATGGTCCGATTTGAAAAAATCTTTTTTTGTTGGGTAGTCCATTTATAGAGGAAGGCTTTAGGGTATATAACATTCCGACAACCACGCGAACGAAGTCGCGGGCACAGCTAGTCATATTTATAAAGGTAAAAGTTAAACTGCACATATCTGTTTCTTTGGTAACCTTTTATTATTCTTACTTAATTTCTTAACATAATGTTTTGCACTAGAAGAAAGTAATTTCTTGTACTTGTATACCTTTTTGTATACATGTACTTGTATACCTTTTTGTTTTTATTTCTTTGTTAGCTATCTCTGTATTTAATGTAGTATATAATCATATACGTAGGTATTGGGTCTAAATAACATGTTTATTTAGATTACATATATGAAGATTTGTAATCGGCTTATAGTTATATAATAATTTATCAAAATCAATTTAGCCGCGTAGCAGTTACGAGGAAACAGAATTGTAGGGACAAACATAATAAAACATCAAAAATGTGTAAGAACTGTGTGTGAACAAAACAAAATGTGTGTGAACTTTGCTGTTACTCATAACTTTGACTTTGATATCAGAGAAATATGGTTTTAATGTATTTTAATACTAGTTACAGCAATAGATATAAAACAGCTAACCTGTTTTATATTATTTCTATTATTTTGATTATCTATTTCTTACAAATTATTTCTATCAGTTAATCGGACAAGGATAATTCAGCTAATGCTCATCATCATTATGGGACTCATGGAGATTGATTTTAATTTGGGTGATATATACCCTTTTTTTGTAGCAGTTACGAGGAAACAGAATTGTAGGGACAAACATAATAAAACATCAAAAATGTGTAAGCGGCCATCTTGGATCCAAAATCTGATAGCAGTTTCAAGTTGCGCGGGCCACTTGTAGGGGTACAGCCCCCACATAAAAAACTTTTGAGCCCTCGGATCGGAGGTCCTAGTGAGTCGTTACGAGATATGACGAATTTTATAAAGGATTTATAGGATATTAGGAAACTTTTGTAAAGAATTTATAGCATAATTATGTAGATAAAAATTATAAAACTTAAACATTTTTAAACGTTTTACAAACATTAGTAACTGAGTAGCAAACAAATAGTTTTTCGATGCTTCCATGAAGAAAGTGAAATGTAGGCATATTTATGATGTCTACATTTCACTTCTGTTTTGTTAGTCTATGCCGAATTATTCCATCGGTTGACAGATCATTCACTCATTACATTCATTATGGCAGCCGAAATTTTGCAATCCGTATTTAATTTTCAATCAATGAAATCTAGTTACTTCCTTCATATTTTGCTTTGTTCTTTGAATTACTAGTGCAGTATCTCAACACACACCAAGGCATTTTTGACTAAGTTGACAGTGTTTTCTTTAATGAATTGTGGAGTGTTTTATGCGCGTATTGCTAGCGAGTGACTAATGTGAGGTTAACAGTGATAGCATATGATTAACAGAACATAACTGTTGTATGTGGCGTCTTCTCTAGTACGTAAGTACATAGATCTCGTTGAATAGCCATCAGGTATGTTTTCAGTTTTACTACGGTTTCGATGTTTTATTTTGATTTACGTGATGATTTTGAAGATCAGTCAAAGTTTAGTACGAACTTACTAGGGCCCGATGTGGTTTTTATCAAATAAAAACAACAGAATTCAATTATCAATATTATGTCAATATGAGTATGACGTTTGTTTGTACAATGTGTAGGTTATAAGTTGAATCTAGCTTAAACTACCCCTGTAGGTGGTTTAGCTTTGGTCCATGGTTTATGTCTTAAACCTCGTTTTGTAATAAGATTTATCTTGTTACTTAGTCACAGAATACAGTAAGAGTAAACAGAAGGGACTCTTCTAAGGTACGCGCAATATACGTCCCCGTTCCCCGCACCCGCACCTCTCCCCCGGTTCTTGACGGCCAACGTGAGAAATCGAGGCGAAAACGGGGGAGAGGTGCGGGGACGGGGAACGGGGACGCCTGGGTGACGCATATTGCGCGTACCTTAGGAGTTTCCGGCCTGTGACTTAGTTTAGATCGACTTTAAAACTTGATTTATCTTTAGACCTTGTTTTATAATAAGACTGAATAAGTTTCGGATACACGATTGCTTAAAATTTTCTCGATAGAAAAACATTGCGAAGTTGCCTCCAAATCACCTCAGAATTATACTAAAACAGAAAGTATTTAAGAAATACAATAAATTAGCACTTGTACCTTTGGATTATAATTGTATTAAAGATAAGGCAGTCATCATATGTCTTACTTTTTAAATAACTCTTAAATATTCTTTGTAAAACGAAAAAAAAACCAGAACCAGCCTCATTGACCCACCGCGATTCCCGACGCCCCGCATGGCTCGCTATCTCGCTTCGGCTAGAGTAAATTTGTGTGCGTGGAAGCGGGAGCAAAATTTAGATTATTGACATCGGGCCCCCTTTTAAGCCGGATTTTTTTTATTAAATTAAATAATACCTACTTAAATAATTTTTGTTTGAACTTTGCTGTTACTCATAACTTTGACTTTGATATCAGAGAAATATAGTTTTAATGTATTTTAATACTAGTTACAGCAATAGATATAAAACAGCTAACCTGTTTTATATTATTTCTATTATTTTGATTATCTATTTCTTACAAATTATTTCTATCAGTTAATCGGACAAGGATAATTCAGCTAATGCTCATCATCATTATGGGACTCACGGAGATTGATTTTAATTTGGGTGATATATACCCTTTTTTAGGGTTCCGTACCTGGGTGCAAACGGGAGCCTATTACTGAGACTCCGTTGTCTGTCCGTCTGTCTGTACTTCTGTCACATTTCTTCTGGCTATTTTAACCGTAATAGCTAGACACTTGAAATTTTCACCGATTATGTATTACTGTGGCCGCTATAACAACAAATACTAAAAATAAGAAAAAGTTAAAAATTAAAGGGGGTTGTCATACAAGGAAAGTGTTTTTTCAGCGTTTTAAATCATTGTACGGAGGTACGTACGTAACCCTTAATATACGAGACCGACACGCACTTGTCCGGTTTATTTATATCTATATTGCTGTAGTATTAAAATACATTACTCATATACACTCCAAACTAAACTTTTCCTAAGTATCTCTAACCTAAGCTGTCTTTAGTAGCTATGTCGTCGGTGGCTAGCTTATCTCTGATAGATATGGCGACAAATTCCTTTCAGATTTGGTTGTAATGTACGGTGTACCGCCGTAAGCTATTAATAATACAGTATTGTCGATTCAAATGTTTAACCATGGCAGCATAGATCACAATATTGATTCCAAAATTATAACAGCTAAAAAGGCTGTAAAATGTACCTGTTTTTTTTTTTTTGAAGTTTTCAAAATGCCTGAACAGAATGTCCTGAGTCCTTAGTGAGTCCTTACATCATCTCGAGTGATGTAGGCTATAATTTTTATTATATAATTATTATTTCTTCTTCTGTTTTGTTTTCTGTTTAATTTTAGTTTAGTTTGCTTTTTTGTCTTCTTATATTATAGTTTAGTTTAATTTTTCATTTTTTTTTCGCACTAACTATATTACTTTATTTTTATTTTTTATTTATTTTTATTTGAAAATATAAGGTCAGTCGTGGTTTTCAATTTTTAATAAAAAGACTGGTTAATTGTCTTTTTACATTTGCCAACCTCAGTGTATACAAGTACATGTATATTAATATATTATATATATTTCCCATTAAGTATATGGTATGCAGTAGTTAAAGATATCTGCGTCTATTTTCTTTTCACCACATTACCATACTACACTTAACTACCATAATTTATGTCCCGCTGTAATTAAATTGAATTGTATTATTGATTAAAAACTATAACATTCTGTTTAAAAATATATAATTCATTACTTAATACTTATATACTAATGCTTAAACACGAGAAAAGAGATTTGCAATATTTCTGCCATGGAATTGGCTACTTCTATTCAATTTTGACAGCTAATTAAGCGAGTAAAGCCGGGTGACGCAACCAGTGGTGTAATTATGGGATAGTCAGGATAGCAGTCACAATACTGGTAGAATGCTAAGTTATTTACTGACGTTTATGGAGAGAACAGACTGGTTCTTAGGCTGTGTCTAGATGCCATTTTACTTATTTATTTAATATCTATCTATATTTAAGGTGGATATAGAAGCAAATGGCCTTGAAATGTGAAATAAATTGTTAACTCGTAAATATGGTGATAATTTCCATATTGCTAATCGTCAGGCACTAGATAGGGTGCACTTCAAAGCCACTTGCTTCTATATTCACCTTATAAGAGCTATATCCTCTTGTCGTTGGAGTATGAATTCTCCTTGTCTCTCTCATTCGCCAGCTGTTTTACTTCGCTGTACGACACGTCGTTCACCTTCTCCATTATTTATTACAAACAATTATAAATCAACTAATTGGACCATGATAAGCAGGTGATCTAACATTAACACTGCAGATGGATAAACGCATTTTACAGAGATACCTGACTCACTAATCAGGCTCTCATCAAGACCATACCTGAACTTCCCACCCCATGTATGCGTATTTTCGAAAACTTCTTCAACTCAACACTTGTATAGCGCTGGGCTAAAGAAGCTTTCGGGCAGACAAATTGTGCGGCATGTTTCCAAATGCTTCTTCGAGTTAACACTTGTATAGCGTTGGGCTAAAGAACCTTTCGGGAAGACAAATTGTACACGGGCTGCGTATCCTTCTATCGTCCTATTCTCGTCTTACCGACTTTTTCCCAATAAAAATATCTATGCACGCCACTGAAAGTATATATCTGTGACAATCAGCAATAATGTGAACCACTTTCCTGTTATCCCACTGGGGTTCACTCAAAGAAGCTTTCCAAAAGTAGTAAGTTTGCCAACAGAACGCATTTCTTTCTTTGATTCAACATGGTGTGTGTGTTATGCTATAGAAGGATACGCAGCCCGTATATACAATATACCGAAGTTTCTTTAGCTCAACGCTATACAAGTGTGGACTTGAAGAAGCATTCGAAAACATGCCGCACAGTTTGTCTGCCCGAAAGCTTCTTTAGTCCAACGCTATAAAAGTGTTGAATCGAAGAAGAATTCGTAAACACTCCCCATGTATACTATGTAAATGCATTTTTTATCCCTACATATTTTCATTGGCGCACGCATTTATCCGCCGTGTACTTAGAGCCTTAGGCCTTGATTGGCATACTGGCATGTAGCCGAGGCGATTGATGTCTCTAATTAAAAGACATCGACATGTACGGGCGGCAAAAACAGAGCTATGCTATGCGTGTTGGGACCTTTTTATTTTCTATGAATTATGATCGTCATAAGCTCTAATTGCCAAGTTAATTATAGGAACATAAATCTAGACTGAGATTAAGCAATCCCGTGGTTAAGAATGATTACTGATCTGTAGTTTGTTAAATTAGAAGTATATCTAGGACTGACTGTTTCGCAGAATCTTTAATTATTACTTAGAGCTTTTTGCGAGAGTGTCGATGAGTTGCCATAGAAGGGAATGACATTTAGAGATACGCTACCATTATTTCTAAAAAGTTGTCTAATAGCTTTTCTGGCTCCATCCTTTGGGGCTTCGGAGCTCAGGGTCCACTATTCGGATTTTTCCTCTCTTCTCTCCTAAGTGGAGAATTAAAGGACATACTTAGGTAACTACTTAATTATAGGTTTGCTATTAAGGTGTGCCCATACGCATACATACCTGTAATCATCCACGGCTAATACCCGTAATTATATTTACTAAATTCAGTTAATTTATGATATGTGCATGATTTTCTGAAATAAATGATCCAGGGTGCGCAAAACTAAATATTTTTTTGTCACGCCTCCCCAGATTACCCACAAGTTATATTTTTCGCGCTTCTTATATTTTTAAGTTCAGTACCTCAAAAGGAAAAAACGGTACCCTTATAAGATCACTTTGTTGTCCGTCCGTCTGTCTGTCAAGACCCTTTTTCTCAGGAACACGTGGAGGTATCAAGCTGAAATTCATATCAAATACCCAAATCTACCTACTGTCCCTTGAAGCGGTTAAAAAAATCAAACTTCTAAGCCAACGCAATCAAAAGATACAGCCGTTTATATATTTTTTTTTGTTAAAAATACGAGTAATATACCTGTAGGTACTTACTAATACAATCACACTACTTTCAGATAATATATTTATGGTAATATATTTCAATCAAATAGAAAAAAAAAGCTTTCATTTTCATCTTTTTTCAAATGAACAAGAAACATATGATTTATTTCTCCAATTTAGTTCCACCTTGAGAATGCCACGTCTCCTAGTTGAATTGGCATTCATTCCTATTAGATACAAATTCTTTGTAAACTTTTTGACAAAAACCAGCTAGTAGTTTCGGAGATTTTCGACACAATAATGTAGTAGAAGAGTAAACCAGCCGTTTCGAAGCAATTAGTTGTGACTACAGACCACTTATTGTGACAGACGGACAGACAGACACACGAGTGATCCTTTCTGTTTTTCCTTATAGAACCCTAAAAATGGATTAAAGTAACATAAAATCAAAATAAACAATTATTTTTTATAGAAAATAGAAACCTGTCGCTTCTTTATATGTTTCTACGCCCCATTTGGGGACCACTTATTTAAAGTAATTATTAAAGGTACGATAAATCATCAGATTTTTTTATATGAACTCGTTTTGTACCAAAGAGCAATAATGTACCTTATGTACCTACCTTAGACCTCCTATATCTTTGTACACCAATCATCATGACGTACGAGATCTATACAGCTCTCCCTCTCACTCTCTCTCGCTCATCTCAGCGTATTCCAGTTGCATCCTCAGCTATAATGCTGCATTGTACATAAGGTACATTATTGCTCTTTGGCTGCGAAGCCTGAGGTCCGCTTTCCGGCTTTTTCTTCTCCACTTCTCACGGTCTTGAGCATCCTTGGTTGTAAAACCATTGGCACGCATATCAACTTTACGAGATCTATAAAGCTAATTCATTCTAAAGTAATAAAGAATTTCAGTACATTTGCGATTGCCAAACACAGAAACAATTTCCAGCTGTAAGATTAACGATAATAATTAGTTACCAACCATTTGCCGATATCTATTACTGGTATTGCCAATGATCACTTGATAATGTTGCAAAATTATTCGCTTGCAATTTGTAAATTGTAATAACAAGTAAACAACGTTATGATTCAATTCTTAGTTTACTTGCTGCTGTATTACATACTTATCTTTAAGGCCGTACCTGATTTTTCCGGGGTCCAGTGCTGCCCCCATTTAAAATAAATCATTTCAAAGAAAACGAAGACATCATTTAAAATTTTGCTACTATCTAGATAACCCTTCAAAGTATTTTATGAACTACTGTTTACAGTTTAAAGTGAGAACGTTAAGCTTTACTACGCACATTTGCCAAAAGTGGCCGTTTTTCGCAAATGTGCGTAGTAAAGCTTAACGTTCTCATTATAAACTGTAAACAGTAGTCCATAAATACTTTGAAGGGTTATTACTAGGGCTTGGTAGTTGCAAAATTTTAGATAATGTCCCCGTTTTCTTTAAATGATTTATTTGGGCAGCACTGGTCCCCGGAAAATTCAGGTACGGCCTTAAGCGCCTGTCGCTAATTTAAATTTTCTATTTTTCCTAAAGGCTGACTGGTGGAGAATGCATTAGCATCAAGTCCACCTTTTGTACCATTGTGGTCAATAAAGATTTAATCAATAAATAAATTATGGCGCCGTCTGCCAAAAGCTTCGGTTTTGGACATTGATCATAGAAAATATCAAAGAACAATAACCCCTATTCTCTGGAATATATTGACCAGCTATCTCAAACATTGACTGCTGTTTCTGGAAGTAATTTTGAACATATCGCGGCGTGAATTTTATAATTTACCAAAAAAATCATTAATTTACCGAAAGTCGATACTTTATTATATTTCATTTTCAAACACTTTTCTAATAATGAAATTTGGTTACTGTCACGAAAAAAGTTCCTTTAATTTCTCATAGTTAAGTCACGTGATTAATTTCGTACTTACATTCTTTGGGAAAAGTTGTTCTAAAATGATGGAGAATATATGTACTTCATATAAAAGCACCTTGAACATATATAGTATTGAATATTTTACGCACTTTATTATTGAATGTCACCAACGATTTTCGCACCTTACTCGGCAGTTATTTTGAGCTAACGAATACGATGTTTTCTTCCCCGGGTGCCTATAAATACAATCGCCAATCAATATCGAGGGGATCAAAGATTAAATTATGAGCGACGCGTGCCCGGCATCAAATGTCGACCTTCCATTTGAGAGCTTTTATAGTATTTTTGTACAAACATTTTAGATCTAGGAACGTTGGAACGTTAGAAGCATATTTGCTGTCCGCTATAGGTTATGTGACGTCACACAAAATTTAATATGGCCCTCTATGGGCCATAAAGAAATATATTAAACAAGCTTTTATCTAAAACTATAAACTAAAAAGTTTAAAGTGCTCCTCAAGGCGAATCAACTCGGTGAAGTTATGTTGTTTTATCACAGAGATGCCATTGCCACCTTTTGGCTTCATCATGAGATCAGGTCAAAGTACAATAATATTGCATCGACACTCAACTTACATAAGATTGTAGTATGAATAATGGGAAGTGGGTCTAATTTAGCTTGCAAGATTTTATTACGGACAAATAAACAACGGTCGGGGCAGGTGTAACTAAATAAAAGCTTGTAAGTAATTAATAAATCAAATAATTCCGTATTGGGTATCAAATTAGCACATTTAATGCAATTGTTACTCGCTGCACTAACTGAATAAACGTATTTTCCCAAAAAAATTTCCTTTATCTGGTTTTAGTTTTTGAAACTTTAGTATTTCTTCTTTTTGTTACTTTTTTAGGTATATTTAAAATACATTTAAAATACAATACAGTATGTTTTTAGACTTTATTACAATACCTAACTTGAAGAGTGTTAGAAACGTGTTAATATTATAATGCGAAAGCCTTGTTATGACGAAAAACCTCGGCATGACTTTGCTTTTAGTAAGTCTGGGTTATTTATATTTTTTATTTATAGCAATGCTCAAAGTAGGGACTTTTATAAATAATGACGTACAAACAAAAGGGTTTGTCAAAAGGCTATTATCATAGCCCACAGTAGACAGTCATAGGTAAATAACTAGTGATCTTTTTATCATTATTCTTTTTTTTAATAAAATATATTTCGATTTATTAAAGACTTTGTTGTTTTACTATAGAAGTAAAGTCACATCGCCGTACTTATTCATAAATAAACGGGCAAGTGCGAGTCGGAATCGTGCATGATGGGTTCCGTAAACTTCCGTACCACTGTATAATGTTTTAAAACGCTGAAGAAACACGTTTCTTGTATGACGACCCTCTTTAATTATTATTAACTTTATCTTATTTTTAGTATTTCTTGTTATAGTGGTCATAGTAATACATAATCGGTGAAAATTTCAGGTGTCTAGCTATAACGGTTCAAGAGATAGAGCCCTGTGACAGACGGACAGACGGACAGACGGACAGACGGACAGACGGACAGACGGACAGACGGACAGACGGCACACGGACAGACGGACAGACGGACAGACGGACAGACGGACAGACGGACAGACGGACAGACGGACAGACGGACAGACGGACAGACGGACAGACGGACAGACGGACAGACGGACAGACGGACAGACGGACAGACGGACAGACGGACAGACGGACAGACGGACAGACGGACAGACGGACAGACGGACAGACGGACAGACGGACAGACGGACAGACGGACAGACGGACAGACGGACAGACGGACAGACGGACAGACGGACAGTAGACTTGAGTCTTCTTATTCGTCTAAACGCATTCCCGGTTGCATCCTCAGCTGTGCTGCTTCGGAGCCTGGGGTGCGCTTTCCCGCTTCTTCTCCTCCAAATATAATATGCATGTCAAAGTTCACCCAATGATGCCAAAGACCTTGTAAAATGGAGAAGAAATAGCCGGAACACTTTAAATGATTTGGCTATAGTTTTACAACCGGACGCCTGCCTGACGTCAACACTCTTTGGGACAGTAGACTTGAGTATTTGATATGAATTTCAGCTTGATACCACAGCTTGATACCTCTACGCGTTCCTGAGAAAAAGGGTCTTGACAGACAATCGGCCAACAAAGTGATCCTATAAGGGAACAGTTTTTTCATTTTGAGGTACGGAACCCTAAAAATGCACTCCTTGAATCATTTATCTTCATAATACAATGATACAGATTTTAGGAGCGCTGATTTTTTTTAAAATTATAAGTGTTCTGATGTATGTGTTTACACACAACCTCTTTGTTGCTGTGCGTTTGAAATAAAAGAAAAATATAAATTTGAAAGTCTGTGTTATCAGTTTACGAATTTCGTGATATATTTGTTCTGAAAAAAAATATTTTTAAATATTTTATAATATTTACTTATTCCTTGTGTGCCAAAAATATAACTTAACTAACATTTAAATTCTCTTTCCTTCTTTCACCTTCTGACTATTTTATATCGGAACTCTATTTTTCCTATGTAATATGTTGTTATGTATATTTTTAATTATGTATGTATATAAAATATTGTGTTGATAGTAGTTCTAATGAAGTACTTATTCATATTTAGAATATCAGTAGTGAATAAGTAGTCATTTAGATTTTATGCGCTGCCCGAAAAATTATCTGTTTATCATCCTTATGGCTGAGCCTAATGTTGACTGGGAGAAAATGCCCTTAGCAGTCTGCCATTTGTTAAAAGTATATGTTTACGTTGGAACAGAATAAAGTGTGATAATTGTTTTTTTTTTGTAAAATTCATTAAAATTTGCATTCTGATTTAAAATGGCAGACTAATATTTCGTATTATAGCGTGTAGTACCATCAAAAAGGGTTCCTTAAAATACATTACTCGTACCAGAATAATGACAAATGAATGTTAATTTTGGGGTCCGTCGAGATTTTCATAAGTTTTCCTTTGTTTTTGTCACCCTACCATATCATTGCGGTTTAACCCCTTCTTAACCAAGGGTCATTGCTCTCGTTTCCGTGAATAATTTATATTACTACAAAGTGCATCTCATATACAAGGTCCTTATTTTTAGGGGTGATTTAGTCTATCATTTTATATTACTTTTTCCAAGAAATGTACCTATTTCGGTACCTATTTCGAAAAACCAAACACAAAAATGTTCTCATACAAATCGTTGTAGTCACTTGATCTACTATGGGAAGTGAAATATTTTTTTTCCTATTGCGTTGTACTTTTATTGAGAAAAGTTGTTCACAATTAACTGAATCACCTCTTAAAATATTTGTGTTTAATTAAAAAGCACCTTGTATATGTGTTTGTTTTGGTTCGTAATCGCAACCCTTCCGACGTTGGCCATTTCGTTTAGGGGTGAGATGATATTAAGGGTTAAGATTAATAAATTATATAGCAAGTTAATTTTTATTATTGTACAGTTTTTATTAGATTAAGTTATCGTCAAGTAAAATAAAAAAAATATTTGGTTTAATTTGAGTAATTAAAGAAATTTCAAATATATTTATATTGTAAAAAGTTAAAGCTAAAATTAAACTAAACTGTAAGTAAACAAAATAGAAAACTAAACTAAAATTAAACAAAGAAAACAAAACAGAAGAAGAAATAATAATAAAAATATTAAATATAAGGCTAATCGAAGAGCCCCCCTCGGAGCATACCGGGCTCAAAAGTACCCATAACGCCAGCCGCATTGCCACGCTGAATGGCGAGAGCAATGTCTTGCGTCAAGTATGCTCCGGAGCGAGGATCGCCTCGATTGTCGCACGATTTGAGTAATATCTCTTGAGAACTGACATTGACCACTCAGTCCATCATGATAATAGATAAATATAAAAACCTGGTTCAATTTTATTCTGGTTTTCACTGACTTAATTAGGGTTCCGTACAAAAAATGAAAAAACGGAACCCTTATAGGATCACTCGTGCGTCTGTCTGTCCGTCCTTCTGTCACAGCCAATTTGCTCCGAATCTACTGGACCAAATCAGGTGAAATTTGGTACGATGGTGTAATCCTATGACCCAAACACAGATGTGCAAAGTAAATAAATAGTTTTTTTGAATAAGGGTCATTTTCGGGGGACAAATTAAAATTAAAAAAAATATATTTTGCGAACCTTACTGTGTCATGTATCAAATGAAAGGGCCCATTATGAGGATCTCAAATATATTTTTGTTATTATTTTAAAATGAATAGTTTTGATTTTATTAATGAAAGAAGACCAAAATTGACCATTCCCCCCCTGATCTCCGAAACTACTAAGCCTAAAATTTTGAAAAAAATACAACATTTAGTTCATTGCTTGTAGATTACAGGAAAACCTATGAGAAGTACGGAACCCTCTTCACGCGAGTTTAACTCGCACTTGACCAGTTTATTTTGTATTGTTTAGACTTTTAATTTTTTTTTGCTCAGAACTAGTTAAATATTTTCTTTTAACTAATGATTATTAATCACCTAAAATAAAAAGCTTTTCATCTATATGTAATATACCATTTTCAGGTTTTAAAAATTTGTTTTTAAACATCAAATAGTAGCCGCCGTGCATCATGCGCCGTGTAAACTACATACATCAGCTTTGTTTACATGCATAGTTGACGAAAACTTGCCGCTTGACGTGGTGTCTCAAGCCTAAGTGGTTTATTAGTACCATGGAATCTGAGACACTTTTCAAAAATGAGTGTAATAAATAGATAATATCCACGAACATATGTTCTCGATGATTCGATTCTCCATATTAGTCTTCATAAACTAATCGTCGCTGTCTCGATATAAATTGCCTGCGAAGGCAGCCCGGTGTGTGTTGGTCTGTCGCTCGATAGCGCATCAATTGCGGGATGCCCGCGGGATGACCCGAATGAAAGTAATCGGCTTGGTTCGCTTCCAAGTTACTAGAGACAGCGTTTTTTTACGAAAATTTATATACGATTATAAATAAACAAGCAGTTTAAACTAGGCAAGCGCAGTGAGCGTCCTTCATAGTTTTGGACATACAAATATGAATAAGTACATGAAGATAATTATAAACAGTAAAATCTTACTTGTGTGTGCTATATTGTAAACGATTTCACGTATAGAGTGCAACGAAACCGTCGGGTGCCACTCTCCTGGCACTCGCGTATGGTAAACAATCATTATCAGGTCTTTTTTAGTCTCCACTGCAGGAGCACGACCCTCTCTGTACTACCAGAGCCATATATTAACTAGTAGTTAGAGGATTTGGCCTACACTCCACGCAGGTCAGACGGGTTGGAGAGGTCTCATTGATGTTTGTAAACTTTGTTTAGCTTGTGTTTCCGTCGTCTTCTACGAGATCCATGGGAAGACTTGGAATGGTCCTATTCTAACCATACGGAACGGAGTAAAAAAATTGGCAATGAATTTATATAAATTCAGTTTTAATAAAAAAAAGTGAACCTGGTGTATCTTGGTTTAGTTCATCCCTTGCACCAGCCCTGAGGATCACTAGTCATCGCTTGCGCATATTTTATTCGTCTCTAAACAATTTTGATGCAAATGGAACGCCTTATACGAATCAAATGACATTTAATATCGCCAGCACTTGTACTATTCTATTTTGCATTCATCTAGCTCTTGGACTGCCTTAGTTATCCTCTACTTGTGTGCATAAATATGTCGTTGAGAGGAGTATGTATATGTAGGTAGGTAAGCATAAGGAAGAAATTATTTGATTTCGATCAAGTGATTTAATAACAAAAAATAATAATAATTACGACTGCTCTTAAATGTCTATTCGTAAAACAGAATTAAGTACTAGTACGAGTAGCCTATGTCACCCTAGGTAAAAAATGAATTTTAACAATACGATCAATACATCTTTTTTGGGGCAGTTGTGTTATAAGCAGGTATACACTGTGCAGGTCTATATTATGTGCCCTGTTTTCGTTATTTATGAAATTATATTATCTTCGTTATTTTATGAAATTTAAAATATGTATATACTTACTCTACATATGATTATTAAAATAATGGTAAACTATAGTTTATTATTAATATTATCTATAGATAACAAAATTTCTTGGTGGATAACGGAATGGTAGGTAATAAGTTTTAAAAAATATAGCTGAAAATCCTAACCTTTTTGCTGTATGCTAATAAAACATTCCGAACAAAAACAAAGCTCCGGCAACAGATTTTAATATCAATCGCAGAAATGGATTTCTCTAATCGGATTGCAACGTCACAAAATGATGAGCGTTGAGAAGGGCAGCCAAGGTAGTTGTGTATAAATGGGATTAACTGATTATCCTTGTTTTCCTGGCAAATCCGCCACCACGGCAGTGAGGATGGTGCCACAACGCATCATTCTACACATCAGTTGACATCAGTGTTGGAATAACTGTTGTGTTCGAAGCTGATATGAATTAGCAAACAATTATGACTCCTTAGAAGAGGATTATATTTTTGTTACGTTTGCGATGTCATCATCATTTCAGATGTGAGAAATCTAGACAAGACTTCCCCTGTCAAGAAATTATGTAGGTATTGAAAGTATCTAAGATTTTTTTTTATTATCCTTTGGAAATTTATTTATTTTAACTGTTAACAAAACAATCAACATTTACTATTAATTAACAAACAAATTGCTTAAATTTTTAAACGCTATGGCGATCAATCAATTGTTAATCTTTTGCATGCACTGCTGACAGTCAAAGTGTAATAATTAAAGTTATATTAATTCTGTGATAGAGGTATATTAATATTTTTTTTGTTGCAATGCTCTGATGATGTGTTGTCAATTCCATACACTTTATGTTTTGATGGTGGTCTGTATGATCTGTCACTCACTGGTTGTCCAATCACGGGAGTGATATTAAAGCTTTCAGCTTATCGTTTGCGTTTGCCCAATTTAAAATCAATTATACAGGCTGACTTTTTATCCATCAGCCAAATTTATGGAGCAAGTTCAGTCCATACAGAACTACTTTCCATAAAAACAATTAACGAAAAACTAAAATAAAAATTCACCTTCTCATACAAATCAGCGCTCAGCCAAACGGATTTTGTATGGGAGGATGAAAAAATTTTATCGATTTTCAACAACTTTTTTTATAAAAAATAGTTTAGTATTGTTGACGGTGGAATCACACTTGTCCTTCTGTCCTTCGAGGGGGTATATACTTACTTGTAGTGGACTGTATACACTGGCTGGTTCTTTCAATAAAACACTGGAGATTCCTTACTATGGTATATTCACTATCACTTATCACTATTACTTGTTTCTAGTCCATGAAGTAGTTCACTTGATGAGTGTCGACTCGACTCATAAAATAGACGACTAAATCTTGGTCACCTATATATAATTCTGCTACTCGCAGGTAGTAGCGATATGCGTGAGTGACCCGACCAATCACAGCACACTCTTACTATTTCAACCAAACTTTTTAGAATAAGACCGAGCCTTCATGAATAGGCCGGAACTCTTGAGAATGGGCCGGAACTTTTGAAAATGGACCGGAACTTTCGAAAATGGTCCGCATCTTTCGAGAACGGGCTAGAATTTTCTTTTGACTAAACAATGCAGGCGTTGTGATTGGTCGGTCCCTTTTACAAAATCATGTGGCACGCATTCTGTCGTTAACAAGTACCTATCATGGACTCAACTTGCTCCAAAAATTTGGCTGGTGTTTAAAAGGTTAACCTAGGTATATAATATTATTTGTACAGTGGACCAAATAACCGTTTGTAACGCTACGACCTAAGGCTACGACTAAAACAATCTTTATTGAACTAGCAATCTGCACTGACTTCGCTTTGGTATGTGTAGCTAATAATTAATATGAAACTTAAAAAGAAAACGTTACTGAAACCCAACGTAGGTACACGTAGCAGACAAAACTAGTGGCAGCCAGTGCTTTTGACTATGCTAAATTAACAATTCATAACATAACTATTTGATTCGTTTTAGATCGTCTGGCTTTTGCCCTGAATTCACTCACACACAGATAGCAGTTTTGAAGCCTTGATTAAGTATTGATGAGAGTAATTATAGTGTTGGGAATTCGGCAACCGCATTAACTCAGTAGAGTTAATTACCTTTTGGTCTGGTGAGTGCGCTGTATAGTTCAGTTAAATGGCTAATATTTTTTTAATATTTAACAAGTATTTTAATTGTAAAGTAACAAACACATATACAGGCTGACTTTTTATCCACCGGTAGTTTTGGAGCAAGTTCAGTCTATGAACTACTTTCTGTAAAAAAAATATTAAAAATCGATAAAAAATTTTCGTCCTTCCATACAAAATCCGTTTGGCTAAATGCGTTGAATTTGTATGGGAAGACGAAAATTTTTTATCGATTTTTAATAACTTTTCTACAGAAAGTAGTTCAGTATCATGGGCTGAACTTGCTCCAAAAATTTTGCCGGTGGATAAAAAGTCAGCCTGTATAACTAAAGTCAAAGTGATTGATCATTCATGTCCAAGCTGGCCGCAATCCGTTGTGTGTATCATCGTGCTTATACATATACTTAAGAAAACAAGTTTATTAAGAGTTCCATAAACATTATTTAAAATTTCTTTAGTCCAACTTTTAAGTAGGTTATAAAGATTCAGGCAAATGATAAGTGGAGTAAAACACATTGTGTGAGTCCCAGTCTTCCAGGCATACCTTTCAGAGCAGGTTCCAAAGTAAATACACGAACAAAGCTTAATTTATGCGGCGAAAGCACGCCGAAAGCTTCAAGAAACAACCTGAGGACGGCAATCAAAGTTTCACACCCTTGTTTTATACCGGTAGGGGTTGTTTTGTTCCAAACAAACATGGAGACAGTGGGAATGTGAATTCTCTGCCTGTTGTAGCGGATTTTACGTAAATAAGAAAGAATGGTAGGTAAACAGGAACAATAAGTATCTCGTTTTTTTTTGGTAAAAATATTAATGAACGGAAATAGGATAAAAACATCAGATAAATAATTAAATATTTTACCAAAAAAACAACCGACTTCAATTTTTTTTTGGAGTTTCTTCCATATCTCCAAAGTTCTTCATCAAATTAAAATGGGAGCAACTTAGTAGTAAAGGCTTTGAAATAAAAAAAGAATTATCAAAATCGGTTCACATTTGTCGAAGATATCGCGTAACAAACATACATTAAAAAAAAAACATACAGTCAAATTGATAACCTCATTTTTTGAAGTCGGTTAAAAAAGATTGATTCAAAATTAAAAATAAATTACGACTATGGAAATAGCGACTTCCTGGCCAGTGTAAGACTTATTTGGAGAAAAAGAAACATCTTACCTTCAGCGACCATAAATTTAGAGAATTATGCATAGGCTTCGGTAATCACTTGTCATTAGCAAAGTTCTGGTATTTATTCTGTGTCATTAGGTCGAACGTATGCCTGTTCGCGTATAGTTCATTTTCTGAATTGGTGTGAATACCATCGGTGTGCCACAAAGACCGCGTATTTGTAGCATGCCATCCAATTAAACGAATAGACATACAGAAATTTAGTTGTAAAACAAAAATAGGGGCTATTATTTTGTAGCGCATTTTGCTATTTTTATGAATTTTATATTTATATAAATTTGTTCAGTATTATGGATCTCTAAAAACTTGATCGGTGTTTAATTTTTTTTATATTTGACTTTCTAATAATTTTTTTTTTCATGTGTCTGTTTATTTTTCGGATCTCGAAATATTTTTATGACACTTGTCATTTGCCCATCCTAATGCGGATTTCGCCCGGGGTTGCTTAACTAGCAATGCTTAATCCCACCGACCCACTCATGTTACATTTTATCACTAAGCCCACAGTCTTACCAACTCGAAGATCTAAGTCAAAAAACAAATTGGATAAGTTCGCCGCACACTCCCCTCGAGATTTTACGACGTTCAATATTGTTGTATGCTTCATATCTCAATTTTATTTACTAAACCTTTAAAACGTACTTATTATAAAAATAAACGGGCAAGTGCGAGTCGGACTCGTACATGAAGGGTTCCGTACCACCGTACAATGTTTTAAAACGCTGAAGAAACACGTTTTTTTGTATGACGACCCCCTTTAATAATTATTAACTTTATCTTATTTTTAGTATCTGTTGTTATAGCGGTCATAGTAATACATAATCGGTGAAAATTTCAGGTGTCTAGCTATTACGGTTCAAGAGATAGAGCCCTGTGACAGACCGACAGACGGACAGACAGCGGAGTCTCAGTAATAGGGTCCCGTTTGCACCCTTCAGGTACGGAACCCTAAAAACGACTCGTTATTCTTCGTTTTAGCGAGTTAGAATGGCTTTTTCATAGAATTGTGGACCAGCCACACTTATTTATTCCCGTAGTCGTCGTCTATTGTTCAAGGGTTTGTGCAGTTCGGGCGACAGAAGAGGTAGGCCATGGTTTGAACAGCTCCATAAAATTTTTATCATTGACTTTTGCTAAATGTTTTATGGAGCTGTTCAAACCACAGCCTACTTCTTCTCTTGCCCGAAGCCTTGTGATTCCCGGCAGAGTAGAATGGATTACTCCAAGTCTTCCCGCGGATGTCGTAGAAGGCGACTTAGGAAACACAAGCTAAACAAAGCTTATAAACATCAATGAGATCTCTCCAACCCGGATTTTGGCTATACTCTACCTACTCTACACTCTCCACGCTGTCTGGCCAGCGTGGAGAGTGTAGGCCAAATCCTCTGGATACTTTGGCCAAATATGGCTCTGGTAGTACAGAGAGGGTTGTGCTCCTGCAGTGGAGACTAAAAAAGAACTGATGATGATGACTTTTGCTATAAATGACACAAAAATATCTAAATAAATACCTATATCTTAAAAAATCAAGAATCTCTAATACATATTCATATTAATTAAAATTTAATTGTTTTAATTTTGAACTGAGTGCTGAGCGCCCAGCGACATCGTACGGTCACCATTCCTGACACTCGCCCGGAATATGATTGTCTAAATCAATCAAAACCTGGTCAGCCTTTTCCGTGAGTCAGTCAAATTTCAAATTCAATTAGTCAGATTTATTGTCATCTGTCATATCATTGACACAATTCTCGTATTATGGTGCTGTTATGGTGCACTTTAATAAATATTTTTCTTTTTTTTAACCGACTTCAAAATAGGAGGAGGTCATCAATTCGACTGTATGTTTTTTATGTATGTTTGTTACGTGATATCTTCGCCATTTACTACCAAGTTGGTCCCATTTTAATTTGGTGAAGATATGATAAAGAACTTTAGAGATATGGAAGAAACTCCTAAAAAAATGAAAACTGTTGTTTTTTTTTTGTTAAATATTTATAGCGCCGAGTCAAAAAATAACTATAGAAAACTATACATATGTATATAAAACATGACAGCGTTTGTGTAGTTTTATTAAGAGTACTATAAATAATAATTAATATGGCGAAGAATAGTTCGGCAAAAGTTGTAACGCCGTGCGTGACCGAAGGCTGATTTCAGCAGATATCCTCCAGGGACGGGCCCGAGGACGAGTTCTATTTATGACGGTATTCCTTTGCCGAAGAAAAGGGAAATTATTACTTGTGGTCTTGACGATCAAACTTGAAGGTCGACTCAATGTCACGGATCAATGTCAAGGATATGGTGGGTAATTAAGTATAATAGTATGGATGTAAATATGTAATTAGTAAGCTTTATAAGCTAATTTGTGTATGGTTGTTTTTTTGTTTCTTCCATCCTGATCTAAAAAAAAGAATAAACGTAAAATGTAAGTACCAGCTGCTTCTTTTACCAGTACCTACCACGCAGATTGTAACAATCGAGAGAATGAGCTTTTTGCTGTCGTACTTTCTTGCGGTGACATGACTATATAATTGGATTGTAAAGTGCAGTTAGCAGGTTTTGTGTGCTGCCATCTCTGTGACCAGCTGGTACTAATCCATTTGTTACCAAGTTTGCTATTTACGTGACCTGAAAAAGTTTTTATGACGTTGGCACCCACTGCCGCTAGCTACCTGATTCTATTTTGATTCTTTTTAAACCAACAGCCCACCATCCCGCATTCCGCATTGGTAAGATCGTTCTACCTAAGGTAATAGATACGAGTATGTAGACATAAAGACAATTAGTGATACAGGCTGACTTTTTATCCACCTGCTAAATTTTTGGAGCAAGTTCAGTCCATGATACTGAACTACTTTCTATAATAAAAGTTATTAAAAATAGGTCGAAAATTTTTATCAATTTTTAATAACTTTTTTTATGGAAAGTTGTTCAGTCAAATTCAATTTTTTTCAAGTTATTGCAGGTCATTATTTTTAATTATAAAAGCTACCGATACTAGCATCATGGACTGAACTTGCTCCAAAAATTTTGCAGGTGGATAAAAAGTCAGCCTGTATAACCGAATGTTTGTATACCGCGTAATGATGATATGTAAATTGAAATAAAGTGTATAATAGAAGGTCTAACAAAATATACTGAACCATTTAAGGGCGAATTTAGTCCATGATACTGAACAACTTTCCCTAAGGAACTTATTCGAAATATGAAAAATATTTTTTTGAGCGAAGCGAGCAAGGTCTATAATTCAAGTTGGGGCGAAAACACATTGTTTGTATGTTTGTGTGTATGTATGTATGTATGTTTGTTCCGCGATAACTGCCGAACCGATGGTCCGATTTTGATGAAATTTGGTAGGCATGTAGGAAATATCAATAGAATTTTCAAGTTCGTTGGGCATCAAAATCGGTTCAGTACTTTTTGAAATATTAATAAAAATCGCGAGGTCTAAGTTCGCGGCGAACTACTAGTAATAATAATTTTTATTCAAATAACTTAGAGGTATATACAATTAACAAGAAATAAAGGACGTTAATACTCTCTTAACGGGCTTGGAGCAAATTGGCCTAACAGTAAACTCATCTAAGTGTGAATTTTACCCATGCCACTGGTAGGACTCTCCATTGATTCAGAGTAACATATATACCTACTACTACTACAAACGAAACAATTTATCTGTACACACGTCGATGTGTGAGTTTTATACTTAGGGTCGCACCGCAGAATTAATTTAATACTTACCTACTAACGAGTTCGACATATTTACGATTATATCTTTCCATACCGGAAGATTTGCGAACACTATGACGTAAAAAATATTCTGTTTTATATGTATTAAATGTTACAGAAAAGCCGGAAACAGCTACATAATATCACTTCACAAATATTTTTCATTATGTCCATTGTCCATTTCACCATTAGTTCACTTGACTGATTATTACTGAGTCATTTATAATGTAACGCACTAATTTCACTTATTCACTATTGTAATATAGTAATTTGCATATTCGGCGCAAAACTATACGATAATGATATGAATAAATTCAATGGTTACTATTGGTTGACAGTTCTCAAGACAACACACGTCGCGTATTGCGTACGGCTAGTAACTAAACCCTGGTTTGGAGCTGTCAAAGCTCACAAAGTGCGGGGGAGAGGTGCGGGGACGCCAATTTGCGGGAGACGCTGTGAGTTACCATTCTGTTTGACTCTTATGTATTCTGTGCCCATGCGGAGAGGAAGCAAAGGAAAGTATAACATTCTTTGATAATATGGTTCCAAACATTAGAATAATTGACCACAATACGTTTGAACTTTTAGGGGCTCCTATTTTCCCTATAGCCACTCCAGCAGCTTTAAACTCTAAGACGCAAATGCTTAAACGCGTTCAAGAGCATCTTGTTAAACTATCAGCTCACGTCGCGTTAGTACTTTTTAGAGCATGCTTCTCTTTACCAAAGGTAACATATCTAATCCGAACTACCCCAACCTGGCTTTTCCCGAACGCTATTTCTGCTTTTGATAGCACTATAAAAACCATATTAGAAACAATAATCAATGTCACTTTAGACAAACATCAATTTCAACAAGCTGTGCTATCTGTTTGGTACGGTGGTTTAGGCATTAGATGTGCCCAGACTGTGGGGTTACCAGCATTCCTCGCCTCCTCGTATGGTGTTAAAAGGTAACAGTTGTATTATTCCCCTACAGGATGATGCTTTAGAGGCTTGGAGAACTATGTGTCCGAACATACTGCCGCCTGAAAATCTCCATTCTCAGAGGGCATGGGATGATTTAAGTTCCAAACTCTTTTTAAAAGAGCTAACGGAGTCACTTGACGGTTTAAACCTAGCACGAATAAAAGCCGCAACTTGTACAGAGTCAGGCGCCTGGCTCCAAGCATTGCCCTCACCTCAACTAGGCACTCACCTAGATGATAACTCTTTACGGGTTGCAGTCGCCTTGAGGCTAGGTTGTAACGTCTGTGAGCCACACCGTTGCCCATGCGGTACGCACGTTGATGCTAACGGCTACCACGGCCTCAGCTGCTTAAGATGCGCCGGAAGATTCCCTAGACACCATACACTCAATGATATCATCCGCAGAGCCCTAGTGTCGGCAAACGTACCTTGCGTCCTTGAGCCTCCCGGACTTTGCCGCACGGACGGTAAACGTCCAGATGGGCTCACCTTAATACTGTGGGAAAAAGGCAGACTGCCTACTCTGGGACGCCACTTGCGTGAGTACCTTCGCCACGTCCCATTTATCTCGTCAGTCCAGAAAGCAGGATCCGTTGCAGAATGTGCCGCTAAAGCAAAATACGTTAAGTATGCGGAATTAAATCAATACCATTTCATTCCATTCGCTGTCGAAACTGGCGGGCCCTGGTGTGAAGAGGCCAAAAAATTTATCGCACATTTAGGGCGACGCCTGCGTGACAATCGAAGCGATCCTCGCTCCGGAGCATACTTGACGCAACACATTGCCCTCGCCATTCAGCGTGGCAATGCGGCTGGCGTTATGGGTACTTTTGAGCCCGGTATGCTCCGAGGTGGGCTCTTCGATTAGCATTATATAATATAATATTATATTTAATATTTTTATTATTATTCCTTCTTCTGTTTTGTTTTCAATTAACAATACATTAATAATACATAAAAGGTAATTGATCTCCCATACAAGACTGATCAGCCGATCGAGTTTATATGGAAACAAAAATTATTTTTCGTATTTCGATATAGGTACGTATGTTCCTTGGCGAAAGTTGTTCAATATCAATAATATCATGGACTAAGTACACCCTTATTAACATAGTTTCAGTACATTTCGTTAGACGTTATATACTTAAATAGTGGGTGCCCTTCAGGTTAGTTCATCATATAAGTGCAGCATGAATGGTTAGGGCGGGTATCGATCAGCGTCGTCGCCTGGCAACGTGGGCCGGCGTCGCGACGCCAGGCTTCCAGAGATGACTCCATTGTGCATGGCGTTAGCGAATCACATGGGACTGTAGAGCACATTGAATTAGACTCTTATTTTATACTAGTGAGAATATATAGGGTTTAACAAAATATACTGAAACTATTTTAAGGGTGGACTCAGTACATGATACTGAACAACTTTCCCCAAGGAACATATGTCGAAATATGAAAAATATTTTTTGGCCTCCAATACTAATCGACCGATCAGCTGATCCGAGATTGTATGGAAAGCAAAAAAATATTTTTCCTATTTCGATATGTGTTCCTTGGGAAAAGTTGTTCAGTATCATGGACTGAAATCACCCTTAAAATAGTTTCAGTATATTTTGTGAGACGTTATATAAGGTTCTTGTTACAATAATTTAGAGGCCTTATTGATGGGTGGTTCTTCCATGCTGGGTTGGAAGAAGAATCATAGATAGTATCGCTGCTTCTCTTCCTGCGCAGATTGTAAAAGCCGACTGAGGGATTTGGCGAGAAATTGAATGCTGTTAATAGGCGATGGGGCTAGCAAGCCATCACTATTTTGATTCCCTTTTTCCATCTATACATCCGCGCTAAGCGTGGCTTTTGGGCCTAGCTAAGGCTAACTCTAGCCTCTGTCTACCCAGGGTTGGGAGAAATGAAGAATCATATAATGTAACAGCTGCTTCTCTTCCCGCGCAGACCTAAAAACTGATAGAGGGAAGAAGGAGAAAAGAAATGGGTAAGCATCTGAATCATGTTAAAAGATGATGCGGATAGCAAATCATTGACCAAGCGAGCGAAGCGGGTGAGGTCTCTAAATCGAGTTGGGGGCGAAAACACATTGTTTGTATGTATGTAGGTATGTGTGTATGTATGTTTGTACCGCGATAACTGCCGAACCGATATGGTCAGATTTTGATGAAATGGTAGGCATGTAGGAAATATCAATAGAATTTTCAAGTTCGTTGGGCAGCAAGATCGGTTCAGTAGTTTTTGAAATATCAATAAAAACGCGAATAATAATCGCGAGGTCTAAGTTCGCAGCGAACTACTAGTAATTGACCGAGCGAGCAAAGCGAGCGAGGGCTATAATTCAAATTGGGGCGAAAACACATTGTATGTATGTGTGTATGTATGTTTGTTCCGCGATAACTGCCGAACCGATGGTCCGATTTTGATGAAATTTGGTAGGCATGTAGGAAGTATCAATAGAATTTTCAAGTTCATTGGGCATTTAAATCGGTTCCGTAGTTTCTGAAATATTAATAAAAAATCGCCAGGTCTAAGTTCGCGGCGAAGTACTAGTTTAAGTTAATAAATAAATAGATAGGGACAAATCACACTAATTTAGCTAGCCCCAAAGTAAGTTTGAACTTGTATTATGGGATACTAACTTAACGATACTAGTAGTTCGCCGCGAACTTAGACCTCGCGATTTTTTATTAATATTTCAAAAACTACTGAACCGATTTTGATGCCCAACGAACTTGTAAATTCTATTGATATTTCCTATATGCCTACCAAATTTCATCAAAATCGAACCATCGGTTCGGTAGTTATCGTGGAATAAACATACATACATACATACAAACAATGTGTTTTCGCCCCATCTTAAATTATAGCCCACGCTCGTGAACTATATACTATAATAAATACATATACCTATAGATCACCCAAGACCAGGAAAATTATTTAATTGTACATACATTTTAGAAACGCGAGACTCTTTTTATACTATAGACCTCGCGTTTTTTTATTAATATGTATTTCAAAAACTACTAAACCGATTTTGATGCCCAACGAACTTGTAAATTCTATTGATATTTCCTAGATGCCTACCAAATTTCATCAAAATCGGACCATCGTTTCGGCAGTTATCGCGGAACAAACATACATACATACAAACAATGTGTTTTCGCCCCAACTTGAATTATAGCCTTCGCTCGCTCCGCTCGCTCGTTCAATAATAATGACCTTCATTGAGTGAAAGTGTAAGAATAAATGTGATATATTTATCGTACATTGAAAAAAAAAATTGACTTTGATTTTATTTGTATTATCTGTGTGTGTATTAAATTACGTTACTTTTATTTTTCCTTTCCCTTGTTAAAAGTGTGGACCGCGTTTGTTGAAATAAAAGAAAAAAATACATTTAGTAAATTCGGACTCTTTATATATTCTGCCGGATTCAGAGCCTCTCTCTCCTTCAAAAACAGATCAATAATGACGTAACATTGATTAAAATCACGGCATCACGCATGGCCTCTTTGTAATTTGATCGTATTTACTATTCCCTCGCTCACACCGAACGACCGAACAGATAGATCAGTCAAAAAATAGGTGCTCATAGACATGTTCTTTTGTTAACGGGTTGCACGATGTCTCTGCCAAATCGAGCAAACAAAAGCACACACAACATACCTACTGTTAGTTTACGAGCAATCATCAGCCAGAGATCATTTCATTAATTATGTACATACTACGAGTAGAAAAACATAATAAATCAAGCTTTTCCTTTGATCCGGCAGAGGAATATAGTATATATAATAGGACCACTCCAAGTCTTCACGTGGATGTCGTAGAAGGCGACTTAGGGAACACATGTTAAAAAAAGCTTCAGTCAGTGACACCTCTCCAACCAGTCTAGCCAGCGTGAAGAGTATAGGCTAAATCCTCTGGCTAATCTGACTAATATCACAGATTAATAAATAGTTACTACCTAATATTTGGCTCTGGTAGTACAGAGAGAGTTGCTCCTGCAGTAAAGACTTAAGGGTTAACTGGAGGGACGAAATCCCATACAAACGTACTTTCGTTTTAATTTCGAAACCATAAAACTCATCGTATTCAAATTTTTTACAAGCATTAAGATGATAAATATCTAGATCTGTAATTAGTTTTGGTTCGAAAATAATAAACAAAAAAAAAGTTATAGCAACTTAAAATTTGCCTTTTTTATCGACGAAATCGAGTAATATTTAGACGCCTATTACACTTATAATTATATTTTCGATCCTTATGGAAACTAATTATACGACTAGAGTGAAGACTCTAAATTCCAAATAATTTAGTTTTATTTGGGTATGTATCGTATTTATCGAAATAAACGATAACTACGAAAACTACGATTCATGGCCTATAACGACCCGTTTCGCTGGCGTTCAGTGCACTCTCTTTGTCGTACGCGGGGGTGTAGCTCTCACATACGGGGGTCGGGACGGAGCTACATTTTTTAGCGCCCTTTCTCTTTCTCGACAAAATAGCAACACGACGAAGTGCGTCGGTAGGCAACTCGCTGTGGAGTTCGCCCGCGCCTTTAGTACCACCTTAAAAAGACCTGATGATGATGATAATAGAACAAGCCTTACAGTTTTAAGTGTCCATTAAGTGTACACTTAACTATTTGATTGATCTATATGCAAGCGGACCTATAATATGATAAACAAGTTTGTATAGTATAGACAAATTAGGACGCCGTCGAAAATCAGTGGTATTTTTACAAATTTAATTTCCATAGAAAATTTTACCAATATTTTCAACAGAAGCCAAGCATTTATATTTTCTCGCTCTTTAGAAACATCACGATATTCCTCTCGTTCTCAAGGAATATAATTTAATTTATTAGTGAACATTTATTAAAACTGTTTCTGTTCATAATTTTATTTACGGTGGGACTGCCCATTGAGTTAAGTGAATAATGGAGTAGCAACATTGTTGCCAAGGGCTATCATCACGGCTTGATTTATGGCCGCTAATCGTGCTGTTAGCAAATTGTATTGTCGCAAAAAAACGACCTATCTCTCCTTTCCATCGTTTAATCTATGTAGTAATTGCGTATTTTCGGAAAATTCATGTATTCTTAGTAGATATACTTAGTCCCATAACTAAAAAAAATCATGTATTCTTAGTAGGTATACTTAGTCCCATAACTAAAAAAATATTGAAGAAAGCGATTACACGTAAGTACCTCACTGGCACCTAGCGATCGCCATCCAGCCATAATTACGAGTATTATAAAATAAAGTCCCTGGGCATATCTGTATGTCTGTACTCTTTTAACTCTTAGGCTGGGAATACACTATGCTGAATTTAAAATGCTGATTTTATATATATTGCCTGTTATGCAAGGATCGGTCAAAATTGTAGCATTACAAAACCAGCAATGTATATATACCGCAGTCATCTGGTTAAAGTCAGCTAATTGGACGCCTAAGCCGATAGTTGATTAAACTAGAATCACTCAACGTTTAACAACTTGGCGTATTGTAACAATTATAAGTCAGCCTTTTAAACATGACTGACAAAAAAAAATGAAAATTGTTGAACTACTAAACCAGCAATGTATATAAAATCAGCATCTGAATTTCGGCAAATGGATTCTCAGCATTAACTACTGGACCAGTTTTGATGCGTCCTACTAACATGAGCGTTTCTCCGGGTTTACATGTACAATACATACCCGTGCTAAGCCGGGGCGGGCCGCTAGTCCTAATCCCAACTAATATTATAAATGCTAAAGTGAGTTAGTATATTTGTTTGTTTTTAGCGTGAAGAGGTATCTTCACGCTTTATCTCCTGAACTAACCGTCTTGAAAATTCGCATACACATAGTTAGGAGTACTGAGAAGGATATAGGGTACCTTTCATCCCAAAAAAGTAATGTTACCGTGGGATTTGGGATACGCGAACGAAGCCGCGGGCAAAAGCTTGTCAGAAATAAATTTTCGGTGTGATTGCGTCGAGGTTGCGCGGTGCATCAGTGCGGGTTGCAGGTAATTGCATTACCCTGTAATCCTTTTACGGCCCGCTTCAGTCAACGTCTCGACTGGCGCTGGTGTCCGATCGCCAGCTATGTACTAGAACGAGTAGGTAGGCAGCTACAGACACAATAAATATTTATTTAAGTTTATTGCACACAATCTCATATTTGATTGATTACAATGGGTCCAACTCAACGCTATGCATTATCTACCAGTTTGCCTTTGGGACACATAGAGAAGTTGGTAGAAGGGGTGCAAGTTGTAGCACTATTACAATACAACATTCCTACATAATATTACACAATAAATACATATACTTAATATAAATATTATTATTTCAACATAATTTTATTAAATAATACATGAAAAGATTTATAACAATACATACATACATATATATCCACAGAAACATTAAATAAATACCAAGATAGGTAGACAGAGCCATAAGACCCATAGGCCACGTTTACCGTGACGGCGGAAAGATGGAAAAATTAAATCAAAATTTTAATGGGTTGCTAGCTGCATCGCTTATTAAGGCGAAGATATAGGCAAATGGCCTTGAAGTATGAAATAAATTGTTAACTCGTAAATATGGTAATAATTTCCATATTGCTCTTCGTCATGCACTAGATAGCCCTTTAAATTATTTTATGAACTGCCGTTGAAACTATTATTGGTGATCCGTCTAGCTTTAAAACTTGCCGTGGCCACTTTTGGCGGAAGCAAGTTTTAAAGCTAGACGGACTAATGTAAATACTTTCAACGGTGGTTCATAAAATAATTTAAAGGGTTATCTAGTGCATGACGAAGAGCAATATGGAAATTATCTCCATATTTACAAGTTAATAATTTATTTCATGTGAGGGCGCCACTTCAAGGTCATTTGCCTATACCTCCACCTTAACTTGATTGAGATTGAGTCTCAATCGCTTTCTACGTTTTTTTCCTCTCTCCCAGACTAGGATGGAAGGCTCGAGTAGAGTGATATTGACTCTAAGGGTTTATAACCTTAGATAGTAGTTAGTCAATTTACTCTTCAAGCGAACATTGCAAAACCGGGATCCAATTAATTCTCCTAATTTTTTAATTCATAATATTGTTCGACAAAATGTTTTTCTCATATTTTTTGTAGTCATAATCTTCATTCACTTCATTTTTTGGCTTGATAAAACCTTCTTGCCTAGTACACGTGAGTTAGCTATGCATTTGATGTCTAATAGTTATGCATAACGTAGATATCTAATAGATCTTAAAATCCGATCGAAGGAATCAAAATTGATTATACTGGTATATCCCGTATATCAGAGGCAGCTGTTCTAGATAACAATGTCCAATCAACGTTCCACGTAGCACGTGCTGCATTCTCGGCAAATGTCGGCAAAATGTCGGTGGGTGTCGGCGTGATGTCGGCAAAGTGTTGGGGAAAGTGGCATTCAATGCTAATAAACGAATCAGCGCATCTAACAACGCAAATTAAAGAGCAAGAGATAAGAAGCTTGCAACCCATGTGAAATGTAACGCACGGAAATAAAAAACGCTAACGCTATTGCTTCTGGCATAGACGGTTTTTTTGTTGATTTTCGTATGTGTAAGTGGCAAAAACTACTAGTGTTGGCCACTTACATACACGAAAATTAAAAAATTCTAACACTAGTGTCAGAATTTTCAAGCTGCCGAAGGGCATCTGACATAGCTTGACGAATGTCAGTGATGACAGCCGGGACCAACGGCTTTAAGTGCCTACCGAAGCACGGAGGAGCTCGAGAAACTTTTAAGCCACGTCGCCCATTCAAGTGCAGACCACTTTGATGGGTGAACACAGTTTCATAAATCTCCTGCGTACATAAATTCGTGTACATTTCTGCTGCTCATTTTAATTTGTAGCAACAGCTTGTTAGGATGGATCTAGCAGTAGACTCTGTAAAAAGATAGTTTTGACAATCTCTGTTTTACCAAGTGTGACCGTGTTTTAATAAACGTCTTATTGTTTAAAAATACTTTTTCAATAGTCTAAAATCCACAAGAAACTGGTACAAAATTAAAGCTAAAATTTTGACATTGGAATTGTCTTTTCGTTCGCTCCAGTGTAGGCTCCCGTGGTAGGCTCCGATTTCACGAAAAAGTGCGATCCCCTTATATCTCGGAGAGTTGTAAAGATATGATATTTAATTCAGAAAAGGCTCAAAAGACGCGTATATACGAGAGCTGTAAGGTGCAAAAATAATTATTCGAGAAAGTCAAAAACTATAAAAGTGATGGCCGAGATACTAGTGAAAAAAAGTATAATTTTTTTCCGAATTTTTGATTTTGGCGCTCGATATTTTGGAAACGAAGAATAATATCAAATATATGAGAAAAATTCCTCTGGAAAGTTTAGTCAACTACAATTTGAGCCTAAAATAAAGACGATCGGGTTAAGGGTTTGCCCTGTAGCCTAAAAAAGTCAAAAAGTCAGAACGACATTTTTTCGAATTACGTAGATTGATTTCCAATGTGCTCGATAATCGTGTGAGGCACGAAATCTGTTAATTTTTAAGGGGGCTTAATGATCCTCTTACGAATGTTATGCAACGGGAGTGGTCTGAAGTTGTTTGCTACGAATGGCATTAAAGTTATTACAATTTTATAACTACTTATAATAAACATGCTGGTCTTGGAGAAAAGATAAAACTTACAATGTACCAGCTGCTTCTCTTCCAGCGCAGATCGTAGGTGTTTGTTCAAATATTACGTAATCAGGATTTAAGCCATTTTTAACCCCTTCATTCCCCTTGTCAGCAAAATTAGCTCTTAACCTCCTCCTATGATTATGTAAGTACTTATTGTATCCATTTGAAATAGAGTGAACCAAACTTGTATTTATTCCAACGTATCGTAAAAGAAGCATTTATTACAAAAAGACCAAGAAAAGCATTTATAGATCAAGTAAAGGAGAAATTTGACGCCGTGTCGTAAAGGAAGGTCAAAAGGATGGCTCAAGAGATGGGAGACTTCATATGATTTTTTTTGTGCTCCTATACAGGCTGACTTTTTAAACACTGTCTAAATTTTTGGAGCAAGTTCAGTCCATGATACTGAACTACGTTCTATAAAAAAGTTATTAAAAACCGATAAAAATGTTTTATCTTCCCATATAAATCAGCGCTCATACAGGCGGATTTTGTATGGGAGAACGAAAAATTTTTATCGATTTTTAATAACTTTTTTTGTAGAAAGTAGTTCAGTATCATGGACTGAACTTGCTCCAAAAATTTGGACAGTGTTTAAAAAGTCACCCTGTATAATTAACGCGAAAATGCGCCAGCGCCACTTCGCGCCCCTTACTTATAAATTCATAGTAAAATACAAATACCTACAACTTATCAAAAAAAAAAATGGCACGATATCAAAAAAAAAGTCTATCTTACTCTAAAATATGGTATCACATGTTAAGTCCAAAAAAAAATAAAACATGTTACATTTTTAACCTTAGATGACACGTTTAATATCACGGAAAGTTAATGACACTTGTTACTAACTACGCTCTGCTACCAAAAAATGTTGGGCGCAGAGTAGCTAAGATTACGTTCTGGGTACCAAGAGATTTTGTGACTACGCTCTTGGTACGAGTCCGGCAATCTCAACGGCAACAAACAAACACACATACAACCTACGCAGTCTGCTACCACCCTATATTATAAGGTATAGGGAACCTATTAACCTAACTTAACCTAATTATGAGTTGAACTTAATTCTAATTAAATGTAGTTATACTAATTATAAAACTCACCGCCTCCACTGCGGTCCTCAGGCAGCCTCGCCTGGCCTTCGCGTCGATCCCGTGGTCCTCCTCAGGGATGCGACGGCCTCAGGTCTCTTCATAGACCCAAGGTCAGTGGTGCAGAAGAATTGGGTCCCTACAATAACCTAACATGAGCTCATGTACTTGCCCCAAGATGAATACGTATTATTTTTGTATCCATTACACCACTGCCACAACACAATAATTTTCTGGTTCTTCTTTCGATAATTCACAGTTGTTCACTCACAGTGTCACAAACCAACAACTTTCAAAGCGCATGGCACTCGGTTCACAATTGTCACACAAATCAATGTTCTTTACGTAATACAAACAATTTCGGCTCCCCGCCGTTCAAATGAATTGGCCACCAAATAATTACCGACGATTCTCCACGAAACTTTCGATTTTATATATCAAAATTACAAACTTAATGCTTCTAAAGCACGCGACTAGGATGCCACACCCAGTCAGACCTTTTTCTTCACAATTTTTACTGGAATGACAAGTTGAGACTTTGACATAAAGACAATGATTATTTTTCTGGTCGGGCAAAGACAATCCGCGCACGGGAAATCGATGAATCGATAATCTTGTTCGTTTTTGCGGAGATCACACGCAGATGGCGCTAGTCTCCTAACAAAGCACTTTTATTCAAAACAACACTTTTGATAATAGTTATTTTGAATAAAAACTTTCATAAATCATGTTTTTTTTAACCAAAAACCAATCTATGCACCTGCCTGAAATTAAAATTTCATCCACACCACTTGAATAGTTAGCAATCAACCACTGTACGTTTTAAGGAGAAGATATAGGCAAATGACCTTGAAGTGGCGCCCTCATTTGAAATAAATTGTTAACTCGTAAATATGGAGATAATTTCCATATTACTCTTCGTCATGCACTAGATAGCCCTTTAAATTATTTTATAAACCACCGTTGAAAGTATTTACATTAGTCCGTCTAGCTTTAAAACTCGCCTCCGCCAAAAGTGGCCACGGCAAGTTTTAAAGCTAGACGGATCACCAATAATAGTTTTAACGGCAGTTCATAAAATAATTTAAAGGGCTATCTAGTGCATGACGTAGAGCAATATGGAAATTATCACCATATTTACGAGTTAACAATTTATTTCACACTTCAAGGCCATTTGCCTATATCTTCGCCTTAAGAGGAACTTTCAGCCACGTACGACCGAACTGTGGAATCAACTTCCTGCAGCTTATCCCTATAACATAAAATAATAATAATAATATGACCTGTATTTTTATTAGGTAATAATTTTTCTAGTCTTTTTGCTGAGCATTTAATTTAATTGATCACTCGGTAAATTATGAAAGTGTGCGTAACATAATGTTAATATCTTGTCTGAAAACTAAACACTTCATTGGTTTATCTACGGGCGGAAATCGTAAATGACGCCAGCGCGCATTCTAACGGATGAACGGCCTTTATTTAAAAAGAAAAATTCCACAAGATTTCTTTTGGAATTTTTCTTTTTAAATCCGCCGCATCATTTGGAAGTTGTTAGCTTTGCAAAGTAAACAGTTTTCCGCCGGGAATCGATTTGAAATGGCGGATTAAAGAAAGTTAAATAATGTCGCGAGGTAGCGAGGTAAGAATGAAATGTATTATTATAACTCTCCCTACAGCAAAGGATTTTAATTTTTGAGATTAATTTCAAAGGAACATTGTAGGATGTAGAAAAATATTTTCTCGTATTTTGATATAACTTTGTGTCTCTTGGCGAAAATACGTAAGTATAATTCTCTTTCATCTCATCTATTCGAAAAACTATGTTTTTATCCCTAAATTGTAGGACTCATCTCATTGACGACCTCCGTGGCGTAACCGTTATTAGACCGCTAGACCGCTAATCCGGAGGTTCGGGGTTCGATCCCAAGCCAGGGCAAGTTGGAAAATGGCCTTTTTCAAATTGTCCTGGGTCTTGGGTGTTTATCTATATATGTATTTATCATAAAATATTGTATCGTTGAGTTAGTATCCCATAACACAAGTTTAAAAAATTTACTTTGGGGCTAGCTTAATCAGTGTGATTTGTCCCTATATATTTATTTATTTGTTATTACCGCGAGATTAAAAAATGAATAAGAAAAGCAAAAGATGAAAAATATTTGATAACTGAACACGAATGTAATCTATAATAGTTACCTATAGAAACTAAAATGATGTTAGCAGTCCAGCACTAAAAAGTTCTATAAAATATTGGCGTCATCATTTCTCTTTGGAATACATATATATTGTATTTTTTTCTTTTTAAAACTGGTTTTGGTTTTGTAAAGTGTAAATTTTTAGGCAAAGACGCGTGCCTAGGCTATTTTTAATAAACATAAATTCTCAACAAGTCAAGGGTCAACTGTTTTGTCTCTCAGCTGATAAGAAAATGAATAATGTCTGATAATAGCCGACAGCAAACTAGGTGCCCGGGTTAAACTATCTCGATGTTATAGTGTGGTTGGAATTTGTTGATATTTGTATTATTGAGATACTCGTATAGAGGAACAACGTGATGGGTTTAAAATTATTATAGAAAGGAGGCGTAAGATAAATGTTTTTTTTTTATTTGGCTTTATTCTTTATTGAATAATATTATAGTAGAAAGTGATTTCATCATCCGATCACAAGAGCTCTAAAGATTTGTGTGAGACATACTTTTTTTGACGTACGTCAATAGGGATGATGTCTGGGTCAGAAAAGTGTTATTCTAATTTGTCCGTTTGTTAGATTACTCAAAAAGAATGCACCCATATTTTTCAGTTTATTAAAAAAAAAATCACAAAGATACAGAGTATCTAAGTTCCAGAGTGGGGGCTTGTCACGTCACCGATGTGTAAAAATCGTACGAAAGCGTGACGTCATGCAAAATTTAAATGCGCTGTATCTTCGTTTTTTATTGTTTCTCAGAAAAAAGAAAAAATATGTGTACAATATCTGTGAATAATCTAACCGATTGACCAAAAAAAATTTTCAGTCATCAGGCCTGTTCTTTCCATAGAGACTACGCTACAAAAAACGAAATCATCTGAACCTTGTCACAAAAATTTTCGCAAAGGAAAATTCTTCCAAAAAAAGAAAGTTCTTTCTGGTAGCAAAACTTTGTGGTAATGTACCACAAAGTTTTGCTTAATCGTCCCTAAGCTAATTTTGGCTTTATGTCATCTATGCTATCCGTACCGATCGATCTACACACAGCCTTGTTCTGAACAAGCTGTGCTCGCATGTAGTTTTTCCACGTGACTGCCCCGGTTGCGGGCCAACGGAAAATACAAAATACACGAAAAAATGTTGCCTGCCACCCGCCATTTTTTATTACCGAATATTCCGAACTTAAATTAAAAATTTCAAGTTCTTAATTTGAACATTTTTCAGAGTTTTAATTAGTCTTTGCCACTTTAACTTGTTAGAGTGAATTAATTAAAACCTGCCAGTATATTTCGTTAGATTCTTTTATATACCACGACACAACGATAGGTTCATTCACACATACTGCCAAATTGCGTCAAGTTAGTACATGATTTTGATATTATTCCCCAAGAAGGATAAGATGAAATATGAAGTGTTTGTATAGGAATAGATTTTTCTTAGGCTCAACTTACATTGCCGCGGAAAGGAAGCGAATTTTTAAAACTCTAACTCAAACTATTAAACCCTATAACAATATAGTAATTTATAAAATTGTGTCAACAAAAAGAACTTTCGCGGAATACGCCGGAATTCCCGCAAAGTTTCTTATTTCATGCTAATTTGTTCTATATTCTACTAGATTATAGAAGTCTTTATCCTTTGTGCGTTTCTTAAAATTCGTCTCGTTTATTATCTTCTTTCAGGTAAATAGTTCGATATCACTAAAAATGTTTATAAAATGTATAGTCGTGTTCCAATCCAAGTACACAAGCAAGTATCAATCCAAACACCTGAAAGCACTAACTGCATCATGATGTAGCACGTGCTCTCGAATTTGTCTATGATTCCATTTCCCATGCAGTTGACTGCGATTGCCGGCGTCACACAAAATACTGACACTGCAGAAGGAGTCAGGATAGCTTATTACTTTAGACATGCAATTCTTGTAAAGATATAATAAGGATAAAATCTAGTTAGGTTTAATTTTTAGAGATCCTCGTGTCATTGGATTTTGTCATCGTCCAGATACTTAGAATGTATATCCTATACATACTGAAGAAATGTTTTTTTTTTCTGTGCGCGAAATAGAGCAAGTCTATGGTACGGAAAATAAAATTTCGTCTGTCCAGGATCATCATCATCAGGTCTTTTTTAGCCTCCACTACAGGAGCACGACCCTCTCTGTTCTACCAGAGCTATACTTGGCCAGAGCAGCCAGAGGATTTGGCCTACATTCTCCACGCTGGCCAGACGGGTTAGAGAGGTCTCATTGATGTTTAAAGCTTTGTTTAACTTGTGTTTCCTAAGTTGCCTTCTACGATATCCACGGGAAGACTTGGCGTGGTCCTATTCTACTCTGCCGAGGACCACACGTCTTTCCATACCATATATTTATTTGGAACAATTATCAGTATTAGGGAGTGAACTTTTAGAGAAAGTACACAGGATAATTAATTCAGTGCGCTTTCGTTTTAACTTTCATGTCTTTACAACCGAGACTATAGGTACGTGTGTGAAGATTAAGAAAAAAAGCGGCCAAGTGCGAGTCGGACTCGCCCATGAAGGGTTCCGTAGCAGCAAATAACATAATATAAAAGTTCTAAAGGTCAATTGCGGTTTACGATTTATGACTAATTATAACTATAGATAACTATTATATTATGATTATGATTTATAACTATAGATAGATATATAAATCGATACCGAGACCGCTATAGTTTTAATTGAAATAACATACTTTGAGGTATATACCACATTTTTTTCAGAATTATTTTAGTAATACGTATTTCAAAAGTTACGGTGGGTGGACACCTCAAATTTTAACTTTGTATTAGATTATCTCAAGACTGGGGGAAGATCTACATAGTTTTAAAGCAGTTTTTGTTGCATTTTGAAAGACCTTTTCAACGATACCTCACACGTTGGGGTTAGTTCAATTTAATTTTTTAAATTCACTTTTCGTTGTATGGGACCCCTCCCAGGGCTGAAAAAAAAAACATTTTTTCATAATTTTAAAAATCAACTTTTGGAACTTTAATATCTATCTCCCCACCAATTTTCGTGACAATCGGTGCAGTAGCGGCGGAGTACGAGCCCGGACGGACAGACAGACGGACGGACGGACATGACGAAACCATAAGGGTTCCTTGTGGACTACGGAACCCTAAAAAAGAAGTGTAATATAGTTTGCTATATTTCTCAAAACTAACAACATGCGCCGCGTAGCTAGCAGCAAGGCGGTGATCCCACTGCACCACGCACCGTCGCCATTGTATGCAAGTATCTCAGTTTGTATAGAAAACACGCCTAGTCCAACACACTGAAAATGCGTCAACGCGCGGGAGTGTCAGTGTGTTGAACCGCGTTTCGCGACGGTGCGCGGTGCAGTAGGTTCACAGCCTAACACAATTCTTAAGTCTGAAGTGATCCACTTTCTTTCTTTCTATATTTTTAACGTCAGCAGTAGAGGCAGTAACGTCGCGATTGGGGAAATTATTTCCATTTCCGCTTTTCGTATGCCAACATTGGGGACTAATCATTCGCAAAGGGGCAGAATTCACACCTTACCTTTATGGAACTTGTTATATGGAAGATGTGCAAATATCACTTTGTTGCTGTCAACGAAACTGGAGATTGGAAACTATTTATTTTGTTGCAAGTCCCTATTCCATTAGCCGTGTGGTTCCCGGCAGAGTAGAATAGAACTCAAAGTCTTCCCGTGGATGTCATAGAAGGCGATTTAGGAAATACAAGCTAAAACCAAGCTTATAAAAATCAATGAGACCTCTCCAAACCGTCTGGCCAGCGTGGAGAGTGTCAAAGAGTCAGTTCCTACGGTTTCCCGTTCCGCTCGGTGCCCTCCACTAATTCATGGTCCTATACCTTAATACCTTCTTCTCTGAACACTTTTACTCTTTTCTCGGTCGGTTCCTCTATAATAAACTCAACCGTCAACTGAATTTGCATAAACATACAAAATTTCGCTGTAAAAAGATAGTCACTAATTTCTTACAAGATCTTTCCTACCTTGACACCGAAAATCTGATAATACCAATCCGCTAGTCTTTAACACACCAACTGAGATACTTTTCTTCTTCTACGTCAAAATTGATTATTTAACATAACACATCATAATTAGGTTTTCTTTTTTGTTTTTAGGTAAATTTGCATGTACACTGGCACTTGCAACTTGTGCGAGCGCACATACTAAGTACATTAGTAAATAATAGACTTAATTGTTTGATGTTGTTGTATATTTTTTTGTTTATTTTTTTTCCTCTCGCTTTTTGTCTTTTGTCTTAATCACGACAAAAAAAACTAGTTAAGTTACACTAATTACACTGTTAGGCTGCTTAGCTCCTGGGGGGAGAGGCTAGTGTACTGAGGTTGTAACCTCCTGCCTGTAGGCTCTGCTTAGTTCAGACACAATCTTAGACTAATTTGTGACATCTTTTGTCTTTATAGTTTTAAGTAGGTATGTAGATTGTGGAGAAAAATAAAGAAATTTTGTTTGTTTGATTGTTTATAATGTTCAAACTAAATTTGAGCTTAAAAAGTCGTCGCGCGTCAAGCGGTGAATTCTCGCGAAGTCGCCAGAAGACGCTGGATCGTCATCCAGCGTCTTCTGGCGACTTCGCGAGAATTTATGTCAATTGTATAATGTTCAAACGGCGTCCCGTTTGAACATTATACGATTGACATAAAGTTCATTATGCTATGTCCGATTTCGGCGAATCGCTGCGACTCTGCCGCAATGTAAATTGAGCCGAGGATACTTACTTACTTCTTACTTCTCCCGAGGACTTCTTTTCCGCAATTTGGTCCATAAATTGAGCCGAGAATATTAAGCCTAAGAAATTAATAAAGGTGGAGCTTCTCATTTCGAATGTATTTGTATATTTTTTATGTATGTTTACTATATTTTTTTTTTAAATTTTAATTGGTATTTCGTGTTGGTCGCATTGTCACCAGCTGAAGATCTGATGATGGAATCCCCAAGTAATCGAGGGAACTCCCCAAATATTCTAGGCACACATAAAGTGATTTTGATAATTTTGCCAGTAAATCAAGCATTTGCATTCTTAAAGTGCGATTTGGTGGAACTAATAAAGAAGACCAGAAATTAAAGTTCTTTTTAGGGTTCCGTACAAAAAATAAAAAAACGGAACCCTTATAGGATCACTCGTGCGTCTGTCTGTCCGTCCGTCTGTCACAGCCAATTTGCTCCGAATCTACTGGACCGAATCAGGTGAAATTTGGTAGAATGTTGTAATCCTATGACCCAAACACATATGTGCAAAGTAAATAAATATTTTTTTTTAATTAGGGTCATTTTCGGGGGACAAATTAGGAAATTAAAAAAAATGTGTTACAAACCTTACTGTGTCATATATCAAATGAAAGGGCTCGATATGAGGATCTCAAATATATTTTTGTTATTATTTTAAAATGAATAGTTTTGATTTTATTCATGAAAGAAGACGAAAATTGACCATGCCCCCCCTGATCTCCAAAACTACTGAGCCTAAAAGTCTGAAAAAATACAAAATATAGTTCATTGCTTGTAGATTACAGGAAAACCTATAAGAATTCAATCAATTGTACGGAACCCTCTCCACGCGAGTTTAACTCGCACTTGGCCGGTTTATTTTATATTATTCTTTTTTATTTTTTAGGTACTTAAGTTGTACATAGTATATTTGTATATGTATAGTTTTCTTTTAATTAACTTAAGTTTGGCAAGCTCCAAGGCTGGCGTAGCTGCAGCCTCTGTGGAAACCCTAAAACGGCGCAAATATGAGTGCCTAGGGAACGGCTTCATATTTGAGCGATTTGGGGTTGAGACGTTGGGTCCATGGGGTCCATCAACTCATAAACTTTTAAGTTTTTTAATTAACAGTTGGTTGGGTGACCAAAGCGCTGGCAATGGCAATTACGAATGTTGCCAACTAGCGCAGCGTGGCAATGCTGCCATCCTTTACCGCAGGGCAATGATCTGCACGACGTGTTTTATTTGTAAGTTTTAAATATTTTAGATTTTTTTTTTATAGTTTTTAGGTTCTACTTTTAAAATTTACTTAGAATAATTTACTTTTAATTAGTAATTATTTTAGCTTATAGTTTCTTTTAATTTACTTAAGCTTTAATTTAATTTTCTTTTTATTGTTATTAAGAAAATTAAATAAAATAGGTAGCTTACAGTTAGATAACTGTAAGTGGTATTCCATAAGTTAAGTATCCATTCCTTGGCTGAAACTATAAAGTTCATCGCAAATCTCTTTTACCTTGTTAAGTAATCCGGAGTTTGAGGTTTTATCGCCTCTGCATGTCTAAAGCCGCCTATCTCGCGAGGTAAGCACGCAGTGTGGTTTAAAACGGATTATTCCGAGTAAATTGTGAAGGTTATCTAAGCATAATAGAATTTATATGATACTTGTAAACCTAAATTATATAACGTCCAACAAAATATACTGAAACTATTTTAAGGGTGAATTCAGTCCAATTTTTGGCTTTTTGACTTTCCATTCAAACGCGGATCAGCTGATCGGTGAACTTGTATGGGAGACCAAAATTTATTTTTTATATATTCTTGCTAATTTATTCTATATTCAAGCATTTAATACATTAATTTTTAGTATGATAATTTATTATAACTGAACTAAATTAAAACTAAACAAACTAAAATAACATATTACTAACTTTCCTAAAAATATTTAAAAATATCTTTATATATAATTATTTAATTTATAATATAATATATTAATTTATTATAATAAAGAAATAAATGGAAATATATCAAATATATGATAATTCATATATTTGATATATTTCCATAAACTTAGAATGTGAGTAACATTCTAAGTTTTTTCGTTTCTCCCAGAGCATGCAAGAGATGTGATTAATATGTATGTATTTTTAAGCTTTCTATACAATTCTGTTAAAAAAATATACGATTTTAAGTATATACAAATCGTTCATGGCATTTTGCGTATGAGGGTTCAGTTTTTTAACGCTGTTTTACGAAACCGAGCTGTAATGCCAAACACACAGATTAAATATAGGTCCAGATACTATATACGCCACCCAAAAGTGACGCCAGTCAAAAGACACCAAAATTGGTGTCTTAGTTCTTAGCCCCGCCCACAGCTTGTCATTACGCTATGGAAGTTCACGGCGTCACTACGTTCAGAGCGTGGAATATTTTTACCGTCTCTTATTATTGAGTCGACAAATCGTATGATTTGGAGAACAGTTTTTTGTATGTATGTTTACTTGTACGTTTTGCTATGTATGTTTGTGTAAGATATTAACGTTAACATTTTTATATTGCGCTAAGAAAAAGTTATAATATATCGGTAAGTAGGTATGTATTGATGAAATTTTGAAGTGGCCGTTTTAAGTATGAGTTAGTTATTGAAGATAAAAAGTTAGTCGTTATAATGTTTTTTACAAATAACATTTATTTTTACCCGACTGCGCCAGAAGGAGGGTTATATTTATCGAGTGTATGTATATGTATTTATTGGCACGCTCTACAGCCTAAACGGCTTGGAGGATTTTAGCTTGTGAGGTGTCATTACATTTGTCTTAACTCAACTTAAGAGTGACATTAGATATATTAAAAATTTTAAAAATACAATATGGCGGATTTTTGGCTCTAAATGACATATATTTTTTATTTTAAATATTTTTTCGTTGAAAACCAATCAAGTGGTTTATCAAAAGAAACGATTTTATATAAGGATTACAAAAATATTTATCTTATACGTTTTAATGTAATTTGTAATGAAAAATACTAAAAACAACATACAGGCTGACTTTTAAACCACCAGCCAAATTTCTGGAGCAAGTTCAGTCCATGATACTGAACTACTTTCCATTAAAACAATTAACGAAAAACTAAAATAAAAATTCGCCTTATATACAAATCAGCGCTCAGTCAAACGGATTTTCTATGGGAGGACGAAAAAATTTTCATCGATTTTTAATAACTTTTTTTATAGAAAGCAGTTCAATATCATGGACTGAACTTGCTCCAAAAATTTGGCTGGTGGTTTAAAAGTCAGCCTGTATAATCACACTGATGCTGTATCAAGCAATAGGGTTTTTTTAAAATAATTACTTGTTTCTGTAAACTTCCTACTGATCCAGTCATTGGACTGAAATAATAAGACGAAAAATGAATTCTGGTGGAAGTGGCAGCCTAAAGAAAGGACGTTTTCAGCTAACTTTCGTATCCAGGACACATACACAACAAAGAGTGGTCGTCAAACAATCGCTCAGGGGCTGTGCCTACAAAGGTATTTTATGGATTTTTAAAGACTCAAATATATAATGTTGATTTGATACGTGTTTTTTTCTTTTACCTATTTTAATATATAATTTTTGTTCACCTACATACACAATAAAGCTTAGGGGATAGGTGTCGTCCACATATTACGTCACGCAAAATTTATGGACGTATCACGCTTTTTCCGATCCCTATAACACGTACCGACACGTTTGGCATGACTCCCCCTCCCCCTATCACTGTAACGTAATATGTGAATGGCCCTTACGAGGTTTAATTTTATACACTTATTTATAATTTGTCAATATGAATAAGAACACGTAAAAAAATCTCCCACATTCTGGGGTAATTTTCTTACGCTGGGAACAATTTACTTCACACACAAGAACAGTAATGATAGTAATACACACGTAGTGGGCGGTGCTCACGCACACGCATATCACAAAATGGCTTCACTTTGAACGTAGCGTTTTGTTTGAAACGCTCAATCTAGATTAATCTAAGGCCAAACAGCTAGAGGTTTAATGAATTAGCGGATTATGCCATTCAACTGCGACATATACATTATGTTCTTTTATCAAATAAGAATGTGTCCAATTTCATTGGTGTGCAATTTGCAACCGCTGTGGAAGCGGGCATCCGGTGCAAAGTGCAATGCAACGTGACACTTGAAACTTATGTGAGGTCGGCATGTTTACTGTAGCCACTGTATTGTATAGTGCAGTAATTTTCAGGATTTTTTTCAATTTGATAAAATTATTATGTAGGTTTTGATGTGGATTTCAACCCAAATAATATCATTTCTTACCTTTCATAGAATTTTTGCCTGTACTACAGATAAGTATCTTCTTCGTCTGAGCGCATTTCCGGTTGCATCCTCAGCTGTGCTGCTTCGGAGCCCGGGGTGCGCTTTCCTGCTTTTTCTTCTCCAAATATGATATGCATGTCAATGATCACCCAAGGATGCCAAAGACCTTGTAAAATGGAGAAGAAATAGCCGGAACACTTTCAATGATTTGGCTATAGTTTTACAACCGGCCGCCGCCCGACGTTAGCCCTCCTTGGGAATGCAATTGTAGCACGAGATGTTTGTGCTTAGTCCTTTAGTCGCCTCTTACGACATCCACAGGAAGAGATGGAGTACTGCAGATAAGTATATCTGAAAATAATGTTATTTATTTGAAAGTCCCAATAATGTTGAACAACAAGAATACTGAACGATTCCGTCACAATACCGAAGTCCCGTGTGAAAGTTCAGCTGTGCGGGTTACGCGTCGTTTACTTCGGAATAAGAGGAATCTGAACGTTTGTTAAACGCTTTTCAAATAGTTAGTATTTTTTTGTAGAATACCCTTTATTCTGGTCTGGAATTCAAGATAAAGATACAATATCACGTCTTTATCCCTAATGGGGTAGACAGAGCCTTAGGCGGTAAGGCCCAGGCCACGTTTAGCGTGATGGTGGGCATGAAGGTGGAATAGCGAAATCATAATAGAAATGGGTTGCTAACCGTATCGCCTATTCATATGATTCAGATTCTCCCCCATTCCCTTGATCGGCTTTTACGATCTGCACGGGAAGAGAAGCAGCTGGTACATTCTGTTTTTTCTTTTCTCCCAGACCAGCAAGGAAGAAAGTAAAATATAGCAATTGTATCTTTTCTATCTCTCAAGTAGGTAGGTGCTTACTGACATTCTCAAAAGAACATCTAACTGGCTAAACGGGCACAATTTAGAAATAAACTATTTAAAAACAAAATTAATGGTCTTCCACCCGTACCAAAAACCACCATTATAGGTTACAATGAGCTTCAATGGGATCGACTTAGAGGTAGTAAATGAATTTACTCTGCTAGGCATTGACATAGATAATCACATAAGTTGGAAGTCTCATATACAAAAACTACGCGCGAAATTATCTAAGTTTGCATATGCGCTTAGAGAGGTAAAAAAATCCACAGACATTGAAAGCTATTAATTGTCACTTACTACGCCTACGCCTACTCATGGCTAAGTTATGGTACACTTTTGTGGGGCAACGGAACTGATAGCGATAGAGTCTTTACCATGCAAAAAAGATTGTTGCGGATACAAAAAAAAAAGAAGATGCAATTAAAAAAAAAGAGACAGCTGCAAACCTTATTTTAAAAGACTCAAAATTTTAACTCTGCCAAGCATTTACATCCTACAAGCATGCAAATTTGTCCGAATATATCCTGTATTTTTCAATAAACGAAAAGATATAGTTACAAAATATGCCCTCAGACATCAAAATAGGCTACAACTACCCACTTTGCGTCTCGAGCTTCACTCATCTAGCCCTCTCGTCATGTCTATTAAGCTCTACGAAAAACTCCCAACCGCCCTAAAAATATAGAAAATAATAAAACGTTTCTACACCAACTCAAAGAGCTATTGACTAATAAATGCTATTACACAATTAAGGAATATCTGGATGACAAAATTACACCGTATTAGGTAATAATGACTCTTGACATATTAACAAATTTTGACATCTATTAACATACTAATGAATAAACTTATATATAATGCGACGTATAAAATATAATGAGAATAAATAATGTTACGAAACTGGGGTTCGGTATTTGGAGAAAAACGCCAAACTTCGTATGAGGAATTTATTCACTACGGAACCCTAAGATAACACGTGAAGACGGTCTTCCAAACGTCCAAGGTCCAAGTCGTGTAGCAGCTGAGGTCCAGGTATATTGCCAAGGTAGTCACAGGTACTTCCACTTGTCGCACTAAGGTAGGTTTTCTTCGCTTCGAAGTGATCGCTTTGATAGCTCGTATTGAACTGCCGTGGCGCACCCAACGTTCCCTATTTATATGCGCCATCGAATAGGTCCACATTAATCTCGAATATTCTACATAGTTGACGAATGTGTTTCGAAGCATCCAGGCGCCGGGTATGTGTGTGAGTGTAACATGGTTAAGCAACTCTAGACTTCATGACACAAGACATATGGGCCAATTTGGCTTGCACCATTCTATTGTAGTATTCGTTCGCGAATATTGTTCGGGAAGATTCTATCTCGTTCGCGACAATAACATAGATTTGACAAAAATATGGCCCTTCTCCCATTGCAGCGCCCGTTAGGGTTCTTAATTGGTACTTATTTTGTTAACAAAGACCTGTATAATACATTAAGGAAGCCATAAATGATTTGATTTGATTTGCTTACTTTCAGACCAATGTTAGACTGAAGGCGTCTTCTAATGAAGAGATGATATGGGCACATAAGCACTACGCTGCACCTATAACTTCCATGCTGGCCAAGCTGCTTCTATTCCCACGCTGATCGTAGAAGGCGAAAATGTAAATCATATCAATAGGCGATGCGGCTAGCTACCTCCCTTAGTCGCCTCTTAGGACTTCCATGGGAGGAGGAAAGCGGTGGCAACAAATCGTATTCTAATCTGCCAAAGAATTAATCAAATAAAAAAAATTGGTTGTCTGTAAAGTCGGTATACGGACGGTAGTTTGACGTGACAACGTCAAACATTCTCTCTCTCTCGTTCGTGCCGCGCTCTCGCTGCGGAACGCGACAATGAGCGTAACGGGACAATGATAATAATTACATTTTCCAAGAAATACAGGGTGATCTGGTGGTGAAATATCGGACACACATTTTTTGACAAATGACATGATTTTACTGTTTTATTATATGTATGATGATAACGTAGGTACACGCATAGTGCACTGCAGACTGCGTCAAACGGAAGTCGGCGCGACTGGCACTTGCAGCTTCCGGTTGACGAACGGGAAAGGCATCCTTCTCGCAAGTCACGTAGACCAAATAAGACTTATTAGCCGCAGCTAAAATCTTAGAAAATACTAAGATTTAGGTCAGATCAACTTTTACGATTTGCACGGGAAGAAAAGTAGCTGGAAAATCCACGTTTTTGTTTTCTCCCAGACCAGCAAGAAAGCAAACGGCAGAAAATTCAAAATTAAAAAATAAAGGTTTTCTTTCAAACTATCGCGCTTTGAACACATGATTTATATGTATATATATATAACGGGACTTAGCACGAACCTTTTTTTTATTGTTATATTAAAAAAAGGGTCATGCTAAGTCCCGTTATATAGGTATATATAAATCATTAAAAAATAAAATCAATAAATAAGCACGTCAAAAGTGGTTAATGATTCTTTTAAAAAAAGTCGAGAAAAAATTAGAAATAACCCGACTTTGACCCCGCCGCTGTAATTGAATACAAACTTCTTGTAGGCTATATAAACTATGTGATAGCGAAGTCACGCACGAAGAAATAAGTTATTTGAAAGGAAACGGAGCTACGAACAATAATTCTCATTTCGATGAAACGAAGATACCATTTAAAATTTGGTCTCCACTATCCCCTAGATAACCTTTCAAACGGTGAAATGGTAGCATAAGTGGCGCCTTCATTTGAAATAAATTGTTTAAAACTAAATATGGTGTTATTTAAAAATTTTATTTGCATCAATGTCTAAAAAGACCTTTAAACTATTTTATGAATAACCTTTAAAATTATTACTAATAGTCCGTCTAGTTTTAAAACGAAACGTTTTAAATACCAATATTACTTTCAAAGGTTATTCATAAAATAGTGTAAAGCTTTTCTTCGCACATTTGCGAAAAACGGCCACTTTTGGCAGCACTGGACCGCGAAAAATTCATATATTATTGAATGCTTAAAATAGCAAGATAATGGTTTAAAAATTAAATCAAAGAAATCCTTTTACTTATTATTAGTATTATAAATTCGAAAAAAAATTATTCCAGTTTCAAGTTCTGCACGATTCTTTACCGCAGTATACAAAATTTCAGACCTCTACGAGTTCCCAGTGAGACGATACGAAGGACATCAGTTTTTTTACTAAAATCCAGACGCCATCGTGGATTCCAAAAAATTGACAAATTTGGATTTTGGGACCCAAAATACGCCTAGATATCGATTTTCATCCAAATCGTAAGCAGTCAACTTTTGGCAGCCATCTTGGATTTCCAAAAATTAAAAAAAAAGCAAGCCTTGATGTGGATAGCTCGGCCTCGCCCTTCGGGCTCGCGTCACTCCTCCTGTGGCTTTGCTCCACCAAGTTACTTAGGGGGCGCTTTTATCAAATTTGTAAAGGGGGGGGGGGGGGGGATTTTTTTTCGAAAATTAAAAAAAAAAATGTTCTACCGTTTAGTACACCTTTCATTTTGTCTATGGGGCCAAATCTCCAAGTGCTACCGTTTAGCCAGGCTGTACCCTTTCCACGTCAGATTTCTTCAAGTTTCAGATTTTTCTGGTACTCTATTCCCCACCTCCTATACATTCCAATAAAAGTCATTCTCACAGTCATCCGGGAACAGGTTTTACAACTACATATGTCAATGAGTGAGGCTTTATGTAATAGTAGATATTAAAATAAAATAATAATATAAATAATATATTACTTGGACCCTGAAATCTGTTCGGAGACAGTTGTGTAAAAAAATATTATTATAAAAAACTACAATCCGGGAAATTATTTTTGATTATACTGGCAACACTCACAAAATGGACTCGCCCTTTTGTATGACATTTACATTAAATGAAAAATATTGAATAATTAAATAAATTGTTTATTGAATTCGGTACTTACAGATGAAATGTAATCCCATGCTGTCTACTCTAAAGTCCGACAGGATTTTTGCACGTGGGGACAGCATAACGCGAAATTTCGACGGTTTCCAGACGTTCACACGGTTGTCGTCCATAGACTAACTGCTCGCGTTAAAGTCATACTATCATGATGGATTCTGTAGTATACTCGTATATATTCTAAGACCTATACCTACCTATTATTTGGCAAAAAAATTATAAGGTAATAAAAATAAAACTAAACGATTATTCTCGCCCACTCATAGATTTCGTAGCCCGACTCTTTCCAACTAGGGTTGCCAGGTCGCCAAACCTAATAGCCGGACAGACCAGCCAGTTTGGCTGGACATTTGGGTAAAAAGGCCGGATACAAGATTTTGTGTTTTAGTATTACAAATAGGAGTGTTAGCACGCCCGATCCAATAATTATTGTAAATTTCCCAACATTGTACGATACAAAAATTATATATAACATCAAGCTTTTCATTATTACCGATTTGGGAGTGACAGACAGTCGACTCGCCTGCGCTCGGCCACGCTCGGCGCTCGATCGTTTGCAAAATTTAAAAAGCCTAACAAAAGCCGGACAAGCCGAACACCGTATATTTTGGCCGGACACGCAATTAAAAACCTAACTATGTCCGGTTTTATCCGGACGCCTGGCAACGCTATTTCCAACCAATCTTTGCAATCTAAACATTATTTTTTGCACACTAATGTCAAAAACCCCTCAGCAAGAACGAGAAAAGTGATAAAAAATCACGTCAGCATTGTTTCCATTTTAGACTAAGAGCCGAGGTCCGCCAGACCTTACTTATTTTGTCAATAACAATTTGTGTTCGATTAAGTAGTGTTAGTGAGTACTTTCGCGTGTTAACGCATACTCGCTAGTTTGAAAACAGGGCCAATTTACTGGTACAAGGGACCAAAGGTTCGTGCTAAGTCTCGTTTATACATATACATACATCATCAGTGAGGTCTGGCGGGCCTAGGCTCTCGGTCTAAATAGTACTTAGGTAGGTCGCAGGACTGGAATAACGAAATTGTTTACCGGAGTGCAGGGCTAAAAGGTGATGGAACTGATGGAAAACAGCTTTTTGCTGGAGAAATGCGCTGGTTTCTTGTAAACACTTTTAGTAAATCGTGGCTATGAATTTTTGCATCTTATTAAAAATTGCGATCCAGTATGCCATGCATAGTAAGGGGGCTAAAAACGTGGCTGCATTCCCCTGACCATGGTCACGATTTCTCGTAACAGGATAAGTTAATCTTTCTTTTGGGGTTTTTGGCGGGAAGTCAAGGGGTTCGGTTGGGGTTTTCTTTAAATTATTTTGCAAATTGATTTTAGTGGACTTTATAATATGAAATTGGTGTTGTTTGGTGCTATAAATGCTCATGCTCATGAACAATATGTGAAATAGTTAAATTGGACAGTCATAGTACGGCTGTAGTGATATTTGTTTCGCGGACTGTGTGGGCGTCTTCGGGCGACGTCCGCCACTCAATCGGCTATGAAAACCAGTCGACTCGTATAGATTTGTCGCCAGAAGCTCCCATAAAGCAAGAAAAGGCCTCCACCAACCTTTGATTGTAACTAGTTAGGAAAAAAGAATTTCTTACGTTTTATCAACTTGTTCCTGGCTAAATACGCAGTAGCGTCAAGCCATTAATCCTTACTAATATTATAAATGTGAAAGCGTGGATGTTTGTTACCTTTTCACGCAAAAACTACTTGACGAATCATCATGAAACTTTGTACACATATCCTGGGAGGTACTAGAAGTAACATAGGGTACCTTTTATCCCGGAAAAGTGTAATGTTCCCGTGGGATACGCGAGCGAAGCCGCGGGCAAAAGCTAGTAATAAAATAAATCTTTCTTTTGTGTGTGTAGATAGCTAACACTGGTGCCAGATCTCTGACGTGAGCATCTGACGTAGCTCAATGACTGTCATCTAGTGAAAACGTCACTATTACCACAGAATAATACTAACGTACAGACGTCTCACTCAGCAAAGAAATTCAAAGAAATTTCTACTCAATGTGGCTAGCGATATGGTTTAATTTCCTTTTCGTATAGACAGCTAGACATCCATTGCAAGCCAATTTCATTCTTATTACTCTGGACAAACGATTCGTATAACTGAATTTACCACCCGGAGGGGCCGCCTGCGCGCATATTAATAATCTAGGTACATTTTCGATACCTAAACGGGAAGTGGCACAGGCCTGCCTAAAGGTACCGCCGCGTTATCAGCTCATTGTTTGAAAACGCTATCATCGCGCGCAGTGCGGTGGGTGTCCACACTTCTTGTTTTTATTGGATAATTTGGTCAACTTTTAAGCACCTAACTTTTTATATATTTGGAACGAGAATCGAGTACTAAGTGCCTTTCAATATGTAACGTGATTTACCAGTCAGCCTGTATACATATATAAAATCATACTTCAATAGAAAATAACGTTCAGCTAAGCGTTTTCTATGGTACGAATAGGAAGACTTTTTATAATAAAAAATATGTAATGATAAAAAATGTGTAGGTAATCTCGTTATGTAGTGTACTTAAGTATAAAAATTAAATGAACTATGCAGCACACTGCTCCTCGGGATGAGCGTCCACTTATGCAGCAGTTAATGCAGCTATCTCCAGAGATACGGCACGCATGTACCCAAGGGGGGGTAGGGGGGATCATAGGGGTAAGTTACGCTCAATAATCGCCGGAGGGCACTCAGCTGCGTGGAAACCAAAACGCTAGGCTGGAAACGAGTATAGACAAGCGAACAGAGTGCGACGTGTTCACGATCCAAAATATGATTAGGTAGGTACTTGATTAATTTAAACGGTTGACTCGCATGATAGTCGGAAAAGGCCGACCAGGTTTCGATCGATTTACACTTTAGTTCTTTTCATTTACAATTTCTCCCGTTAATTTTAATAAGAAAAAAAAATATGATTAGGTACTTACTTAAAATGAGACCTAACTTTATGTTGGGTCTACGTATAATATAGTAACTAGCATTTCTGAATTTACCTAAGTAAATTCAGAAGTGCTAGTTACTATGCAAGTATGCTGTATGCCTGATTGTTTTTTTTTACATTTAACAAAATTTGGAGATTAGACAAGGGAGAGAGACACATGGAAGGAAATGGGAGAGACCTTTGCCCAGCTGTGGAATAATAAAGGTTAAATAAAAAAATACAAAATAAAAAAATATCGGGGGTAAGTTAAAATATGGTGTACAAGTTGGCGATGGAGGGAGTTGACACAGAACCGCCCCTTAATATGGAAATGGCGAGGAAGATGATTACTAAAATTAGATGTTGAAATTTATAAAAATAATGGCATGATTTTCTTCAATGAACCTCATATGTAAAATTTATCTCTGCCCTCTTCTTCTTCTTCTTTATCTAAGCGCGTTCCCGGTTGCATCCTCAGCTATGCTGCTTCGGAGCCCGGGGTGCGCTTTTCCGCTTTTTCTTCTACAAATATAACATGCATGTCAATGGTCACCCAATGATGCCAAAGACCTTGCAAAATGGAGAAGAAATAGCCGGAACAGTTTAAATGATTTTCAACTCTCTTTGGGAATGTATTTGTGCGAAAAGTTTTTACAAATGGCCGCCACCCGACGTTAACCCTCCTTGGGAATGCAATTGTAGCAGGAGATGTTTGTGCTGAGTCGTTTAGTTGCCGCTTACGACATCCACAGGAAGATATGAAGTCCTATTCTACCCCGGAACCACACGAGCGATCTCTAATCTCTGCCCTCTGTGCATCAGTATTCATTCGTCTAATCCAGTCTATGTACAGATTTACATAACACCATGCATTATTCATAAATATTGATTGGAACGCAAGGAATCGGCGATTTGCTGTTTATTCCTCATAATATTAACAGGTAAAAAGATATTTTATTACTTTTTATTTTTAATTTTTTTTATTAGAGGTTTGAGTGCGTTTGACCTCTATCTAGTCTGATGGGAAGCCTTATTTATTTAGAGTCCACTAGATCCCATTGTTGGGCAAGGGCCTCCCATCTCAGCTCTCCATTCATCCCTATCTTGCGCTTTTGCCTGCCAGTCTGGTGGTGAGTAGGCGTCCAGGTCGTCGCGCCATCTACGCCGTAAAGAAATAAATTAAGATTATCTAGAGATATCTAGAGATTTTTTTATTTATTTTTATTTTATTTTTATATTAAAACAGGAAATTTAAAATAAATGCAGACTATGTTCTGGAGCTTTATTTTTTTAATTGAAGCGAATCATAAACTTGAATTTTTACAAAAGGCTCTACAATCAAACGTTGGTATTCTTAGTATTTGGTATTTTACGTATTTTTTAAAGTGGTTGGTGTTTTCCGTAAATCAATGGTGATGTTTCGCAAAGTTGGTATTTCATGGAAGTGGTGATAGAAGAAATATAGCTAAATAGATATATTTAAAGGCCTCCTTGGCCTTTCCCAGCAGTGGAAAGCATAGGCTAAAAATAGAACAGAAAAGGTATATTCGGTAATCATCTCTTAACTCACTTTAAAATTCTTCTAACAAACCTCCAATATCCATTTTTTACTCTTTTGAGGATCCTTCAGAACCTCTCCGGTAAAATCGTCATAATTCATCATTCCGTAAGGGTGTCCATTTAGTCCATTTACTAGATAATGTGCGGATAAAGTAAATTAAAATCGTGCTGAAGCACTGACAGAGATACTGGAAGTTCAGTGAGTTTTATTAATTATGAATAAGTGAAAACAACTTAGCTTATACAGGGACTAACAAAATATACTGAAACTATTTTAAGGGTGGATTCAGTCCATGATACTGAACAACTTTCCCTAAGGAACATATATCGAAATATAAAAAATAATTTTTAGCCTCCCATATAAGTTGACCGATCAGCTGATCTGAGTTTGTATGGAAAGCGAAAAAATATTTTTCATATTTCGATATATGTTCCTTGGAGAAAGTTGTTCAGTATCACGGACTGAATTCACCCTTTAAATAGTTTCAGTATATTTTGTTAGATGTTATATACTCGTATTATAGAACCGAGTAAATAAACCATCACGTTCGCATCCTTAAATCACGTATCTCTCAGTCTGTTATCCTATTTTTCAAATTAACAACGTCTTTGTAATGCTCATTGTGTTAATTCTCATTGTAAATAGGGATGATGACTGGGTCAGAAAAGTACTATTCTAATTAGTTCGTAAGTTAGATTATCCAAAAATAATGTACCCATGTTTTTCAGTTTATCAAAACAGTAAAAATTTACAAAGATACAAAGTATCTAAGTTCTAGAGTAAAAATCGTACGAAATCCTGACGTCATGCGAAATTTAAATGCGCTGTATCTTCGTCATTTAATGGTTCTCAGAAAAAAGAAAAAATATGTGTACATTCTTTTTTAATAATCTAACCGATAGGCCAAAATAATTTTACAGTCATCATGCCTATTACTTTTGTGCGGATAAATAAAAAAAACCTTTTTCGTCCAAAAATATCTGAGTTATCGAATAATAAACCTAATACTACACATAACAAACGCCAAATTGCCCAAGTTAGACTCGGAGTACTCTGCTCGCTCGTTTAAAAACGCTGACATTTCCCATTCTCATTTATAAATCGTTGTCGCTCTAATCGCAGTTTCTTACATCAGTGATTACTCACTGCGGTTCGTTCAAACCGTTGTTTCTTGTGATCTCGTTCTAAAGAAGCAAGATATAAAAGTATTTATTCATTTTTCATAAGATTTGTATAGAAGCGATTTACAATATTAAATGAATAACCCTGATATTTTTTCTTATTTATATATCTATTTTCTGCTTGACGTCCATACTCGTTAGAAATGCATTTGTGCGAAAAGTTTCACACCGCCTTTTTTAGGGTTCCGTACCCAAAGGGTGCAAACGGGACCCTATTAATGAGACTCCGCTGTCTGTCCGTCTGTCTGTCCGTCTGTCACAGGGCTCTATCTCTTGAACCGTAATAGCTAGACACTTGAAATTTTCACCGATTATGTATTACTGTGGCCGCTATAACAACAAATACTAAAAATAAAAAAAAGTTAAAAATTAAAGGGGTCGTCATACAAGAAACGTGTTTTTTTAGCGTTTTTAACTCTTTTTGTATCTTTATAATGGCATTCACTAGATACTTGAAATTTTCACCGATTATGTATTACTATGACCACTGTAAAAACAAATACTAAAAATAAGATAAAGTTAAAAATTAAAGGGGGTCGTCATACAAGAAACGTGTTTCTTCAGCGTTTTAAAACATTGTACGGTGGTACGGAACCCTTCATGTACGAGGCCGACTCGCACTTCCCCGTTTATTTATTATAGTATGACGCTACTGATTTAAGAATCAGTTGCATATATAAATTTGCGGTAGCATACTTACTATATGACTGATTTTTATGAATACGGAGGTTAATGTTTTAGGTACAACTGTTTGTCAGACTAAGAAGCTTTTGAACGGAAAATGTATTTTTGTCAAAGAAAGGCAGTTTCCATAAATTATGTAAAGTGAAACGAGCCTCTTCATCTAATAAGTATGACAGGTACATTGATGTACATTCGAGTAAAGGTACCTACCTACCTTTACTCGAATCTACATCAATTCAAATAAATAAATTTCCTTCCTTGTTTCTAGGTGTACAAACAAAGAAATAAAGTTTTATGCAGGAAACTGACAGGAGCAAGTAAAATTAGATACAAATTACTATGCGGTTATTTTGGGGCTGTATGTTGTTTTAAAGTTAGGGTATTGGTTAACAAATAAGATAGATGTCTCACCATTTTACGGAAAATAACAAAAAATGTAATACGGTAGTATCGCCCATCTTCTACTTCGTCTAAGCGCGTTCCCGGTTGCATCCTCAGCTGCGCTACTTCGGAGCCCGGGGTGCGCTTTCCCGCTTTTTCTTCTACAAATATAACATGCATGACAATGGTCACCCAAGGATGCCAAAGTCCTTGCAAAATGGAGAAAAAATAGCCGGAACAGTTTAAATGATTTGGCTACAGTTTTATGACCGGCCGCCTGCCTTACGTCAACCCACTTTGGGAATTTATTTGTGCGAAAAGTTTTACAACTGGCCGCCGTCCGACGTTAACCTTCCTTGGGAATGCAATTGTAGCACGAAATGTTTGTGCTAAGTCCTTTAGTCGCCTCTTACGACATCTACAGTATAAGAGATGGGGTGGTCCTATTCTAACCCGGAACCAGAACGGTAGTATCGCCCATAATAACACAGGTTAAAGAACATTTGGTTATCTACTTATTTGTTGATCTATAAGGTAGAATTCTGGGTCAAAAATAAATTATTTTGTACTGTTGAATATAAAAAAATGTCACTTGTAGGACTTGTAAGAAATAATGTCACCAGATCTAAAAGTAGAAACTAAAAAATAAACGGGCAAGTGCGAGTCGGACTACATGAAGCCGGCCTGCGTGTCGGTCGCTACAACACATTGCTTGTGATCGGCGATACGCCATGACCACAGACCTACCACCACTAGACCTGCATAGTGCATGGCCACTTTAGTGCATCTCTTTCTATCTTTGATTGTTGCCTCCACCTAAATTTTGCACACGTTACAGAACACACGATGGTTACTAACTTATAATAACCTTAAAAAAACCCTAAATCACCTTTTTAATGATAAAATCTAAAATTAATAACTTTCTTCTATCGTTTTGTGGTTTGTTTGGTCCAGATTTTGACAGTAGGCCAGCTTATAGCAGCCACGCCGATAGAGACAAAAAAACATATCAGCGTTTCTTTCACACTTACGTTGTACTGTATTTGACAGTCTCTCTCTTTCTAGCAATATTGTTGCAAGTCTAGTAGTGGTAGGTCTGTGGCCACGACCTTATAAATTCACACGACAATTCTTTCTATTTGCTGCACTCGATTGTGTCTTACGAGTAAGTTTTAATTTATTTGTCCAGTCTGTTTTAAGTTTTGAAACAATATTGTTTGTTTGCACTTACTTGCTGCTGTAACTGTAACTTCATCATGATCATCAGGTCTTTTTAGGGTACCCGAAGGGTGCAAACGGAACCCTATTACTGAGACGCCGCTATCTGTCTGTCTGTCTGTCCGTCTACTCTGCCGGGAACCACACGGCTGTAACTTAATTGTAGGTACCAAAAACACATTCGAAAGAGCAAATCTCTTTCAGTCACCCTGTGATAGATTGAAAAGATGATTACTCATTATAAGGTAAGCAGCAATATTATTTATGTTCAGGAAAGTGTTTCTGCTTTGGATATAAAAAAAATATATAATTTTGTTGGTATAATTTTCCTTAAAGCTTAATTTACCTTTATAAAAAATTCAAATACATATCATGTTATTTGATATAATGATAAGGTACTATATTTAAAGATATATTTTTGGTAAATTTACAACTATTTTGAAGGGAAAATTCAGTCCATGATACTGAACAAGTTTCCCAATGAGCATATTTAGCGAAATACGAAAATAATTTTTGATCTTCCATATAAGTTGACCGATCAGCCGGGTTTCTTTGGAAAGCAAAAATATTTTTTCATATTTCTTTTTTACGGTTCCGTAATCAAAGGGAGCAAACGGGACCCTATTACTGAGACTCCGCTGTCTGTCCGTCTGTCACAGGGCTCTATCTCTTGAACCGTATAATATCTAGACACTTGAAATTTTCACCGATTATGTATTACTGTGGCCGCTATAACAACAAATAGAAAAAAAAAATTAAAGGGGGTCGTTATATAAAAAACCGTGTTTTTTAGCGTTTTTAACAAGATCTTTACAATGGCATTAACTAGATACTTGAAATTTTCACAGATTATGTATTACTATGGCCTCTATAACAACAAATACTAAAAATATGAGTAAGATAAAGTTAAAAATTAAGGCGGTCGTCATACAAGAAACGTTTTTCTTCAGTGTTTTAAAACATTGTACGAAGGTACGGAACACTTCATTTACGAGTCCGACTCGTACTTGCCCGATTTTTTACTAGCCTGTGGCTGTTATGTCCACTTTTTTATTATTCTTCCACTCTCATATTTCTTTACAATAACTAAATATATTTGGAGAAAGTTGTTCAGTATAATGGTCTAAATCTACCCTTAAATTATTATCATCATCAGGTCTTTTTAGTCTCTACTGCAGGAGCACAGCCCTCTCTGTACTGCCAGAGCCATAATTTGGCAGAGCAGCTAGAGGATATGGCCTTCACTCTCCACGCTGGCCACACGGGTTGGAGAGGTCTTACCGATGTTTATCAGCTTTGTTTAGCTTGTGTTTCCTAAGTCGCCTCCTACGACATCCACGGGAAGACTTGGAGTGCTATTATTATAGTTTCAGTTTATCGTTTTAGACGTTATACATATATAACGTCTAACAAAATATACTGAAACTATTTTAAGGGTGAATTCAGTCTGTGATATTGAACAACTTTCAATCATCAACATATGTCGAAATATGAAAAATAATTTTTGGCTTTTCATACAGACTCGGATCAGCTGATCGGTCAACTTGTATTGGAGGCCAAAAATTATTTTTCATATTTCGATATATGTTCCTTGGGGAAAGTTGTTCAGTATCATGGACTGAATCCACCCTTAAAATAGTTTCAGTATATTTTGTTAGTCCCTGTATATCGTATTGTATTCCTTTGTTTTTAAATCTCTCTTAAAAATCTAGTCATTATTGAGTGGAGTCTAGAGCCAGCCAAGTCCATACCACTGCTTTTGTTATCGCACGGCTGTCATCGGCCGCGCTGCATCCAAGGTGCAAACACATGAATAATTGAGAAGGCGCATCCTTTATTGAGCCCCGACTAGTGAAAGATACTATCACCACCAATGTAATGTCAACCCTACCGTGTAAAGCTTAAAGCTCCAATTCCTCATAAAAATAATCGCACAATAAGTTCAGAACGAACTGAATCACAATAAATGTCCCTTACTTGTAGAAGTTGAAAGAATTTATAGCGAAAAAAGAAAAGATTTAACAGATGCTATCAAAGAATCATAACATAAATACTTAAATGCATAATGCGCATTCACAATGGGCTGAGTCGGCGTAAGATGGAGTAAATGTTAACTATTGTACTAATATTAATACATATTTATGGCATATTATAGTTTTTGGAATGGACAGAATAAAATAAAAGAGGGTTAATAAACTTGTATAAGTAATATTGAAATAAACGGGCAAGTGCGAGTCGGACTCGAACATGAAGGGTACAATGTTTTAAAACGCTAAATCACGTTCTTTGTATGACGACCCCCTTTAATTTTTAACTTTTTTTTTAGTATTTGTTGTTATAGCGGCCATAGTATACATAATCTGTGAAAATTTAAAGTACCTATCTAGTTAATGCCATTATAAAGATCTAGTTTAAAACGCTGAAAAACACGTATTTTGTATGGCGACCTCCTTCAATTTTTAACTTTTTTTTATTTTCAGTATTTTTTGTTATAGCGGCCACAGTGATACATAATCGGTAAAAATTTCAAGTGTCTAGCTATTACGGTTCAAGAGATAGAGCCCTGTGACAGACGGACAGACGGACAGACAGACGGACACACAGCGGAGTCTCAGTAATAGGGTCCCGTTTGCACCCTTTGGGTACGGAACCCTAAAAATATGATGAAATTGTTGTAAGTTGAAGAGCAATAAAAATCTCCAAAACGATACAAACGTACACATTCCAAAATAAACGTATATAGCTGTTTTCTACTAAGTATAGTAAGTAGGTAATACTTTATTGTACACCAAAAAAAAAGTATTCAAATATACACAAAAAGATTATACAGAAATAGACATTAAAATGTACAATAGTAATTTGCACCAAAATAGTTTTTTTAAACTCAAGTAAGTATATATGCATTCAAGATGCAGTACTAAAGTACTCAAATAAAATAATGGAATAAGAAAATGGTGGTGGTCCTGCTCACGTGGAATTTTTTCACCATTTCTTATTTCATTATTTAATTTAAGTATATCTTGTTTCTTACTTGGATGAGCCTTGGGACAGGTTGTCCAAAGGCTCATCCAAGTAAGAAACAAGATATATTATTTTTTAACTCGTATCGTAGTATAAGTATTTAGTGAAAATTGTGGATCATATATAACTGGTCTAGTGGTTGACCTATCTATCGATGAGATAAAAAGAAAAAAGCTAGTAAACCTGCGCATTTGTCCACCAATTAATCCTAGTTGTTACAATCGAAACGACGCACTATCCGACCGGAGGACAAAATAAGAAATGTATCTATCGTGGCCAGATCGTAGAATTGATAATTTCATGATGTGGCCGACCATTTTATGGGATGGTTGTATTTCATGATATGGCCAGCTAAAATTTACCATATCGTTTTCACGTCAACGTGTGATGATATGTAGGACTTCCATGACATCAAAGTTACTTTAACGTAATTAATAAAAAATAAAGACACTATTTCTTGTTACTAGAATTTTGAGGGGATACTATTAAATAACACTATTTGAGATTGCAATTTATAATAATAACTAAGGTTATTTGTGTGACTTTCGTAAGATTCGAGAAGTTTAGTGTCGTACATTAATATTAGCTTTTTTTAATATCAGAATAATTGACCGCCGCCATGATGCATAACAAAAATAAATAATAACAGCGCCTCTAACGGTGGATAATGTAACTGTTTTACTACACTAACGTTTGACTATATCATGAAGTAGCCATACGTTTAGCTTTTCATATCGTTAAACGCTGAATTATTCATTGTTCTGGGCAGACCACATGTGGTCAGCGGCTATTTTCCATATCATGAAACCATTTCATGAATTGGTTGGCCATATCATGAAATGATCAATCCTACGATCTGGCCACGACATTGAAACGATGCTTTCCGTATAAGACCCCATATGATTTAATTTTTGGCGTCAAGGGGTTCAATTGGGGTTTTCTTTATATTATTTTGCAAAATGATTCTAGTGGACATTAATGATGTAAAATTAGTGTAGTTTGGTGTTACAAATGCCCATGCCGCGAACAATATAATGGTTAAAATGGAATCACAGTCCGGTTGTAGTGAGATTTATTTTGCGGGCTGTGGGGGGCGTCTTAAGGCGTCGTCCGGCACTCAATCGGCTGTGAAAATCAGCGGATTCGGATAGATTTATCGCTAGAACCACCCTTGAAACTATCAAATGAAACAACCACCATCCTTTGAGAGACAGTAAGAATAAAGAAACGAATAACTAAAGTCAGGTACAGGACTCATATCCAGGGCCGTAAACCAATTTCTATAAAAAAAATACTCTGAGTTTGGCATGCGCACGCAATATTTTATTAAAAGTGTCCACTGTCTAGTATGTTGTAAAACTAGTGTCTAATAAAATCGGTCCTCACAGCTTTAGTCTAATAAAAAAACAGAAGCTTATCTGCACATCAATAAGAAAATCGGTACTAAATACAAAAGTTGTGATTTCCAAGTATAATTACGATTCTAGTTTAGTAGTTAGTTCTACCCGTGTGGTTCCGGGTTAGAATAGGACCACTCCATCTCTTCCTGTGGATGTCGTAAGAGGCGACTCAAGGACTAAGCACAAACATCCCTTGCTACATTTGCATACTAAATGTGGGGTTAACGTCGGGCGGCGGCCGGTTGTAAAACTTTTCGCACAAATACATTCCCAAAGAGGGTAGACGTCAGGCAGGCGGCCGCTCGTAAAACTATAGCCAAATCATTTAAACTGTTCCGGCTATTTCTTCTCCATTTCGCAAGGTCTTTGGCATCCATGGGTGACCATTGACATGCATGTTATATTTGGAGAAGAAAAAGCGGGAAAGCGCACCCCGGGCTCCAAAGCAGCACAGCTGAGGATGCAACCGGGAACGCGCTTAGACGAAGAAGAATTACGATTCTAGTTGGCTTCAAATAAAAGGGTGACTTCCGCGTCACTTTACGGCTCCATTAAAATAAAGCGCCGCCATAAATCTCCTCGTGTCAAGTTTATTTGTCTGTTTTATTTATACTCTTTTACCATAAATGCAAAGTTTAAAAATAACTGGAGTTTGAGAGCACATTATACGTCAATAAACAAAAAAAAAGACATTTCAATACAAAAGTGTGCTGCCATTCGAGTGTGCATGCCAGTGCTCGAGTTTAGATAGTACAAATTGAGTGCTATCTAACTAAACTCGACTCTACTCAGCTTGCTCTACCTGGGCTCTCGAGAAGTTTGCACGCGTCTAAACCAGTTGCATTCATTAGAAAAACTATTGCCGCGCTATTCATACAAAAATATGTATGGGAGTGTAGACTTTTGATGAATATGACAGAAAAATCAGCGCACCTAAAATGGACAGCAGTATTAGTAACAATATTATATTATAATCTGCACTAATTCTAATTTCTTTAATTTTTTTTATTACTTGTGAAGCTACGTACTCGTAGATCTGTGGCGTAATGGTAACGCGCTAGACCGCTACTCTGGAGGCTCTGGGTTCGATACCCAGCCAGGCAAGACGGAAAACGGCTTTTTTCGAACTGTCCTGGGTGTTGGGTGTTTATCTCTATATATATATATATATATAGATAAACACCCAACTCTCTATATATAGAATAAATGGGTATATATATATATATATACCCATTTATTATAAAATATTGTATCGTTGCCTTTGGTATCTCATAATACAGGGTGGCCAAAAAACAGGTATACACTTTAGTTTTGTAATTTTATTCTATGAAATATAAAATATATCAAGTATTCCTTGTTAAATATAGTAGGTATTTAGGGCCGGCAGTTAAACATTGAAAAATAATGTCAGCCAAATGTCCACCTCTAGCAGCATCGCAGATGTGAAACCTTTTCATCGCGTTTTTCATCACATTTTCACACATTTCCTGCGATATCTCAGTGTCTGTGTCTCGAATATTTTGTTTTATTTGCTGAAGGCTCATTGGCCTGTTAGCATAGACACGTCCCTTTAGATAGCCCCACAGAAAAAATTTAGGAGCTGTTAAATCAGGCGATTTTGGGGGCCAATCAATATCACCGTTTCTCGAAATTAATTGACTGGGAAACATTCTTTTTAATGTTTCTTTTTTGGCTCGTGCCTTGTGACAAGTGGCCCCGTCTTGTTAAAACCACGTGTTTCCTAAGCCCAATTGATTCACTTGATTCGAGAAAAAAATTATAATCATCTCACGGTACCGATCTCCATTCACTGTAACAGCATCACCCATAGCATCTTCGTTTAATACGTTTTAATAATTAAAACACGTTGTTCCGTCGTAAAACGCTCCATTATAAATTTTCCGTATCTACACAAAGTAATATTCATGCAAAAACTGTCATATTTACGCCAAAACAAAATGGCGGCAAAAAAAAGTTGTGTACCTCCAAGTTGGCCACCCTGTACAAGTTTAAAACTTTCTTAGGGGCTAGCTTAATCTTGAGGTATGTGTAAAAATCAGAATTTGCTACACATACCTTATCCAAATACCTACATATTTATTTCGGGGTGAACAGATCCAATGGTAGCAAAAAGTAAAGGCTGTACCCAAAGGCTTTACTTAGCTAGATGGCAGGTCTAAGATGTGTATCGCTTATAAGGAATGAATGAATGATCCCTTGATTAACTCTTTTTATCGATGAACTTTAGCGAATTGTTGGGAGCAGTTGGCAACATTATGTTTTTTTCTTGGCATCATGTACATATTTGCTGGTCTGGGTCTGGTCTTTACTGGTAAAGATGTACATAGAAGATGACAGCGTCTATTATAAAACTTATTCTATTCAGTTATTATAAGTTTTAGGTATATAACTTTTTCTAATAGCCTCCTTGTTTTTAAAATAGTAACAGTTTAATGACATAAGTGAAATGATCGAATTATCACCCTTTTCTATCCATCAATCGGATAGGAAAACTTTTTCTATTAGTGTCAATAGTAGACGATTAGGATTGGTTGTCATTTACTCCAAAATAAAAGCTCGCAAAGCTACGACGAAGTTCCTACTTCCGAAAGTTCCTGCCAGATACCGACCAGCCCTTAACTCGCCAATTAAAGTTGACCTCGTCACGCTGAATATTCTATCAGACCCGAACTTAGTCCATCGTTGATTTCAATTATAAATAGCGAAACCCGACGAAAACGTACACTACTACACAACTCGCACCCTTCGGTTTTCTGCAAGAACTGCCGACGTTTTTGCCTCTGCGGCAACTGGCATTATCTCGAAAATGGACTTAATTAACGGCCAATAGGGTTGGTTTCCCGTTGCGATAGGTTTCGGGGGATGCTGCGACTCCGTATGTATTATAAATTGGTTTAGAAGCGGCGCGGGGGAGTCGCCGCTCGATACCGACCAGTCGCAAACCCGGCTTGCACGCGCGAGCGCGTTCCATGCTATGCAAAAAGAAAAATACCCATTTCTCCTTAGTGCCAAGTTATTTTCGATTAGTGCATAAATGCACCAAAGTGGATTCTTGTGTTTGTCCGCGAGTGCCGAATTTTTAAAGTGATTTGGATTGTTTGCAGTTAGAGGGTAGATTTTTCAGTGAAAAGGTGAGTAATTGTATGCAGGACGTTCTAAGGATTTGGACGGCGATGCTGGAAATGCTAATTCATTACGACTCAATTTCCTTGAAATGCGTTGACGTTTTTTTGCGGAATTACCGCGATTGCGGTTTTCATACGATATTCCATGTTTACTAATGAAACAAGATACTATAGGTAGGTGTGCAATAATAATAAACACCGGAGTAAAACCGAAGTCGTAGTAACCGAAGTAGTAAACAATTTATTGTTTGAGGCGTTAAGTGGAGGGTGAATTAACAAGTTGAAGAGTAAGACCCCGCAAATGAGACTATTTAATGATTAGTTTCAATTTACTCATAGAATATTGTGTAATTTGCGTATCAGCTGAACTCAAATATGGCGCCTTAAAAGTTAATGGTGAAGTTAAGCAACAGTGTAAAGATAATGAAGTACCTATTAATTACCTATATGTATGTGTTGGGTGAATTAAATCTTGGTAAGAAGCGTGAACTCTTAAGAGACACTTTCTCGAATGAGGTTGAAGTCTAGGGACTCTTTAGAATGTGTCTAATTGTTTTTTTCAAAGCACAAAAAAAAAACAAGCAGCGGATTGTTTGTTTTTTGTGCGTGGGAGTGGCTAACTTTGATGTAAAAAAAATTGAGCTTACCTAAAGGCATCTGCGAAACCTTGACAAGACCACGACTGCCATGTCAGGGCCAAAGATTTAACGTGCCTTCCGTAACGGGCATAGTCTCTGGGGAAAACCATGGTGGGTGTAGCCGTGGGGTTACAGATACTGTAACACACACTATCATGTTTTTATTCCTGTCGGGGTAGTCAGAGCCTAATGCCAGACCTAAAACTGGCTTTTAGGCTAAAAGCCACATTCAGTGTTACTGACCCGTTACTATTTTGATTTTCTACGACGTATGTCGTAGAAAATCAAAATAGTAACGGGTCAGTAACATTAAGTGACATGATTTTCTGTTTTTCTAAAGGCTGACTGGAAGAGAATGCATTAGCATTAAGTCCACCTTTTGTACCATTGTGATCAATAAAGATTTAATAAATAAATGATTCGTATTCTCATCTCATCCTTTTCTTTCCATCAATCGGATTTTACGATCTGCTCGAGAAGAATAGCATAGCACTATCCGTCTTATTATAAAAGAATAGCATAGCACCACCCGTCTTATTATAAAAGAATAGCATAGCACCACCCGTCTTATTATAAAAGAATAGCATAGCACCACCCGTCTTATTATAAAAGAACGTTAGACAAACTTTTTTACAACCTAGTTAAACCTAGTAAAAAAGTTAGTCCAACTTTATATTATCCGCCCAAATCAAGTCGACATTGACAGATGAGTGTCATTTTACTAGATAGATAACAACTTATTTACGGTGTTCAAGTTAATAGATAATATACCTATAAGGTCAAATCACACTGATTGAGCTAGTCCCAAAGTAAGTTGAAACTTGTAAGGGATACTAACTCAACGATACTATTTTTATAATAAATACATATATACATAAACACTCAAGACCCAGGACAATTTGAAAGACGCCATTTTCCAACTTGCCCTGGCTGGGGATCGAACCCAGAACCTCCGGATTGGTGGACTAGCTTGTTGACCTTTACACAACGGAGTTCGTCCATCCAAGTAATAAAATGTTTAATAGACGTGTTTTTTAATAGACAGAACTCAATGGTTTATGGTGTCTTACCTTCGTTTATAGGACGATCATCATCTGAACGCCTAATAAACTTTTAAATGAGCTAGACCATAAATTATGGCTTTTTTGCTGGCCTCGCGTGATTTCCAGATGGATGCTTCTAGGCTGTGAGCTAGATACGGAGCGAGATAGTATTGGGGAGATTTGATTGTTGTATACAGTTGCAACAGCAAGACTATGTCAGTAAGACATAATTTAAGGCACACAACTAAGTACTAATCGCTGTATTTATAAAAAAATCTGTGCAAATAGGAGCCTTTTTTTTAAACGAGGTGAAAATGCCATCGCATACCGTTCCACTGCGGGGACAGTGGAGCGGTTATGTGGGACTTGGACCCACTAAAAACACCTTCATGCCAATACCGGGAAGGTGGGAGCGGTGGAGTTGCCACCAATCATCCACTCTTCCCAGCCACGGCAATGACCTATTTAGGTTACTTCACCCCGGGCTAATTGGCCCTTAAATACCACAATGAGAGACGAACAGGTATACATGTCCGTACTTCCAGCCAGGTGGACGACAGACACCGTATCTGGCGTCCGTTGGCTATTCTCAGGGGTGAAAATAGGAGCCTAGACATTTTTTACAAGAGATAGCAAAATTTGGATATGCGGCCATTATTTCTGCCCACTTGGGGGTACAATTAGACGCTACTGAATGATGATGTTAATAAGTAACAGAAAAACTAAGACTAATTTAGAAGACGACAGTGTACTCTTGAAGGAAAATATTCTAGAAATGTCTTTAATGTCAACTGGCAAAGCATTTCAGTTGTAAAGCTTGAAGAGTAAAAGCGTTGCTATAAAATTTGTGCGATGAAAAGGAATAGAGAGATCCACAGAACGAAGTTGCCGATCATGAGTGTCAGAAAGAAATTTGCATTTAAGATTCAAGAGATTTTGGATAAAAAAGAATAGAAAAGTGAGAGGTTTTTGTAAGATTCGTACCATGGGGTGTACAGCTCGTCGGCCAAAACGACCAAATAATCATAATCCTTCTATTGTAGGTAGTTTTCATTAATTCGTGCCGTATCAATATCGAGGATACTGATTTTTACACAGAGCGACTGCCGTCTGACCTCCGCAACCCAAAGGGTAGACCAGAACCAATCCTAGGATAGGTAAAAACGCTAGATGGCGTTCGGGACCAACGGCTTTACGTGCCTTCCGAAGCACGGAATCATCTTTCTTTTCGGATAATCAGGTGATTCAAGCCTACAATATCCTAAACAGACTGGAAACAATTTTTCTCAAGGTATGTTTCCCAGTGGGATTTGAACCCATGACCTCCGGATCACAAGGCAAACGCCTTGACCACTGGACCGCGGAGGCAGTCAAATCAAGTCAAGTCCGTATCAATATCAAGTACATATCCTTAAAATTTTTCCTCGCCTATCACCGTTAACATTTAGTATGTGTCTCTTTTCACCTTCAAGACTTTTGTAACTTAATTGTTATGGGTAATAAAAACGTTTTAGCCATCGCCATGACAAGACGTCGCACGACGCATTCATATCGGTCACACATCAAAGCTGCACCTAGTCATTAAAAAGGCAAGTGCAAAGGTGAGTGACCGGAATGGTCACACAGTCACAGGCTATCTAGAATTCTAGACCCGCCGTGTACGCGTCACGACAATCACAGATTATAGAGTGGACAGATGTGACTCCTTAAGCGGTTTTACATTATCCAATTTGAAGGAATTCCAACAAGGAAATCGGAAGATGTAATCGCAGTTACGACTGATTGGATCCGATTTAGAGTAAATAAACGGGCATGTGCGAGTCGGACTCGTACATTAAGGGTTCCGTACCACCGTACAATGTTTTAAAACGCTAAAAACACGTTTCTTGTATGACGACCCCCTTTAATTTTTAACTATTTTTTATTTTTAGTATTTGTTGTTATATCCACTACAGTAATACATAATCGGTGAAAATTTCAAGTGTCTAGCTATTACGGTTCAAGAGATAGAGCCCTGTGACTGACGGACAGACTGTCCGTCTGTGTCTGTGTCTGTCCGTCTGTCCGACGGACAGACAGCGGAGTCTCAGTAATAGGGTCCCGTTTGCACCCTTTAGGTACGGAACCCTAAAAAGACGTCGCTCTACTTCATTACGACAAAAATATAAAAAAAAAAAAACAAAATCATTTATTTACCGAAAATAAATTGACCATGAGCTTAACAAACGACTCCCGCACTAGGCAAAAGCCTGTATCGCGGGCAATTAGAATGAATTAGCATAGGTAATACTTTTTACAGTTTAGGACGAGCGGCGGGGAAAACTTAAGTTTAAAAACTATAATGGAACAGTAAAATCTACATTTAGCTAATTAATATAAAATGGGAACATCAGCCACATAATAACTACTACTTAAGTTAGGAAGAGAGGGGGGAGGCATGGTGAATGTGTGTGTGTGTGTTTGTTTGTAAGTGAATCTAAGCAAGTGAACGTAAAGTGAGAGTTTGTTTATATGACACGTATGAGCAGCGATTCAGTCTCATCATAGTTTAAGGCCGTACCTGAATTTTCCGGGGTCCAGTGCTGCCCCCAGTTAAAATAAATCATTTCAAAGAAAACGGAGACATCATTTAAAATTTTGCAACTACCAAGTCCTAGATAACCCTTCAAAGTATTCTATGAACTACTGTTTACAATTTAAAGTGAGAACGTTAGGCTTTACTACGCACAATTGCGAAAAACGGCCACTTTTGGCTAATGTGCGTAGTAAATCTTAACGTTCTCATTATAAACTGTAAACAGTAGTTCATAAAATACTTTAAAGGGTTATCTAGGACTTGGTAGTTGCAAAATTTTAAATAATGTCTCCGTTTTCTTTGAAATGATTTATTTTAAATGGGGGCAGCACTGGACCCCGGAAAATTCAAGTACGGCCTTAATGTCTTAAGCCAAGAACAGATCGTTGATTTCGCTTGAGCTGAGCTTGTGTCGCGAATTTCACAATTGTTGAGGACCTTTTGGTAGATGTAAGGAAAGGAATAGTTACTGAAACGTTTAGCGAACTCAGTGCGAACTTTTGGAGTAAAAATAGTCGATTCGACGATTTTGTCTTTGACTCTCGAATTCGTGGGAGCGCAAAAGAACCTTGTTAAAAGCAAGAGCTACTCTAAATATATAGAACTGTCTGACTGTGAGAAGATTGGCCTCCCTGTAGAGAGGAGTCGTAAGAAACATAAAGGGCTTCCGGAACATAACCTTAATGATTTACCTTTGCGCTCTCTCTAATGATATTAAATGCGTCTTGGCAGACCCACCCAAGGCAGTTACACAGTATGTAAAAAGTGGCTGGCACAAAGATTTGTAGACTAATACTAGAGTTTCTTTATCAGCAGCGGCTCTGAGTCTTTTAAATACCCAAATAAACCGGCGGGTCCTATTTGCTAGTGCATTAATGTGCTCGTCAAAAGTAAGTCTCGCATCTATGGTGACTCCCAAATATTTAATACCTACTGTTAACTCGTTCAATATATCCACATGAACAATATGAGGCTTGAATTTGACGGTTACAGAAGTGGATCTTAATTCTCTTAATATTCATAGGTGGTTTACCACGAATTTTAAAATAAATAAATTTTGTTTTATCTATGTTAAGAGTAAGCAAATAATTTTTAACCACTTGGTGATTACAGACATTCCGTTTTCAAAATCCTTGACAACCTTCTCCCAAGAGTTGCTTTTAAAAATAATGGCCGTATCATCAGCGTAACAAAGAACCTTGACATTGTTATTATTTGGAAATAGGTTTAGAATATCATTGACATATATCACAAAGAGTGTGGGGCCTAATATGCTGCCTTGAGGAACACCATAAGAGATTGGACGCTCAGTACTGCAGTAGTTTCCAACTTTAACCTGTTACGTTCTATCAGAAAGGTAGCTTCTAAACCAGTCAAGGGCAACACCCCTTATACCAAGCCGCTCTAGTCTTTTAAGAAGGATGACATGTGAAACTGTGTCGAACGCTTTCTTTATGTCTAGAAATGATCCAATACAAGCATGTCCTTTATCCAAAGCAGAAGATATCTCGCTCAAAAGAAGAGTCACAGCATCTGCAGTTGATTTATTTTTCCTAAAACCGAATTGAGTAGGGGAAAGTAAGATATTGGATTCTAAAAATTTGGACAAACGTTTATTTACTATTTTTTCTAGAATCTTTGAAAAACAACTCAATAAAGATATTGGCCGAAAATTTGATGGATCAGTTGCAGAGCCAGCTTTATGGATGAGTATCACAGCAGCACGTTTCCAGCATTTTGGGAATTCTCCAGTTGAGAGACTCATGTTATAAATGTATGTGAGAGGTTCCAAAAAAGTAGGATATATCTCTTTGAGAAGATTATTATGTATTTCATCTATGCCATGGGGCACTGTCAGACTTTAAAGATTTAATTATACCATCTACCTTATAAACATCCGTAGGAAACATAAAGAATGAGTTAGTTGATTTTGAAGCTGTATCAATATCCTGAGCCAACATAAACTATGTTGGCTCAGGATATTGATACAGCTTCGGGCTTCTACAGCCCGTTTTTGGAAATGTCATTTAGAGTTGTACTTGCCAAATTTTTACCCACTGATGCAAAATAATTATTACAAACATTAAGGGATTCTATGGGGTCTTTTTAAAGTGAAAGAAGGCATTGATTTTTATTATTACGGTTACTAAGTTCACAAATATTTTTAATGGTTCCCCAGAGCCTTTTTAGGCAGTTTTTGTTTTGTTTCAATTTATTGCTATCATGTAAGGATTTCAGATTTTTCAATTAATTTGTTATAAAAGTTACGGTATCTTATGTATGTAATTTTAAGGACTTTATCATCTGGATTTTTCCTAACCTTCAAATGGAGATTATCTCGGTATCTCGCACATCTCAATAGTCCCGGAGTCATCCAGTCCTTCAAAACTAACTTACGTCTGCCAACCTGCTTATGACAAGTGTGTTTCTGAATAGCTCTATCTACGGAACTCATGAAAAACTCCGCTGCTTCAGATGAGAATTATAGAATTATAGACGTCCGCCCAGTCGTGATTATAGAGCTCATCCACAAGTGATTCTAGCTGAATTCTAGCAACAATATTTTTGCATTGAGGTGGAATACTTAAATTTTCAAAGTTCACACCTGCCATGGTCATATCATGATCTGTAATAGCCGTTTTGCAGACTACGCCTACTGATTTTACATCAGATTGAACATAAATGTGATCCAAACATGTACACCGGAGAAAATCCATGTTCAGCCGTGAGACAAAGTAATTTATCAATGTATTCTTTTTGTTTTTGACCAAGAATATTCAAGTTTATATCACCTGCTATAATGAGCGATGAGCTTTTGTTAAAAATGTGTTTAGACTGGAAATAAAACCATTGGCATTTTTGAATGATGGCGAACAATACACAGCAAGTATGGATATTTCAGTAGTTAGGGTAACCAATAATTTATCGCAGTCTAGTAGATCGGGTTCATATGCAGATGCCAAGTTAAACTTTGACTTAACATAGACCACTATGCCACCAGCTTGGTTACTGATCTTGTTAGTTAAGAAATAAGTGTAACCTTCCAAGGTTCTGATTTGAGGACAAGTACCTAAATGAAATTCAGTTAAAATTATAATATCGAAATCGATTTTGGTGGGAGCTAATGTAACAGTAAAAGAGTCAAAGTTTTTTTGGAGACTTCTTATGTTGAAATTTAATATTTTGAGACCATAAGTAGACAAGTAAGTTGCACAAGATTCCGGAAGATCACAAACGTGACTCTTAACTAAGAGAGTATCATCAAAATCTTTTTGTAGGTCTAGATCGGCCACTTATGAAAGAGTTTAAGTTTTGTATTATAATAGTATAACTCTAAAAAGCTTAAAGTCACGCTGCGATAGGGGATGGTATGCTGTCTTAAATATAGGGCTTGAGACTGTGATGAGAAATCTGTTAGGTGCTGATGAGTGTAAAGGTGAGTGATAAATTGAGACTGTGTTGAGAAATGTGTTGGGTGTTGAGGAGTGTGTGAGTGTGAGATAAATTGAGAGGTAGAAATGTAACCTATAAATATTCCATATAACAAAATTGTAACAAAAAATAAATCTATAATATAAATAAAACATACTATACTATACTATACTATAAATAAAATAAACTATTCTTTTTGTGCATCTGCGATCGTTTCTTGTGATGGAAGAGTCCCAAGATGCTCTTCACGACGACGACATTAATATGGTCTTACTCTTGCTTTACGTCTATCTCTTGGTCTTTCTTTGCCTCTCTTTCGTTCTAATTTCTCCTCCAATATAACTTTAAAAACTCACCACACCTAATTAGGCACCCTGAAATTTCCCCTCTCTTAGTAATTACTTACGGTTTGTAGTAGTTTGCGTTTTTCTCCAATAGTTTCATATCTACATTCCTTTTAAATTGTGTCACGACATCGCAGAAACTGTTTATCATGGAGACGATGCCATCAATAGCGTCTCTAACACTGAGGATATACAATTTGGAATTGATATGAGAAAATTTCTAGGACCCAATATTTTGAATAATCTCCAAAGATTTGACGGGCCGATTGCAGCATAACGAGTCGATATTAAGAAATGTCGACAGTTTAAGCAAAGTCATCGTGGCATAAATTAGTCTGATAGGTATAATTCTGTTTAATTTACTTTAATACTGAATACCTACCCACCAGTGAACTCCTTAAGGCGACGTGGGTTCACAATTTGCAATACTGTGCGGGTTTTTGAAAAATCACTGTTATTAAACTACTACAGTTTATTCCACAAAAAAATTACGTAAAAATCTTAAGAATTTTCTACAAACACCCACAATAGCCAAAACACGATTAAGCATTTTTGACTCGATAGAAAAAAATCGCAAACATACCTCTAATTTGCCTAAATTTGCCTTTATAATACATATAACTTTTTTATACAATCACTTTTTTATATGAAAATTATACCAAAAAATTTATTATCTAAATATCTATCCGTTTTGGCTACAATAAAAATAATAAATATAATACAAAAAAAATAATAAATAAAACACTGCGAAATATCGGCTCCAGGCCTTTCTTCTCTTTCGACGAATATTTCACTGTTTTGTTTATTTTTTTTTAATTATATTTATATGTTTTTTTGTAGCCAAAACGGATAGATATTTAGATAATAAATTTTTGGTATAATTTTCATATAAAAAGGTGATTGTATAAAATAGTAATATGTATTATAAAGGCAAATTTAGAGGTATGTTTGTGATTTTTTTCTATCAAGCCAAAAAGGCTTAATCGTATTTTGGCTATTGTGGGTCTGTAAAAAATCCTTAAGATTTTTATGTAAATTTTTTAAGTTTAAGTTTAATAACAGTGATTTTTCAAAAACACGCACGGTATTGCATATTGTGAACCCACGTCACCTTAATTGATAAGTGTAAGGAATATTCAGGTTGACCTTTTCACGATAGTAAAATTTGATGAGCAAACAAATGGACGTCGGGTATCGTGTCCTACAAGTGAATGTATTCAATAAGTAAGATTTACCTTCTATAAATAACTCAGAGGAAAAAAATAAGTCTTTAAGAGACGTGCAGTATTGTTTCTTTGATAAACCTTGCATAATGAACCATTCCATGCGATCATTATACGATCTCCATCGAAGGATTTTAAAAACCGCACCTTTTTAGTTTCCAATGATTGATAACTATGCGCTCGTCTGTGTCAGCGTAACGCGAGAACTTGGCGATGATGGATGGAAGAAGAGGATCCAGTTTACCAAGCTATTATAATCTATTTATAATCAGCAAAAATTTTGAGCGATGAGGTTCGGGCTAAAGTTCACTGCAAGATCGTTTTGCGATAAGCTTGTTCTTTTTGATGTTGGTTTTTTTTGGTCTAACTAAATTATGGGCGATTTCGGATAAAAAATAGCCCTTAATTTTATTTTTGGCAAAATTGCATCTGCTTTTTGTGTGCAACTTAAAAAGTTACTTTAAAACTATCGCCTTGCATCATTATCAAATTAATCCATATGGGAAGTATCGCGAAACGTATCTATTTTTACTTATTTTGCTGACGTTTCGTCTGGGTTTCACCGAACGTGGTCCCAGTCTAACTCAGGCTTAGTTCCCGTATGCATTAATTTAATAAAGTTGCTTATTTCTTTGCTAGATATACCATTTTTTTAATCGACCAATATGAATAGTGTCGGCTATGAGCTATGACAAACGAATACTGATTATGTATTTGAGTAACCCTTCAAATACCCGTATGAATAAATAAAGTAGACTATTTATTTTCAAAGTCCTATTCGATTTTCGTTCCAAAGGCAGCGCGCTTACTTTCCGTCACAATATATTCATAAACAATACACAAGATACTGCGGTAATAGTATTATGCCGACCTTGCAAGGAGACTGTTCGTCATCTCCCGAGGTGAATGCACAGCCACCGCAGGGGGTACGCATGCGCACTCTCACCCCATTCTCCTCTTGTTATGGTACAGAATGCTGAGTTTTGGAACTTTGTTTAAATGTTTAAATATTCTGCGTTTTTTATTCATTTTATAATAAACGGGCAAGTGCGAGTCGGACTCGTACATGAAGGGTTCCGCACCTCCGTACAATATTTTAAAACTCTGAAGAAACACGTTTCTTGTATGACGACCCCCTTTAATTTTTTACTTTATCTTATTTTTTGTATTTGTTGTTATAGCGGCCATAGTAATACATAATCTGTAAAAAATTCAAGTATCTAGTTAATGCCATTATAAAGATCTAGTTCAAAACGCTGAAAAAGCACGTTTTTTTTATGACTACTCCCTTTAATTTTTAACTTTTTTTTATTTTTAGTATTTGTTGTTATAGCGGCCACAGTAATACATACTCGTTGAAAATTTCAAGTGTCTAGCTATTACGGTTCAAGAGATAGAGACCTGTGACAGATGGACAGACAGACGGACAGACAGCGGAGTCTCAGTAATCAGGTCCCGTTTGCACCCTTTGGGTACGGAACCCTAAAAATGAAGTTGAAGGCCTTATTTCATGGTAAACCCGTAGAAAAGCTCAAAATGACGTGTTTTCAAATTACTTTTGTCAAAGACATTAATTTATTTGGCAGATAAAAAATGAAGTACGAGTAGAATTCATAATAAATATTTTGATCGGTATATAACTGAAGATCAAAGGAACTTACCAAGTGAATACGATCGAAATTATGTAAGCAGCATGATTCGAAGCAAATACGAGTGTGAGACTACAGAGACATTTAAATTTTTCTGGCCGATTCCACCATAATAATTAATTATAATTGTAAATTAGGTACTTCAGTATTATTTTCACATGCTTGTCAACTATAAACAAAATAGATTAAGGACATGTTTATTATTTAAGATCTTATGTACTCTATTTTACGTGAATAAATATCATTATCATTATCATAATATTTCTACTAATAAACAGCCAACAATTTAGACAACATGTGATTATATAGATATAGATAGATAGAAATTTAGGATATAAGTAGATAGGTAAGCAAAAACCTAGACAAAACCTTTGGTATGATAATTTTATGTTGCAATCGTAAACAAAACAAAGTAAAAAGTAAATGCATCTAGAAAATAATACGTCAAAACTTCCAGCTATATATAGCTATAGCCAGATATCAGCATCAATCAAATATCTCAGCAGCACCTAAAAATGAAAAAATAAAATGACGATAGCTAATGGTATATGTAAACCCGAAAATTGATTTGCCGTGATGTTCTGTCTTATTATAGGATCCTACCTTAGCATAGCAGCCGTTTGGAATTACCCATATCATAATCGTTTCAAGGAACTATTTGAGTAGGTATTTTCGGTGGAAAGGGCGGGCGCCTGTAATTACTTTGCTTTGAAACACCGCTGATCAATGATGTTAAGTTTTCTCAAGATATTTCATTACAATACATACAAATTCGTACGTAAGTCTCCTATGCTGAATCTTAATTATCTGTTTTCTTTTCTTGTGCTTGAAAAAAAAACTTCGTTTTCTTTTATTTAAGTATATTTTTCCATTTTTAATTTTTGTTTTTTAATTGTGAGTTAATTTTGTTTGTATCAAAATTCAACCTTATACACGTTTATAGACGGTAAGAGTAATGTACCTTTTTTGCTTGCATGGTTATTTTTTACATTTGTCATTCTATTTCATTTATAAAGTGGCGCTTTTGAAAGTCTCTCTAGTAGATAGTGCATGTCCAAAGTAAATGCTCTCAACTTTTTTGCAAATTCATCTAGTACTACATCTACAGATTTCTTTATCGCAGTTGCTGTTACCTTTGAGATCGATCTCTCTGTAATTTTATAAGTACCAATTACGTTGTATTAGTCGGCGTTTACGACGATCGCCAATAACTTAATGCTTCTGATCGATAAGATAGGCTTTCAGGCTTAGTAAAGCTACTTTGGATTACCTATTCTGTTTGAAAATATTTTAACGCGTGGGTATTCCTGGCGTTGCAGGGTAGACAGGAATTTGCATGACGTCGACGTTTCTATTTTAGTAATTCAATCTTTGAATCTGTAAACATCTACAGGCGTCGTCTCACACACACGTCAAAGTGACGTCGTTCTTACGTAATCCTGCACTGAAATCGGCTGGAATATAGCCCTTATCCTGAACGATGGCCCGGAATACGGGTTTTGGCGTAATAAATGGACGCTCAAGAGGTCCGGGGGGACCCGTGAAAAATCTGGATTATTGTTAACTCGCCATCTAGTAAACTTACCACCTAATTATAAATTCCATGAATTCAAAGTTTATCACTAAAGTATTTAGAAATAACGTAACAAAAATGAAATCATATAATTATTATTGTAAAGCTCTGACGATTCTATTTTTATCAACATAGGTACTAACGTTTTTTCTTCTTAGATCATATGTCACGTATGGTCAGTTTATAATAAACACCAAGTATTCTGAAGCCTTAATCGATTCACTCCAGTTTGAAAACATTGTGAGGAAACCTGCACACTAGTTCACTAGTCTGTAATAATGACATTTATTGAGCTACCGCAGCTCGAAAAATCGATAAGACAATCAAAGATTTTGAAGAAGTATGGCAACCCTATTTTTAAGTCGCGGTGCGGATTTTGCCTATCCTCGACCAGAAATAAATAAATAACGTTACCTAACTCCACCCCGGTTAGTAAGTAATTGAAAATTTATACGCTTTGTTGCGGTTCCTTTTTTTATTGCCCGGAACGGCCCTGAGTTTGCATGAAATAAGACTCTTATAACTCTGAGGTTACGTACTTTGTGTAACTGGCCTTTTGTAAAGTAATAGGTACAAATAATTAATAAACGATTGGGTCGTAAGTTTGTTTATTCATGTAGGTTAAACAAAAAGATTTTTTGGGATTGCGCCATATATTTTTTGGGAAATTTTATCAGTATCATGGACGGAACTTAACTACTCTATACTTTACGGCTGGTTAGAAAATTGGTACGGCACCCAAAAAAATATTTAATCTTATGAAAATACGTAAAATCAAAATTATTTTACTAGAATACAACCAGTAGCACCACCTGTAGGTTGACTGGTAGAAGAGGCCCTGGGCCTTAAGTCCGCCTATTACATGTCTTGTAATAAAGTTAAATAAATAAATAGCGTAATAAAGAATATAAATTGTTTCATCGCAACTAGTTGTGAAACTTGGTTGCGATGGCGTCCGGAGGGAAATATTACACATTCTCATGGAAAATCAAGAATTAAACAAGGATAATCTGTTTGAAAAATAATTTAAATTTGTTTTGCTAAGAAAAATTTTATTTTTTGTTATTTTCTTATATTTTGTAATAATATTACTATACTTTGTATAATTGATTAATTTAAAACGTTTGAAAGTTGACTAGGTTTCGATCGATTTAGACGATCATCTTCAGGGCGAGTGTCAGCGGCGACCCGACGATGTCGCTGCCCGCTCTGTCTGTGGTCTTTTCCGACTATATCACGTGAGTCAACCGTTTTAAATTAATCAATTATGGCTTTATCTCACGTTAGTTTTAATAATATACTTTGTATCTCTATAACAGATTCTAAGAACCTCTGGATTCTTGATATCAATAATCCTTTCGCCGAAAAGTTGATCAGATACTTTTTGATCCCAGCGATCGACGTGAATGTAATATTTATGGTTTCTTCCAAGGAGCTTGTAGCCATTTGGAGAATCCACTATGAATTGTAATACATTTATTTCAACCTTATGCAGCCTTCTGCAATTTACATGTCAGCTCAGTAGCGTGACTACTTGCACAATGTCCCTGGGTGACGAAGACACTTTTCATTTAATTTCAACATCATCATTTCAGCCGCATAGCATCCACTGCTGGACATATGTAGGCCTCTCCCTAGGATTTCCAAAATAACCGATCTAGAACGGCCTGCATCCAGCGCTTTTCAACGAGTCATGTGGATGATCATGATGACAGATAGATGGTCAGGTCGTCTGACCACCTTGTGGGTGGTCATTTCATTTATTTATTCCTGAACAACATATATCGTATCGGAAATTTGTAACTTTTGTAGCTTAAAATATTTATTATCAATCAAATTATTATTTAATTTAATTAATTAAAACAATTTCAACAACACAATTAAAATTAAAAATGGTCAATCTAATATAAATCAATGATCATTTCAGAGCTTCATTTAAAATAGTCGTCTATGGAGTAGAATGATTTATGTTACAAATACGACTGAATTTTCCGGGGTCCAGTGCTGCCCCATTCAATTAACAATAAATTATTTCAAAGACACGGTGCGGAATTTCTTCATTTTTGCGGAAAACGGCCACTTTTGGTAAAAATGCTAAAAAAAGCTTAACGTTCTGACTTTAAACTGTAAACAGTAGTTCATAAAATAGTTTGAAGGGTTATCTCTAGGGCTTTACAAAGACAATATTTTTAATTTCATCTCCGTTTCCTTTCAAATAATTTTATTTGACACATACATTACATATAGGTACATAGGACTAAAAAGATCCAATCAAGCTGGCAAATATATGTACAAAGCCTTATTTTATTATAAACTCTTTGGCGTTCGGTTTCGTTCCGTCTCACAAAACCATCCTTTCGTCCCAATCTGATAAGATCATGATTTTAGGCTTTGGATGAACAAAATTGTACACAACGATAATACACATACTTGGTAGCCCTGTAGGCAACGTACAGCCTGGTAGGATCAACAATGTTTTGTCTGCTTTATATTTTGGCACAACAAGAAGGTTTTATATACAGCATCGAAAAAAATATATATAGGTACCTATAAAATTTCTTAAAAACTAAAATAAAGATTAAAAATACTACTCACTACACTGGGTAGTTCCTTACCCTGCTACCCTCCTATCCTTATGCCACCTTGAATGGCGATGCTTATAGATATAGGCCAGCCCTTCTTCTCAACAACATTAAATTACCAAATCAATTTTGGTAAATATCTACTTTTCTTGCTGGTTTGGTCCCATCTCCAGTTGATCAGGAAACTCGCGATCTAACCTATTAATGTCATTTAAAAAATAAATCGTCTATATCAATATATAAATCTTGTCTATCCAATTTCATTAAGTTCCGTACAAAGGCAATAATAAATACAGGCGCCGGATCACTCAAGTGGCTGAAATCAGTCGTTCTGTCACTGTTGCCCTTCAACAGCTTAACCGCCTTCGGAACTTCCTGCCAATTAAAACGAAGATACTGTTGTTAGTCCAAACATTAATATTACCTATTATTGATTACGCTGATGTGTGTTACCCTGATCTCAATGCAGATCTTCTTAATAAGCTTGATCGTCTAGTTAATAATTGCATCCGATTTATTTTCTGTCTTCGCAAATATGATCATATATCTTCATTTCGCTCGGAGCTTAAATGGCTTCCCATCCGTGAACGCAGACAAATGCGAATTCTGTGCACTCTCTTTTCTATTTTTTCTAATCCAAAATCTCCTGAATATCTTAAATGCAAATTTTAATTTCTTTCCGACACTCATGATCGGCAGCTTCAATTTTATGGCAAACTCTTTTACTGTTCAAGCTTCACGACTCTGGAATGATTTGCCCGTTGACATCAAAGAAATTTCCACAAAATTTTCCTTCAAGAGAAGAGTACACTGTCATCTTCTACGAGTAAACTAGTCACATTTTCTTATCTACATCATCATTCATTGTAGTTATGTGTGTATTTGTATTTATTTAATTATGTATATATATATGTATATTTTATATGTATGCGTATATATATCTTTATTATGAGTATATATGCATGTATGTGTATTATTTGGTATAAGTATGTAATTTTTTAATTATTTTGCGCCGCAACGAATTATCTGTTTATCCCTATGGTTGACTGGGAGAGAACGCTTTTAGCGTTAAGTCCGCCAATTGTAACACAATTTCATTGTTAAACAGTAAAGTTTAAAAATAAATAAATAAATAAATTTTCAAGTAAGACTCGGAGCATTTCGTTAGCTTGCTAGTTCAATGAAGTTCAATAGCGACAGACGAGTATAAGGATTATTTCTGTGATTTTCATTAAAAACGTGATCAAAGTAAAGTCGTGTCTCAATAAAGGTATGTATTATTCATATTAATACAGTGAATAACTAAACCGTGCAAATGCGAGTCAGATTTGTACATGAAGCGTTCCGTACCTCCGTACAATGTTTTAAAACGCTCAAAAAACACGTCTTCTTGTATGACGACCCTTTAATTTTTTTAATTTTCTTTTATTTTTAGTAAGTATTTGTTGTTATAGCGGCCATAGTAATACATAATCGGTGAATTTCAAGTATACTCAATGCCATTATAGAGGTAAAACTCGAGTTAAAAACGGTGAAAAAAATACGTTTCTTGTATGACGGTCCCTTTAATTTTTGACTTCATCTCATTTTTAGTACTTTTTGATATAGTGGCCACACTAATATATAATCGGTTAAAAATTTAAAGTGTGCTATTACGGTTCTTGAGATAGAGCCCTGTGACAGAGACGGACAGACAGCGGAGTCTCAGTAATAGGGTTCCGTTGGCACCCTTAGGGTACGGAACCCTAAAAAAGAATGAATTAAAAATAGCAAAGACATTCCGTCCGTCGCGTCATCGGTATGCGCTGGGATGTAGCTACCAATCAACGCGGCGCATCCGATCCCAGGCCTATTGTTAGGACTCTTGCTGCATGTTAACCAAATCTGATGGTACAACGCTCTATTAAACATGGCTATAAAAACAATTTGTATTGTAAGTTTTGTATTTATTTATTTAAACCTTATTTACCAAATAAACGGGCAAGTGCGAGTCGGACTAGTACATAAAGGGTTCCGTACCTCCATACAATGTTTTAAAATGCTGAAGAAACACGTTTCTTGTATGACGACCCCCTTTAATTTTTAATTTTATCTTATTTTTAGTATTTGTTGTTATAGCGGCCATAGTTATACATAATCTGTAAAAATTTCAAGTACCTATCTAGTTAATGCCATAATAAAGATCTAATTAAAAACGCTGAAAAAACCCATTTTTTGTATGACAACCCCCTTTAATTTTTAACTTTTTTTATTTTTAGTATTTTTTGTTGTAGCGGCCACAATAATACATAATCAGTGAAAATTTAAGCATATAGCTATTACGATTCCAGAGATAGAGCCCTGTGACAGACGGACGGACGGACAGACAGCGGAGTCTCAGTAATAGGGTCCCGTTTGCACCCTTTGGGTACGGAACCCTAAAAATGAAGTGAAGTAGTAATTTAAGTAAAAATGCAGACACTGCACGTTGATAGCTCGTCTAAGCTCGTACAAGGAGGTTAGCAACAAAATGTACGCAGACCATTTTTGACGACAGTTTCATGTTCATAACACAAACATGCACCAGGCTTATCATTTCACACCGCTACGCATCATGTTGTATTGATATCAAATGCTAACAATAGTGTTACACGACGCCAGTTCTGAAAACTGTTTGTGTGACAGCACGCATCAGTTGCATTTTAAAATGCACTCGTCGGTTATGTTGATTTTGTGGACTATCTTTCCTTTACATTATCAATGCGACAGTTTAGGATGTTTTGACATTCCCACTGAACCCTCTCATTTTTCCATTCTAAGTCAATGATTGAAAGCCTTCCATTCACCCTCTAACTTTGCTGCATATTTTAAAAAACCATACGCAAATAACAAACGCGTAACAATAATAAAACAAACCGGCAAAGTGCGAGCTTTTTCCTGAGAAAAGGGTCTTGACAGACTGACGGAAAGACAACAAAGTGTATAAGGGTTCCGTTTGTTCCTTTTGAGGTACGGAACCCTATGTCAAGTAAACAAAGTCGAATTGATAACTCCTTTTTTGAAGTCAGTTAAAAATAAAATAGTATAAAAACATTGGTGTCAAGAATTCATTTGTCGTCAGAAGCACTTTTGAAGCAATCAAAGGCCTACCTACACCTACGCTAGTAAAAGTCAATGCCTACACGAACCTTTAATTGTAACTTTGTTAGGAATAAAGGAGCAAAAAACCTAACGATAGGCTCTTAAGGACTGTTTAAACCAGGGGTTTAAAATAATTCTAAAAAAAACCGTAAATTATTCAATTAGGTAAAGCTTATTAGTTACGAGTACCAAACGTATATGGGCCGCGCGGGCCTAGATTTATAATCCCTAATTTTTGGCCTAAGTTATAATCCAATAACTTTGCTGGGCCTTAATTGGGATGAATCAAGGCACTAAATTTTCGGTAAAGCCAGGTCTAGTTTCCCACGTTACGATTAATTGAAGTATTCCACTTGTTAATTGAGACTTATAGACGACCTCTGTGGCCTAGTGGTCATCATGCCAGGCTGTCACACCGAAAGACCTGGGTTCGATCCCCGGTCAGGTCAAAACGGAAAATTATCTTTTTTCAGATTGACCTGGGTTTTGGATGTTTATCTATATATGTATTTGTTATAAAATTAAAAATATAGATCATCGAGTTGGTTGGTATCCCGGTATAAGTCTCCAACTTACTTTGGGGCTAGCTAAATCAGGGTGATTTGTCCTTATATAACGTCTAACGAAATATACTGAAACAATTTTAAGGGTAAATTCAGTCCATGATACTGAACAACTTTTCCCAAGGAACATAATTATATCGAAATTTGAAAAATATTTTTTTGCATTCCATAGAAACTTGGATCAGCTGATCGGTCAACTTGTATGGGAAGCCAAAAAATTATTTTTCATGTTTCGATATATGTTCCTTGGGGAAAGTTGTTCAGTATCATGGACTGAATTCACCATTAAAATAGTTTCAGTATATTTTGGTAGACCCTCTATATTAATTAATTATTTATCATTATTATTGGGAACAAATTTTTTTAGCTGTTATTTAAATATTCGAGATGTTATTATGATCAATTGGAAAACATATTGAGCAGTTACTTAATTTAATGGCGGTTGATTAATTATTGTGACAGTAAAACATGAACAGTAATAAAAAATCAATTAGTCGGTTATTATATCATATTAGTAGTTCTATTAATTTTACCAGGTTAGGGAAAACCTATAGGTTAGGTTAGGTTTGAACTGCGACCAACACACGCACGAGCCGAGTAGTTATTAAACATGCCATTTATAATTTTTAACTTACCAAAACTGCTATTTACAACTGCCTCTTTAAATCAGTGCCATTATTATTCCTGTCGTCACTCCATCTTGTCCTTGGTCTGCCTCACTTGCATAATATTATATTTAAAACTAAATTAATTTACAAGTATTGTCTTTCCAGAAAAAGACTAAGTACACTTTTTACAAGCTTTTATGTAGTCTGTGATTTAGTTTCCCTTGTCCCGTTGTCTGTGTGTCCATAATCAAATTTTGCAATGTTAATTTATAAATATATAGGGACAAATGCTAGCCCCAAAGTAAGTTTTTCAAACTTGTGTTATGGGATACTAACTCAACGATACTATATTTTATGATAAATACATATATAACGTCTAACAAAATATACTGAAACTATTTTAAGGGTGGATTCAGTTCGGTATATGTTCTTTGGGGAAAGTTGTTCAGTATCATGGACTGAATCCACCCTTAAAATAGTTTCAGTATATTTTGTAAGACCCTGTATATATAAACATCCAAGACACAGGACAATAGAGAGTATGCATGATTTTTTTTTATATTTTTATCGATAGTCCTCGTCGAGAAATAGCCGCAAAAAATAAATCAGTGCCGAAAAACATGTATATGGTGTAGAAAATAAATATTAAAAATAGCAAGTAGATTATAACAACTGAAACACGCCATTTTAAAATATGACGTCAAAGTCTGCAATATCCGCTACAGACACAAGCTGTCAACGCATGTTTTTCTTTTTTGGGTACTTTCGATGTTATCAGCCAGTGATGTTTGTTAAACTTCTATATAAAAGTACATACATTTCGAATGTCATCGATAGTCAAACTACATGGACGGACAGTCCTACCGAACGCACCCGAACTTGTCGTTTCCTTTTTGTGAACTTTGTCGTCATTTCAATACTCAATACTCAATACTCAATAATTTATTGCTTCCTTAAATGACAAATGAATACATGCAAACTAGATAGCAAGTTGATACATAGATGATTCCACAATCACTTAAGGACCCTGTTGGGCGCTGCAATAGGAGAGAGGAGGAATCGTGTCACTGTTAGTATAGTACCTTGAAGTAAATTTCCCTTTTGTTTGTCAAAAGTTTCCGCGCAATATTTGCATATTTTCAATAATTTATTTCTAATCCAAATAAGAGTCAGTAAGAAAAATAATTAACTAGGCGTGGTAACGTATTAAAAGAAATTGTAAAATAAAAATATGAGCCGGATTGGTATTACATGCATATTCCTTATTTGAAAAAGGCCGTTTTTCCAACTTGCCCTGGCTGGGGATCGAACCAAGAACCTCCGGATTAGCGGTCTAGCGTGTTAACGATTACGCCACGGAGGTCGTCTTCTAATTAGAATCATGGTCTTTTAATTAGACCCACTTCCCATTATTCGATTAAGCTGAAACTTCACATATAAGTTGGGGGACAATGCAATATTATGAACCAATGACCTGATCTTATAATGAAGTCGAAACGTGGCCACAGCAGCTCTGTGATAACTGATAAAACCTGTAACCCCACCGATTTGTGGCTCAATTGATTCGTCTTGTACAGCACTTCATAATTTTAAGTTCGTTGTTTGAGATAAAAACTTGTTTAATAAAATATATAAAAAATATTTTTTAAACTGAAAACAAGCTTTTATTTACTTGTTTCAAATTAGACCACACCTTTAAGGCAACATACAGGTTTTTAAAGAATTCTAGCCCATGGGTTAAAAATAGATTTATTATTATACAACCGATTAATCTTGTGCGTTTGTGTGGAACATTGATAAAACACAAGCTGCCCTTAAACTTCTATAAAAAATCACATGCCATAAAACATGCCAGATTGCAATAAAATAAATAAGCGATTTTTCCCAACCCATAAAACCAACCCCTGCCCCTGTGCTACGCGTTTCCCGCTCATCGACTGTCGATCATCGACCTTGCCGCAAAATAGCGAGGGGGCAGATAGACACAGGTGACTTTTTCCACCAGCCAAAAATTTTTGTGCAAATTTAGCCCATAATACCGTTTCTTAATTATTAGATATACTTATTGAAAATCAACGTTCAAAATTGGCAGCGTTCGGGAAGTTACGCAGTGTCTTCTCGTCCAAAATACCCCAGTGCCTCAAGACGAAAGTGCTTAATCAATGTGTGTTACCAGTGATGAGTTGATGACTTATGGCTCTGAAAAGTGGTCCTTACTATGGGTCTCATAAGAAGGCTCAAGGTCGATCAACGGGCTATGGAGAGGGCTATGCTAGGTGTTTCTTTACGTGATCGAATCAGAAAAAAAAAAGAAATGAGGAGATTCGTAGAAGAACTAAGGTCACAGACATAGCCCAGCGGATTAGCTCATTGAAGTGGCAGTGGGCGGGGCACATAGCGTGAAGAAGCGATGACCGATGGGGCAGAAAGGTTCTCGAATGGCGGCCACGTACCGGCAGGCGCAGCGTAGGACACCCACCTGCTAGGTGGTCAGACGACCTGAGCAAGGTTGCAAGAAAACGCTGGATGCAGGCCGCTTCCGATCGGTCGTTTTGGAAATCCTTGGGGGAGGCCTATGTCCAGCAGTGGACTTCCTGTGGCTGATATGATGATGATAATGATGATTGAAAATCCACAAAAAAAATTGTCCTACCATAGAAAATTAGTTTTTCTTTTTTTTATTTATTTAATCTTTATTGTCCATCAAATACAAATTGTACAGAACCATAGGCGAACTTAACGCTAAAAGCGTTGTCTACCAGTCAACCTTTGGGTTATATAGAAAGTCTAAATGTGGGTTACAAGATAAAGTGTAGTGTACATAAAATACACAATGTACATTGTTACATAAATATATATACTTCCTATACATATACCTACACAAATACATACATATAGTTTTTCCATAAAAAAAGAGTTTGAGTTGTTTTTTTAAATTATTCCTATGGAAAGTAATTTAGTAACATGGACCGAACTTTTTTAAAATATTTGACTATTTGATAACAAGTCACCCCATCATCAAGATTATCAAGAAAGCACCAAAAGGCCGTGAGGAGCAGTGTCGGATTTAGCAAGCGCGGGGCCCGTAGCAAATTCTATCGAAGAGGCCCCCCATCTGCTATGGGGAGCTCGGTGGCATAGCCGAAACAATAAGATGGCAGCCAACAAGCTACGTATCTGCCTTTAGGCAGCTTGAGCTCTTGAAGTGTTGGCCATTTACGATAAAACAAAAAAAAAAGGTCTCTCTCTAGGTGAGCGGATTTGAGAACGCTCTTGCTATATGGTTAATCCGGCACTGGTCAATTAATCAATCAATAACTTTTTGTCAAACAAAGGTACAATTTTAGAGCTGTTACAATAATATATAGTAGTTCGCTATGTCTTGCCATATATAGCATATAAATATTTAAGTACGAGTAGGTACATGCACAATGCACATAAAGTTTGGTTTATTTTAAATTGGAGCTACAAATAACAATGTCGAAGATTAAACTTTTAAAATCAATTTCATGATAAATTTTAAAAAAAGTACTTACGAGTACATTACTCACATGTCAAGGAAATTAACAAAAGAATACAATATGATAAATGTCACACATCGAAATATAATTCTCTAGAATCCTAACGCTCCTACATTCACCGCTTCGATTCTGATTCTATTTACGCAAACAAACGAACAGTAATTACAACTAAACACTCGAACACACACATAGACAAAGATGCATGCGATTGGTCGCGACAAGGTCACGCGTCGTCGTCGGTCGGGTGGGGCGGTTAACGCAATGAGCGGTGCGGTGAGATACAACGCGCGGATAATACCTATTGTCGCGAACGAGATAGAATCTTCCCGAACAATATTCGCGAACGAATACTACGATAGAATGGTGCAAGCCAAATTGGCCCAGATGTCTTATGTCATAAAGTCTAGAGTTGCTTAACCATGTAACACTCACACACATACCCGGCGCCTGGATGCTTCGAAACGCATTCGTCGACTATGTAGAATATTCGAGATTAATGTGGACCTATTCGATGGCGCATATAAATAGGGAACGTTGGGTGCGCCACGGCAGTTCAATACGAGCTATCAAAGCGATCACTTCGAAGCGAAGGAAACCTACCTTAGTGCGACAAGTGGAAGTACCTGCGACTACCTTGGCGATATACCTGGACCTCAGCTGCTACACGACTTGGACCTTGGACGTTTGGAAGACCGTCTTCACGTGTTATCTTAGGGTTCCGTAGTGAATAAATTCCTCATACGAAGTTTGGCGTTTTTCTCCAAATACCGAACCCCAGTTTCATAACACTATTATGCAGTACGCTACGCTAAAATAAATAACCTTGTTTACGCGTTATTTTTTTTGAATAACTAATTTTCATGTCTGTATAGCTTCTACACCACTTAACGGCACATGGCATTTTTAATGAAATTGTTATCGCAAAAACACAGCAATATTCTTAAAGGAAACTTCTTGCGACGCAACCGCACGACTCGAGTGTCACGGCGAACTGTCGCGCCGCGCTGTTCATATTTTAAGCCCCGCCCGCCGCGGTACATATCGCGTGGAATGATTTTTCGGGATTACTTACGATTCTAGAGAATTATTGTTCGTAGATGTCACATTAAATTAAATAGTTTAAAATTGTCAAAATCTAAAATTTGTCATCTTTTAAAAAAGCTTTCACAGAATAGTAGCATTTATCTATCAGTAGTGTAAAGAGTCGTTTTTTAAACAGTTTATAATTTAAATCTTTTAATTGATTAGGTAGTTTGTTATAGATTTTTATAGCCATACCTAGAATGCTTTTTCTGAATAGAGCAAGCCTATATTTCAGTGGGCCTAAAGTATGCCTATACTGTAATCTTGTGGGATTCCCTTTCACTTCAGATAACTTTACAAATAATTTTGAATTCATTTCCACAAATAGAGAATATGTACATTGCAGAAAATGTCAGTATTTTTAGCTGTTTAAAAATTTTTTGGTCAACAAAAGACGATTCTATACATTCTCTATTTTGCCAGCGCTGTCATGGTGACTGCACCAGAGCACAACAATGCTTAGATGAGATACTGGAGCGATGGTTTTAGAGATTTCTACTTATTCTATGAACATTGCTTTTATCCGGGATGTTATGTTTTGGTTCAAGTATATAACGTCTAACTAAATATACTGCAGCTATTTTAAGTGTGAATTCAGTCCATGATACTGAACAACTTTCCTCAAGGGACATATATCGAAATATGAAAAATATTTTTTTTTGTTTCCCGTACAAACTCGCATCAGCTGATTGGACAAATTGTATGGGAGCCCAAAAATTATTTTTCATAATTCAATATATGTTCCTTGGGAAACGTTGTTCAGTATCATGGACTGTATATACCCTTAAAATAGTTACAGTATATTTTGTTAGACCCTGTATACAGGCTGACTTTTTAACCACCAGCTAAATTTTGTAACAAGTTCAGTCTACGATACTGAACTAGTTTCCATAAAAACCATTAACCAAAAACGAAAAAAAAACAGTAGCACTCCAGGAGTGCGGACATAACAACCACCCTGTATTTAGAGAATAAAAAGGGTTTACAAACACAAAGATTTTTAGTTTTTGAAGTGAAAACATCTTTAGGCGCGATAGGCATTTTTTGATATGGGAAACAACCATTGAACTCGTGACACCGTTACCGTAACCGACACCGCCTAGTACAAGTTTTCACTTCTGTCCTGTTTTTTTTATAGAGGTCTACAGCTCACAGAGCCTAGTTGTTTCGTGGGTGACTCATTTTTTAGAAGTGAGACCAATTTTAGGGTTCCGTACCCAAAGGGTGCAAACGGGACCCTATTACTGAGACTCCGCTGTCTGTCCGTCTGTCCGTCTGTCTGTCTGTCCGTCTGTCACAGGGCTCTATCTCTTGAACCGTAATAGCCTAGACACTTGAAATTTTCACCGATTATGTATTACTGTGGTTGCTATAACAACAAATACTGAAAATAAAAAAAGTTAGAAATTAAAGGGGGTCGCCATACAAAAAACCTGTTTTTCAGCGTTTTTAACTAGATCTTTATAATGGCATTAACTAGATACTTGAAATTTTCACAGATTATGTATTACTATGGCCGCTATAACAACAAATACTAAAAATAAAAAAAAGTTAAATATAAAGGGGCGTCACCGATTCACCGGTCACGAAAAAACGTGTTTTTTTAGCGTTTTAAAACATTGTACGGAGGTACAGAACCCTTCATGTACGAGTCCGACTCGCACTTGCCCATATATTTCAAACGATCTAGGACCTCTATTTGGCGGGTTTCAAACCAAAGTTAAATGTTTCTCTGTAAAAAAGCGTTTTTTAATTAAACAAATTAGTAGTCTAATTAATTTTACAAACAGGACCGTACTAATTAAGACGGTCAGCAAAAACCGGCGGCCGAGAACAAAGGGCCACCCGCCATGTTGATATAGGTACGTACCCTACGTAAGATAGCTACTTTATTTGTATGTAACCCCTGAATATTAAACCGCTTTTGAGATAAAATAATAAAAAAATTATAAGTTTGGAAAATCCAAAAGTGCACGCCTCATAGCGGTCACTCAATTTTCACAAAAAAAAACAGAACTTGAATATTGCATATTTATCGGTGTATTATGAACAAAATAAAAAAATTACTTTTAAATCTTTGCGCCATTGCCCACACAGAAAAGAAAGGTACTGCGCATGTATTGTCAATGTCAAGAAGAAAAGAAAAATGAAAAGATTAACATGTATCCAGAAAAAGAATGGAAATTAAGAATGGCTAAAAGGCAGATGCTAATCGCCGTAAAAAAAATTGACAATGTCAAAGAACCTTATTTACATAGATTTAGATATACCAACGATAGCTGGATTTCAGTTTATTGCTAATTATAATTAAACTACTTTTAATTAGACCGTGATTTTCGAAAGGACTTAGTTTTAGATAATACTTAAGCGTATGAAAAAAAGAAGGGTTCGATTTGTTAAGTTTTTCGGGTTATCGTGACCACGCCAGTTTTCATACATCCCGACACACGAACGTCCACGAAATAATTTTCTTAAACACTTGTTTTATTATTTTAAAGAACAAAATGTCCATTAAAAATATCATGACTCTTAAAACTAGTGTTTTTTCTTGACATTTGTGTGTAAATATTATTCTACAAGTACGATAAGAAATAAATACCGACATTTTTAGTTCGAAAAATCACTTGGTAAGGCGAGAGTAGAGCACTACCTCAACGCTCCGCTTATGAGGCGTGCAATAATTTTGATGATATGTTTAATGTGATATATGCTAATGAATGAAAGTACAACATACATTCATATGTATACTTCTACGTCATCATCTTACTGACTGGACGAATCCAAGGTAGAATTTTAATGTTGTTTTAAAAGACGTCGTTTGCTTTTTTAAAAATAGAAAAATTATAGAAGGCAACATATCCCACGATAAGCGCTAAGGCCTGATCTGACAGACACAACACAAAGTTCAGTCGAACACACCTAGAACCATAGACTAGACCTGTGAAAATGTGTATAATTTGATAGTAAGTATGCGGGGTCGTTTTGGAAATCCTTGGGAGAGGCCTATGTCCAGCAGTGGACTACCTGTGGCCGATATGATGATGCGGGGTCTTAAACAAACCATGGGTGCCTTCCGGCGGGCGTAAAAACATTCTGACAGTAAACAATCGTGTCGTGAATAGGGTGGGTAACCAATATGCGACGGATGTCTTCGTTTGTGTTATAGGGTTCCTTTAGCAAAGCAATTAAACCTGCAAGTCCTCTAGGAACAATCGTGCTATTGAATAAATTTTAAGTGCAAATCATAAAAGCAAGTGAGCCACACACGTGAATATTTCTTATAATAGCTGTACGTACCAAATTGAGAATCAAATTATGTGATAAGATGAAATGTTATATAACCTCACATTGGGTAGGTTCTTAGCTACCTATCTATATTTAAGAGCTATGCTCCTGTCGGTGGAGAATGAATTCTCTTCCATTTGTCTCTCTCATCTGCCAGCTGTTTTACTTCTCTGTACGACACGACGTTCACCTTTTCCTTTATCTGTTTCATGTAGCTATGCCTCGGTCTTCCTGGTCCTCTTTTCCCTTCTATCTTTCCTTCCACGATGGTCTTTATGAAGTCGTCATGTCGTAGCAGATGACCCAACATCTTTCCTCGTCTATTCGTTCTTAGATATGTTTGATGAAAATCAGTCCAGCCGTTTAATCGTTATTGAGGATAAACGCTTGAAAATCAGTGTTTTCTCTAGCAAATACATATATAGATGGCGCTATCCGTAGCGCGCATGTAGAGCGACTTGATGTCCGTATCAAGTCGCATCAAAAGTTCCGGTTCACAACACTAGGTGGCGTTCTTGTCAGCCGGGTTTTTTTTTAATTTGCCTAGCTACCTAGCAAATAAACTTGTTATAAAATCTTCTTAAGTTTTTTATTGTTTTCATGAGCAAGTAGGTATATTGTTCGTAGCTTTTATTTTACTGTCTGTTTAATTTTTTATTTTAAACTTTTCCGTGTCTACGTTAAACTTGACAAAAGAAGCATAGCATAGCTCAAGTAATTGATTTCTTGAATAGTGAAGATATTTACAATGAAAAAAGAATCTAATCAAAATTTGATTGCTTACGAAATACTTGAACATTTGTGGTCGATATTCCTCCTCATCGTACCTCTCGATTCGCCTCCTCCTTCATTGTGCGAACCGCTAAGGTGTGGAATTCCCTCCCTGCGTCGATGTTTCCCCATACATATAATTTAGGGATTTTCAAGGCAAGAGTGAACAGGCATTTTTTGAGTCTACGTGATACACCTTAGACCTCATCTTAGCTTCCCATCAGGCTAGATAGAGGTCAAACGCACTCAAATTTCTAATAAAAAAAAAAAAAAACCTTGGGATTGAAATAAATATTTATAACAGGAATAAAGTAGTAATGTAAATGTTGCTAGGTACCTACCTAATTAATTAAAGAACCGAAAAAATAGATGGTCACTAATATTTTTTGGTTAAAACTAACGTGAGACTTAGATAGACAAATAAAATTTATTTAGTGTTTAAAAGATCTATTCATTCATTTCGATTCACTATTGGTTACACGTGGAAAAAATATCATCCCCCTTTAAGTATATGGGAGCTGCACAATTTTATTTTAACTTTTTATTTTACCACATTATCAGCGTAGGTACGTAATGAATGTAAGTAGGTATATACCAATGAAAAATTACAGCTTTTTAGTAATAACAGTCTCAGAGCTAAACCGCGAACGATATAGACGGACATACCAAAACTATAAAAGTTCCTTGTGTACTATAAAAGTGATTTCGGAACTCTAAAAATGTACAAAAATAATAAATAATAATAATACATTTATATTTATAAGTAATTTATTTTTAGTATTTAAGGTGAAGGCAAATGGCCTTAAAGTGGCGCCCTCATTTGAAATAAATTATTAACTCGTAAATATGGAGATAATTTCCATATTGCTCTTCGTCATGCACTAGATAGCCCTTTAAATTATTTTATGAACCACCTTTGTAAGTATTTACATTAGCTTTAAAACTCCGCCACGTGGCCACTTTGCCTCCACTAAAAGTGGCCACGGCAAGTTTTAAAGCTAGACGGATCACCAATAATAGTTTCAACGGTAGTTCATAAAATAATTTAAAGGGCTATCTAGTGCATGACGAAGTGCAATATGGAAATTATCACCATATTCACCATTTTTTATCCACAATTTATTTCACACTTCAAGGCCATTTGCCTATATCTTCACCAACGTTTGTCTTAGTTTTAGTTTAGTTATTATTTATTATTAGTCTTGTACATATAAATATTATTACACTACAATAAATAACAATGTAATTTATGCCATAAAAAGATATAGATAAATACGAAAGTGAGGGCATAAGCGTTTGTGCTCAGTAGAGTCCCGCTTGGCTTGGGTATTGCTATACCTACCGGCACTGTTACATCACAGACTAAACGTTTTCTATTACTGACTCGAGGAAGGAAGATGTTCTGCGGTCTGCTAACGCGGTCTCAGTAACCACAGTAATGACGTCATAACGTGGTAATGCCCGCGGCAGCTCATGGTACTATGAATGAAATGATTATCGTGGCTGCATCATATAGGGTGTTCTTTGGTAAAAATACTGGTTTTACTTACCTACTTCTTTAGACAATATTTTTTGAAAAAATATGGTTTCTCTTGACATGTTCAGAGAAGGGAGGAAAGCCATTTAACCAGGCAGGTTTTAAAAATGCAGGTCATAGAAACAGAGGAAGACCAAAGATACGTTGAATGTGTAAAGGAGGATATGGGTAGGAAGAGAGCGACGGTCAAATTGACTGGAGATAGAGCAAGATGGCAAAAACTGACATGCTGTGCCGACTCCACATAAAGAGTAGGATAAGGATAAGGCAGAAGAAGAAGATTGTTTCTCTGTTTTGCAGCTGTCTCTGTCTACTGCGGAACAAGATAGTAAGAAATTATTAGGTAAATAGGTACTTGTAGTATACCTGCCCTGCTGCCTGTATCATAAAGCGTGTATTTTTTGGATAAAATTTACTTATATACGACTCCAAAATCCATCGTTAGTAGAAAAATATACATTTCATTTAATTTAGTCCGTCACACGGAGGTTCTGGGTCCGAAAAAATTGTATTTATTTAGTCCGTCAGTTGACTAATGGACCCTATTTTTCGGTTTATCTAAGTAGTGATATTCACAAAGATACAGTGCGTCGAAGTTTCGGAGTAGAGGGGATTTACGTTACCGTCAAGTTAAAATTGTACTTGATCGTGACGTCATGTGGAATTTAAATGCGCTGTATGTTTGTAAAGGACATCATCCATTTTGGTCCAAAATTGAAAGTGCCGGCCAAGAGAATAAAGTGGGTTATTCTGATAGAAGTTGTCCGTCTTATTATTTCTTATTATGGCACCAAAGCTGTATCAGCATTGTACTTGATTGTATTCGAGTTCAAATGTTCTATTTCTTTATACACTTTCAAAAAACAAAAAAAAATAAAAGAAGTGAAGTAGCTTGACAGAACATATTAATTCCGATTAAAGGAATCAGTAAAAACCAATTAATTATTCTGCCATGGATCCTAGTCCGTAGTTAATGTTGCGGGATCCCTCCCGCAACATAGGTTCTAATAAAATGAAAATATTTTTTTTCGTATAAGTAAGTATATTGTGAAGTTAAACAATAAACTAGTATTTTTGTTTAAAGAAACATCCGAAATGTCATGTTCTGTCAAGCTATTTCACTTGTTTTAATTCTTTTTTTTTATTGTAATATGAAGAAATATAATTTTTAAACTCAAATAAAATCAAGTACAATGCTTATACAGCTTTGGTGCCATAATAAGAAATGATAAGACCGACAATTTCTATTAGAAAAACCCACTTTATTCTTTTGGCCGGCACTTTCAATTTTGGACCAAAAATGTATGTAAACCGGATGATGTCCTTTGCTAATCAGAAAAAGTATACAATATTTTTTAATAATCTACCTGATGAGGTAAAATATTTTTTAGTCCACATCCGTATTGGCGTTTCAATACGTTTATTATCAATTTATCAACATAAAGGCCCATTTACACAGTGCAAGTTTCTTGCCTGTTGCATACAATTTTATTGAAGCAATAAATTATTTGTATGGCTAACGTTCTGTTTAGACCATGCAAGTTTTCTATTGCTTCAATTTAATTGTATGCAACAGGCAAGAAACTTGCACCGTGTAAATGGGCTTTAAAGCAACTAAAAAACTTACTCGTTACACTGTTACAAAACAATTTAAACATTATGACTTTTGTTCAAACAGGTTACATTTTGAGATGTAGCCGAACTTAGCTCAGCTGTTACTTGTTTACACGTAACATATTCCGAGGCACGGCCGGCAAAGGCATAACCTGCATAATAGCCTGGAATGAACCTTCGTATTTTTGCTCTGGGTCAAATAATGTGCTAGCATCATACATAACACGAAGGTTTCGCTTATTATTGGTCTGTTATAAAAAAAACATACCTACGTAGGTAGATACTAAGATAAATTAATAAAAGATAGAATTGTAAAAACTTAAACCCGACTAATGAAAAATTGATACTGAAAAGTATATTTATCCAGTAAATACAGGCACAGCAGGGAGCAACAGCTAATAATTTATATATTTTTGAAATGTGCTTTTTAAGCACTTTCATTTGATACCCCAATCGGTAGGTACGATTCGATTTATTTTATTTTTCAGTTCATAAAAAAAAATAAAAAAAATCCTTTTAATGAGCTATCGCGATTACTAAAAGCCTTAATTCACAATCGGATCGGTTGTTATTTTAGTATTCCAATATTAATCTGAATTTATTCCATTATTAATATCCAAGCTGAAGAACTGAAAAGAAAAAATATTTTATCATAGCTATTCGCATGCAAACATCGATTGAAGACTTAGACTTATGCCTCTTATTTTGATCCTCTCCCAATCTATTTATAACTTAATAGTTATAAAATATAGATTGTGAGAGGATCAAAATTGTGAGGAGGGCCTTATAGTAAACAAGAAGTAATCCTCTTGTTTACTATAAGGCCCCGCCTACACGATGTCAAAACATCAGCTTTTATGACGATAGGTATGTAGAGACTGTGCAGTGCTATATGGAATTTTTTGTATAAAGTCGACGAAATATTGTCTTTTGTAGAAAAACTTATTACAGTGACTTTTTAACCACCAGCCAAAATAGAGCAAGTTCAGTCTATCGTACTGAATTACATTCCATTTTTTTTAAATTGAATATCGAGAAAAAAATTTGGTGCATACTAAATCCATGTATCCAATCCATCCATTTTAATTCGGCTGAGCGCTCCCTTGTATGGGAAGGCGAAGTTTCTTTTTCGTTTCTCGTTAATTATTTTTATAAAAAGTAGTTCAGTATCAATGACTAAACTTGCTACAAAAATTTATATAGTGGTTAAAAAGACACTCGTATATGGATGTCAGGATGTTTATTCCGCTTTTACGCCAAAACAGCTGAAAGGATCGGAATGAAATTTGGTATGTAGACAGCTTGTTACCTGGATTAACATATATGATAGGTTTTATCCTGGGGAAATGTGAGATTCCCGTGGGAATGTAAAAAAAAAACACAGCACCGACTAGTACACAACACAATATCGCCTAGTAGCAAGTCTGTGTGTCTTCTACAGGCTGCACTTCGGGGAGTACAGGAATTACATAACTTAATTCCCCCTGCACCATTCCACCATCGGACAACACGACGTGGACAGGGATTCCACCCATTTGTGGTTGATATTCCTCCTCATCGTACCTCTCGATTCGCCTCCTCCTTCATTGTGCGAACCGCTAAGGTGTGGAATTCCCTCCCTGCGTCGATGTTTCCCCATACATATGATTAAGGGATTTTCAAGGCAAGAGTGAAGGCATTTTATGAGTCTGCGTGTTACACCTTAGACCTCATCTTAGCTTCCCATCTGGCTACATAGAGGACAAACGCACTCAAATCTCTAATAAAAAAAACACAGGCATCAGCTAGAAAACCATAAATGGAAGTTTAGAACGCAAGCTCCAAAGGCTTTAAGTTTTAGTGACATTTTCCAACAAACTAAGATAAAAAAAAAATCTGGACGATGTTGAAGAAGCTTTATGTTAGTCTAAAAATAAAAGCTTTTATACAGCCCACACAACGTTGAAAATGTTAATAGATTTCTCTGTCCGCATTAACGTTACTTTCGTTGACAAAATGTATTTTTCACAGATCTGTATTTTAGTAGGTATGTAATAAAAATTGTACTAATGGGTACTAAACGTATAGTAGTGGTAAACACTTGTATTTACCGACAGCTACTCGTAACAGTTTAAGAAGGCACATTTGCAACTGAAAATTATGAACTATATAACTAAATAATATAAACATCTTCATCATTTGTTTCATACAATAGAACAATTTTTTTATTGGTTTACTACTTCCTTTACAAAAAATAGCACAAAAACAAAATACCTTTAATCTATCTGCAGAAATGTACAACAGTTAACTTTTTGTAGACCATTCGAACTATTGTTGATAATAATAAACACTAGTGATTGTCTGCAAATTCCCATTATAGTGGGATCACAGTGCTCCCACGGGAAGCGTTTTAGTCGGGGAGACTAACCACTTTGCTGGCCTCGGAAATACTCGGAATGCGTCGAGTATTTAGGTTAGGCATGGGTAACTCCGGATTCGAATCTTTAAATGAGCCGATTCATCAACAGGAGCCGATACGTTATCGGCTCCCGCGAGTTATTGAGTCCGCACCGATCTTGGCGCCTGTCAGGTCGCGAGCAGCGAACCGCGTTTCGGCTCCACCGCGTCTCGGGAGGAATCAGGAGTCGGGAGTCAATATTATTCTGTATTGAAACCGGTACCAGAAAGGACGTCTGTATTCTTTAGATTCAATAGCGAAACTTAACGGACCTCGGAGCTGGAGCCGATAAGGGTGTAGGAATCATTAAGATGAGTCGGTACCGGATGCGGCGTAAGATTCAGTGAGCCGAAACACTCCTCGGAGTCGAGATTACCCATGTCTAATTTAGGTAATTAGATTTTATGTGATATATACCTAACTATAGGGTTTTGACGTAAGAGAAAACAGGATATGTATTTTTTATTTTGATTCATTTATTAATTAACCTATAATTAAAACTAAATATAACAACAATAAATTAAATTTAAAACTAATATGTGTGTTTTTAAATGTGACTTGCTGTTTTGCCTTTTTGTGAATAAGATTTAGAGCTATAAGTGAAAATAAGTAGTTTTTAATTAGTTTTGTATGATCTCCGTAAATCTAATGGAGAAGCTGAGCAGTTGCGTGCCTAAGTACATTCTATATGCCTAATTTTTGTTATGACGGTTTTAAAAGGTTTCTTTTGACGTGACAACGTCTTATAAATTGGTTAGCCAGGTGACACTTCAAGAAACTGCGTTACGCTCCGCTCACGTTATGCGCTCACAATGAGAGCGAGTGAGAGGCACGCGTGCCTTTCACTTTTTATGTCTGTCTCTCTCGCTCTTAGGCGGGCTAACCATGCCCGAGTGGAAGTCAAGTTTGGAGTGAAGTGGAGTGAAGTCGTTGTCACGTAAAACTTTCGCCCGTATACCGACTTTACAGGCAACCAATTTTTTTTAAGACAAATATTTTAAGGACTGTATGCACAAAGCCACGTGGTCGGATTTGGCTCTGAAATATGCAAAATTTTCCCGCTAGGGGAATAAAAATGTCAAGATGAAGTTACATAGAGTTAATAATGTGTAAACGGGACAATAGATGTAGGTAATCATAAATTGTAACGTAGAATTAGTATACAGCTTACTTTTTTCTTTTCGTAAAGACTTCCAGTCCGCGACACTTATTAAAATTTTAAATTCAATCAAATCAAAGAATTATTTTGTTTGAATTATTATTTCTGAATTAAGGCCTTGGCAGACGTAATTATAATGTACTTAACACTTTAGTAGACAGGCTATCAGTAGAAAAAGTAAAGTCGAAAATAGAGTAGTGTGCGTGAATGCAAGACGTTTATTTAAAAAGCGAGTTTAAATATATGTGAAATGCATACAGCACTTTCTAAAAAATCCAAGTTATAGTTATTCGAATCTTGCGTAAAATTTATTATTTTTTCAATTTATTAGTCGACCTCCGTGGCGATTCCTTAACACACTAGTCCGTCACTCGGAGGTTCTGGGTTCGATTCCCAGCCAGGGCAAGTTGGTAAATGGCCTTTTTTAATTTGTTCTGGTTCTTGGGTGTTTATTTTATTCCATCAAAAACATAAATGTAAAAATGCCAAGTTCAAATTCCGACAAAACAATTGAAATTTAAATAGCTGCCAAGTTATGTAGGTAGAGAAAACTGAAATTTATTCATGAGAATCTCAACATTTAACTTGGACAACATTAAGATTGAAAGCACGGTCACCCATCCTAACTGTGACCAAGCTAGAAGTTGCTTAACCTATAAAAGCACGGTCATTCATCGAAGTATGCGAAGTGGAGCGAAATATTTGCACAAGTGGTTTTGATTACTCGTATTTTGAAATTTGTTAAAGCGCAAATGACAAAGAGCCCTTAGAATAGTGAATCTGTTTCGTTTCACGCAGCTTTTTAGGGTTCCGTAGTAAACAAGAAAACCTTATAGTTTCGTCATGTCTGTCTGTCTATCTGTCCCCAGTTTTACTCATAGACTATTAGTACTAGAAAGCTGTAAGTGGGCATGGGCATGGATATGTGGTAATAAAAACTTGATAAAAAATGTGTGGTGTGAGACGTCGTTGAATAGGTCTTTCAAAAATATTGTAAGATTATGAATACCCTTTTTCGTTTTAGCAATCCGTTTGTGAATTATTTGGTTTTTGATTGCAATTTTTTGTTAGAATCATGTGTCTCCCCTCTCTGTCAGTTAAACGGTTGTATATGGACACTTAAAAAAATTCACGGCAGTAGTATATAACGTCTCCCTGTACTAAAACTTATTTAAGGTGGATTCAGTTCATGATACTGAACTACTTTTCCTAAGGAACACATAATTAAATATGAAAAGAAAATGTTTGCTTTCCATTCGACCTCCGTGGCGTAATTGTTAACACGCTAGACCGCTAATCCGGAGGTTCTGGGTTCGAGCCCCAGCCAGGGCAAGTTAGAAAATGGTCTTTTTCAAATTGTCCTGGGTCTTGGGTGTTTATCTATGTATGTATTTATCATAAAATATAGTATCATTGAGTTAGTATCCCATAATACAAGTTTAAAACTTACTTTGGGGCTAGCTTAATAAGTGTGATTTGTCCTTACATATTCCATACATATATTACATAAATATTACATTTTGCCAAATCTTGTGTGTAAGAGATCAAAAATAATTTTTGTATTTCGTTTGTTCCTTGGTGAAAGTTGTTCAGTATCATGGACTGAATTTAGACCTAAAGTTAGGCAGTTGTTAGTTACATAAAACAAGTAGGTACTGACTACGGAACCCTACACTGCACGTGGCCTGTCACGGCACGTGGCCGGTTTATTTTGGTTAAGTTGAAATTTTAGGGAACCATAGACAAATTTATGATATTTCTGCGTAAATCAATATTACTTATCGCTGACAGGACGTTCTCAAAAATACAATCAAATAGTATTTTACGCGAGCGGTGACTTTAAAAACTACACGTTCTGTGTTCCACTGACAGAAAATGTACACATTTGAATTTTCTTTGTGAAACAATACGTTTAGCGACCATCTGCAATCGTAACACCTTTCACTTCTATTCACCTTATTATGTAAGTACGGAGGGTAAAAAAGGATTGCACGTTGAACAGATCAACAGTCTTGGCTTAGCAGCTGTATGTGCTCAATCAATGACTTGACTGTTTGATTTTGTACAATATTTTTAACGAATCAACAAAGAGCACTAAAAAGAAATCTTTTCCTGAAAACAGCTAAAAAAATTCGTTGATTAATGAAGCAGTAATTAGCATTATTGCACCCTTTTATTTTTATCTTCTAATAGGTTTTCCTGTAATCTATAGGTAAAGAACTATTAACTGTATATTTTTCAAAAGTTTGGGTTCAGTGGTTTCGGAGATAAGTGTATTTTTATTATTTATTTTCAAAAATAATTTGAAAAACACCAACTTAAAAAATATAGAAAAATATATTTAATATTATCATAAAATGCTCTTTCATTTGATATTTTACGCGATATAGTTCACAAAACCCTTATTTTAATGTCTCATTTATCTCCCATAAAGTGGCCCCTTTTTTTTTATTTATTCATTTGCCTACATTTTACTTCCGTCTTTGGGTCACAAATTTACATTATGTGCACCACATTTCAACTGAATCGGTCCAGTAGTTTATTAGGGGGGGGGGGGGGGTCAATTTTCGCCCATTTTCTTAAATAACTTAAAAATACCGATCTAAGAAATAATAAAAAATATATAAATTTAAAATTGTCATTAAAAGTTCTTTCATTTGATATGTCACACGATTTTGTTATCAAAACTTTTTTTTATGTCTAATTTACCCACCATAAGTGGCCCCTTTTTAAATTTAATTTATTTACGTTATACGTATATCTTTGGGTCACTAAGTTACATAAGTGTTGGTACTAAATCTCAACTAAATCATTCTAATATTTTCGTAGCAAATTGGCTGTGACTTACGGACAGACAGACAAGCGAAACCCTGAAAACAGTAAAAACACCAAAAAAATCGGTTCCTATACAAATTTCCCGGGCGACTGCACACTTTTGTATGAAAATGCAGATTTTTTTTGTTTTTTGACTGTTATTTTAATATCATTATACTATACTAGCAGTCCACCCCGGCTTCGCCCTTGGTACACACAAAGCCTATGTCACTCGGGGATAGGGTACCTTTCCAACTGTGAAAGTTTTTTTTAAATCGGTCCAGTAGTTTCGGAGCCATGTAATGCAAACAAACAAACAACCAAATCTTTCCTCTTTGTAATATTAGTATAGATAAATAGCCTACTATAGCCTGCCTGCCTAGCCAAGTATGGATCTAGTATAGCCTGTGGTTCGATATATTACGCATAATGTCAATTCGTATTTTGATATACATTCATGGGGAAAAGTTGTTCAAAATTTCAGACTGAATCACCCCTCAAAATAATTGTAAAACCCTAATTAAACAGCACCTTTTATTACAAAAACGGTTAATATGATTCCGCGACCCGAGAAAGTTCCAATCTGATTTTCACCCTAATCGCCAATTAAAAGATATAGGTAATAAATCAAACCAAATTATTTTTTCATTGACTTAATATACAATAAAATTAAAAAAAAAAATGTGCGGTGCCGTATCTGCGATAGCATTACATCTTTTCTTGAACGTCAACAAAATGTCAAAACTGTACCATAGTGTAGCAAAAGTATGACATAATTTGGCAGTTCGTACATAGTTTTTATTGAAATATTTTAGACTGTAATACAATTTTACGTAATTCGTAAATGGATTTTTTTTAAAAATTCGACACGGCCTCCTTCCTGAACGCCCGGCGGGCAACTGAATTTGTATGGAAGAAATATGTCCGCCATTTCAGAGAATTCTGTCAAAAACTTTGCAAAACATCCAATTTTTAAAATTATTTTTTTTATTATTGCGTGTTTGCATTGTAAACAAATATTAAGAATAATGTTTCAAAATAGCCTTTATTTTTATAAAATATATGCAATTCCTTGTTAGAATATTTCTTTACGCAGAAAAACAAGCCAGTTTGTAGCAAGATTTTCTAAAATATTTCTTTCAGGTTTCTTTACAATTATCTAACTTTTTCTGAATGAAAATTAAAAAAATACGGTTTTCGTCTACTGGCTAGTCTATTCACCTATAACTAGGTATGTAATTTTCTTAGTGGTCTTTTCTACTTAAGCCATAACTATTGCCCGCGTAAAGTGCGTTTTGCATGTTTTTGGGTAAATTCAATGCTTGTTTTTAGGAAAACTACAAAATATTTTAAAAAATCCTTTTTTTCGTCTACTGTCCCAACTCTTCCTCTATCTATGTGTATACATTATTTGACTTAAATCAAACGCTTTCTGTACAAACTTGTTGCCCGCGCAAACCCAGTTTACATGGTGCCGACCCTTAAGGAACAGATAAGTCCATCATTGTGATGAACTACCCATGAATAAATAAATATAAATATAGGTATATAAATATATACCTTTAGGGACAAATCACACTGAATGAAACCAAAATACGAATAAAAATATTTCATCTTATAAAAAATACTTTTTTGCCAATAAAATATGTACAATTCATTAAAATTTAGCATACATGATTTGCTTCTCTGAATCAAACAATTGATATAAATAAATCGATCTCGGCTCTCTGCCTAGCCTACATTCGCTTTTCCTATTCACAGTCGCCTTTTTTTCGTTCCCTGTTGCTTCCTAGAGAACCTATTACCTGTTACGAGTATCAACTCTTATGTCAGGCAACGTACTCAGTTAGTTTCATTTTTACAAGCCTGTTTGTTGTTTTTTTTTTGTTTTTTGGGTCATATCTTGCATGTTTTTGAGCCTCTTCCCGGTCTCTGCTTGAGATGAAATTTTGTATGCAATTTTGTATATATAAATCAGATGACAATGCAATATTATTATGACAAGAAGCTGATCTGATGATGGAAACGGAAGGTGGCTATAGGAACCCTGTAATAAATTATTACATTTGTCTTGATATTACTTTATATAAAAAAGTATCTACAATAATAATTAATATTGTGCCTTTAAAGAAAAGGGCAATAATAATAAACATAATCATTAATTTACTACTTCATTTGTAAGAATGATAGATTCGGTTCAATTTCTGATAAGGTCACAGAGGAATCTTTGTGTTTAGACGTACAAGATTCCGATTTCATATATATTTGAACACATTCCATCTCAAAGTGTTTGTATAGGAATGTTTGATCCTTTGTTTTTCCTTTTGCGTCCAGTGTGTGTTTAGGTTCGGCCGTTTCTATGGCCTTCTTTATCCTTATTTATCATGTTTATCGCCTTTAAGGTTTATTTATGTTAAATAAGAAAATGTCATCATCATCTTACCGGTAACGCTTCAAAACACGTGGTCCACTACCTAACCCTTGATTTGGCGAGGTTACTGGTTTTTACACAGAGCGACTGCCGTCTGACCTTCCGCAACCCAAAGGGTAGACCAGAACAAATGTAAAGACCAGAGCCTTGAGCACTAGACCACGGAGGAGGCAGTCAGTAGGTATGTTTTAATAGTACATAACACACGAAGCGGAATGTCAGCCCGAGCCGAAGGTGAGGGTGTAATGGAGCTGAGTGTGTTATAACCACCATAACGCACTTATATCGTACGACGTTTTACAACACACTTGCTTGGAAAATGGCCTTTTTCAATTTGTCCTTGGTCTTGGGTGTTAATTTATATATGTATTTATTATAAAAATATAGTATCATATAACACAAGTTTAAAACTTACTTTGGGGCTAGCTTAATCAGTGTGATTTGTCCTTATATATTTATTTATTTATTTTAAGAGCCAAGCTCTTGTCCGTATCATTGTATAAAATGAGACGCATCTATTTCTGGCACATATAATAGAGGGCAGACAGGGCCCAGGGCTGCAAATCCCAAAGGCCACGTTAAGCGTGATGGTGGGCGTAGGATGAAAATAAACGGGCAAGTGCGAGTAGGACTCGTACATGAAGGGTTCCGTACCTCCTCCTCCTCAGTACAATGTTTTAAAACGCTGAAGAAACACGTTTCTTGTATGACGACCCCCTTATTTTTAGTATTTGTTATTATAGTTGCTATAGTAATACATAATCGGTGAAAATTTCAAGTATCTAGTTAAAGTCATTATAAAGATAGAGTTAAAAACGCTGAAAAAAACACGTTCCTTGTATGACGACCCCCTTTAAACTTTATTTTTTTTATTTTCAGTATTTGTTGTTATTGCGGCCATAGTAATACATAATCTGGAAAAACTTCAATTATCTAGTTAATGCCATTATAAAGATCTAGTTAAAAACGCTGAAAAAACACGTTTTTTGTATGACGACCCCCTTTTATTTCTAACTTTTTTTTATTTTTAGTAGTTTTTGTTATAGCGGCCACAGTAAAACATAATTGGTGAAAATTTCAAGTGTCTAGCTATTACGGTTCAAGAGATAGAACCCTGTGACAGACAGACGGACAGACAGCGGAGTCTCAGTAATAGGGTCCCGTTTGCACCCTTTGGGTACGGAACCCTAAAAAAGAATCATTCACTCAGATCATACGTTTTCGAACATTATTCGGAGAATTTGCTAAGTTTATTTCTACCGTCTGTCTACCTCAATACTTTTCTTAAATGCAGCACATTGATAAATTACCAACTCTCTAATAATATTAGCTCATAAGAATTAGCGTATTACCGTGTAATACAGTGTAATAAGAAAACCTGATTGCGCACATTACCGCGGCTTACAGAGGTGAAAAACCACTGGTGGAGTGCGTAACGCGGCAAGTAGTGTAAGTGTAGAAGTACTGCTATAGCGGCATATACATGGTGACTTTTTAAACACCAGCCATAATTTTGGAGCAAGTTCAGTCAATGATACTGAACTACTTTCTATAAAAAAAGTTATTAAACATCGATAAAAATTTTTCGTCCTCTCATACAAAATCCGTTTGGCTAAGCGCTGATTTGTATGGGAAGGCGAATTTTTATTTTAGTTTTTCGTTACTTGTTTTTATAGAAAGTAGTTCAGTATCATGGACTGAACTTGCTCCAAAAATTTGGCTGGTGGTTAAAAAGTCAGCCTGTATAAGTGTAGAGCTATGTAATAATACTCTTACTGTCTTATGTGGTAGAGCCAAAGAGTGTGAAGATGCTAAAATGACAAAGTATACCTGTTTTCAACCGACTACAAAATAAACCGGCCAAGTGCGAGTTAAACTAGCGTGGACAGGGTTCCGTACAATTGATTGAATTCTTATAGGTTTTTCTGTAATCTACAAGCAATGAACTATATTTTGTATTATTTCAAAATTTTAGACTCAGTAGTTTCGGAGATCAGGGAGGGGGGGGGGGGGGGGGATGCTAAATTTTCGTCTTCTTTCATGAATAAAATCAAAACTATTCATTTTACAATAATAACAAAAAATATATTTGAGATCCTCATAACGAGCCCTTTCATTTGATATATGACACAGTAAAGTTTGCAATTTTTTTTTCCTAATTTATCCCCCGAAATTGACCCTTATTTAAAAAAAAATGTTTATTTACTTTGCACATTTGGGTTTGGGTCATAGGATTACAACATTCTACCAAATTTCACCTGATTCGGTCCAGTGGATTCGGAGCAAATTGGCTGTGACAGACGGACGGACAGACAGACGCACGAGTGATCCTATAAGGGTTCCGTTTTTCATTTTTTGTACGGAACCCTAAAAAGGAGGAGCTTATTAATTCGGTTGTATTTCTAACTGAATCAAACCGGTTTTTTTTTTGTTTTTTTATTTTTAGTTTGTATGTTACACCACATATTCGCCAATTCTAAACCGATTTTGTTGATGATTTTTTTATTTAAAATCATTTACTACTTAGTTGGTTACTGTTATATTCATCTGGTAAAGATATAATGAAAATCTTTAGAGATATGAAAGAAACTCCTCAAAAAAAATTAAGTCCCTTGTTTTTTGTTAAAAAAAATAATTATTGTGTCATTTACATCATATAGGTGCATCGGACGCCATATTTCTTGTTATTCGCCACTTAGCCACAAGTGACAGAATCCTACAACTTCTCTAGCGGGTTTATGCAGTTCTGCGTATTAGAGTATTATATTAGGGCTGCGCCTGATTATACGCGTTCTTAACTAAAACACTAGAGATATTCAGCTATTTAACAAATTCGAGCTGTATGCCAAATTGCTAGCGGTGTTGCCAAGCAGTGGATTTACTATCCAACTGCAACAACATAGCCTTAGATAAATTACTACTCATTAAGTAAAATTAACTCTGATTAAATGCAAAAAATTCCTACTCTCACGTTTCAAGACGTTATTATAGCTATATAGTTATACGCCGTTATTCATAAAGGGGTTACTGCCTCTGCAATCAAGGGTGCATAGTGTTCGAGGTTAAGTGCTACCGACAGTAGACCGTTACTGGTTACGTCGACCCGGCTACTCGTTTTTGTAACGCCAGGTTAATTGACGTCGTCAAACATTCCCGGTTAATGGTTGAGTTATTTCTATGGATTTAATGATTTATTACTTAGTAGCTTTACCCGCGGCTTCGCTCGCGTATTCCAAATCCCACGGGAACATAATTTTTTTTCGGGATGAAAGGTACCCTATGTCCTTCTCAGTACTCCTGACTATTTGTATGCAAATTTTCAAGAAGATTGGTTCAGTAGATAAAGCGTGAAGAGGTAACAAACAAACAAACAAACAAATATACAAACTCACTTTCGCATTTATGAGTATAATATTAGTTGGGATTATAAAAAAAAACAGGACTGCACTTAGGTACATTTCTTAACAGCTTGTTTGTTTGTAATAACTTTATTGTACTTTGAAAACACATAATTAAAGACGAAAACAACATAGAGTTAATTGACAACGGCGGACTTGTCCCATAATGGAATCTCTTGCAGTCAACCGGCGAATAAGTACCTATATAGGACAATTACCTACTCACAAGAAGGGTAGAAGTGCGTACATAGAATAAAAGAAAGCTTCTTTATTTTCTTTTTATTTTAAACTAGCAGTTCACCCCGGCTTCGCCCGTGGTACATACATAGCCTATGTCACTCGGGGATAGTGTAGCTTTCCAACGGTGAAAGAATTTTTTAAATCGGCCCAGTACTTTTTGAGCCTATTCATTACAAACATACAAAAATAGGTACAAATCTTTCCTCTTTATAATATTAGTATAGAAGTATAGATTTATTCAAAGATTTAATTAGTATCATTACTCATTTAGAGTAAGCGAAGAAATAAAGAAAGACAGAAAAAAATCTTTATTTGGTTTTTTAAGTACCTATTCTAACGATACCCCATACATTCAAATATGCAAGTATTTAGAAGTAACGACGAAATGAAGAAACTTTTTATATCGACGGGTCTCTCATACTCAGCTCGATTTCTATTGTAATAGCGAAATATCCTTTTGTTTAAATTGGTGCGGAGCTTTTTAATATCACGTACGTATCTTTCTGTAAACCCAGTATTTTAGAATTATTTTTTACTTATAACGTATCTTATGGTATGCTGCTAGTTTTTCTTGGCTAGTTTTTCAAGGCCTTATCACTGATATAGTTTGTACATATTATTATATAATTATATTGGTATTATTTTATGAAGTAATATACATGTATGTAAGTAATTGTCTATATGTAATAATAATAAAAGTATGTTTATAGTACCTATATGTTTTGATTATTATCTTTTAAATTTAGTTTAGTTTAAGTTTTCTTTATATAAATTAATTATACGTTTTATTCACACCCACATAAAACTCTCCAATCGACCCAAAGGTTTGACTGTTAGAGAATGCTTTTAGCATTAAGTCTGTGTCTGTGTCAAATATGTGTGTACAATAAAGTATAAATAAATAAATAAATACATGCAAATAATCACAAAATGTGTGAACTATATCTGCACTTTAGTATTTTACTCTTGAAGGTAGCAACATTGCAAAAAAGCTGGTCGCGACCACCACACCACATCCGGCAACTACCGGACTCCCAGACCATATTCCACCGAGTTCCTTTTCTATCAAAATAATTCTGGGTTACTATTTTTTCTAAAGTAAAATTGATTTAAATCCATTTACATAGCATAGCAAATAAAACAAATCACACATTATAACATATTTGATATCAATTTACCACGTACTGCTGGACTATTAATATGTCTGTTCTAATTGCCGTGTCATATTAACTCTTGCGCAGTAGACTCATGTTTAGTAATGCCATGGTAATGACGATACTGGTAATTACTTCATTTATTAGTAGCGCCAAGGACTAGTAAATGTATCCTTAATAGGTATGTACCTATCTGATTAATTCATGAATTAATATCGTATTTATGTCTCAGTCGAAGTTCAAAACATTAATTAACCGAATGAGCAAAGCGAACGAAGGTCAATCGCCGCCAATTTTTTAAATTGGCGGCCTAAAAACTATTCATATTTCAGCCATTTCGAAAAATATTAAAAAATGTCATTAGTCGAAGATCAAAACATTAATTAACCGAATGAGCGAAACGAACGGAGGTCTCAGTTTTCAGCTTTGGCAAGAATTCTTTCGTGTGTCCGAATTCCAGTTTTCCGGTTGATCTCGCCTACAGATCAGAATTTTTGTAAAATTTTGTGAGCTGGTTCGAAAATTATGTAGATTTTTATTGTCGAGACAGTTATTCGAAATTTTTCAAATTGGCGATGTAAAAACTATTCATATTTCAGCCATTTCAAAAAATATTCAAAAATGTCATAAAACTATTACGGTATGCACATCAAATCAAATAATTATTTTGTTTGAATTATTATTTCTGAATTAAGGCCTTGGCAGACGTCATTATAATGTACTTAACACTTTAGTAGACAGGCTATCAGTAGAAAAAGTAAAGTCTAAAATACAGTAGTGTGCGTGAATGCAAGACGTTTATTTAAAAAGCGAGTTTAAATATATGTGAAATTCATATAGTACTTTCTAAAAAATCCAAGTTATAGGTATTCGAATCTTGCGTAAAATTTATTATTTTTTCAATTTATTAGTCGACCTCCGTGGCGATTCCTTAACACGCTAGTCCGTCACTCGGAGGTTCTGGGTTCAATTCCCAGCCAGGGCAAGTTGGTAAATGGCCTTTTTTAATTTGTCCTGGTTCTTGGGTGTTTATTTTATCCCATCAAAAACATAAATGTAAAAATGCCAAGTTCAAATTCCGACAAAACAATTGAAATTTAAATAGCTGCCAAGTTATGTAGGTAGAGAAAACTGAAATTTATTCATAAGAATCTCAACATTTGACTTGGACAACATTAAGATTGAAAGCACGGTCACCCATCCTAACTGTGACCAAGCTAGAAGTTGCTTAACCTGTAAAAGCACGGTCATTCATCCATCAATTTTTGAATTTATCGTATGCGAAGTGGAGCGAAATATATGCACAAGTGGTTTTGATTACTCGTATTTTGAAATTTGTTAAAGCGCAAATGACAAAGAACCCTTAGAATAGAGAATCTGTTTTGTTTCACGCAGCTTTTTAGGGTTCCCTAGTAAACAAGAAACCCTTATAGATCCATCATGTCTGTCTGTCTGTCTGTCCCCAGTTTGACTCATAGACTATTAGTACTAGAAAGCTGTAATTAGGCATGGGCATGGATATGTGGTAATAAAAACTTGAAAAAAAAATGTGTGTTGTGAGTCTTCGTTGAATAGGTCTTTCAAAAATATTGTAAGATTATGAACACTCTTTTTCGTTTTAGCAATCCGTTTGTGAAATATTTGGTTTTTGATTGCAAATTTTTGTTAGAATCATGTAGACACATGATTCTAACAAAAATTTGCAATCACCCCTCTCTGTCAGTTAAACGGTTGTATATGGACACTTAAAAAATTCACGGCAGTAGTAGGTATATAACGTCTCCCTGTACATAAACTAATTTAAGGTGGATTCAGTTCATGATACTGAACAACTTTTCCTAAGGAACACATAATTAAATATAAAAGAAAATGTTTGCTTTCCATTCGACCTCCGTGGCGTAATTGTTAACACGCTAGACCGCTAATCCGGAGGTTCTGGGTTCGAGGCCCAGCCAGAACAAGTTAGAAAATGGTCTTTTTCAAATTGCCCTGGGTCTTGGGTGTTTATCTATGTATGTTTTTATCATAAAATATAGTATCATTGAGTTAGTATTCCATAATACAAGTTTAAAACCTACTTTGGGGCTAGCTTAATTAGTGTTATTCGTCCTTACATATTCCATACATATATTCCATAAATATTACATTTTGCCAAATCTTGTGTGTAAGAGATCAAAAATAATTTATGTATTTCGTTTGTTCCTTGGTGAAAGTTTTTCAGTATCATGGACTGAATTCAGACCTAAAGTTAGGCAGTTGTTAGTTACATAAAACAAGTAGGTACTGACTACGGAACTCTACACTGGACGTGGCCCGTTACGGCACGTGCCCGTTTATTTTGGTTAAGTTGAAATTCTAGGGAACCATAGACAAATTTATGATATTTCTGCGTAAATCAATATTACTTATCGCTGACAGGACGTTCTCAAAAATACAATCAAATAGTATTTTAAGCGAGCGGTAACTTGGAAAACTACACGTTTTGTGTTCCACTGACAGAAAATGTACACATTTGAATTTTCTTTGTGAAACAATACGTTTAGCGACCATCTGCAATCGTAACACCTTTCACTTCTATTCACATTATTATGTAAGTACGGAGGGTTAAAAAGGATTGCACGTTGAACAGATCAACAGTCTTGGCTTAGCAGCTGTATGTGCTCAATCAATGACTTGACTGTTTGATTTTGTACAATATTTTTAACGAATCAACAAAGAGTACTAAAAAGAAATCTTTTCCTGAAAACAGCTAAAAAAATTGGTTGATTAATGAAGCAGTAATTAGCATTACTACACCCTTTTATTTTTTATCTTCTAATAGGTTTTCCTGTAATCTATAGGTAAAGAACTTTTAACTGTATACTTTTCAAAAGTTTGGGTCCAGTGGTTTCGGAGATAAGGGTATTTTTATTATTTATTTTCAAAAATAACTTTAAAAACACCAACTTAAAAAATTTAGAAAAATATATTTAATATTATCATAAAATGCTCTTTCATTTGATATTTTACGCGATGTAGTTCACAAAACCCTTTTTTTAATGTCTCATTTATCTCCCATAAGTGGCCTTATTTTTTTTAAATTTATTCATTTACCTACATTTTACTTCCGTCTTTGGGTCACAAATTTACATTATGTGCACCACATTTCAACTGAATCGGTCCAGTAGTTTATTAGGGGGGGGGGTCAATATTCGCCCATTTTCTTAAATAACTTAAAAATACCAATCTAAGAAATAATATAAAAAAAATATATATATATTTAAAATTGTCATAAAAAGTTCTTTCATTTGATATGTCACACGATTTTGTTATCAAAACTTTTTTTTAATGTCTAATTTACCCACCATAAGTGGCCCCCTTTTTTAAATTCCATTTATTTACGTTATACGTCTATCTTTGGGTCACTAAGTTACATAAGTGTAGGTACTAAATCTCAACTAAATCATTCTAATAGTTTCGTAGCAAAGTGACTTACGGACAGACAAATAAGCGAAACCCTAAAAACAGTAAAAACACCAAAAAAATCCGTTCCTATACAAATTTCCCGGGCGGCTGCACACTTTTGTATGAAAATGCAGTTTTTTTTTTGTTTTTTGACTGTTATTTTAATATCATTATACTATATTAGCATTCCACCCCGGCTTCGCCCTTGGTACACACAAAGCCTATGTCACTCGGCGATAGTGTACCTTTCCAACGGTGAAAGTTTTTTTTAAATCGGTCCAGTAGTTTCGGAGCCATGTAATGCAAACAAACAAACAACCAAATCTTTCCTCTTTATAATATTAGTATAGATAAATAGCCTACTATAGCCTGTCTGCCTAGCCAAGTATAGATTTAGTATAGCCTGTGGTTCGATATATTACGCGTATTGTCAATTCGTATTTTGATATACATTCATGGGGAAAAGTTGTTCAAAATTTCGGACTGAATCACCCATCAAAATAATTGTAAAACCCTAATTAAACAGCAGCTTTTATTACAAAAACAGTTAATATGATTCCGCGACTCGAGAAAGTTCCAATCCGATTTTCACCTCAATCGCCAATTAAAAAATATAGGTAATAAATCAAACCAAATTATTTTTTGACGTGACAACGTCTTATTATATATATAAATTGGTTAGCCGGGTGACACTTCAAGAAACTGCGTTACGCTCCGCTCACGTTATGCGCTCACAATGAGAGCGAGTGAGAGGCACGCGTGCCTTTCACTTTTTATGTCTGTCTCTCTCGCTCTTAGGCGGGCTAACCATGCCCGAGTGGAAGTCAAGTTTGGAGTGAAGTGGAGTGAAGTCGTTGTCACGTAAAACTTTCGCCCGTATACCGACTTTACAGGCAACCAATTATTTTTTTTCATTGACTTAATTTTCAATAAAATAAAATAAAAAATGCGTGCGATGCCGTATCTGCGATAGCATTACATCTTTGCTCGAATGTCAATAAAATGTCAAAACTGTACCATAGTGTAGCAAAAGTATGACATAATTTGGCAGTTTGTACATAGTTTTTTATTGAAATATTTTAGACTGTAATGCAATTTTACGAAATACGAAAATTGATTTTTTTGAAAAATTCGACACGGCCTCCTTCCTGAACGCCCGGCGGGCAACTAAATTTGTATGGAAGTAACATGGCCGCCATTTCAGAGAATTCTGTCAAAAACGTTGCAAAACATCCAATTTTTAAAATTGTTTTTTTTATTATTGCGTGATTGCATTGTAAGCAAATATAAAGAATAATGTTTCAAAATAGCCTTTATTTTTATAAAATATATGCAATCCCTTGTTAGAATATTTCTTTACGCTGAAAAACAAGCCAGTTTGTAGCAAGATTTTCTAAAATATTTCTTTCAGGTTTCTTTACAATTATCTTACTTTTTCTGAACGAAAATTAAAAAAATACGGTTTTCGTCTACTGGCTAGTCTATTCACCTATAACTAGGTATGTAATTTTCTTAGTGGTCTTTTCTACTTATGCCATAACTATTGCCCGCGCAAAGTGCGTTTTGCATGTTTTTGGGTAAATTCAATGCTTGTTTTTAGGAAAACTACAAAATATTTTAAAAAAATTCTTTTTTTCGTCTACTGTCCCAACTCTTCCTCTATCTATGTGTATACATTATTTGACTTAAATCAAACGCTTTCTGTACAAACTTGTTGCCCGCGCAAACCCATTTTACATGGTGCCGACCCTTAAGACGCAAAGTTTTTGCCTGAACTACTTTTTCATCCAATAATCTTCAAAGGATCAGTATGTGAGCATACTCGCGAGATCTATAGCTCACAGAGACTATTAAGTTAGTTTTATATTTTTGAGAAGCGACTTATTTATTTTCTCTTCGGAAAATTAGGACTGAACAACTAGGTACTAGCGCTTTCGCAAGTTAAGTTACACAGTGGATGTGGTCCGCACTTGGATGGGTGACCACAGTGACATAAACATTGCTATGTCAGATGCCTTTAGGCAGCTTGAAAAATCTGACGCCAGTGTTGGCCACTTACACACAAATATGACAAACATCACTATAACAAAAGTAAGTTTCCTTAAAACCTAATGTTATGAAAATGTATAAAAGACGAAAATGTTTGCATATTTCCCTCAAGATTACACAAAATAGTGAAATAGGGTTTATATGGATTTATTATTATTTTTAAGGCTTTGCGGCTTCACAGGAGTAATGTGACGAGCTCACAGCGGAAAATAACTGAAAATAACAATGCCTGATCCGGTTTTATCCGGCGTAAGCCGGTTGGACAGAGCCAGGGGTAGCCTGCTCAACGATTCAAAAGATTTTGATCCGATCGCGACATTCGCGGCCTAGGCTGGAATAGCAGACAAAGGCCGACCTACTTCAAGTTACAACAAGACTATGTAAAAAATATAAAAAGAATTTTCTTGAATTACTTACCTAATGCTGAATTCCGACAACATGCCAACAAAAAACACTTGATCAAAATCGGTTCTTCTTGGGAACGTTTTGGTTCGGACAACTTATGCCGTCTTTTTGTATCAGTTTAAAAATGGCTTTGAAATCAGATTTTGATTCGATCCTCGATCGCGGCCAAGCTGAATCGCTGACCGACATTGTTCAAGCCACAAGAATGACCGTCTAAATTTGATCGATGTTGGAATTGAAACAGTATTCTTTTAGGTAAAGAGCCCGCGACGGCCAGGCCTTTGTTAGTTTATAAAGGCTGAAAGTTATTCTATGTATGACCACGTATGACCTCAATTTTTTATTTTAAAGCTTTTCGTGCCTTCCGAAGCACGGAATCATCTTTCTTTTCGGATAATCAGGTGATTCAAGTCTGCAATATCCTAACCAGACTGGAAACAACTTTTCACAAAGTATGCTTCCCAGTAGGATTTGAACCCATGACCTCCGGATCACAAGGCAAACGCCTTGACCACTGGACCACGGAGGCAGTTAGTATTACATTTTCATATTTAAATAAAATCTTATCCGTCCAATAAAAAAGAAAAATGCTAAAATTTGTTATTTAGTGAGAAGGTACGATAATGAAAAAAGATATGTAAATAAAATAAAATGTGCATGCCTGAAATGAATTAATGAAGTAACTCTGAAGACCTCTGAGTACTCCGACCCTTGAATACGTAGAGGTAATATGTGTTATCTATCAGGTTTTGATTTAATTCATAAACAAAGTCGAAGTATTAATATTTAAGCTCCAATAACTAAAACTATTATTTATTTATTTAATCTTTATTGTCCATCAAATACAAATTGTACAGAACAATAGGCGAACTTAACGCTAAAAGCGTTGTCTACTAGTCAACCTTTGGGTTATACAGAAAGTCTAAATGTGGGTTATTACACTATTAGGAATACATCTCTTTTTTGCTCCACTTGCATTTAAATAACAATGTTTACTTGCATTCATAAAATAGTTATAAGTAAAAACATGATTAAGTTGTTATTAAAATTTAAGTAGGTATAAAGTGTCTCATTCATTAGCTATAAAAAAAGTATTCAATACCATTTTTCACGTTCTATCTGAGCGATTTAAAACAAGTAAAAATAAATGCTTGATATATCTCAATCCTGTTTCAATCGAATTTTAAATTGCAAGCCGAGAAAAAGAAGACAGAAAACAAAATGCCATCGCCACTTAGCGCAATAAAAATATCTATCACAATTCCTGCACCTTTTGGCTCCACCGCCATATATTCTCATGTAATTGATACCCGAGATAACTTTGTTTCCAGCCGCATGGCTCGCATAGCGCACGGTGCACGGGACATGTCCAAGATTATTACAGGACATCAATAAAAATAAACAAAATGGCGCGTCTCCAACGGCGCACAATGCAATTTTAAATCCGTCTTAATCTTTACCATCCTAACAATAAAGTCGAAAATATAGTGACACTGTAAAAGGTTGTTTTACATAGGTGCGCGCCGTAATATAATTTTATTACTATGCATGGTGATTACGATGCAGCTATTTTAGGAAAGATGGGACCACAACAATGAACTCTAATAGCAGTCGCACAGATCGGTCATTATCTCGAAAACGTTGATATTTTAAGATCAGCATCGAGGTAATTTTGCTTCTTTTGTGGATTATAGTCTCTTGCGTACCAGCATTAATGTTATAGCAAATTACAAAAATAAAACTGAGGCGGTGTAACAAGCAAGGTGTAGCAAACCTATTCTGTATTGTATCGTGTACTAAAATCATGAAAGCAAAAATAACCTACTAACTTAAGCAATCCGCTAATAGTTTCCAACAAGTCAAATATACTAAGTAATATAGATACCTACTTATTTTTCCTAACGTCAAAACAAATATTTTCTATGGGATTTGTATGAAATACCAAACCGTGACGTAATAGTTTCTTGGAGTCTAATAAATAGCGCCCATAATATCAGTTTTTCTGCATTAATAAATATAAAATCACGTTTCAAAAACTTACTTCTGGGCTAGCTTAATCATTGTGATTTGTCCCTATATATTTGTTTATTTATTATTAGATCAATAAATGACAATGTTTAGTTTTTTTTTTACTTTTTTTGTCTAACCTGTCGGTGTGTTGTCCCACTGCTGCTCGCCAATCTCGTTCTCGGTCTGCTCTACACCGATGGCCATCCGGAAGCTAAATTTCTTTGAAATTACGAAATTTTATGATGATATATCGTTTCAAAATAAAAACTAGACTACGTTTGTAGGGACATTTATTCAAAATAATTATTTTTTGACCCAGGATGCTATTCTTAGTCACAGAAAATATCTCTAGAACGTTGCAATTGTACAATATTATTCGCCATTTTTAATACCTATACAGTTAATTCACTTTTGTGAGCCTTTACAGTTCATTAAACACGGTTACGCTAAAATGTCCCCACGGTCATTGAGCGAGGGTTGTTATTGGCATTGTTGATAAATAAAGGCTACACGACACGTTCAATGGAGTGGCTTTTGATCTAATAACATGACCCGTGGAAGCCATACAGCTAAAGCCGAGGTTGTGTCAGAAACCTTTACGGTGGAGGGATTCAGGCCGGTTCTTATTAGACCGTAAACAATAATTAAGTACATATCAAAATGAAAATAAATAAACTGATTTTGTCTAGCCTAGGGCCATAAAATCCAAGGCATACTGATGAATCAACGACATGAAGATGCTACATCTCTTTTATATTTTTTTAAAGTGATTTTTTAGGGTTCCGTACAAAAAATTAAAAACGGAACCCTTATAGGATCACTCGTGCGTCTGTCCGTCCGCCCGTCTGTCACAGCCAATTTGCTCCGAATCTACTGGACCGAATCAGGTGAAATTTGGTAGGATGTTGTAATCCTATGACCCAAACTCACATGTGCAAAGTAAATAAATATTTTTTTTTTAATTAAGGATCATTTTTGGGGAAACAAATTAGGAAATTGTAAAAAAAAGTTTTGCAAACCTTACTGTGTCATGTATCAAATGAAAGGGCTGTTATGAGTAACTCAAATTTTTTTTTTATTGTTCTAAATAAATAGTTTGATTTTATTCATGAAAGAAGACGAAAATTGACCATTCCCCCTCTGATCTCCAAAACTACTGAGCCTAAAATTTAAAAAAAAATACGAAATACAGTTCATTGGTTGTAGATTACAGGAAATTCTATAATAATTCAATCAATTGTACGGAACCCTCTCTACGCGGGTTTAACTCGCACTTGGCCGGTTTTATTTCATTTAAATCTTCAAAATATTATACTGACAGTATTCAATTTTATTAGGTAATTGTACACTCGTCAAATTACAAAGAGCTGCATTAGAATAGACGTAGCCTATTCTCATATCTATTTTTTCTAACATAGAATAAAGGAAGTGTATACAGACCATTCTAACAGTATTCAATTTTATTTGCAATATTTTCAAGTGTGTAGTTATCATAAGATACACTATTACGTCTTTATCCCTTACGGGGTAGACATAGCCTAGGGCTGTTAGACCCAAAAGCCATGTTTAGTGGGACGGCAGGCGTAAAAATTGAAAAAGCCACATCAACTATTGACATGATTCACATTCACGCCCATTCCCTCAATCGACATTCAGAAGCAGTTGGAACATTCTACGTTTTTTCTTTTCACCCAGACGAGCATGGAAGTAATCATGATGTTCTCAAACTGTTTTGACCCCAACAGCTCATAAGCTATGCGACAATACCGTACAGTTACTGGCCCCTGCCAGTAACTGTACGGTATTGTAATAAAGCGGGTACTAGACTCTGGCTATGTTTCCCTAAACATAGCCAGAGTCTAGTACCCGCTTTATTTCTCGACCTCTGCACTTCGCGCGCTGCTTTAAACGGTAATGGCTTTTCGCTGCACTTTGCTCTTCAGTATACGGCTTCAAGGTGGTTCCACTATCGCAAGAACATTAGTATTCTATTGAAAATGTTTTTCCGATTTCCGACTCGGAGATTCGATAACAATTTCGTGGTTGTGCAGGTTTTTGTCCTAAGCTACGCTTGCCAACATGTGGTCACTATTCTCTCTGCTCCACTATCCTGTCTTTTGGCCTATTCCTTTGAGTCTCTGATTTCACAAGAGGAAAATGACCTGTCATATCTACTCGTAGATATTTCTTTGTTCCTAATATTTATTTAATTTTTATTTCTTTTTTCCTGGTCTAGAAGTGTAAATGATTTCCTGTACCTAATAGTAATTTCGTCCGTGAAATCGTTAACGATCTGTTAAAATGGATCAAGTAAACTCTTGTCTATTCTGTCTGAATTGAATCGAATAGGTAGGTACGTAACAATATTTACATAACACGACCTTTTAATCACTTAGACACACTTTCCTGCGATTAACTTCGGTTGTCATCTAAAAGGTACCTACTTGTAAATTTTCTCGGTTTAGAATTAGTAATTGTTGAAAGACATGTCCCGTGTGGTTTTCGAGTTCAATAATTGAAGTTTATCGGATGAAAAAGCTGTTCGTACAAAAAAGTTTTCTGACATTTTTAAATATTTTTCGAAATGGCTGAAATATGATATTTTTTATGTTTTCCGCCATTTTGAAAAAGAAAAATCTACATAATTATCAAACCTTCACGATAATTGAGAACAACTGGAAAACTGGAATGCGGACACACGAAAGAATTTTTGTCGAAGCTGAAACCGAGACCTTTGTTCACTTCGCTCATGCACTCGGTCAATAAACATCCATGACCTAGGTCAATTTTAAAAAGGCCATTTTCCAACTTGCCCTGGCTGGGGATCAAACCCAGAACCTCCGAGTGGAGGACTAGCGTGGTTACCAACACGCCACAGAGGTCGTCAATTGTAATTAGTGCAAACTCCACTACTTGCTGTGAATAATAATTTATTCATATTTTTCAAAACAAAAAACCGACTTCATTACCAGAAAAGCTAAATATTTAAACCAATGAATACTTATAAGACATTATTTTTTTGTTTATTTTTGTTTAAAAAAACCGGCCAAGTGCGAGTTAAACTCGCGTGGAGAGGGTTCCGTACAATTGATCGAATTCTTAAAGGTTTTCCTGTAATCTACAAGCAATGTTCTACATTTCGTGTATTTTTCAAAATTTTAGGCTCAGTAGTTTCGGAGATCAGGGAGGGGAATGGTCAATTTTCGTCTTCTTTCATGAATAAAATCAAAACTATTTATTTTATTATTATAAAAAAATATATTTGAGATCCTCATAACGAGGATTACACCATCCTACCAAATTTCACCTGATTCGGTCTAGTAGATGTGGAGCAAATTGTCTGTGACAGACAGACGGACGAGTGATCCTATAAGGGTTCCGTTTTTTCATTTTTTGTACGGAACCCTAAAAACAAACTACACAACCGATTTTAATAAAATTTCTATGGGACCACCTAGAAAGTATATTTTTTGAAACAAAAAAGATTTTTCTAAATCGGCCCAGGCGTCTTCGAGTAATCGGGGAACATAAATAAAAATAAAAGATTCTGACGATAATTGATAACCTCCTCCTTTTCTGAAGTCGGTTAATGAGTGCGTATTCGAGTTGAATTGTATAAGGTTTTAACAGTAAGACGTCATTAAATAATATTACCTAAGCTAAAATTTATAGTGAGTAGACACTAGACAAATGAAATTGAATACATCCGCAAGCAAATCCGTCAAGCCGGACAGGACAAGCTGAGCCGTCCAATTTACATTGTGCTCGATCTTGAATAAAACCTACGCAGCACCGGGCTAGCCTTGCCCAGTGCCTGAAATATTGCGTTCTCGATACACTGGTACAAGTTATAGGTGGATTGTGGTCGGGGGTCGGAGAAAAATGGAGAAGAACGTTTAAAATTCCAGCTTCTACTCCCACGTGGAGCACAGACATGTTACTGTTTTTCTAGTTATCTCAGACAAGCCCCACCAAGTGTTTTAAACCTTTTTCAGCATAGTTTTTTTTCCGACTATTTGGTCACCCACTTACACCAAAATATCAGAAAAAAGTAATTTAATATAAAAAATATACTGGTCAAGTGCGAGTAAAACTTGCGTGAAGATGATTCCGTGCTTCTCATAGGTTTTCCTGAAATCTATATGTAAAGAACTATTTACTGTATTTCTTTCAAAATGTTAGGCCCAGTTGTTTCGAAATTTGCCCAGGCACATTGGCCTGTGATAGACGGACGGACAGACAAGTGAGTGATCTTTATTGGGTCCGTTTTTGTGTTTTGAGGTACAGAAGCCTAATAAAATAAAAGATACGACCACCTGTAAATAAAAAAAAATCTTGTCATTCGGGATTATGTAAGAATTTTAAGCCATCAAATCTGGTCAGGCATTTCGAGGTTATGGCGGATTAAATATCACACACACATATGTGTGTGTCTGTATTATGAGGCCTAAGTACTAATCAAGACAAATGTAAAACTCGTTGTGGTTGCGTCATTTTATTATAGACTTCCTATAGCATACCTTCATACCTTCCGGCTCCATCATCAGATCAGCTTCTTGTTATACTAATATTGCATTGTCATCTAATTTACTAATAGCATACAAAATCTCATCTCAATCGGAAACCGGAAGTGGCTCAAATTTAACTTGCAAGATTTGACCCAAACAAATAAACATACAGAACAAGCTAAATAAAAGCTTATAAAATAAAATATAGCTTTTCCCCGCACAGCGGCATGGAGCCACAGGCCGGAATCTCCTAAGTTACGCGCAATATGCGTCCCCCGCGTTCCCCGTCCCCGCACCTCTCCCCCGTATTCGCCTCGATGACTCACGTTAGCCGTCAAGAACCGGGGGAGAGGTGCGGGTGCGGAGAACGGGGACGCCTATTGCGCGTAACTTAGGAGATTCCCTTCCGTTTACTCTTACTGTATTCTGTGACGGAGCCTTGAAGTCTGTGTGTGACTGATAGAATCTATGACACAAACACATCACATTTTGATTAATTTATTTTATATTAATTTTTGTGCAAATCTTAGGAGTACATTAGATACCGTGCGTCCGTAATAAAGAAAATAAAATTTACTCTCTGAAATATGCCGGTTCTCACAGAATTATTTAAGTATACTTACGACTCGTAATGGCCTTGTATGAAGCAGGAACAGAAACCTTATTCTGCCTAAGTACCAGCCGCAGGACTTCTATGGCGAATAAGTTTAGAATTTTACTGCTTTCTATAAAATGATGTTTCCTTGTTGCTTGAGAAAACTCTGGTTTTCCAAAAGTACGGCTTACTGGGATTATGTAAAGGTAAAGCTAAGTTATCTTCTAGAAATGACATAATTGAAATTATACTTTTTCTCTCTTTTTAGATCTTTATTAGGGTTCCGTACAAAAAATGAAAATACGGTACCCTTATAGGATCACTCGTGCGTCTGTCTGTCCGTCCGTCTGTCATAGCCAATTTGCTCCGAATCTACTGGACCGAATCAGGTGAAATTTGGTAGAATGTTGTAATCCTATGACCCAAACACATATGTGCAAAGTGAATAAATATTTTTTTAAAATTAGGTCCCCCGAAAATGGGGGACAAATAAGGAAATTAAAAAAAAAAAGTTTTGCAAACCTTACTGTGTCATATATCAAATGAAAGGGCTCGTTATGAGGATCTCAATATATATTTTTGTTATTGTAAAATGAAAAGTTTTAATTTTATTCATGAAAGAAGACGAAAATTGACCATCCTCCCCCCCCCCCTCCCCATCTCCGAAACTACTAAGCCTAAATTTTGAAAAAAATACAAAATATAGATTACTGGAATGCTTGTAGATTACAGGAAAACCTATAAGAATTCAACCTAGTACGGAACCCTCTCCACGCGAGTTTAACTCGCACTTGGCCGGTTTTATTATTGATCAAACGAGTCGTCTCAATTTCAAAATTGGCCAAAAATGCTTTAGTTCTCGCCTACAGGTCGCATTGATAACAGATTTTGACGAAAATTGATTGGCACGCAAGTTCTTAATTTTATTAGTCGATCGCGATGTATGATTGGGGAGATATAGGGGGGGGGGGGGGGGGGAGGAGGAACTTTGCTGAGAGGCACGCTAAGTGTCGGTAATTGGCAATTGCATGGTGATAAGAGCTCGCGAGGTCTACGGTTCTCAAGGAACTACTAGTGTAAAAAGTTAGTAAAAAGGTTAAAATTATCCGCTAAATCTTATCAATTAACACTTTCACAAGTATCACAGTCAAGCAGCTGACAATAAAATATACTAATAGCTGTAATGATTGGCTAATAATCACCGAAAGAATGCTTATTGTGACACAGTTGTACAATCAACAGCAGCCCTCGTTTACTTACGACCCTGTGTTACAAATTAAAAAGGAGACATATAGAACACACCTATATCTTATGGTATATTACCTTGAATTAATTAGTTATATTTTAGAAATCAGCTTGACACCTGTGAGGAATGTTTTTTACTACTGCGGGTTGTATGAATGCAACTAGGTAAAATGAGGAAGATTCTTATTAAGTTGATATATCAGGACCTTTATAGAAAAAAAACTATAATCCACCATCGACAAGAATCACTAAGCTTAAATAATAAGAAAAAGAAGAATCAGGACGTTTACTCTATAACACGACATTCCGATAGTGTCGTCCTATTTCAATGTCAAACCTTGTGGTGCCCGGCAGAGTAGAATAGGACAACTTCAAGTCTTCCCGTGGATGTCGTAGAAGGCGACTAAGGAATCACAACCAACCCGTCTGGCCAGCGTGAAGAGAGTAGGCCAAATCCTCTAACTGCTCTGGCTAATATATGGCTCTGGTAGTACAGAGAGGGTCGTGCTCCTGTAGTCGAGACTAAAAAACACCTGATGATGATTTCAATGTCAAACCAAATTAAATTAGACTTTATTATCATTTCGTAGAGCTCAATTTAGAAAAAGCTTGACACTGCAACGCGAACACGCAACTACGTACACTTGTCGTGCCGCTTACAGAGTAACCTTTACTCATGAGCCCGTATAACAGACATTGACTACTTCTGTACCATCGTTATATTGTTGCTGTAATTGTGCCAGGAGCCGGTCTGATAACAGATACCTGGTGCTGCAGATTTGTATTGTGCTCTAGATCTGAAGGTTTATGCTAATGCAAGTACCAAATAAATGTTACAATACAATTTACCTACATAGGTATTAAATACTCGTTCGGCTGAAGTATAAATGCCATAGCACAGAATAAATAATACTCGTACTAACGTACAGAAGTCTCACTCAGCAAAGAAATAATTTAAAGAAATATCTACTCAATTTGGCTAGCAATATGGTTTAATTTAACTCACGTCAGAACTTAGCACCTTTTCGTATAGATACCTAGACATCCATTGCAAGCCAATTTCATTCTTATTACTCTAGCTGGACAAACGATTCGTATAGCCGAATTTACCACCCGGAGGGGCCGCCTGCGCGCATAGTAATAATGTAGTAGGTAAATTTTCGATACCTAAACGGGGAGTGACACAGGCCTGGCCATAGGTACAAGGATAGCTGATTTCTAGTACCCCTGATGTTCCTACTTCCTACATTTGTGTAATGGCCTGTGGTTGGTAGACACTTATCTGACTTTTTTTTTAAATATCTAATTGACCGATCGAGCAAGACGAGCGAAGCGTCTCAGTTTGGAGGTTGGCCAAAAATGCTTTTTTTGTCCGTCTGTCTGTTCTCGCCCTAATGTCGCATTTTTTACCCGATTTTGACAAAAAGTGGCACACGAATGTTCCTTGATTTGTTTAAATTTTTAGTCAACCGCGATTTTTTATTGAGGAAAAAATAGGGGGAAAAGGGGGTATTTTTGCTGTAGCGTTATTTATTGACAGATTTTAATAAGATTTGAGAGGCACACTAAGGACTTCAGTTGCAAAAAAAAAAACAAAAAGAGGGGGCAGAGGGGGGATTTTTCTGTAACGTTATTATATTATATATACAGATTTCACTGAAATCGCTTTGCTATGGATAAAGGGAAAAGTGTCGAAATTGTTTTTCTGCATTGTCTTCTCTAAATTTCTGGATTGGCAGTCATAAACGAACAAGTAAGCGTAAAATGGAAACCGGGCAAACTTTATAAGTAGGTTTAAACAAGTAAGTAATTATTTTAAAAAATATTTTCGAAAACAAGCTTTTTTTCAAACAATGAAATAAAAAGTTTAAAGAGCTTTTCAAGACCGGTGGAATTTGTTTTGTTTTATTAAAGAGATGCTATGGCCACCTTTCGCCTTCATCATGATATTAGGTCATTGGTAAGTATCATAATATTGAATTGCCACCCAACTTACATAAGTATGTGAAGTAACAACTCAGTCGTATAATGGGAAGTGGGTCTGATTTAGCTAAATTAGATTTAATTAAAGAGACAGACAACGGGACAGGTGAAATTAGATAAAACATTGTAAAAAATTTAACCATTATCTAGGTACTTATAGGTACCGAAAATAGGTTGTCGTCTACCGATAGGTAATACTTTCTTATACGTGAGTGTCAAGTTTTGGCAGATAATGGCTTAAATTGAATCAAGTAGGTACCTACTAACTTTCTGTAGTAAACGGGACATTATTACTGAGACTCCGCTGTCTGTCCGTCTGTCCTTCCGTCGCAGGGCTCTATATCTTGAACCTAAATAGCTAGACACTTGAAATTTTCGATTCCGATTATGAATTATTGTGGCCGCTAAAACAACAAATACTAAAATTAAGTTAAAGTTAAAAATTAAAGGGGGTTGTCATACAAGAAACGTGTTTTTTCGGCGTTTTAACTCGATGTTTACAGTAGTACTTGTTTTTTTTCAGCGTTTTAAAACATTGTATTTTACGGAACCATTCATAAACGAGTCCGACTCGCACTTGGCTTGTTTTTTAATGAAAAATAGGTGTGTTTGATAAGACTTCTATTTATTCACAAAACCAATCTAAAACTTTGCTTTACGGAAACATAAAGTAAGTAAATGAGTTCAAACTCAATAACCCAACTCCGAGCAACTCAAACAGAACAATTTATCTTCATCATTACAGAACAATAAATTGAAAGGCAAATGTACACAAGAGGACAAAATAAATGGGCGCGGGATCGTTCCTATGGGACGCGCGGTAACCGCGCCATAAACATGCTGAAACGAGGGTCCCATGGGACGCAGGCACGCGTATTTAGGGTTGCCAGACCAAGAACTTTATGGAAAAAATCTTTGAGAGTTACCAATTTTGCATTTTACCAATTTTGCATGTGTGATCTGATTAATTGGCCGCTCTTTTGTTGATGACGTTATGATTTTTTTTTACTAGCCGTCTATGTGCTGGGCAAAGGCCTCCCCTCTTACCTTCCACGATTGTCTATCCTTGTTGACCAAGGCTAGGTCTTCACTTTCCAGTCTTTGTCGCTATTTTGTAGACGTTATGCATGTGTCGCAGTTGAATGATACTCGTATAATCCGCTAATTCACTATGCGCAATATTAGACAATCCAGCTGAACGATATTCGATTGTTTAACAAAACCGAGCTGTAATGCCAAACAACTAGAAGTTTCGTGAATTAGCGGATTATACCATCAAACTGCGACACATGCATAACGTCTGCCCATCTAGTCTTCGGTCTATTTATGAATTAGTTTCTTAATATTTCGTTACCTAGGTCTTTTGAGAAAATGTTCAATATCATGGACTGAACTTGCTCCAGAAATTTGGCGGGTGTTTAATATATGCCTGTGTTTTAAATCAGTTTTATTTATATATTTATTTCTTGTTTCAGTTTACGTAAAGTGCAGAAAGGAAGAAAAGCTGGCGTCAGATGTTTGAAGGTGAATTTTGTTTTATTTAAGGCCGTACCGGAATTTCCCGGGGTCCAGTCCATTTAAAATGAATCATTTAAAAAAACGGAGACATTTTTTAAAATTTTGCTACTACCAAGTCCTAGATAACCCTTCAAAGTATTTTATGAACTACTGTTTACAGTTTAAAGTAAGAATATCAGGTACGGCTTTAAAAACTAATACCAGATTATGGGAAAATTATTTCTAAAAAGTATGAATTATCCAATTCATGCAGGCTTGGCAGCTATTTACGGCTAATAAATTATATATATGTACATATTTGAAATGTGCTAATTAAGGCCTTTTATTTGGTTTTGGTACAACACTCGATATCGAAGCAAAAACATTTTTTTCAAATCCCACTTTTTTGTATGTAACATTCACTATATTTATTTCATAAATGTAGCCTATGTCACCTACGATGATGACTAATCGATTGACGTCTCATTTGTGAAAATTGGATAAGCAGTTCAGATGGTGATAAGACAATGGTGAAGCCCTTACATGAGTACATTAATCTCGTGCACCAGAATATGCAGGGCTTCACTAGCAAATATCTGAAAACTTGTTTGTCCCTAGAACATAATAACAATAATAACATTGATATTTTTTGTGCCACAGAACACTTTTTCAAACATAATCACCAATTAGGTTTTCCCGATAGATTTTCAGTAGGCAGTGCATTCATTAGGTAAAATGTAGAACATGGAGGGTCCTTAATCATTTTAAATAGTGAACTAAAATTTAAAGAAAGAAAAGACATAGTTGGGCTTTCACCTGGATGCACTATTGAGTTATCGTGTGTGGAGTTAGATCGATACATTATTGTTTGTGCATATAGGCCTCCAAAGGCTTGCTTCAATACGTTCGAAAATGTTATGGAAGAAGTCCTGCGACGAGTTAGCTCTCAGAATAAACACGTAATTTTATGTAGTGATTTCAATGTAGATATTTTAGTATCGAACACGGAAAGTATCAGACTTAGATTAATCTAGATTGAGTGTTTCATACAAAATGCAACGTTCAAAGTGAAGCCATTTTGTGATATGCGTGTGCGTGAGCACCGCCCACTACGCGTGTATTACTATCGTTACTGTTCGTGTGTGTGTGAAGTAAATTATTACCAGCGCAAGAAAATTACCCCCGAATGTGGGAGATTTTTTTACGTGTTGTTCTTATTCATATTGACAAATTATAAATAAGTCTATAAAATTAAACCTCGTAAGGGCCATTCACATATTACGTTACAATGATAGGGGGAGGGGAGTCATGCCAAACGTGACGGTACGTGTCATAGGGTTCGGAAAAAGCGTGACATGTCCAGAAATTTTGCGTGACGTAGTATGTGGACAACCCCTAAGCTTTATTGTGTATGTAGGTGAACAAAAATTATTTTAAAATAGATAAAAAAAAAAACACTTATCAAATCAACATTATTTATTTGAGTCCTTAAAAATCTATAAAATACCTTTGTAGGCACAGCCCCTTAGCGATTGTTCGACGACCACTCTTTGTTGTGTATGTGTCCTGGACACGAAAGTTAGCTGAAAACGACCTTCCTTTAGGCTGCCACTTCCACCAGAATTCATTTTCCGTCTTATTATTTCAGTAATTTAAAAAAAAAACCGACTGCTTTATACAACATCAGCGTGATTATACCTATGTTGTTTTTAGTATTTTTATTACAAATTACATTAAAACGTGTAAGTTATATATATTTGTAATCCTTATATAAAATCGTTTCTTTTGATAAACCACTTGATTAGATTTAAACGAAAAATATTTGAAATGAAAAAATATATGTCATTTGGCGCCAAAAATCCGCCTATTTTAGTTTTAGAATTTTAATATGTCTAATGTCTAGTCAAGCTAAAATCCTCAAAGCCGTTTAGGCTGTAGAGCGTGCCAAAGAAATACATAACACTCGTTATTCATAACCCTCCTTCTGGCGCAGTCGGGTAATAACATTATAACGACTAACTTTTTATTTTCAATAACTAACTCATACCTAATAAGTACTTCAAAATTTCATCAATACATACCTACTTACCAATATATTATAATTTTTTCTAAGCGCAATATGAAAATGTTACCCGTTAATATCTCACACAAACATACATAGCAATTACAAGTAAACATACATACAAAAAACTGTTCTCTAAATCATACGATTTGTCGACTCAATAATAAGAAATGGTAAAAATATTCCACACTCTGGCAACACTAAATGTCATGGCGTTGGTTTGTTGACAATATTTTTACGTAATAATTTTACGAATAATACGTAGGAATTAGTCGAAAAATTGCTTACTTACTTATGAAAAGTGATACCCGTCTCCTGGTCTTTTATTTTAGTGTAATTTTTGCACGATTTCACTGCACAGACAGTCATTTTTACAATAAATTAACACCGTGTCGTTACATAGTGACGCCGTGAACTTCCATAACGTAATGACAAGCTGTGGGCGGGGCTAAGAACGAAGACACCAAATTTGGTGTCTTTTAACTGGCATCACTTTTGGGTGGCGTATATGGTATCTGGACCTATATTTAATCTGAGGTATCAGATTAATTAACTTATTTAAATCTTTTAACTTAAGTACACTCTTTGAGCCTATTTATTTATTTAAAAACTTTATTGCACAAAACTATTGTACAAGTGGTGGACCTAATGCCATGTGGCTTTCTCTACCGGTCAACCATAAGACCAAGCAGAAAATATGTGTGGCTGGCGTGATTGAAATATTTATAAAATTACATAATTAAAAAAAAAAAATCTGATATACTGAGCCTACGAGGCTAACTAAAGATACTGGCAGCCAAGTGTATTGATAATATTTTCTGTGATTGCTTGGTGACTAATAAAAATATTTTCACGCTAAATAAATATTTGATTTTGATTTGATTTTGATTTAGATGCAACAGCGGAACAGACATACACATACATACTTACATACATAGCCTGCTAAAAGTTTTATGCTTTCTTTTGGCTTTGCCGTAGTCATCAGCGACGCCGCCGATGCTCCTGAACGCACATGGCCGCTATTCGGTTGTGAAATTATCGCATTAAAATTCCTTAGTATTTTAATTATAACAAACAGTTATGTAACTTACCGGATAATATTCCATGTACTTTTTTAACCTAGTTATATCATAGTTTTTGCAGCCTTTAATGCGCAACCAGACATTTTTATGGCAACAAGTATGAAACAAAAATGAATGAACTCTTCCGCGGACCGAGGACGACTACGTCGCGTTGGTCCCAAAACTGACTTTTATGGGTCAATGAGATGGTGCCATTTCTCCACGCGGTTGGCCTAGTCTTTACGCTAGTAATATATATATGACTTATTATGACTTATAAGTCAATGGCTAGCACCTTTACATCAAGTGATTTGCTCACGTTTACCTACATTACAACAGTTTCAAGCCTAATTGACTCCCGTGAATGTCATGTAGGTCTAGTTTTACAGGATAACAATCTCCTTTCCAAATTCCTTGCATGAATGTTATTAGATTTAATCTACCATTAACAGGCGGCCTGCACAAAGAACTTTTTGGGTTTCTCAACATCGGACGTATTCGCAAAACGCCCTATTAAAAATGATTCTTATTTATATCAATTTGACGACCTCCGTGGCGTAATGGTTAACACGCTAGACCGCTAATCCGGAGGTTTTGGGTTCAATCCCCAGCCAGGGCAAGTTGGAAAATGGCCTTTTTCAAATTGTCCTGCGTCAAATGGTTCAAATTCTGCTGGTTTGAGTTTTTAAAGCCTTACTCCAAAAGCGGCACGATCTGCGTACGTAGGCTACGCGTCCACGTTGTAGTGTCAAGCAACATTGAGCGCTATGTAGTGATGATAATAATTTTGTTTGACATTGACATAGGACGACACGGACGACTGTCGTGTTATTTAAGAATTAAAAGGTCATGGCTGCTTTTAAATAAATAAAAAAATGCAGGAATATCATAATTAATTTGTAAGAAGAATTTGAAGAAAAGCTGCACCCTATTTAATCTTTAAACTAGTGGTCCTGTGAGTACAACAGTAGACCTCGCGAGCCCTTATAACCATGCGATAACCTTTCTCCTTTCCCTTGGCTTAGCAAAGCTATTTATTCTTTATTATAATACAATTATTATTAAACAAGTCCAAAAAGTAATTTGCTCTACAAAATTAACAAAGAACGTCCTATAAATTGAATTTCAGGTGTCAACTTGGCTTACATATGTAGACTTTTGAGCAAAATAGGGGTTTAAATTTTAGCGATGACTTACGTTCAAAGCATTTTTGGCTAATTTCGAACTGAGACACTTCGCTCGACAATCTAATTTTTAGAATATGCAAAATCATGATTGTTCTTATAACGTCTGTATGTCATTTTGCGAGCATACCACTATCAGTATAACTTCATTCTTAACGAAATACTTAAAGTGACAGCTACTACGTTGTTAGTCTATGTAACAAGAGAACCGACCAGTTTGTAACTAAGCTGATGCTTATTAAAGGGCAAGCTGAATAATACACTGACGTTCAGTTTACATATCACATACATTATGGATCTATGCACTGGGGGCTCAGGCAGGCCCAGGCCTCAGACCATGATATACGAGTAGCTATCACGGGGTTATGTGCTGAGTCAAAGAACCAAAAAATTAAATATTTTTTCGGAAACTTTTTCCTTGTTTTGTGCTAGTCTGAGTGAAAAGAAAAAAAAGTTAAGTGTTCCAGTTGCTTCTATTCCCGCGCATATCGTGTGTATGGGCGAGAATCTGAATTGTGTCAATAGGCGATGCGGCTAGCAATCCATCACTATTGTGATTCACTTTTTCCACCATCACGCTAAACGTGCCTTTGGGGCCTCCGATGACGCGCAACACGTCGCAGCCTCAAGTTTTAATTTATATTAGAGGTAGGTATATGTGTTAGTATACATCGTGTTAATTAAGGCGAAGATATAGGCAAATGGCCTTGAAGTGTGAAATAAATTGTTAACTCGTAAATATGGTGATAATTTCCATATTGCTCTACGTCATGCACTAGATAGCCCTTTAAATTATTTTATGAAATGCCGTTAAAACTATTATTGGTGATCCGTCTAGCTTTAAAACTTGCCGTGGCCACTTTTGGCGGAGGCAAATTTTAAAGCTAGACGGACTAATGTAAATACTTTCAACGGTGGTTTATAAAATAATTTAAAGGGCTATCTAGTGCATGACGAAGAGTAATATGGAAATTATCTCCGTATTTACGAGTTAACAATTTATTTCAAATGAGGGCGCCACTTCAAGGTCATTTGCCTATATCTTCACCTTAAAGAACGCAAAACCTCTCAGATTGCCATCTGAGAGGTTTTGCGTTCTTTAATTAGCCCATTTCTTTCTGCCCATGAAACTGAACAACTTTCAAATTTTTTTTTTGCTGGTCCAAGAGAAAAGAAAATACATAGAATTTACCAGCTGCTTCTCTTCCCGTGCAGATCGTAAAAGCCGATCGAGGGAATAGGCGAGAATCTGAATCATATGAATAGGCGATGCGGTTAGCAACCCATCACTATTATGATTTCCCTTTTCCACCTTCATGCCCACCATTACGCTAAAAGTGGCCTGGGCTTTACCGCCCTAGACTCTGTCTACCCCGTAAGGGATAAAGACGTGATAGTGTAACTTTCAAAAAATCCAAAAAAGTTCGGATTTTCATACAAATTGACTCGATCAGCTGATCGGTTTGTATAAAAATTCAATTTTTTTTTTAGTTTCGTGGAAGTTGTTGAACAAAAGTTGTTCAGTTTCATGGGCTAAGGTGCCATCTGAGAGGTTTTGCGTTTTAGTTAACACGATGTATGTATAAGGTATTTGTTCTATGGGGCCTTTAATATTGTACCTAATATAACATTGCCTGAAATAAATAATGATTGATTGATTGATTGATTTGGGTCTTACGGCCTTAGGTTCTGTCAAATTTAACAAAGGTTACATTATTTTTGGAAATATAAGGGCAGACGTTTTAAATAATAATGACTTCTATAATTGTATTTGTAACCCCCGACAAAAGAGAGGGGTGTTATACGTTTGACGCTAATGTCTGTCGGTCTGTCTGTCTTTCTGTCTGTCTGTCTGTGGCATCGTAGCGCTCGAACGGATAAACCGATTTTGATGTGGTTTTTTTTAAGTGAAAGCAATTTTCCTTTCGATGGTTTGTAGCTGTTTGATGAAAGTCGGTTCAACTGTTTAAAAGTTATTGGGGGTTAACGCTTGAAAGTCAGGGCTTTCTCTAGCAAATAATAGATGGCGCGACGGATATCAAGTCGTATCAGTTCCGCTACTCATCCTAGATGGCGTTCTTGACAGTTGGGTTTTTTTTTTTAATTTGCCTAGCAAATAAACTTCTCTGCTACTTCAGTTAGGTATTATAATCCGGATCCTATATTCATCGAGAAGTCTTTAACTTCTTTGAGTACAATGTTTTATAGACTGAATCAGATTATTTTCCATGAACTCATGCATAAAGCGAGAATGTGCTTAGCTACAATGTTTTTATAATAATTATTTATGAGTTGCCCAAAAGTTTTTTCATTCTCTAGAACTTGTAGAAGGGACCGAGGATTTCCAGCGAAGTTCCAGCTTAAAATAATATATTTTTCAGCAATGTATTTAGGTTAATTTTGGAACTTAGTTCGCCCACCTTTGTTATGTCTAGCTTAGTAATTATATTATGTTAGGTCTAGCGAACATACCAGCATTATAAATGTAAGTAATGCTGTAATCTAAATAGGCATGAGAACAAGCAAAAATAAAACTATTAATGTCATTTTAATTTTGTCTTCGTGTATAAAAATGTTACATACAAGTTATCTATGTACCGAATCACAATAAAAATTCCGAAAATAACTTACACAAACTTTTTTATTTTGCTAAATAATGTGCAAAATAAAAATCATTGGGTAATTCCGGGTCCACCCGACCCATGTGATTCCGGGTTAGAATAGGACCACTCCATCTCTTCCTGGGGATGTCGTAAGAGGCGACTAAAGGACTAATCACAAGAAAAAGCGGGAAAGCGCACCCCGGGCTCCGAAGCAGCATAACTGAGGATGCAACCGGGAACGCGCTTAGACGAAGAAGAATGTGCACAATAAAAATGAAATTCACGCGGACAAAGTCGCGGGGCAAGGATCACACTTATTGAGCTAGCCTTAAACTAAGTTTTTAAACTTGTATTATGAGATACTAACTCAACGATACTTTATTTTATAGTAAATACGAATCATTATAGCAAATAAATAAATAAAAAAATAAGTAAATATTTAGGGACAAATCAATATACTCGTATGTATATAAATAAATTATAAAGATAAAAACCCACATTACAGCATTACTTATGTGGTGGTATGTTCGCTAGACCTTACATAATATAATTACTAAACTAGACATAAATAAACGGGCAAGTGCGAGTCGGACTCGTACATGAAGGGTTCCGTACCACCGTACAATGTTTTAAGAGCTGAAGAAACACGTTTCTTGTATGACGGCCCCCTTTAATTTTTAACTTTATCTTTTTTTTTGTATATAGCGGTCATAGTGACTTGCCCTGGCTGGGACACCTACTGGCGGACTAGCGTGTTGACCATTACCAGGCCTGTGTCCCTCCCCGTTTAGGTATCGAAAATATACAAACATTACTAATAAGAGCGCGGCGGCCCCTCCAAGTGGTAAATTCGGTTACACCACAGAATAAATAATACTAACGTACAGAAGTCTCACTCTGCAAAGAAATATCTATTCAATATGGCTAGCGATATGGTTTAATTTAGCTCACGTCAGAACTCAGTACCTTTTCGTATAAATACCTAGACATCCATTGCAATCCAATTTCATTTTTATTACTCTGGACAAACGATTCGTATAACCACAGGCCGGAATCTCCTAAGGTACGCGCAATATGCGTCCCCTGTGTGCGTCCCCGTTCCCCGTCCCCGAACCTCTCCCCCGTTTTCGCCTCGATGACTCACGTTGGCCGTCAAGAACCGGGGAAGAGGTGCGGGTGCGGGTAACGGGGACGCATATTGCGCGTACCTTAGGAGATTCCGTTCAGTTTACTCTTACTGTATTCTGTGGTATAACTGAATTTACCACCCGGAGGGGCCGCCTGCGCGCATAGTAATAATGTAGGTACATTTTCGATACCTAAACGGGGAGTGACACACGCCTGGTTACACGAATCGTTTATCCATAGTAATAAGAATGAAAATAGCCTGCAACGGATGTGTAGGTATTTAAACCAAAGGGTGCTGAGTTCTGACGTGAGCTAAATTAAACCATATATCGCTAACCACATTGAGTAGATATTTCTTTGATTTTGTTTGTTGAGTGAGACTTCTGTACGGAGTGCTAGTATCCTATTCTGTGTTATTACGCCACAGACGTCGTCAGTCATTAAATCTAAAGTAGGAAAAGGTTATTACTGGGATGGGAATTCATACACGTGCTTTTTAATTACCACAATATTTACAATGCTATTTTTCTGTGTAAGTATATTTTTCTTTTATCTGCCTCCGTGGTCCAGTGGTCAAGGCTTTTGCCTTGTGATCCGGAGGTCGTGGGTTCAAATCCCACTGGGAAGCAAATACTTTGTGAAAATGTTGTTTCCAGTCTGGTTAGGATATTGCAGGCTTGAATTACCTGATTATCCGAAAAGAATGAATGAAGGAAGGCACGTAAAGCTGTGGGTCCCGAACGCCATTTCTTAAAACCTACCCTAGGATTGGTTCTGGTCTATCCTTTGGGTTACGGAGGACAGGCGGCAGTCCCTCTGTGTAAAAACCAGTAACCTCTTCAAGTCACCTAGGTTATATATTTATTTAATGTTATATAATAACCAGAAGAACCGCTAGCAGCAGCAGCCCCAAGAAACGTGAATCCCGCTGCTATCACGTGAATATTCCCGTAATTGAGCGATCAAGGCGATGGCTATCAGACGCCTGACCCGGCCTGGACAGTAAAATATGGCTGTAGCAGTTTCTGTAGGAACTAGATGGTAGATAGTTTTGGCTTAATGTTGCACGGTTCCATAAAAACACTATGAACTGAACAGTTCTACGCTTAGTAAATAAATAGATAAGGACAAACATTGATTGAGCTAGTATCAAAGTTAGGTTAAACTTGTATTATAGGATACTAACTTAACGATACTATATTTTATAATAAAAACATTTATACTTATAGATATCTAAACAAAACCTAGGACAATTTGAAAAAGGTCATTTTCCAATTTGCACTGGCTGGGGATTGAACCCAGAACTTGCGTACTAGCGTGTTGACCATTACACCACAGAGGTCGCGAAAAGATAAGAGACCGACAGACCGAATTTATTTTTAAATCATGTACAATTCATGAGAACACCACCATTTTAAAAGTTCCGTAATGAGTCTGGCTGGACCGTCTGAATCCGTAACCCTTATACATAGTTGCGCCATATCCGTCTGTCTGTCCGTCCGCGGCTTCGCTCAGAGTACTTTACTAGAAAGCTGTAATTTTTCTTAGGTATATATAGTGTATGACTAGAGTATTTCATAGGTATGACTTTAGGCCATACATTTTTTTTTTGGGTCCAGTGCTACCCCCATTTGAAATAACTAAATCATTTCAAAGGAAACACAGATATCATTTAAAATGTTGTCTCTACGAAGCGCTAGATAACCCTTTAAACTATTTTATCAACTACTGTTTAGGTACAGTTTAAAGTAAGAACGTGAAGCTTTGCACATTTGAGAAAAACGGCCACTTTCACCGAATGTGAGAAGAAAAGCTTTACGTTCTTACTTTAAACTGTAAACAGTGGTTCATAAAATAGTTTAAAGGGTTATCTAGGGCTTGGTAGAGACAACATTTTAAATGATATCTCCGTTTCCTTTAAAATGATTTCATTCAAATGGGGGCAGCACTGGACCCCGGAAAATTCATGTATAGCCTTAAGTAATGTGGAGAAACGATTTGGTCGTTCGGTTAGTCAGTGTTTTGAAAAAAAAAATATTTTTATTATTTTAATTAAAAATTTCCATTATTATATTTTTTACAGCAAGCACATCACATTGATACGAGTATATGTTCAGGAACATATTTTATTTCATAAAATACAATTTTTATCCGGTAAGCAGATTGAAGATCGACCTCTCTTCTGATCTTAGACTTTTAAAAGGGTTATTTAAAACGAGTAAGAGACTAAGAGAGAGGTAAGAAGTACCCGTAACCGAAGGGCATGTATGAAAAGGTTGATTGTAGATGAAGCGAAAGAGGTCTGTCAGGATCGTAGCAAGTGGAGGTTCATAGTCTCTGCCTACCCCTGTGGGAAATAGGCGTGATAGTATGTATGTATTTAAAACGAGCGAGCGGAGGCAGCGATGATGGTTTCAGAAGAAAGACTAAAAGGTCAGTTTACAACGAGACGCGACATAGCGCGCACTTTGGAAGAAATATAGAACTTGTTTACTAGGCAAAAAGATACTAATTTTAGCGACAGCCCGCTTTACAGCGCTGCGTAGCGATGCATAGCGAGGCGCAGCAGACTCTCTCTCTTTTTGTCTAGTAAACAAGTTCTATATTTCTTTCACGTGCGCGCTACGTCGCGTCGCCTCGCGTCTCGGTGTGAACTGAGCCTAAGTCACATCATTTCGTGCGCATAGTTGTGTATGTGTGTGTATAAAGATTTTAATAGTAAATTCATTAGCATATCCTGCTGTCCGGGCTATTGCCGGTCTTGAGAATCCAATTCACAATCTTCCTGCAAGCAGCCGGTTTGCAATGTCTAATTTGTTTGTAATTGCATTGCTTGAAAGCTCTACGATTCTAATTAGGTACAGTCTTATTGAACTAACTGTGTGTCCGTAAGACTTCGGTTGTTATTTAGACCCACGCCATACATGAAGAGATGAGATATTGAAGAGTTGATAATGCTAGGGTGTGGAGGGACCACGACGGGACAAGACCACGTCACGTAGAAACTGGTTTATTGATGATAATTCACATGTTGTAGAGTTGGGTGTGACGGGTCTATTCTCAATAACTGCTCGATAGTATCTCTTTTGATTGCTATTATTACCAATCGATTTTATTGCGCTGTTAAGACGGTACACGGAGTCCAGTGCAGCCCCCATTTAAAATAAATTATTTGTAAGGAAACGGAGATATCATTTAAAATTTCGAGCTAGTAGAACCTAGATAACCATTCAAACTATTTAATGAAGCACTGTTTACAGTGTAAAGTAAAAACGTTAAGCTTTAGTTTGCATTTTTGCGAAAAACGGCCACTTTTGGCAAAAATGCAAACTTAAGCTTAACGTTCTCATTTTAAACTGTAAACAGTGGTTCATAAAATAGTTTGAATGGTTATCTAGGTTTTACTAGCTCAAAATTTTAAATTAAATCTCCGTTTCCTTACAAATAATTTATTTCTAAACGTGGCCTTCGATCTTACGGCCCTGGGCTCTACCCCGTTAGGGATACAGACGTGATGCAATGATCGGAATCTGGGTGCTATTTGGGACGATATCACTAATATGGATATGACGATAATCCCGGCCCGGGAATTCTCGGGAAAAATATATAATATTATTCAAAATGTGTGAAATAGTATTTATTTTAAAAATCCGTTTATTTATTAATTTAGTGTTTGGATTTACACAGCAGAGACTTAATAATATAAATATAGGGTCATCTTAAAAAGTGCAACAGAAAATAATGTTTTCATTATTTTCTCGCTCCAGGTTGAAACCGATTTTATTTTCTAAATGAAAATATATCAATGGATACTTAACAAGACACTAATATTTCTAGCAAAATTTTTCCGAGCTATTTACATCCAACAAGTCTTACTTAATAGAAAATACCTAAAAACTAATTGAAAAATATTTTTCGTACAATTAAAATACAATTTTCTGACAATATATTTTTTTTTTATTGCGTGAAATATCATACAGAGAAAAACGTTGTTATAGAAGATGCCGATTCCGATTCCCGTGAATTCACGAGAATGTTGGTCATATCCATACTTTTGATAGTAATAGCATCCAAGATTCCGATCAACTGATGATGTATCTGTATCTGTTAGATAGTAGAAGTATAATAGTACTCCAAACTGAAAGGGATAAATAAAATGTAGGAAGGTACTCATTATTATGTACTTTTAGTATGGCATCATTAATTTGTTTAATGTTTTTCTGTCAGAGAAATATCGAATAGGTAGAGAGCGAATGCAACAAAAGAAAACAATTATGTCCGGGAAGTTCGGGAAACTTTTTGACTATCTAGAAACCCATGTACATAAGGTACATTATTGCTCTTTGAGAAACCCCGTCACGAAAACAAAGTTCTTTAAACCTTTTTTCAAAAATGTTACGAAATTTTTGGTTTCGCTCAACGGAAGATTTTTATTGTTCATATTTCTGTATGCAAACTTTTACCGTTAACTTTTTTCCTAAAATAGTCTTTCGCATGTGTGATATATTTAGGACAAAGAATTGCATAAATATTGGTAGTCCCTTAAAAGCTTGTAAGGTTTGCTACACACTTATTCGGGCTGGCATTGTCAGTTCGACAGTATTTGTCGAACAACAAAGCCGACCCGAAGTAATTATATCAGCTTTTCCCCCGAACTCATACACACTACATATATTCGATGGGCCATGGCCCCGGGCGGCATAGAAAGGGGGCAGGCGGCAAGGTCACAATGGGGCGGAAAATTTGAAGACCCCTAGCACCCCACCCCCGGCGCCAGAAATTTGTGGCGGCACAATGTAGGCGATAAAATATGATTATTGAAATAATAGGGCGGGACAATATTTCAAATTAAAATTAAAGGTCACAATGGGCGGCTGGTTAAAGGCGGCAAATGAAAGGTCACAATGGGGCGGCAAATTTCCTGTCGGAGCGAGAGCCCACGCTACGCCACTGGGCCGATTAAGTGTGTAAGAACCCTAACAAGGAAATGAAATACTAAGAGATAATGTGAGAATAAATGAACCCAACTGACATTAGGGTTTTATTACGTTTTATTACTTACTTACTTACTCAGTAAGCTCTTGACAACTAAAAGTACATAAAAAGTCGATCCAGTCAGTTCAGATCAGACCCAGGCTAATTCGATTAGCGAGGTCGAGCTCCTCTTTATATCTATGTCTATCTCTATATATCTCTTTTAAAAGTTTTTATTTTACTTGCAATGCGTGATTGTAAAATGTAAATCAGATAACAATACAATATTATAATGATAAGAAGCTGATCTGATGATAGAGCCGGAAGATAGCCATGGGAACCCTGCAATCCCATCGAGTTTGAGCGTATTATAGGTAATTTAGCCTCACAAAATAGAAGCTGTACAAAATGGTTTTCTTTTTCAAGATTTTTAACTTTGACTGCATTCGTAGTCCAGTGTTGTATAGTCCAGTCCTTCGTAGGCGTTTACCTTGTGATCTGGAGGTCGTGGATTCAAATTCCACTGGAAAGCATACTTTGTGAAAAGTGGTTTCCAGTCTGGTTAGGATATTGCAGGCCTGAATCACCTGATTATTTGAAAAGGAAGATGATTCCGTGCTCCTTAAGGCACGTAAAGCTGTGTGTCTCGAACGCCATCTAGCTTTTATTTAAACCTATCCTAGGATTGGTTCTGGTTTACCGTTTAGGTTGCGGAAGTCAGACGGCAGTCGCTCTGTGTAAAAACCAGTAACCTCGTCAAATCACCTACTCGTAGATGATGAAGACTTATATATTAACTGCTGTTTCAGGTAGTAGTATAAAGGAATCGAGGCGAGGCTAAATCCAGCAACAACGATTTGATAAACGTGTGGTCAAGTCCAAGGCTGAAATCCAAATACTCGTAGGCACTTACCTAAGTGCTTTTTACCATTTGTGTAAGAAACACATAGGTTATCAGAAACTTTCCAAAATACAATGGATATTGCAAGATATTTGTGCAAATGGATTGTAATCGCTCTCTACCTAAATGGGTTTCGAAACGTCCGCTCAGTCCAGTCAGGACGAATTACACGACCGACGCGAAAATTCGGCTTCCGGAAAGTAACACTAACGAATAGCGAAAACTCCATTACCGGAACCGGCAGTTGAATCAGCGTACCTAACACTGTTTAAAACGCTGCTTTAAGCCTTTTCAGGGACATTTTCAGATTCGGTTTTTGCGGAAACAATGGAACACATCTTTATCCCTAACGGGAAAGTCAGAACCTAGGGCCATAAGACTCAAAGAGCACGTTCATCGTCACAGCATTCATATTCATAATTCACACAGGTAATCATAAACCAAACCGACGCGATGAAACTGCTCTGAAGCTCATAATTGACTGCCGAAAGAGAGCGACGAAACGCTGCAGCACGGCCGGTGCTGAAGCGTTCCGTCGCCTGTGATTGACTGCCATCATTGTCACACAATCACAGATAATATATCATTGGTACACACACAGAATCAACATTAGTACACGCGCGTTTTGGTTTTGAGGTTTTTTTCGTTTTACAAAGAATATTAATGAGTTATTTAAAAAATAAGACTGCCTGCCTTATGTTTAATACAATTATAATCCAAAGTTACAAGGGCTAATTTATTGTATTTCTTGAATACTTTCCGTTTTAGTACAATTCTGAGGTGATTTAGAGGCAACTTCGCAATTTTTTTCTATCGAGGAAATTTTAAGCAATCGGGTTTTTGAAACACATCATGTATAGAGTTAGTCCTGAACTTTGCTGTGTTTTTATTTCAAAGTGAGTATTTCGTTAATATTGATAATGTTTAAGATCACTCTAAGAACTTTAAGGTAGTACGGGCCCTTAATGCATGGCAGCTAATGCGGGGTGGTCACCCATGTTACATTAGGGCTGGACCCGAATAGTTTTCAACTGTTTCGAGTACTTTCGCTTCTGCAAACTTTGTTACAAACTAGCAATATCTAAAAATATTTAATTGCGATATCTAAAACTATTGTTGTTACTTTTTGTTGTATGTGCGAGATATTTTTATAGAAAACAAAGACACAAAATCAAATCTTAACACTTCCACTGCTGAAAACGCACCGTATGTGTTTTCCTCTTTGGAAAAACACACACGTTGCATTTTTCAGCAGTGGAAGTGTATCTTTTTAATATTAGTCCGAATAATTAATTTAAATAGAGGTAGGTTGTTAAGAAGGCTGTTAAATTTTTTAATTACTTTTAATGAGAACATCGAGCTTTTTTAAATTTCAAACCAACAAAAACATTATTATAATTTGTCAATTTTACTTATAAACAGGTACTTACTAAATTATTAATATTACATTAATTATTATTTAAATTTTTTTTTTCTTTGTATGAAATAAATTCACTATAAGAATAAAAACAGGTATTTAGTGAGTTTACATATCATTTATTATTTTTAATAGCATTACAATGCTCGGATATTAATCAAAATTTAAAATATGTAATGAAAAAATAAAAAAAAAGTTTCATCACATATTTTAAATTTTACATAATTATCATATTTAGGAAGAGAATAATCCAAGACGGCAAATGACAAGTTTACAATAAGTCAATTGTTTTGCTTAAGGCCATGCCTGAGTTTTCCGGGGTCCAGTGCTGCCCCCATTTAAAATAAATCATTTCAAAGAAAACGGAGACATCATTTAAAATTTTGCTACTACCAAGTCCTAGATAATCTTTCAAATTATTTTATGAACTACCGTTTACAGTTTAAAGAGAGAACGTTAAGCTTTACTACGCACATTTGTCAAAAGTGGCCGTTTTTCGCAATAGCAAAATTTTAAATGATGTCTCCGTTTTCTTTGAAATGATTAATTTAAAATGGGGCAGCACTGGACCCCGGAAAATTTAAGTATTTAACAAACATTTTGCCATAGTCTGACCAGTCATCTATAATACCACGTCTGACAACCCTGCGTGTCGCCTCCAAGCGTTCTGGCAAGACAAATCGCAATCACGACCAGTGGGTTACTCTGTAAACCAATCCGATTTCAATGGGTTACAATAAAACGTGTATAAATTTTATGGATTTATATTTTTTGTTATTATTTACTTTATCTAGAAATATAAAAGAAAAATAGTAAAAGTGAAATTTAAATATTTTTTATTGATTATTCTGTTCTTTGGCTATATTGAGAATCTGCTATTTTGACATTAAGATTCTATGTGCTTACCTTTATTTTGATAATCTGATATTTCAAGATTCAATACAGGCTGACTTTTTAACCACCAGCCAAATTTTTGGAGCAAGTTCAGTCCATGATACTGAACTACTTACCATAAAAACAAATAACGAAAAACTAAAATAAAAATTTGCCTTTCCACACAAATCAGCGCTCAGCCAAACGGATTTTGTATGGAAGGTCGAAATTTTTTTATCGATTTTAAATAACTTTTTTAAGGTTCCGTAGTCCACAAGGAACCCTTATAGTTTCGTCATGTCCGTCCGTCCGTCAGTCTGTCTGTCTGTCCGTCCGGGCTCGTACGCCGCCGCTACTGCGCTGATTGTCAAGTTCCAAAAATCTGGCTTTAAAAAGTCACCCTGTATTTTAAGAAACCGCAATATTTTGAGAAGTACGAATAAAGGAAGCCATGTGGTGATGACAGAGTAAAATATGATTTGATTCAATCGGATGGCATTTATTTCCAGAATAACCCTGCCGCTACTGACGTGCGACTGTTGCGAACCGTGGTTGCGATTTATTCACCGCGTATGACGGATGCCCGCATTGTCAGTTTGTCGGAGAAACGAATGGTAATCGATGGACATTAACCACTCCTGAATGCGGTATAACTCCTTGTGGTTGAGCTATAAAGTAAGAAATTATATGGACAGTTTCATAATGGCGTGTGGTGCGTGCGTACTAGGTCACAAGGGGCGACATGTTTATAGGTTTCCTTGAGGGTCAAGTATAAATGTAGCTTTGTATTTTTTATTTTAATAAAGCTTCTACCTTGGTTACCAGATCAGGCAGTTTCATAATGTTTCTTATTTATGCACAAGTATCACTAAGGATAAAAGTAAAAAGAAATGTACAAAGGGTTGGTACACCGAGTTGAGTATACCTTTTATTTACTTATTAAATACTATAAGGATTTTTTCTTGCGTATTACCTATGAACCTGCTCGAACTCCAATATTTTTTTAACCTTTAAACTAGGTAGGTACCAGCTTTACAAAATAAATGCAAGAGAATAAGTATATAAAAATATTTTAACAGGGCAGTAATCTTATAATTAGTATACCTATTGCAACAGCCCAGCATTATTCCATCCCAACATCCAATCCCCACATAAAATCATAAGACTTTAAATTCCACTATACAAGACAAAGTCAAAGACCCAATAGAGGAACTAGAGAAGCAGTTCTACCTTTAAAAATAATTATTGATAGGCGTTTAGATCTAGGAATAAATACTCATATAGCATATATAGATTTAGAAAAAGCTTTTGATAAAATTAATTGGAAGATAATGATGGAGGTTTTAAAGGAAGCCGGATTAGATTACAAGGATAGGAGAATTATTGACGAGTTGTATAAGGAGCTCTTGTTCCTTATACAACTCGTAAATAATTCTCATAGAAATAGGAGAAGAGCAACAGCACGCTAAGATTAGACAAGGAGTAAGGCAAGGGTGCCCACTTTCACCACTTATTTTTAATATGTATATAGAAAAAGTAATAAGGAACATACAGGATTCAGATATGGGTGGTATAAAAGTCAACGGAGAAAATTTTTTATTCGTTTTGCAGACGACATAGCAGCCCTAGGTGACACAAAACAAGACATAGAACAACTACTCGTACTTCAAATAATGTATAAAACATTTCAAAAATTCGGCTTAAAAATAAATAAATCAAAAACCAAAACTATGATCACATATAAAATATCACCAGTAAGAGATTCAGTGCAACTTAACGGAACAACTGCAGATATTAAAACCAGAATTGCCATGGCCAAAGGAGCATACAATAGTAAAAATAAACTTTTCACAGCAAATATATCCAGAAAAATACGCAAACGCCTTATAAAAACATATATCTGGAGCATAGCACTTTATGGATGCGAAACGTGGATATTGAATAAAAAAGATAGTGACAGGCTGGCAGCTTTCGAGATGTGGTGCTGGAGGAGAATGGAAAAGATCAGTTGGATGGAAAGGAAAACCAATGAGGAAGTATTAGAAATAGTAGGAGAGAAAAGAAGACTGCTGGGCAAAACAGAAAATAGGAGAGGGAAAATGATTGGTCACTTAATACGACATGACTCTTATTTAAAAACATACTAGAAGGAAAGATAAAAGGTAGAAGAGGTCCAGGACGACCAAGAAAGAGCTATATAGACCAACTGAAAGAAAAAGCAGGGGTCATGTCGTATCAAGCACTAAAAAGTAAGGCAGAGAATCGAGAAGTTTGGCGCATACTCCACCGACAGAGCCACTAAGCTCTTAAATAAGAAGAAGAAGAAGACAAAGTCCTTGTAAATATGAAAACCAACTTCCTAAAAACACCTTGGCGGAGCGAGAGCAAACTTTCATATGTAAGGGGCTTGTTTTGCGAGGCCTTACGTTTTATATTATTTCAGCACGAGATCCCTAGCACGCGCGAGGCCCTGTAGGCCGCGCATTCTGTTACAAAATTCAAGCGTGCGGACAGAACCGTGACCGTGAACCGCTTAAGCCTTACCTCAATAAGTATCATATTGTTTTCAAGTAAGGATGTTTATCATCATTATGCAGTAATAAGGAAACAATCCAAGTGATGGGAACACACGGGCGTGAATAATTACACGGTCCCGGGCACGATCGGAATGCGAGATACGCGTGTAGTTGCACGTGTGTAAACTACCTTATGCCGTATAGGTGTACTATACACTGTACGCAGGTTATCATAACATAAGACCAGTTTGAAAAATGAAATATAGAATATTCCTACATGCTGGTCCGAAAGAAAATAAAACCGGCCAAGTGCGAGTTAAACTCGCGTGGAGAGGGTTCCGTACAATTGATTGAATTCTTATAGATTTTCCTGTAATCTACAAGCCATAAACTATATTTCGTATTTTTTTCAAAATTTTAGGCTCAGTAGTTTCGGAGATCAGGGGGGGAATGGTCAATTTTCGTCTTCTTTCATAAATAAAATCAAAACTATTTACTTTATAAATGAGATCCTCATAACGAGCCCTTTCATTTGATACATAACACAGTAAGGTTTGCAAAACTTTTTTTTTTCAATTTCTTAATTTATCCCCCGAAAATGACCCTTATTTTAAAAAAATATTTATTTACTTTGCACATATGTGTTTGGGTCACAGGATTACACCATCTTACGAAATTTCACCTGATTCGGTCTAGTAGATTCGGAGCAAATTAGCTGTGACAGACAGACGGACAGACAGACGCACGAGTGATCCTATAAGGGTTTCGTTTTACATTTTTTGTACGGAACCCTAAAAAGCTACTGAAGTGGGTTTCTTTCAGCGTATCTTCGCAGCAGTGGTAGTTCTGAAACGCCAGGATTTGTAACTTTTGCACAAAAATAATTTAAAAATAATGAATGACCTCTTCAACCCGTCTGGCCAGCGTGGGTTGTAAGCCAAATCCTCTGGCTACTCTGGCTTAGTATGGCTCTGTAGTACAGATGGTCATGCTCCTGCAAAAAGACCTGGATGATGATGATAAATGACTTTCAATGAGTTATATATTTTTATCAGTCAAAATAAAAAAATTTGACTGACTGAAGAAAAAGCGTAGAAATTTCTACGTTACGTCTAGTAGCTTTAAGCATAGCGGCACGACACTTGGCTCTGTCTATCCCGTTAGGGATAAAGACGTGATAGTGAATCTATGTATTTCCTAGACATAATGATGGATGGATGAGTTTCGAAGAACTTAATGTTTGACTAAGTACTTAGGGACTAAGTGATAACTTGAGCTGTATAATTTTGGAGAAGTGCTAAATTACAGGACATTATTCCTTATTTAGTCCGCCGAGGCTGCGCTAATTTCGGTATTTACGACACTATTCAGGGCATCTATAAAACTCTCTTTCAGTTTAACGTTTTTACTAAAATGATCTTTATGAGAGAAAAGGGTGAGATAGGGAAATATTGGTGATTTTATGTCAGTCGTTAAATATTTCATTATTTTTATCATCGCTTGCAAAAAATCTGATCTGTGTTTTTATAATACAGTCATATAAAAGTAACTTGATAATATATTTTTTTCACAAATATGCAAAGTTTCATTCTTCTTCTGTACAATTTTTCGAGCGACCTGACGGCATGAGAGAGACAAATAGAAGATAATTCATACTCCACCGACAAGAGCATAACGGCAACGGCGGCCGGTCGTAAAACTATAGCCAAATTTCGGCATTTCCATACAAAAGTGTGCGGCCGCCCGGGCAATTTGTATGGAAATGTCGAATTTTTTTTTAGTTATTTGTCTGTTATTTTAATTTCATTATACTTAAGTGATCTAGTATAGCCCATGGTTCGATTTATTACGGGTATGTCCCTTCCACGTTGTATCGTATCAGTATTTTTTAGACCTTTATATGTACCTAACTTTTCATCGAATCCAAGTTGTAAACAAACTATAAATCAAATCAACAAGCCTTAAACTAATCCGTGGAATATCCACCATCGGCATTAGACATAAAGGCTTATAATGGTAAATCAGATCAGATAAACCCTGTGGTTAAAACTATAATCTAACTCAGCACCGTTATCTCGCCAGTTATTGACCAAGTGTAAGTAGGTACTTAACAGTTATTAAATTCCATCGTAGAGCAGGAAATTAGATAACTAGACAAGTTTATTTTATAATATTTTATATTATATGTATGTATATAACATCGAACAAATATACTGAAACTATTTAAATGGTAGATTCAGTACATGATGCTGAACAACTTTCCCTAAGGAACATTTATCGAATTATAAAAAAGAATTTGCTTTCCATAGAAACTTGGATCAGACGATCGGTCAACTTGTATGGGAGGCCAAGAAATAGTTTTCATATTTCGAAAAACAAAATTTATTTTCTCCCAAGAACTCTAAAATTGGTAAAAGTATGAGATGTTGATAAACATTCAGGCCTAAAACTGGCGTAAAATAGCTCAAGCTCATTCTATGTTCTGGATGTTAAAGAGTAACTCCCATCCGGCCCGGTGAGCCTGCCCCGGTGACAGGACGGTTGGGAAGAATTGATTCATCGACCCCGGTATTTCGGTCCCGGCGAATAACGGGGTTGATGTTCTCAACCGTCCCGGTGATCTGCCCCGGTGACGGGATGGTTGGGAAAAAATTGTTACATCGACCCCGATAGATCGGCCCCGTTCAACGAGGTAAATGGCACAGATTAAGTATCAACGGTGTGTGTTTTAAACGGGGCGGCTAGCACAGAGTGAGTAGCATACGCGCAATGAGTAAATGTCGTTTGCTAAAAAATAACTAGCTGTGAGCTACCTACCCTAGCTGTGAGCGTTGTGACGAGATAACTTTTTGTAAACTTAGATAATAATTTCATCCATTTTTCCGCTATTCACATTACCGGGCCGTATGCTACTTACTCTGTGCTATCCGCCCCGTTCAAAACACACACCGGGATAGTTAATACTTAATCTGTGCCATCTACCCCGTTGATCAACGGGGCCGATCTACCGGGGTCGATGAAACAATTTTTTTTCAACCGTCCCGTCACCGGAGCAGACCACCGGGACGGTAGAGAACATCAACCCCGTTCTTCGCCGGGACCGAAATACCGGGGTCAATGAATCAATTCTTCCCAACCGTCCCGTCACCGGGGCAGGCTCACCGGGCCGGATGGGAGTTACTCATGTTAAACCGTTGGTCCCGACTGCCTTAAGGCAGCTTGAAAAGTTTTATAGTAGCCTTTCGCACACGCTAAAGAAATAAACAACTATAAAGCACATCTGAAGGCATCTCCACTTAAATCCACCGACAAGAGCAAGCTCTTTAATTAAAAATAAAAAAAGCACATCTAGTATAGTCATCCATATCAGTAGTTGTGTTGTGCACGCGTTATGCAACCGGTTATCAAAACCGTTATTGTGACGAAACGTTATTAAATAACGTAAATACAACTGCTAACCGGTTTCGAACTTCTAGTTAAAACTCAAACGACCTGGTTTTCAAGCAAACCTTATACCAAAGAAGTTCTCTCGAGGAAGACAACCCTCCGTTTCGGGTTTTTGGCGGGAAGTCAAGGTGTTCGGTTGGGGTTTTCTTTAAATTATTTTGCAAATTGATTTTAGTGGAGTTTATAATATGAAATTGGTGTTGTTTGGTGTTATAAATGCCGATGCTCATGAACAATATGTGAAATAGTTAAAGTGGACAGTCATAGTACGGCTGTAGTGATATTTGTTTCGCGGACTGTTCGGGCGTCGTCCGCCACAAAAAAAACCCTACGTTTTAAGGGCGCGTGTATTTGTAGAAACGTTATATAGGTTGTATGACAATTTTGCTCAGAAAGTAGGTATGCTATAATAGTGAAATTGCATATAGGTTTAATATAATTGACTTAAGTATACCTATATTATAAGAATTCGGTGAATGTAAATGTTGTTTGGTTGCCGTGTGATGTCCAGCAGAGTAGAATAGGACCACTTCTTCCCATGGATGTCGTGGAAGGCGAATTAGGAGACACAACCTAAACAGTGCTTATAAACGGGAAGATGATGGGTTGGACTGGAAGTCTCACTGATGTTTATCAGTGAGACTTCCCGTCCAACCCAGCGTGGAGAGTGTAGGCCAAATCCTTTGGTTGCTCTGGCCAAGTATGGCTCTGGTAGTATAGAGAGGATCGTGCTCCTGCAGTGGTGACAAAAAAATAACTAAAAGACTTGATGATGATGGTGAATATAAAATGTAAGAAGACTGAAGTGTAATTCCAATTCTATGGACAAATGGAAAGTTTGAAATAAAAATATTTTTTTATTAATTATTAAAAAGGTTTATTTATTTACAAAATTCACGTACACAAACTACAAACAATTTATATTTAATATCAATACCACAGAACATGGATCAAGTTAGACAGAGCCTCTGTATGAATTTGCGTATCGATCTGACGTCAAACTGACTTCATTTAGGATGGTCACTTTTAGTCTGAGTATGTCAAGTCATTAGATCGGACATTGAGCTCTCTACTGTAAAATACCTAAATCTGCCTTTTGAGCCGTAGAAACTCGTCGAAAAACGTTTGAGGAAGTAATAAAAAGGTTCCATCCGTTCGTGAATTTCTTATTAAATATTGTATTGAACTCAAAAACCAGAAACGCGTAAACCAGCCTCATTGACCCACTGCGATCTTCCTACCCCGCATGGCTTGCTGTCTCGCTTCGGCAAGAGTAAATTTGTGGGCGTGGAAGCGGGAGCAAAATTTAGATTATCAGTATCAAGCGCAGCCAAGTACGTCGCGTTATTCACTAAGAAATAAATTAAAAAGCAGTGTCTTAGTAGACACAGACATTTATTCCATTTTATATGCATTTTATACTTAGGTAGGTACCAAATAAAACGCCAACGAAGGTACCTCTGAACTAGAAAACAGGTTTGTCCCAGGTCCCAGGTTGCTCCCCATTGATTCTGCTCGACATCACAGTTAGCTCATTATATCTTCAATAGCACTTTATGACGTCCATTATATTATTATGACGCTTATTATATTGAAAAGGATACAATGAACAGTCAGTTACCGTATTTCAGTCTCATTTATATAGAAAAGGTTTTTGGTATTGCAAGGAACACATAAATTTTTATTTTATTTATTTACAAAATTCATGTACACGAAATACAAACAAAGAAAGAAACAAAGTAAGAAAATAGAGTACATATTAGGTACCTACTGCTTATTTCATAAGAAATCTCTTACAGCAGACCCAGGAGAGGCAAATAGAAGAAAAAAGGTAGTAGGCGCATATACACATTATTGTTATATGACTACAGAATATTAAAGTCATATCTATGCCTATCTGGAAAAAAAAGATATAACTTAGAATGTACCAGCTGATTTTTTACCCGCGCAGATCGTAAAAACCGATCGTGGGAATGAGCGAGAATCTTAATATTGTCAACTGCCTATTGCCTAAACGGCCAGTAATCTCTATTATGGTTCCCTTTTTTCAACTTCACGTCTACCATCACGCTAAAAGTGGCGTTAAAGTCGGTGAACATAAGGCCTCAGCCTCAGGGTCTGTCTATCCCGTTAGGGATAAAGACGTGATAAACTAAACCAACTCAAGAGGTGACTCTCCAACTAGTGAAGGTTTGCGATAAGCCTGATGTAGTCCTCTTTGTTCTTCATCATCATCAGGTTTTTTTAGTCTCCACGACCCTCTCTGTACTACCAGAGCCATATATTAGCCAGAGCAGTCAGAGGATTTGGCCTACACTATCCACGCTGGCTAGACGGGTTGGAAAGGTCTCACTGAACATCACTGATGTTTATACATCAGTGATGATCAGTGAGACCTTTCCAGCTTTGTTTAGCTTGTGTTTCTTAGCTCGGCGGAATAGCTGAGCTAACGATCCCGGTCCACCGGGATAGTGGTTTCTATCTCCCCCATCTTTCTTTTTCCTACGACTGTGCCCATAATTTTTAATTTGATTATTTTAGCTGAAGGAAATCGTATCGCTGATGTCATAGAACATGACCAAGGTATGAAATTTTACGCCTTTTTACCGTAAGCATAAAAGAGTACGCTGTTGGCTACTCAAGATATAGGATATTATATAATATTACGCGTTGTAGAATCGGTATAAACATGAAAAATCAATAATACTAAGAAATATTTTATTTCTCGTCGAATAGAGGTAAGAACTGGCAAGCTGCTGTAAAAGTTAAAAATAAATACATTATCCTGTACCTACAATATTTTTTTTCGAAAACTAGTACCTACTGAAACAGTCCTTAGAACGATTTCAGTATCAAAGTATTTAATCGATATCAATAGCTACAAGAAATATGATTCATTTTATTATAACTAATATTTATAATTCAGTATTTTTTGTAAGACCCTGTAGAATAATTTTTCTACAATACATTTCTCAAATAATAGTTAAGTAGGTACCTACTATTCGTCGTTATTGCATTTATCAAAGGCTACATTTCAGTACAAAAACCACGAGAAGCCAACGCGTATCGTATTGCGTGTCTGTATTTTTATCCCCGCATATCCCTGGGCGTATTGTTCACTAGAGACACCACACGGCGCCCGGTAACGAGGAACAGTAGGGTGACCACGAGGGCCCTTCAGTCGTCTCGCGAGGCTGCAAATCAAAACGCTAGATCGTAATGGCGGTGCCACTTGCGATTGTAGTGTGACATTTTTTCCGTTTTTGGGTGGAACATTTTCTTTTATTCTTTTCTTTGAAAAATAGTCCTTCAAACTTGAGTAAGTTTTGTTTGTTTTGTGTAATTAGTACTTAAATAACTTAGTGGACTCGCTATCTTGCGGAAAAATCTGAACTATAACCATGGCGACCCATAACATTATTAAAATACGTTTAAAAATCATTTGGTGGCGTCATTATTTCAGGTCTCTACACCAGTTGAAAACATAAATACTGGGTGTATTTAAGAAATAAGGCTTATTAGAAAAACCTAAAATAATTCAATGACTAGCATCATATTACTAAAATATAATTTAAAAATTAAGTTTAAGTGACGAGCATCTGAGAATACGAGTAAATATTTAAATAATATTATATTACTAAGCACCAATTCTCGACTGGAAAAAGAAGAAATAATCTTTTTTTGAATTTTTATTCAGCTAACACACAAAAATTTTATTTGTTGGTAAATTAGATCAAAAGAATAAAATCTTGTTTCATTTATGTCAAATCAAATAAAAATCCAACTTCCGCTCCGTTAATAAGAACATCTAACAACAAATATTTGATCTAAAAATAAACCTCTCAGAGTCCTCAAACAGTCCCCAACGTGTAGACACTCTCGCCCGCAGGCTTCGCCCTATAAGGGTGAACAAGTAGGGGGTTAGAGGGGGGAAGGGAATGCTTTGTCTTAGCAGCGTCATTACTTTGTCAAAGGTCCTTGGCAAGGCGCGATTCCCTGAACATACATTATCCGGATATATTCGAATAGTTACACAACCTATTCGCGACGTGTTTCGGTCTGCGCAGCACACATTTAAGAAATAGAAACGTATATTTATCGTTTCTTCTCCTGAAATTTCTGTATTTGTACGTCGACAGTGCTTTATAGAAATAGGAAAAGGGACCATAAGATAGGTTATATTATCCTCTTTGTTGCGAATAGTTTGCTCCCTTTACGCTGGGGACGACGTAGGGGTAAATTGGTGTCATACGAGTATACGATTAGGTATCTACACTGCCATAAATCTCGAGGTTCGAAAACAGTAGTATACTATATATTTATTTTATACATATGTTTATACAAAGTGGAAGGGACATACCCGTAAAAAATCAAACTACGGGCTATACTAGATCACTATAGTATAATGAAATTAAAATAACAGCCAAATAACAAAAAGACACATTATTCTATGGAAATGGCAATTTTTTTTTTGTTCTTTGGCTGTTATTTTAATTTTATTACAATATAGTGATCTAGTATTGCCCGTGGTTTGATTTATTACGGGTATGTCCCTTCCACGTTGTATATATATATTATATATAAATATTTATTTATTTATAAATATGTCATATCTTTTTTATTTGTTTTTATGTTTTTTTTTTAGTATTTTAGATTTTATGATTTTAAGTTAGTCTTAGGATTTTAAAAATTTCTTAGTATTATATTGACACTCCACCTATTCCAAAAATATGTAACCTTTTGAAGACTGGGTTGACTGGAAGAGATCCCTTCTTGGGATAAGTCCGCCTTTGTACAAGTTATTTCTTTTTCTCTTTGTATTAAATAATGTTCATTTAAATGTAATTTTTGTGCAATAAAGAAATTAAACAAACATTATAACGCCAATTTGAAGTACTTTGACGTAAAATATTAAATTTTGTTTTCAGAATAGCAATAAAGAACGAATAGCATACTTTCTGTCTATTATTAATCAAATAAAATTTAAATTAAATTAAAAATTATACAATAATAATAAACATAATAATTTTAATAATAATAAATAATAGCATACTTAACATAATAGCAGACCAAGATTGATGCTATGTTAATTTCAAGCAGGATTGTACTATCCCATACGACTTTGAAGTATTTGATATATGTATGACGACCTCCGTTATAAAATATTGTATCGTTGAGTTTGTATTATATTACAAGTTAAAAACTTACTTTGGGGTTAGTTCAATTAGTTTAATTTGTTCTTATACATATAATTATTTTATTTAGCAGGCCCCCGTAGCATGGCACCGTTTATAAACCAAGATAAAGTTTGTATCGCGCGGCAGACTGGTCTAACCAGGAAACCAATCTTTAAATTAACCGCATACCCATATAATTTAAACCGTATTACTTCAATAATTACGGTCAAGCGATTAGCATATAACTAATCTATATATGAGTATACTGCGAGTATATACTCAGTCTGTCCCGCTAGTTCGAAGAGACGTCAATCAATGGAGTCGCGCCATAACTGAATTACTCTGCGCAAAAACAACACCGCAATATCTTGCGGAGCGAGTCTAGAGAGGATAGCGGATACAATCACAGATACAATATCACGTCTTTATCCCTGACGAGTTAGACATCATAGAACCTAAAGCCGCAACAACTTAAGGCCACTCTTAGCGTGTAAAGAGAATCAAATAGTGATGGGTTGCTAGCGTTATCGCCTATTGTCACGGGGGAATGAATGGGAATCTGAAATTCTCGCCCATTCTATAATTGGATTTTGCACTCGTTCGCAAGCTTTATATTACACTAGCTTTTGTCCGCTGCTTCGCTTGCGTATCCCACGGGAACATTAAATTTTCCGGAATGAAAGGTACCCTATATCCTTCTCAGTACTAAGAATTTTCAAGAAGATTGGTTCAGTAGATAGGTAGCGTGAAGAGGTAACAAACAAACAAATATACAAACTCACTGTCGCATTTATAATATTAGTTGGGATGGGATTGGGATTAGGTATATTGTGACAACATTGTTTTAGGAATATTATCTTTGTAAACTGACAAAGCCATTCTGGCGCGTAGGCGACCAATACTATGTAAATAAGTTTATTTCCACGTTTCTTCTCAGTAGTGGACTGTGTGACTTTTTTGATAGGTTTATTTAAAAAAATATATATAAATAAATATTACACGTAATGTATACTTACTTAACTTATTGACGTGTAAAAGTGCCTGCAAAGGCCTAATTACTAAATAAATATTTGATTCTTGATTTTTTTACCTTTCAAACAAAAAACACTTCATGGAAATCAGTGCATCTATCCCTAGCTACTTGCCACGTGTCACCCACTTTTTGCATCAGGGTCAAAAAAAATTTTGGAATGCTGGAAGGGATGTTTTTCCCTGCAGAGGAATAGCAGTCGGAAATAGAAATAGAATAAAAACAAATTATCGTCTTCTCTTATAATTTAGGCCATCGTAAATACCTAGTAGCAAGAAACGAGTGACATGTAGAGTATCGGTCATGGGGGCAGCGACGCGACAGTTAGTGCCTCATGAGCGAGCCCAATTCTATTTATATTTATTTAAACTTTATTGTAAAAAATACAATTTGTATAGCACAATAAGCGGACTTAATGCTGAAAGCATTATATGACAGCTAACCTAACTCTACTGTTATGTACTTACTCATGTGGCGCGAATGAAATTTTTATACAATTTGGAAGAGACATACCCGTCATAAATCGAACCACGATCTATACTAGATCATTATAGTATAATTAAATTAAAATAACAGTCAAAAAACCAAAACCAAATTCGACATTCCCATACTAATCGCCTGGGTGGCTGCACACTTTTGTATGGAAATGCTGATTTTTTTTTTGTTTTTTGGCTCTTATACTATAATGATCTGGTATAGACCGTGTTTCAATTCATTACAGGTATGTATTTTCCACGTTGTATAACGTTTATAACGAAATGACTTATACAGGGTACTATGGTACTCTACTTGGTATGGTACGGTAGGCCACTTTTAGCGTGACAGTATATGTACCGTCACGCTAAAAGTGGCCTTTAAGTCTTCTCGACATGTCCCAAAGGCAAACTATAATGCATTAACGGTATAATAAATAAAATAGATGTACGCGCATGAGGACTTCATTTTATTATAAGTGTGGGTTAACCTATGAACTTTCATGCCGTCTGCTTGTAATCCTTTGTTCAGTGGCTCTAATAATGGTAATTTCCATCTGCAAAGTTGGCCAGCAAAAGTTTCTAAATAAATTACTTGCGAGGCCGACATATAAAACGGATCAGGAGAATTTCATTATGTGCCTAACTACCTACAAATGCCTACCTGTTCTTATATTTGTAGGTACATTGTGCTAGTAAAGACTTAATTTTACAATTTTCCTGCTTGTTTATAATTTTGGTTTGTTAAGTTAAAAAATGCATTTTGCTTGGGTAATTCAATCCCATACAGTGGCAACACTACAGTACAGTATCTTGGGCCAATCATGTGACCCCGCAGTCACGGGAAGAGAATACCAGGCGAAGTGTATTATTAAACCATGATTTTTTTTTAAATAAACACTGACCGCCAGCGGTACTGACTGGCTGTCTATAAGAAACGCGCTCGCCTCTCTATAAGGGCAACGGGGCCGAGCCATGGTCTGTTAGTTTTATCCGGGCCTTCTCGGGAAATGTCTCAGCCGATATGTGTCACTGACTATTAGCGCTGGAATGTTTGTGGTGGCCTTAAAATATCTCAGAATTAGTATAGAATGGAAGCTCGGCCCCTCCCGCGAAAATACGTTCCTCAGTGTCCTTCGTCAAGCGGTATGATATGGAGAGACATAAAATAAGGTTTATTGTTCCACAATAGAAATTGTTAACAATTGGAACACTTAAAGCGTTATGCCCCAGTCTACCGGATAAACAGTATCTGCGGCGCAGTATAAATAAAATTATACATATAAATATTCTAAAGGATATCTAATTTTATGCAACAGTTGTACAAGAGGGTTCAATAAAGACGAGTGGCGCGGGTTACGATGTGAGCCTTGGCGAACATAATAATTACTTAGTTTCTGGTTTTATCCTTTAAAGGATATCTAAGCAGACATTATCTGCTATCGACCCCGCTCATACATAGCAAGGACATAGAAGCGAAGATCATCTGAAGTGGAGAAGAAAAAAGCTGGGCCAATTTAAACACATTCCCTAATACATGATTAACCAACCATCCAGCCAGTAAAGCATGCATATCACGTATGTATTTATGTATGAGTTGTATAATCGCTTGGGGGAACACTTCCACAGCGAGATGCTCTCGCGGGAAATCGCGAATAATATAATTTCACCTTGCGGAGCTCACTCACTCGCGTATTTACATATTGGTGCGCTAGTGATGTGCCTCTGCAAATATTTGGATTCGCTAGATAACAACAAGTCAAATCGGACACTTTTTTCTTAACGTCTAAGTAAATATTTTCTATGGGAATCGTATGAAAATCAAAATCGTGTCTATAATTTTTTCGATTAAAATATCGCTCTTAATATCAGGTTTTCTGCATTAATTAATTTAAAATCATGTTGAAAATGAATATGACCAATGACAAGTGACACTATATTGTGACGTTTTAAGGACAAGAAAACTGTGAGTGTTTTTTAAAAATCACTGTAATTAAACTACTACAGTTTATTCCTTAAAAATTTTACATAAGAATCTTAAGGCTTTTTTACAGACACCCACAATATCCAAAACACGATTGAAAATTTTTGGCTCGATAGAAAAAAATCACAAACATACCTCTATGATTTTTCACAAACATACCTCTAAATTTGCCTTTATAATACATATTAAGTACTATTTATACAATCACTTTTTTATATGAAAATTATACCAAAAAATGTATTATCTAAATATCTATCCGTTTTGGCTACAAAAAAACATATACATTTAAAAAAAAGTGAAATATTTGTCGAGAGAGAAGTAAGGCTTGGAGCCGTGCTCGACGATAACTACTAAAAAATCCTTAAGATTTTTATGTAATTTTTTGAGGAATAAACTATAGTAGCTTAATAACAGTGATTTTTTAAATACACGCACAGTATTGCAAATTGTGAACCCAGTCGCCTTAACAGTACCAAATAATCAATTTTTGACCCAGTCATCTACCCAATTTACGGTAATTTTCCCATTGTAAATTTACTGGAATATTCCCAAATTTTCCAGGGACGGCACATCACTGGGTGCGACGCACACATAACGTTATTAATATCTACTTTTTCTGCAAGCAGTATCTATTACGCAATATCAATTTTCGCCAGAAGCTCCCTTGAAGCAATCAAAGGACCTATAACACCTTTTGATTTAAAAGTTTTGGTTATAAGTTAGAAATAAAGAAACGAAGAACTAAAGAAGCTCTAAAGAACTCGTATCCAGCCAGGGTCGTAAAATAATTATTTAAAATAAATAAACGGGCAAGTGCGAGTCGGACTCGTACATGAAGGGTTCCGTACCACCGTACAATGTTTTAAAACGCTGAAGAAACACGTTATCTTATTTTCAGTATTTTTTGTTATAGTGGTCATTGTAATACATAATCGGTGAAAATTTCAAGTATCTAGTTAACGCCATTATAAAGATCGAGTTAAAAACGCTGAAAAAAAACGTTTCTTGAATGACGACCCCCTTTAATTTTTAAATTTTTAGTTTTTTTGTTATAGCGGCCACAGTAATAAATAATCGGTGAAAATTTCAAGCGTCTAGCTATTACGGTTCAAGAGATAGAGCCCTGTGACAGATGGACAGACAGACGGACAGACAGACGGACAGACAGACGGACAGACAGACGGACAGACAGACGGACAGACAGCGGAGTCTTAGTAATAGGGTCCCGTTTGCACCCTTTGGGTACGGAACCCTAAAAAGAACCACCCCTAACACTTCTTTATCACTATCACACCTCAAACCTCAAAATCAGTCCTAACACATCGCTATCACATCTCAAAATCACTTCTAACACAATCCCTGTCAGACTCAAAAGAATCTCTAGGAAGTCTATTGGGACTAGAATTCCCGTTTGACCTACTGGTAGGACTAACTTAATAGTCTATTTATTTTTATTTATTTATTAAATCTTTATTGAACACAAAGGTATAAAAGGTGGACTTAACGCTAATGCATTCTCTACCAGTCAACCTTTAGGAAAAACAGAAAAATCTATTTTATTGCGATAGGGTGCTTACATAAAGAAACAGGTTTCCGGTACAGACAAATCTGTACGGGTCGGTACCGATCGGCGCAGGTATAATATTTCAATAATAATCTATTCACTCACTTATAAAGAAACAGGTTGTAACTTGTCGGTGCCGACTACCTGGACCGAGCCATACGGGTTTAAGCATTTACTGGTGTAGGGTGTGTGTTTATAAATAATTATTGAAAATGGATTTGGATAACGAAGTTTTGATAGCCTTGGTGTTTGATAAACAATGTTTATGGGACAAAACTCATAAGTTCCACAGCAACAGAAATGTTACAGATAAGTGTTGGAAAGAGATCAGTTTGGAAATGAAACAGGATGGTAAGTACTTTTAATAATCGGTTCGATTTATTTTAATTTTGTAGTTATAAAATATTAATAATAAAGTATTTGTACCTATTTTAATTATATATCAAGTGATTATGTTTGAAATATTGAACAAAATTATTTCTGACGTTTGTAGCAACATCACTAGGCGGACTCAGTCTTTGATTGTGCCATCTTCGTCTAACAATATTTACCGAAGTCAAGTTTCGATTAAAACCCTCTTTATCAATAATTATATTGTGCAACAAACACATAGTTTTCACGATCTTATCAGCTAGTTGAATATCCGTTTCGATGCTTCTAGATAACAAACGCCACTTGGAGTATAATCTACCAAATGCACATTCCACTGTTTTTCTCGCTCGTGACAAGCGACTATTAAAATTTTGTTGGTCCACTGTTAAATTACGCCCTCCAAAGGGTTTCATTAAATATGTTTTTAAAGGATACGCTTCATCGCCTAAAAATACGTAAGGAACAGTGACTTGGGTATTAGGCAAATGAGCGGGCAATGGAATATCTAATTCTCTTTCATTTAGAAACTGATACAAATCTGATGCTCTAAAGGTACCGCCATCACTCTGTTTACCATAGCCCCCGACTTCTACCATTACAAACTTATAATTGGCATCGGCTACTGCTTGCAGTACCACAGAAAAATATTTTTTATAGTTGTAAAACATAGATCCAGATTTTTTTGGGCACATAACGCGCACATGTTTACCGTCTATACAACCTATGACGTGAGGGAAATTCCAAATATTATTGAAATCATTAGATATTGAATAAAATATATCTCTGGTGGGTGTAGCCATATGTATGGTATACAGTTCCTCCCATATTGCAAGAACCGTCTGTTCTATAATTTTTGTTAATGTTGTTACCCCTATTCGAAAATTTTTTGAAAGCGATTTGAATGAATCTCCAGTTGCAAGATATCTGAAAATAAAAAACACATTTAACTATTACACTCTGTATACAGGATGTAAAAAAAAAAAAAAAATTAACGCTATATCTTGGGAGGGATGATTCTGCTCATTATTTTATGAGACAGACAGAGGTCAAATACAATTTTGTTGTTGTAAACATCTGGTTAAATTTATTTAAAAATACTTATTTTTTGCCAGGGTTCTATATAAGACCCGACCTGATAATTAGGATATAAATTAATAATTATTTTTAAATTGATTGAACTGAAAAGAAATAAGTATTTTTAAATTAATTTTCCTTGATATTTACAACAATAAAATTGTATTTGACCTCTGTAGGAAAAAGTATTTACATATCAGTACTTTTTTGTTTCAGAAAATAAAATAAGAAAAAGATGGAGATATCTAAGGGATCAATTTGCGGTAGAGTTAGGAAAGATTCCACCTTCTCGCTCTGGAGATGAGGCAACTACAGTATATCCCAAATGGCCATATTTTAAACCCTTACTTTTTCTCAAACATGTGGTGAAGGCGCGGCTAGCCACTGGAAGTTTGACGCGACAAAAATCTCATTCAAATAGTGCTGTGAGCCTTGATAGTGAAACAGAAGACACCCAAAGTACAAATGACAATGATTGTTCTCTTTCACCTGGACCAAGCAATATGGAAGATAATGATGCGAGTGACCAACCAACAGTGTCTTCTGCGATGCCTGTTTCTAAAACCGCTTTGAAAAGGCCGAAGAAAACAATCAATGACAAATTCTTGGACATTGAGCATCAAAAACTAAAATTTTTACAAGATAAGGAAAAATCACGACAGAATAGAAAAACAGATGCAGATAACGAACATCTTTTATTTTTTAAAAGCCTCATACCACACATTGAAAAAATTCCACAGCACATGCAACTTTCTTTTAGAAACCGCATTCAAAGCGTTGTCGACGAGTTCGCGTACCAATCTTTGCAATATGGTAACCCACCTAGTTCGATGTCTAATTACTCTGATAATGTTTCCCGTAATAGTACTCCAGAGACCTGCAGCCGAATAACTCTTGCACAAAGCTCGAGTGACAATATTGCTGTTATAAGCAACCAATTTGCCACAGTAGAATATGAAGAATCCACCTGCAACCTACTAGCTGCAGACGAATGCAATCAATCTAATAGCCACCGAGTACCTACAGAAGAAAATAATGAATCTTCTCAGAATGACCGATCTCTTGCCGAATTTTATAGCAGATATCAATAGGCTTGTTGACTGACTAGTCAAATGAGGTACTTTTTATGAAATGTCAAAACGGTATCTTGTATGGAAAATTAAAGCTAATAGCAAGCCGTGACTTCACGACGTGCTGTGATCGTTTATATGCTGTTTCCAGTTTGATTTGTGATAATAAATGTTAAATTATGTGAAAATAGCCGTGGACTCGATTTAAAATAATTTTAAAGCATTGTTTTATCTAAGATAGTGTAAAATTATTTATTTTTAATGCAGGCAACCTACCCTATTGTGAAATCTCCAATTTGCTTTTGGCCCATGGGGTGCCAAAAACCAAAACTTAAACACAGCATTTTTAATAAGTTTGTTTTTTGCTTTAAATTACCCATTTGGAATTATACTTTACTTATAATTAATTTAATTTTAAGTTGACATGTAACGTATTGTATGTTTTGCCTTTCGCTGATTTTGGCTAATAAATAACATTCACTTAATTGAAATTGTATTTCGGATATTTTTCATTTTTAACCGACTTCAAAAAAAGGAGGTTATCAATTCTATATGTATGTATGTAATATTGTCAGAATCGCGCAATATTCATACATGTTAGTCTATTTGGGCTTCTAAACAAATGTGCCAAGTTTCGGAAGTGTATGTATGTATGTTTGTCCACGTTTTACTCCGAAACTAACAGTCTGATTGAGTCCGTTCTTTTTTTATTGGCTTGCTATTGCTTCAACTTAGGGAACAGTGCAAATTTCATCAAAATCGGTTCAGTAGTTTTCAAGATATAGACTAATTACTTGCTTTTATACGCAACTTCGCCCGCGTCAACCACTCGATTGCGAGTTTTATCTTTCTTCCAGCGCCATCTGTCGAGAACGCACTGAATATAGATCTCCATACAAGGTTGCGCGATCGTTGTGAGCAAATTCAATTCTTTTTACGGTTCCCGTAGAAATGAGATGTTTTTTCGTGATAAAAACTATCCTCTGTCGTATTCTAGGGCCTAACCTAAATGGGTGTCAAGTTTCAACCCGATCCGGATTGGATCAAGGAAAGCGTACCCGCACATACGCGAACGTACTTAAAACTAAAAATTACGAAATAAAAAGTAATTTAAAAAAAATAAATCGACTTCAAAGTTTAACTTAAAACTATGAAATAATATTCTTTGCATGTATTAGGTATGATACCTAATTTTTTTTTGAGGTTGGTGCCAGTACGTAACAAATCAACTATTAACCACCAAGCTCAAAAAAAAAATAGGTATCATACCTAATACATGCAAAGAATATTATTTCATAGTTTTAAGTTAAACTTTGAAGTCGATTTAATTTTTTTAAATTACTTTTTCTTAAAACTACTTACAAATAAAACATACTAGCCTACTGAATAAATAAATAAAGGTCAGGGATTTATTTGAACATTAGCTGTAGACACCCCGATTATAACCATACCAACCGATTATATTATATGTAGATTATACCAAGTAGGTATATTACGCATATTTTTATATTAATAAATATTATTGACCACTTACCTAATAGTGATAACGAGTCTTTCTTCAGGTGAAATTGGTTGAACATGCCAGTTACACCATTTCTTAATTAAGCGATGTTCGATTTTATTTAATATGTAGTAAAATGTTTCTTGAGTCATCCTTGTATAATCATAAAACTCCTTTTCATCGTCCTTAATATCTTTTAAGAATAAATGATAATATGTTCCATATTTAGTTCTTTTTCTGTTAATATCAGATGCACTAACTGTTCTTCTCTTTCTATATTTGACGTAAGTACTTTCTAAAAGTAAAATATCTTCGTCCGACGAGCTGGAGGCCATGATTGTCACTAAGGACAGACTCACCTGCTTCTTTATGCGAGTCAACACTGTACCGATCGGTGCCGACCCGTACAGATTTGTCTGTACCGGAAACCTGTTTCTTTATGTAAGCACCCATAGGCGCTACAAAAAGAACCTATATACATAAATATATAAACACTATTATACATACACATATACCTACATAACCATTGAGATACTATGTACTGATATATAAGTCAATGTACATTCCTAATCGAAGTCTACTGGGACTAGCCTGATTTTTTTACCGTTAGGAAACACTGTAACACGTATAATGGCAGTATCCACATCTAAGTAGAAGACTGAACCGAAGGTGTTGAAGAAACATAGAACATACCAGTTACTTAACACTTGCACAAATCGTATAAAGTCTATACCAAACAAGAAAAAGCACAATGTAAACAAACGCATGTCATTGACATTTGTGATCCGCCATGACACTACAATAGAGATGTGAAAGCTCTTCAGTGACTGACAGAATGAATGAATGAATGAAATATTTTTTAATTCTTTAATAAATAAAAGGTTGGATTAACGTTGTGGTGGGTTGTATTTATGAGAGAAAAACCACCGATAGCATTAGATAAATTCTTTTATTTAAAGAAAAGATACAAATCAGTTTAATATTGACAAAAAAAATAATAGAGGTACAAGTTGACTTTTATTATGTGAACAATAATAATTAAGGAGATGGATATACTGGGTTCGTCTCGTTAGTACACAGTCTCTTTCGCCCACGTACCCAGAAAAAAAGTCAATGAAGAGTAAATCTTGCTTAACAGTACCATCAGCAGGAAAAGTGTCAACCCAAATTATTTATTATAACACACTATTTAAAATAAAAGTTCAGAAATAAATGATAAATCTGTTTCAACAATCACTTTTTTAACTAATTTACAATATAAAATAATCAGCCTTAAAAACAATAAACGAAACAAAAAAAGTGCTCTATTTTGATAATATACCACTAACAATTACATAAAAATAAAAAATATACAAAATTTGTCTAATTTAAAAAAAAAACATTTTTTAAATCATCAACAATAAAAATATACATCAAATACATTTATACATATTCTTAAAAGCATTCAAAATCAGTCTTATTTTCAATATATGATCTTATAACAAATAAAAATAATAATTTAAATAATCAACAATAAAAAATATACCTACATAAAAAATACACAAAATTAGTCTAATTACAAAAAAACAATTTTAAATAATCAATAATAAAAAAATATACATCAAATACCTTTATAAATATTCTTTCAAGCATGCAAAATCAGTCTTATTTTCAAAATATAATCTTATACCAAATAAAAATAATAAAATTTAGTTCCAATCTGAGTCATCAGAGTCCGATTCATTTTCTGATATATGAATAATAAATGGTTCTGTAACATTATCTGTCATGTCATCGATAATACCATCTAAAGCCATCATTTTGTCTTCCACTTTTATTACGTGTTCTATGCACTTTTTCCATTGTTCAGCACCAATTTTGGCCATTCCTTCTTCGAGAAGCACCTTGACATCTGCCAATTTAAAAGTTTTGTTATTGCGAGCTACATGAGTTTTTACTTGGGCCCAAATTAACTCAATTGGGTTAAGCTCGCAATGGTACGGAGGAAGGCGTAATACCGTGACATTTTTGGCAGCTGCGAGTTTATCGATATAATTTTTTTTTTTGTACCTATTTTTATCAATTTTAGCAAGTAATGTTGCTTTGATTTCATTTTGTTCAAAATCTATATTTTTTTCTCGCAACCAAGCTTGTATCGCGTCCTTTCTCCAACTCATGTTTGGCAGACGATCTAGTTGCCTCGAATGGTATGGTGCATTGTCGAGTACTATAACCGATCCTGGATCAACTTTTTCTAAAACTCGTTCAAACCTAAAAAATAAAAATTTGATTAAAAAGTAGTTGGAATTCAATCCTTATTATAAATGTTCGTCTTAATGTTAGAGTTCGAAAAAGTACTAAAAATTTTAGAGTAAAAATTACCACTTTTCAAAGTTGTGGGCATCCATTTCTCCATGATAGTCGCCTTCAGACTTTTTGGCCTCAAAAACCCATTTTGCTTCTTCTAAAAATCCTTCGTCGGATCCCATATGGGTTACAATTAATCTTTTACCCTTTTGGGGATTTTTCAGGCCTGTGGATAAGCCTCTCAAAAAGGCCTGTCGACTACTTTCAACGTCGTTGTCGACCCAAACTGAGTTTGTCGTGTGACCTGAAATATAAATAGTAAAATATAATAAATAATAATAGTAGTAGTAGCCATTCAGGTGTTTTTGTTTAAACCCAGAACAAAATAACCGCAAATAATTAAATTGAAAGAAAAGGTAATTAATCCAAATACAACAATTATTATACTAAGTGTAAATTATGTATTCAAAAATTAATTAAATTAGTCCCACCTGCATTGACCCATGTTTCATCCATATAGTAGATCTTTCTATTTTCTTTTCTGAAATCTTTTATTTGCAGTAAGTAATTTCTTCTCCAGACGATCAGATCAGGTCTATCGAGCATAATGCTCCTTCGAGACCGCTTTGTAAACACAAAGTTTAATTTTTTCATTATTCTATATATTGTCATGCGGCTAAACGACGGAAGATCCTCATCATCATTAACTGCCGCTAAAACTTTGTCGATTGTAGGCATTTCATTTCTGAAGTAAAACTCGTGGACTTTTCTTCTAATTGCGTTCAGCACAAATTCATCCAACTCGTCAATTATTTTCCGATGTGCCGGTCTAGTATCAGGTGGTGCCGATACTTGTCCTGTAGTTTTGTACTCTCTTAATATATTTTCAATCGTTGAAATCGAAACGCCCATAATAGTTGCTGTCGTTTTAACAACTTCTTTTTTATAGGGGTATGTAGGCATCGTTCTCTCAACATATTTGTATGTATTAAGAGCTATCGTTTTCTCATTTTCAGTCAAATGAGTTGACTTTAGGCGTTTTTTGGGTGGTGAGTCCATAAATGTTTTTTTTTCACCAGATGGACCTGGAACTGGTTCACTGGGTGGCCCAGGAACAGGGTCGCCAGATGGCCTACGAACAGGATCACCCATTTCGAACCGCTGTAAACAAATAAATAAGTAAAAAGTCAATAACAAATAAGTGAGGTCGGAATTAGGTTTACTCTTTATGGTGAATTCTAATGGAGTAGGTTACTCAAAATATTGCTACTTTATAGAGCACTTTTGTCGTGGGTTTTTAAAATTTTTAATTTTATTTTTATCTGTTTATGGTTCGACGCGCGCAACTTGTCCTTCCAAATACGATGACGTCATACTGGATGCAAGTGGCATTAACGGACAAAAACACGTGGTAATTTTTACGAAGTAGGTACTTGACCTACAAACAAAATTTTGTATTTTTGTGTTTGTCTACTAACCATTACGATTTTTTTATGATTCGAAATAAAAATTAATCTATTCCATCCTAAACAAATTAGATTCAAATTTGAAATACATACGTAAAAATAAATTATAAGAAAAACTTACCAAGTTCAGAGTCGAGAACAACGGAAATCCACTTGTGATTCGAAATAAAAAATAATCTATTCTATTCTAAACAAAGATTCCTATTTGAAATACATACGTAAAAATAAATTACAAGAAAAACTTACCAAGTTCCGAGTCGAGAGCAACAGAAATCCAGTCGTGAGCAATAGCAAAGTCCTTAAAACGTAGCACTTAGTCGTCGGTCCAAAGAAAAACACAATCCGAATCGCCAAGTAAACAGAGTACCATAAATCAAAAGCCAAGTCGTTAGTAAAAATCACGAAACACAAAAGAGCACTCGTACGCATGACACGGAGTCGAAGCAACGAATGACCGGCGGGGCGGCCAGCCGAGGCAGCCGATCATAATGGGTATTTTTTAAAGGTTTCTAGTGTTACCAACAGATGGCGGTGTTGCCTTTCCATATAATATGATATTTATCTAAAATAAGATCTCTTTGTGTTCAACTTTAGTACGTGATTACACACATTTTTACGGTTTATGCATTTTTAGTATGAGAAATATCTCATAGAATAACAGATCTCATTACTATGAATACACTAGTTTTTATTTAACTTCGAAAAAATGGCAACACCGCACCCAATCTGACGCAAGTTGTATGACGTAAGTATCAGAATTGACAGCAATTGGTGTGATGTTGCAATTTTCCTGTTGGTTCCTAGTGCCAAGTTAGCTTTGCCAAACGCTCGGCATTTTTATGAATCTAAAAAAATATTTTTAAACAAGAAATAAATAAAAAATGACATTATTTAAGCTCATCATCAGCTCGTATTACTTCATTGTTAGACATACATAGGCATCCCTTGTAAAGTCCCCCAAAGCGCATCACTTGCACCCAGCCTTGTTCCCAGGCATTTACCCACTCATTCCCGGGCTCATTTTTGAAGCAAAAGCTTCACAGGGCTCCTTAAACTCGTCAGCGGAATCTCTAATTAATTAACACCACGTACTCTTAATTTATATCATTGCAGAAAACAACGGCCCACTAATCATTCATTCGTTCGTTCATCAATTCTTGATAGTAACCTCATCTCTATTTCTATTTTCCACAGATAGTGATAAGTTTTTGGAATTGACGCGTAACCTCAAAGTTGAAGTTGGATTAGAAATATTCGATTTTAATAGAAAATTTAAGCTAAAAGTTCAGTGCAATCTATTAAAAAGGACAGCAATGTTACAACCAATTATCAGTGTGTGTCAGTTTTCGTAGACAGAGTGTGATTGATCCGAAATTTGGAAAAATCGGTGAGGTGTTTGTTTGTTTACATTGTGCTTTTTTTTGTTTGGTACAGACTTTAAGTGAATTAAGTTCCTAAATAGGCATTAGGAATGCTTCTTAATAGCTACATGCGTAATAGCTAAAAATGGACAAACATTATTACTAGGTTTAAACAATTATCCGCCCGCCCAAATCAAGTTGACATTAACATATGAGTTTTTTTAAGAATTATTTACTACCCTGAATACAAGACCTTTAGAGCCTATCTTTAGTTTTGTTGCTTCTTTGTAGTATTTTTGCAACAGTTGTATACTCGTAAGAGTGTTCAAAAAAGATGGGTGGCGCGGGTTATGATGCGAGCCGATAGGCGAGCGTCATAAAAAAGGCCCCGAAAACGAGTAGTTTTGACGTAATTATACAACGTTGCATACAATACTTTTTCTACGACCATAGACGATAGGTATTATAGTATTTTTCTTATTTTTAGACTTATTGTAAATCACAAAACATCCGCCATCGGCACGCGATGGTTGCCAGTACTCAAAATAAGAATAGTTTTTATTTATACCTGTAATATAGGAATTCATCAGGTATGCATTGCACCTTGCGGTAATAAGTAACTACCCTTTACAATGTTGCAACAAAATGCAACTAGATTTCAAGTATCGAGCGGATGACTTGAGGTGTGTTTGAAGTTTTGAACACTGTTATTATTAAAATTGTTAAGGAATTGCCGACGCAGCGAGAAATAAGTCGAGGGGCTCACTTTTTGAACAGGAATTGTGGATGAAGCTCATACGAGTACGTGTCTTGAAGAAAAAAAAAACTTAGAATGTACCAGCTGTTTCCCCGGCGTTGTTTCTCTTCCTGCGTAGACCTAAAAAACCGATCGAGGAAATGGGCGCAAATGCGAACCACTCAATAGGCGATGCGGCTAGCAATAGCAACCCATTAACATTTACCCGTCTTCGCCAGAAGAAGGGTTATGTTTTTCGAGTGTAATACATATGTAATTACACTCGAAAAACAAGCTCCTCCTCTCTCAAGCTTGAGAGGTGTCGTTTTCGTTTGTTATATATACAATTATAATTGGGAGAATGTCACTGGGTATATCAAAAAAGTCTTAATTTTTTTTCATAGACTGTCGATTGTGATATCAATATAGAGAATTTAATAAAAGAATTACTTACAATTATTTTGGAATGAGAAATCTAAAAAAAACAGCTTGAATCTTTTCTGTTCATTTATTAATTTAGAAAAAATTACGCACCCGGGCCGGGGTTTAAGAAACTGCAACTGCGTTATGAAGAAATAAATTAGAGGATTCAGATAACGCACGACCACGGCATTTTATACATATTGTAGTGTTGTTGATGTAAAATGCCAAAAGATGAAACACTAGATAAAACTTGTTTCCTACTTTTGAGTTTGCTATCCGCGTAGTCGGGTCGCAGTTTTGTTGAATCTTATTTTTTATTTTACTCATAGAAACTGTGACAACACGGTCTGGTATTTGATAGAAATCTCAAAGATTGTTTTTGTTTTGACATTAAGAAGAAGTACGTACTTACCTGATTTGACTTATTCGAAACCTCAGAATAGAGAGTGATCACTCTCTATTCTGAGTTCAAAACTAGCGGATTGTAGAACAATGATGTTTTACTAAATAAATTCAAAAAACGGGCAAAGGCGAGTCGGACTTGTACATGAAGGGTTCCGTACCTCCGTACAATGTTTTTAAACGCTAAAAAAACACTTTTTTTGTATTACGACCCCCTTTAATTTCTAACTTTTTTTTATTTATAGTATTTGTTTTTATAGCGGCCATAGTAATACATAATCTGTAAAAATTTCAAGTATCTAGGTAATGCCATTATAAAGATCTAGTTAAAAACGCTGAAAAAACACGTTTCTTGTATGACGACCCCTTTAATTTTTTTTATTTTTTTATTTTCAGTATTTCGTTGAGTCTCAATAATAGGGTCCCGTTTGCACCCTTTGTATACGGAACCCTAAAAATCACTACAAATCATTCAGGCAACATTACTTTCAAAACGGGGCCATATTCAATTTATGACATTAATATTGATGAAATATTCAGTTACCCCGTGGGAAGTCATGAAATAGCGTGAAATTGCCTCAGTAAATAGGATGTCAATAAGGTAATTTACATTGCTGACTGGCTGGTCGTGGCCTGTCTGCACTGTCCTTATATGACGTTAATGTTGGCCTAAGTAATCCTAACATCCTAAGATATACCTACTCGCTCATACAGGGTGATTATAAGCCAGTTCCATATAACTAGTTGGGGATCTAGGTATATTTTTTAGGAAAGTATATACATATTCTGTCATAAGTATCTTGTTTCTTAATAAAACGAAATAATAACTCAAGGCTATTGGAGGAAAATTTTAAGAGAGCAAAGTACTTAGGTATATTTTAAAGGCAAGTTCAGACAGTGATATTAAACAACTATCCAAAATAATCTTGTATCGACAATTTTTTTAGACTAAATGTAGTATTTTTGGATTCTGTACCCATTAAAATATAGTAGAAAGAGAATTAATTAGCATATAGGACTATAAATTTGTAAGCGCCGCGCCGTCGATATTTGTAAGAATCGGAACGGAACTAGCATTCATATCGTTCAGAAATATTATTAGCCATTTTAGATAAAGAGATCGATTTTGGCGACTTTGCTGATAAAATATGGTATAGTTATACTAATACGCCTACTATAATATATTTTAAAAATAATAGTAGTTAGACACGTAAAATATTAGGATACTATATTATATAGTAGGGTTCGCAACCCTACTTACTGCGGGCGTGAGAAATATTCTGAAAGAAAAAAAATCTTATCTATAATATGCGGCCGAGTTAAATGTAAATAACAAAAAGTACGCCTAAACGTAATGAAGGGGCATTCAATTTTAAATTAGACGATCTCGAAACAAGAAAATCGATAATTTTATTGAACCAACTCTAAGTGATTAGGATGCGCAAAGCGCTGGAAGATATATTTGCAACTGCATTACGCACAGTCACGTCCGACCGGTAGCGGGCCGATTACAACTGGTTGGGTTGGGATACTTGAATACTCCCGCAGGTATAGACATTATATCCTACGGGAAGATTTATGTATGTGCAACAGCAACCTTAGTTCAACATTCATGACGATTCTTTTTCTCGTGTCGATTACTCAAAATGTACTAACACAATTTTTTCAAAAAATTGATTACTTACCTTTATAGTTTTCGGCGGCGGCCGAACTATGAAAATTTAACGGCGGCCCGCGAGGCAGCCCGCGTCGCACACCACACCGCGTATCCGTGGACGCGGCCTGAGACAATTTGTCAATGGTTTTCTAAAAGCTTAGTACTTGAGTGCGAGTCGGTTTAGTACTTGAAGGGTTCCGTACCTCCGTACAATATTTAAAACACTGAAAAAACACGTTTCTTGTATGACGACCCCCTTTAATTTTTTATTTTATTTTATTTTGGTATTTGCTGTTATAACGGCCACAGTAATACATAATCGGTGAAAATTTCAAGTAACTATCTAGTTAATGCATGCACATTATAAAGATCGAGTTAAAAACGCTGAAAAAACACGTTTGTTGTGTGACGACCCCATTTAATTTTGAACTTTATTTTATTTTTAGTATTTGTTGTTATAGCGGCCACAGCATATATAATCGGTGAAAATGTCAAATGTAGCTATTACGGTTCAAGAGATAGAGTCCTGTGACAGACCGACAGACAGACGGACAGACAAACAGACAGAAGGACAGACAGCGGAGTAATAGGGTCCCATTTGTAACCTTTGGGTACGGAACCCTAAAAAAGCAGCAGGATTTAGAACGGATTCTCCATGAACGGTTTCTTTGACATTTGTACGCTACAGATGTCAAAAATACGAGTGGTCAAGACTACTAGTGCAAATCCGAAGGTTAAAAGGTCGTTTGCCAATTTTCAAACGACCGATTTCAAAATACCCATTTTTGGAAACGCTGCTCCCGCAAATCATTCGTTGTATGTTGGTTGTATGACTAGAGCTTTCAAAAATGCGTCTCCAGTCCCACTTAAGTTTGGCCGTCTTGGCGCCGACATCGACAACTCCAGTCCATGAACACCAGCTAGATAAGTATATACAAGAAAAATATCACTATATGTACTGTAAAAATCCTGAAATGTAAGTAATAATGCTGTTCATAAATGTAGCGCTTTGAAATTTTACAACAATGGCGCCGTCATAACCCTGACACTGAAAAATGAGTGCTTTTCAAAAACGCGGGGTCCATTTCATTATTTTGATTGATAGATTTAACAAGGTCTTGTATTCACAATGTAGCAAACTATAATAGTACGTATAAGAAGTACCTATAATCAAACTCAAAATATTACCCCATCAAAAGTACGCACCCAGGTAAGGTACTTAACACATTCTGGTACACTCCGGCAAACACAATAGAAATAGCTAACGTCTCCTACAATTGCTGGAGGAATCAGTGATTGCTATATGACACTGCGTCAAAGCGGACCATTGGTCAACCGACAGTTGACGCTGCGTCATGCGACAGGCATTTTATATAAATCTCGTAGGGCACAAACCCTACAAAGAAATTAATGGTACATAGACCACATTATATAAATATAATTACTTTTATTAGTTGCTATCTAACGCTCAAGAAATGTAATAAGAATATAACCACAGAATAAATGATACTAACGTACAGACGTCTCACTCAGCAAAGAAATTCAAATAAAATACTCAATGTGGCTAGCGATATGGTTTAATTTAGCTCACGTCAGCTCAGCACCTTTTTGCATAGATACCTAGACATCCATTGCAAGCCAATTTCATTCTTATTACTCTGGACAAACGATTCGTATAACTGAATTTACCACCCGGAGGGGCCGCCTGCGTGCATAGTAATAATAATGTAGGTACATTTTCGATACCTAAACGGGAAGTGACACAGGCCTAATATAACTAAAAAGATGTATGAGAGTTTTCCACGAACACCTCACGAAAATTAGCCTGTCACGATTTCCCGCAGATCCCCAGTATCCAGGGCCCAATTAATTCCCATTACCGCTCGTTCTCGCTTTCAGAAACATAATTCATCCTCAGATAATGTCCATGGCCGGCGATCACGCGCGGCTGCTCCTCTTGCTACTTATTAACTTTTATTTATCTACTATCGATGGATTAGATTAATGATAATTAATCAGCAGCAAGTCCAAGTCTTCCTGTGGATGTCGTAATAGGCGAGTTAGGAAACACAAGCTAAACAAAGCTTTAAACATCAATGAGACCTCTCAAACCCGTTTGGCCAGTGTGGAGAGTGTAGGCCAAATCCTCTGACTGCTCTGGCCAATATATGGCTCTGGCAGTACAGAGAGGGTCGTGCTCCTGCAGTGGAGACAAAAAGACCTGATCGTGATGATGATGAATTAGCAGCAATGTGCTGACATCGTCGGGTCGCCGATGATGGGGGGGGTTCCGGCTCTCTCACTCACCGAACGAAGCGGTGAAGCTCAGACTCAGATGTCGATTTTCTGTGAGAGTGTGGTACTTCCCCGGACGAGCCGGCCGGAGTTTTGCCGGTAGCGTGGCTCTACCACAACTAAACTAATTAGTCTCTGGTGTAGATAGAAAGAATTTCATATTTTTCAGTACCTAATGAATCAACTCTTTCTATCTTCACCAGAGACTAATTGATTCTATCTTCACCTAGAGTAAGCGAGAATAAATAAAGAAAATACTTCCTTGACCTCTCCACTAGTTGAAGAAGGAACCCACCACGGGCAAGTCATTCCATTACAGAAGAGCACGCGAGCCTAATGACGTGACTTAAGTAAATTACGTAATAACACCGAATTAGGAGTATTAAAATTAGTTTACGTTTTACATTACCACTAATTTGTGATGTTCGGTAATGTCTTCATGAGAAATGAGTGGCTAGGTGGCTTGGAAAGTGCGCTTCGTGATATGTGTTTCTATTTAGCAACAAAATGGCGTGATTCTGAGAACTCAAACACAGTCTAGTGGTGTAAAATTGGGTGATGTGCATAACATTAGCTTAGCTCATAATCATTGTCGTCAGCTTTCAGCGGGCCACAGTTCGACATTACTTTCTTCTTTTTTCGGCGCCGTATCTGCTTACCAAATTACATTTATACATTGACATAAATATAAGTACGATCTCGCGTTATTCGCTGACCAAGTAGATAAATTTCACAATAGGGGTGTGACCTGGGTCAGAAAAGTGTTAAGTATTCTGTTTAGTCTGTCAGTTAAGGCGAAGATATAGGCAAATGGCCTTGAAGTGTGAAATAAATTGTTAACTCGTAAATATGGTGATAATTTCCATATTTCTCTACGTCATGCACTAGATAGCCCTTTAAATTATTTTATGAACTGCCTTTAAAACTATTATTGGTGATCCGTCTAGCTTTAAAACTGGCCGTGGCCACTTTTGGCGGAGGCAAGTTTTAAAGCTAGACGGACTAATGTAAATACTTTCAACGGTGGTTTATAAAATAATTTAAAGGGCTATCTAGTGCATGACGAAGAGTAATATGGAAATTATCTCCGTATTTACGAGTTAACAATTTATTTCAAATGAGGGCGCCACTTCAAGGTCATTTGCCTATATCTTCACCTTAAATTATCTAAAAATACTGGACTACTACAGGCTGACTTTTTAACCACTAGCCAAATTTTTGGAGCAAGTTCAGTCCATGATACTAAACTACTTTCCATAAAAACTATTAACGAAAAACTAAAATAAAATTTCGCCTTTCCAATCAGCGCTCAGACAAACGGATTTTGTATGGAAGAACGAAAAATTTTTATCGGTTTTTAATAACTTTTTTTTATAGAAAGTAGTTCAGTATCATGGAATGAACTAGCTCCAAAAATGTGGACAGTGTTTAAAAAGTCAGCCTATATTTTTCGGTTTATCAAATTAGTGAAAATTCACAAAGATAGGTGCTTGGACCTCGAAAACATATCTACCAACTTTTCTCTAGCTTATTTCTATTTTGGTATGTACCTACCTATTTATGTTGTTTTTTACTTTGTAAACGAGTTAGTACCTACTTCCTTATAAAATTAAGATCGTTGTTTATACTTAAGTACCGACAAACAGATTTTAAACTTATGACTTTATGTACCCATACTTACATATGCCAGTAGAAATGATTATAAAGTTAAATAATCCCAATATTCCACATAAGGTACCTACGCATTGACTTATATGGCTGTCCAGGTAATGGCTCCTCTACATGTTCAATTCAATTCAATTTATTTATTGCATTTCATAATGTACATCAGTTCTAACTAATAAAAGTCACTGTCTTATACATAGCACATTATGAACCTTGTCAGGTATCGCAAAACAAAAATTGGACCTACTTGGTTGTCAGGCCATTATTGCGCCAATCCACTGTACATTGCTGTTAAACTCACAAAAGCTTTTGAGAATTTTCCATCCAACGCAGCAATGGACAAAAAATCTTTGCAATAATGGCCTATCGTGTGGAGGAGCTCTAACCTGTGCTATAACGCAAAGGCCGCAAGCGTCAGCTCGATCTGCAGGTCACCGTACCACAATTAAAACATCCAATCGCAGCAGGAGCCCCGGACACGGTTTATGTCGCCAATATAATGCTCGTGAATGGCGGTATTTATTTGCGAGATAAAATCTGGAATGCTGGGACCGGGCAGGCAAATACCGCGCCGGTGTGATCATTGCGTTCTAGTATTTTTAAGGCAAGGTACAAGTGTGCCTCTATTAAACCTCTAGGTACTTATTTATACTTTTTCTAGAGCACAAATGTTTACAGCAAGTTCAGTCTGCAATACTATCAAAATTGTGTGTTAAAAACTTTGACACATGGGTACAACAAAGTTTACTTTTCTTAAGAAAAATATCTCGTCATACGAAATCAAAATTTTGACTTACTAACTACTACAAGTACAGGGTGTCTCAGAACGATCCGACTATTTCGAGAGTGAACGAAACGCAAATTAAGCGAATTGGCTGTATGTAGTGAGTGTCCTGTGCCTGATCCGTTCTTAAATTTTTAATTGCCGCCATGATTTACGCGGGAGAACATCGTTCGTTTTGTGTTCGTGCTTATTATGAAAACAATCGATCTCTGATTCGTGTTCGACGGTTATTCCGACTTCATTATGGATTGCGGAATATTGGGGAAGCACCAAGCAATGCAACAATACTCGCTTGGATCCAGACTTTTAACACTACCGGAAACACTATTGGCGACACCCACCATGGCCGTCCACGAACTGCAAGAACACCGGAAAACATAGAGTTAGTTGCAAATTCAGTAAGGCAACAGCCTCGGGTCAGCGTCAGGAAGCGCGAGTCACAATTAGGACTATCTAGAGCAACGATTCACCGCATCATGCGATCTGATTTGCATCTTAAGGCATACAAAATTCAAATTGTGCAAGCTCTGAATGAAAACGATTTCGTTACAAGACTCAATTATGTGAATGTAATGTTGGAGAGATTTAACAATTTTGACAACATTTTCTTTAGTGACGAAGCGCATTTCCACCTGGATGGTTATGTAAACCGCCAGAATTGTCGCTTTTGGGGAGAATCTAACCCAATGATGTTGCATCAACGCCCGTTGCATAGCCCCAAAGTAACCGTGTGGGTCGCTATGTCAGCAAACTGCATCATTGGGCCTTATTTTTTTGAGGACTACAGAGGCAGAGCAGTCACAGTAAATTCACCACGCTATATCGACATGATACGCAATTTTCTTGCTCCTCGACTGCAAGAATGTGAACATTACAATCAGTTGACATGGTTCCAGCAAGATGGAGCGACGGCACATACCACTAACAATTCACTAGCAGCATTACACGAAATCTTCCCTGAAAAGGTCATTTCACGGAGGGGTGACATTGAGTGGCCGCCTCGAAGCCCCGATCTGACCCCACCAGATTTTTTTTTATGGGGTTATCTTAAGAGCGTTGTCTACGAGGACAATCCACGAAATTTGGCACATTTAAAAAGAAATATCGAAGAAAAGATAAGCTTGATTTCTCGACAACTTCTAAGAAAAATCTTCCGTAATGTTCGTGAAAGATTCGAGGAATGCCGACAACTAAACGGACGCCATTTGAACAATGTCATTTTTAAAAAGTAAAATTTCATTATTTTTCTGTTTGATGGTATTAATAAATATTAGTTACAAAAAGTTTTTATTTTAACTATATAGCATTGTAATAGTTGGATCGTTCTGAGACACCCTGTACATATTTCTACCATGCTGGTCTGCAAGGAAAGAAAAAAACTTAGAATCACAATCAATCATCATCAAATATCAATGTTTGTTCTGAGTTTGTATCTACTCATGAACGGTCATTTTCCACTATCACCACTGTCTTCCGATGTACGAAAACCTCGTAAGAAAACCTTCACGCTAGTTCTCTCCTCATCATCATAATCTGGATGATTATTTTATGTACAAATTTATAGCCTGAAATGAAATGATTTGATTTGATTTGATAAATTAAGTGCGGCGGCGCTCTTGTCGATGGACTTCTTCCATTCTTTTCTAGCTTCCGCCAACCTCTTGATACGACACTGCTATCACCTTTTCCTTGACTTGCTTCATATAGCTGTGCCTGGGCTTTCCTCTTCCCCTTCTTCCTCATATTTTGCCTTCTAACATAATTTGCATAAATTGTCACGCTAGTTCACTAGTGTGTAATTACTGTCGTCACTAGATGACAGATAAACTACGTCAGATGCCTTTAGGCAGCTCGAAAAATGTGACACCAATGTTAGCTATTAACACACTAGATAAGAAATAATCACGATATATTTAATAACCACTGCACTTGCGCCTAGGAAGCGGCATAAACTTGGCTGTAAGTAACGATTTGACGTCAACATTTGTGCAAAACAAATTGACTATTATTATGAGATATTATAAATATGATAATAAAGATATTTTGAATTGAATTGAATACCTTTGAAATTGATTTACTAACTTAAACTAATAAAATAGGTACATAAAATAAAGCTGAAAACCTTTGAAAAAAAATAAATAAATAAATAGATCTCACTAATTTAGCGAGCCCAAAAGCAAATTTATAATTGACTAGCTTTTGCCCGCGGCTTCGCTCGCGTATCGCAAATCCCACGAGAACATTACTTTTTCCGGGAAGAAAGGTACCCTATGTCCTTCTCAGAAGTCCTTACTATGTGTATGCGAATTTTCAAGAAGTTCGCATTTATAATATTAGTTGGAAGTTGGATGGATTAATTTAAAACGGTTGACTCACGTGATATAGTCGGAAAAGGCCGACCAAGTTTCGATTGATTAGACGATCATCTTCAGGGCGAGTGTCAGCGGCGGCCCGACGATGTCGCTGTCCGCTCAGCACTGACTTTTCCGATTTTCTCTCCACGAACCCAGCAAGCGCAATAGTATCGATTGGTAACTTAGATCATCATCGTCATCATCCGAGCGTATTCCCGGTTGCATCGTCAGCGGTTATTCTTCAGAGCCCGGGGTCCGCTACCTAACCTAGGTAAGGAATCACCTAGGTGATGTGACGAGGTTACTGGTTTTTACACAGAGCGACTGCGGTCTGACCTCCGCAACCCAAAGGGTAGACCAGAACCAATCCTAGGATAGGTACAAACGCAAGATGGCGTTCGGGACCAACGGCTTTACGTGCCTACCGAAGCACGGAATCATCTTTCTTTTCGGATAATCAGGTGATTCAAGCCTGCAATATCCTAACCAGACTGGAAACAACTTTTTCACAAAGTATGCTTCCCAGTGGGATTTGAACCCATGACCTCCGGATCACAAGGCAAACGCCTTGACCACTGGACCGCGGAGGCAGTCAAATTCAGAAAATTCAGTCTGATTGGTAACTTAGATCATTTGGTAATAATTACGTTAGGTACTACTGTTACTGTTGTACTTGATAAGAGACAATAGTTGAACGAGGAAAACAATAATAACCTAGTATCTGATAAACAAATCCCTTCATAAAACTAATCCGCAACTATTTACTGCTACTATATATTACATGTTAATCTATTTTTCTATGATAAGAGATAACGGAGACTATCCGCTTATCAAATGACGAAGGTACTACTGTATGTACTTACAACATCATCGAATACAAAAAATAGAATAAAGAAAAATAAATACGTCATGCATCTGTTTAGGCAAAGAATATATAATTATATACTCTATGATTTAGGACAGATTATATCTAGACATTAAGTATATCAATACAAGCTAAAAAAAGCTTATAACCGTCAACGAGACCTCTTCAACGTGGATATGGCTCTATAATCATAGTACAGAGAGGTTCGTGCTCCTGCAGTGGAGCCTAAATAAAACGGGCAAGTGCGAGTCGGACTCGTACAAGAAGGGTTTCGTACCACCGTACAATGTTTTAAAACGCTGAAGAAACACGTTTCCTTTAGTACGACCCCCTTTAATTTTAACTTTTTCTTATTTTTAGTATTTGTTGTTATAGCGGTCATAATTATACATAATTTGTGAAAATTTCAAGTATCTAGTTAATGCCATTGTAAAGATCGAGTTAAAAAGGCTGAAAAAAACACGTTTCTTGTATGACGACCGTCTTTAATTTTTAACTTTTTAATTTTTAGTATTTGTTGTTATAGCGGCCACAGTAATACATAATCGGTGAAAATTTCATGTCTCTAGCTATTACGGTTCAAGAGATAGAGCCCTGTGACAGACGGACAGACGGACAAACAGCGGAGTCTCAGTAATTTAGTCCCGTTTGCACCCTTCGGGTACGGAACCCTAAAAAGACCTGATGATGATAACTGATTTTAAGAAGTGCAGATGTTTTATGTATACGGCGGTAAGTAATTTCCGGCACCGTATGTTTAGTCCTAAAGCCTACTTAGGTCGACCAAAATTACCAGCAAACATCAGAGCTTAAGACGTTTTAAGAGCCTCGGGGAGAAATCGGGGCTTTTGTGCTTTTGATATCACTCCGATAAAGTGACGCGTAATTATACATGATTGCCACGTTTATGACGCTAACGTCTTACGTCGTTCGGCTATAAAGAATATAGGTACTAAGGCTTTTTAATTTCTTGTAAGTACTTGGAATGATCGTGTATGTGTCGCAGTTGAATGGTATAATCTAAAATACATTACAGCTCGGTTTTGTAAAACAGCGAACCCTAATACGCGGAATGGAATGATCGGATTGTATTCATCATGAATACTGCGGTACCGGCCGGCGAGTGCTAGAAAAGTTCTATCCATTTTACTAGGTAAGGGCAAACCTATAGCAATAAAAATCGTGGAATAGTTTTCTGGGAAATGAAATTCGATGTCGAAAAAATCTGTATTCTAATAGACACCCAGATATATTTCATTATGGTAACCCTACACCAAATCCTTATCATGCATGTATCGCAGTTGGATTGTTTAACGGTTTCGTCAAACAGCGGATTACCGCTACTGTTGCACAAAACCACTAGCCGTTTGGAAACGTGGTTAGCGGTTTAAATGAACGTAAGACGTTGCGCAATCTTAGACAATCCAGCTGAACGATATTCGGCTGTTTAACAAAACCGAGCTGTAATGCCAAACAACTAGAGGTTTCGTGAATTAGCGGTTTATACCATTCAACTGCGACATATGTATCGTGCTGTAAGAATGAAATAAAAATTTACAAATCTTTGCTAAATCTATTTTAAATATATTTAGGTAATCAAGGAAAATACTCTATAAGCGAAATAAAAAATACAAATTCTGTAAAAAAATACCAAAGATATCAGCCGGCAAATGCTTACCAAAAATCTCCGATTTCAATGTCACCACACCACACCGCCGCTACGGGCTCGTACGGACGGGGCGGCTGGTGAGAAGAAAAAAATTACAAAAAATAACTTTTTTTTACGATTTTGTGTTCTACTAAAGATTCTTGTAAGATTTCAATATACTTGCTAGGGTGTGCAAAATCAACCTATATACTAAACAATGAAGCCGAGGCGCAAAGAGAAAAATAACTTAGTATCCAGGGTCAAAAATAAATTATTTTGTAATGATACGAGAATAAAACATCGCAAAATAATGTCACTTGTCATTCATCATATCGATTTTGAACGTGATTTTAGATTTATTATTGCAGAAAAACTTTTATTGAGAGTGCCATTTGACTCCAAGAGACTATGACGTCATGCCGTGCATTTTTCATAGAAATCCCATTGAGAAAATTTGTTTTGACGTTTAGAAAAAAGTATCTGTTTTGACTTGTTGGCAACTAGCGGAATATAATCACTCGTCCAGGGCGCGACGCGGTTATTGGCGGGAATTGCCGTAATAATCTTTATTACCCTGGTTTTAGAGAGTACCCAGCAGGAAAATGATGCTCTAATGGAAAATATACGAGTTCGCTATGTTTACTTTATCTAGCCGCCTGAATATTTACTGAATTTATTACTATACGTATATTTCATTTCAATTTCCATTAGTTCATTCCATTTTACCTCTGGGAGCACTCCACAACCTGGTGGTAAAAGTTTATGTTTGACCGCCATATTCGTCAATACAGTACGCATTCGCTATGGTTTTGATTCTCCATACAATATCGCAGTACAGTTCGTTCGTTGAAATGGTTTGCAGAGTATCGGCGCGCCACAAAATCGTTTTGCTTTAGGGGAACTGCGACCGTTTTTGTATCGCGCCGACAGTCTGCAAACCATTTGAATGAACCAACTCTAATATTCGTTTTTTCTGTCATATAAGTATGTAGAAAACAAAATTATAATATGTATAACGTCTAACAAAATATACTAAAACTATTTTAAGGGTCGATTCAGTCTATGATACTGACGGATTTCCCCAAGGAACTTATATAAATCCTATAGAAACTCGGATCAGCTGATCGGGCAACTTGTATGGGAGGCCAAAACGATTTTCTTTGAGAAAAGTTGTTCATTTGATATAGACTGAATTCACTCTTAAAATAATATCAGTATATTTTGATATGCCAATAGCAAACTAGTGAAGTGACAATACTTATCAATTAGAGTCCAGGTATCGTCCTACTTTTTATAGATTATATTTTAGCTTCTTACTTACCTTTGAATCTGCTAATGAGCAACCCTAAATTATTTTTATTTCATATTTATTAAACAATGGAAAATAATATCTGTATCTAACAAATACTAGATAATTAACCCGGGAATAAACATATGTATAATACCTATTCAAATTTTAACTGAAAATTTTTATTTACATTTGTTTTTCTGATGTTTCAATTTCTATTGGCTTTTTTAGTATTAAAACTTAATGGTATCTACTACGCATATACATGTATAAAATTAATTATGGAAAAAATATAATCAAAGTTTTATATACGGTTGCACAGGGTTACTGGTATCTAACGCATAACAAAAGTTACATTTTGAGAGAATTTTTGTTCTGACTTTTTTAATTTGATGTTTTTTTTTTCATACTTACAAAAATAAAATAAAAAAGACGGGTTGCACTCCGGGAGTGCCGGCAGAAGTGAAAACTTGAATATATTAACGCATGCATTTTTGATATTTTGGAATAGTTAGGGAATAATTTTGCACGAATTGCTTTAATTATCAGTATAAAAGTACTATCATTTATGTGGTAGAATACAATATTTATTTATTGCGCTATCGTACACAAACATGAAAATTTATATTACATTAAAAAGTGTCCTGACACGAGTTTAACATTTTTTGCCCATTAAAAAAAAGTGCACAACGCCGCTAAAGAAGTTTTCACTTCAAAAAGGTTTGGGCTTGTCCGGGATTTGAACCCGGGACCTCTCGCACCCTAAGCTAAAATCATACCCCTAGACTAACGAGCCGGCTGACAGCTTAGTCGAAATTATAGTATAAATAAATACTTCCTCTCCTACGCCGCGCCGGCTGTCATTTCGTCTTACGAAATTTCGATCAGGACACGTGTCCTAACGCGAGTTTAAATTTTTTTACCCATTACAAAAAAAGTGCACAACGCCGCTAAAGAAGTTTTCACTTCAAAAAAAAAACAAATTTGCAATTCTACTCGTCTTAAATCTAAGGCAATCGGCACGCGGTACCCGCAGTACTACGCTCACGTGGCGGTACCAATGAAACATAGACTTAACGTTTTATGGATATGCAAAATGAACTAAAAATTGTAAAACATTGCTAATTATTACATTTAAATAAAAGTTACAGAACAAAAGTTGTTAGTCTTAATGTACTTAAGTCGCCTCTAGGAGGTTATGCGTTAGATACCAGTGACCCTGTATAACCGTATAAAACTTTGATAATGACTTTTTTCATATATGTAACGAATCGAAACACTATCGAATAGGGAACAGGTCAGCACGCCTTAACAACAAGGCGGTGGTCGACGAATAAATAAACGTTGTAACGTCGTAAATTCATAGTAAATTACGGCATAGGTTTGCTTTTTCAATTAATTCCATTTCTACTTCAATCACAGACTACAAGCAATTCGAACCGTGAACCAGTTGTCTTGACTTATAGTTTTAATTTATTTAAAGTATTTATACAGATTGATTTTGAACCGTAGCTATATGAAATCTTAGAATCAGAATTAAATAAAAACCGGCCAAGTGCGAGTCGGACTCGCGCACCGAGGGTTCCGTACAAACCTGCAAGGTTTAGTATTTGGCATGAATTTCAATTTAATACCTCTACGCGTTTATGAGGAAATGGGTAGTAAGTTTAAAATTATTAAAAAAAAATATATTATGTGATGTAACTAAAAATTTATGGTTTTCGTAATTTTTCCTTTATATATGCTATAAGACGTTGCTTCGTACCAAATTTCAAGATTCTGAGTTCACGGGAAGCACCCTGTAGGTTTTGATTCCCTTGCAAGTGTCGAAAATTTGCGGCATAAACGGCTGTATCTTTTGATTGCGTTGGCTTAGAAGTTTGATTTTTTCACAGCTTCAAGGGACAGTAGACCTGAGTAATTGATATAAATTTCAGCTTCATACCTCCACGCGTTCCTGAGAAAAAGGGTCTTGACAGACGGACGGACGGACGGACAGACGGACAACAAAGTGATCCTATAAGGGTTCCGTTTTTTCCTTTTGAGGTACGGAACCCTAAAAACACAAAACCGTAAGAAAAATACTAAAGTTTTGTCATTTTTTTTTCATACGCCGTTGACAGATTATTCTGAGTTGCCTAAAGCAAAGAACAATAACCCTTAGAGGTTTAAAGCAAAGAACAAATAACCCTGGCCTAAAGACTGTCATCAGTGTTGACAGTCATTATTACACACTGACGACCTCTGTGGCCTAGTGGTCATCATGCCAGGATGTCACACCGATGGTCCCGGGCTCGATCCCCGGTCAGATCAAGATGGAATATGATCTTTTTCAGATTGATCTGGGTCTTGGATGTTTATCTATATGCATATGTACCACTACATAATACTCGTATAAAACAAAGTCGCTTCCCGCTGTCTGTCTGTCCCTATACTCCCTATGTATGCTTAGATCTTTAAAACTACGCAACGGATTTTGATGCGGTTTTTTTAATAGATAGAGTGATTCATGAGGAAGGTTTATATGTATATTACATATCCATGCGAAGCCAGGGCGGGCCGATAGTTTGTTATTAAATATAGTATGATATTCCATAACGGAAGTCTCGAACTTACTGTGGGGCTAGCTCAATTGTGTGATTTGTCCGGATATACTCGTAACGACTAACAAAATATACTGAAATCATTTTAAGTGCGAATTCAGTCAATGATACTGAACAACTTTCCCCAAGGGACATATATCGAAATATGAATAATAATTTTTGGCTTTCCATACAAACTCGGATCAGCTGATCGGTCAACCACGGAGGCCAAAAATTATTTTTCATATTTCGATATATGTTCCTTGGGGAAAGTTGTTCAGTATCATGGACTGAATCCACCCTTAAAATAATTTCAGTATATTTAGTCAGACCCTGTATATGTGTGTATTTATATACACTAGTAAAGTAGTGTGCAGGTTTCCTCACGGTGTTTTCCTTCACCAGAAACAAGTGGAGGTAGTTAAAAATGAACAAACATATCTACAAACAAACTCAGAGGGACCTATTACATGTATGTCGCGGCTGATGAAGATCGAACTTGTGCCTTACAGACGCAGGTCATTACCCCCCCCCCCCCCCTCTCCCCTGATCCGTGCTTGATCACAGGATGTATGCCGCACGAGCCCAGCGAGCATTTTCACACCCGTCAAATTGCAGTTTCCGGAGCACTTCAGTTGGCAAAGCAGTGATTGCCGGCTCCGTTGGCTCCGTTTCCGCTTTGCAGTTTGTTTGCCGTTTGCAGTTCTGATTTTTATTTCCACTTAGGTTATGTGGCTTCGACGACTTGTTTTTGGCATGGTATAATAATAATACAAGGTATTCTCTTCCCGCGACAGCTTAAGACTACGTCACGAATGTCACGAAAATGATAATGAAGATACTATTTTGAATTTGAATTTACCACTGATTGTTCTTTTCTGTAAGTTTACATCTTTGACCTAAAACAGATATCTAAAATTAAGCCTCTAGACACAAATCAAGACTCATCAAGAGTGCTCAAATCAAGAGTATACCCTTGACGTCATCTCTCGAAGGTTGAGACGGATGAGAGGCCTCAAGTTAGATCTGCGATCGAGTATCTTTACAGTCGAGTTTGCGAAGTACTCGATGGGGCCAGCTAAAACCGATATTAAATATTGATTGGTTAATAACTTTATCAGGGGAGTGCGATAAAATACAGATATTGATAAATTATAATTTATTCATTATGTATTCAAATCCTTATGTAAACTGAGACAAAGACAAACAAGACCTAGGAATAACGGATCAGTCACAGAGGGTTCATACTCTTTTGGATCTCATTCTTACTTGTCTACGGGCGGAGCCAAAAGAACGTCAACGTCGATTTTCCGTGAGAGTGTGGTACTTCCCCGGACGAGCCGGCCCATTCATGCTACTAGCAAAACTGAGTTTTGCCGGTCAATCTAAATAAGTTCTATTATCGTCAATTATATCTGGATACTGGACAAATGAGGTTTCGATGCACGGAAGAGCTCGGGCAATTTTTAAGTATTTATTTATTATTCTACAGTAATACGAGTACCTTTCATATTAAAGTATCGTCATCATCATCAGGTCTTTTTAGTCTCTCCTGCAGCACGACCCCCTTTATATTACCAGAGCAGTCAGAGAATTTGGTCTACAGTCTCCACGCTGGCCAGACGGGTTATGGAGAGGTCTTATTGATGTTTATAAGCTTTGTTTAGCGTGTATTCCCTAAGTCGCCATCTACGGGAAGACTTGGAGAGGTCCTTATTCTACGAGTACTCACATAACATTTTATCAAAAGTAACAACGAATTCATTAAGTAGATACATATTAAAATTCGTAGTTGAGTTATCACCACCGCTTGCGGGTTGAATTTGAATGGATAATAAATCACCAAGGGATCGTTTTCCAAGCACTACAAAAACCGGTCGGGAAACACGCGAACTGTTAAATAATGTTCTCGAATAGATTTAAATGAATTAACTCATTTCGAGCAATACGGTCGTGAGAATCCATTGTTTGTGCGAGATCACACGCGACAAGCTAAATGAACCTACTAAGTAAATTCTCTTTCAACGGTTGGTACTTGGTAAAGCCCAGCATAGACTTAGCTATAATAGACATGTATTGTAACATATTACATTATAATTGCATTGCAAGATATTATAATATTTTTTTCATAATAATCTTCATTCATCTTCAACAATCATCAGTGGATGCAACTGGGAATACGCTGAGATGAGAGAGAGATTTTCCATAATAATCTTTGAATGACATACGGAACTGTAATATATATATTTCTATTTTTTTTTTAGTTCTGATTAGTCCCACTCCTAGGCTAAAGTTGGTACGTTAATAAAATATGTGGACAGATATAATATAGCAAGACATATTATATTAATATTGTATATTATGGTTTATTAATGCATCTAGGTTAATAATGAAACACTTTTATAAAAATGAGACACATTTTTTAATAATCTTTAAAAATGTTTGATTGTGTGAGCAAGACAGCCAATCAAGTGTAAAATGCCTCTTAACTATAAATCAAGTATAGACTTTAAGAATACAATATAAAAGTCAAAATAACATTCCGGGCAAATTATAAAACAACACATAAAAAGTATTCGCAGCTTCTGCAACATTTTAATGGAGATAAAGAAACAAAGTAAAGCGTCCACTCTGTCAGTTCATAACTAGAAGCGATAACTGGCCAGTGGCAATACATGCAATCTTCACAAATAAAAAGAAAAATAATCGACGATATATTTTTCTCTCGCATGCCATCCACCACAAATAAAACGATCAAATAGGATTATCTCTAGACGTTAACTGGCCATCGAGAAAATGAAGTCATTACAGAATGAAAGAAAAAATCAATAGTGACCAAAGACCACATAATAAGGTAGATCGGTCGTGCAATTGTCATTATTGGCTATTGGCCGACCTTGCGATGTAGGATTCGATAATCTTTGATCTGGTATTGCGGTTCCGAGATCGGATGTAACGGGACTACAGCGGCATAGAATAAAAAGATATAGAAACGACTTACTTAGAAATAATTAGATATAGGTATATTAGAAAATACATTATTATCTAACACTATGTAGTACCTAATTTTTTAATTGTAAGTTGACATCGTTGGACGCCTAGGAAGCGGGACTGTCTTTGTATAAGAAACAAAATCTTGCTTTTTCGTAGACTTTCTAGAAAATTAAAAAAAAAATTACACTTCATAGTTAAAATGATAGGCACAGCCCCATGAAAAATGCTGTCAGCGGCAAAAAAGTTGTAAGTATACCTCCAAGTTCCCACCCATTATATACTTAGGGGATTTTTCGCTTAGCTTAAACTGAGTTTCAGACCAGAAAGAAGGCTTTGTATACCATGTAAGGTAAAAAGGCGTGATATTGTACTTGTTTAAGTTATTATTAGAATGACGAGTAAATTTCTTGATTTTATCTTTTTATTTTTGGTTGACTATTCTATCAGAAGTTGATTTTTGTTCTTGGTGTTAAGTATAGGTAAGTAAGTACTCTTTACGTCCTAGTCGTATCTAGTCTATGGTACTAATAGGTAGTGAGTCAACCAAAGAATGATAACTGTACGCTGCTCGGAGTGTCATGTCGCTGCCAACGAGATAAGCTGTCCAACGCCTCCACTTCATAGGGCTTGCCAATCCGACATAGTTTGGTGTGATCTTACAAGCTGCCTGAAGGCGTCTGACATAACTTGACAATCTCCAACTAATACCAACGCCATAATCTCAGTCCTTTAATCCACTGAGTCTCGAAAAATTTATGCTAATTCGGTAATTGGCTCACTTTTTTGTTGTTCATATCAAAAAGTGACATTATCTGAAACCGAAAACAAAAAAAAATGAATCCTCTCAAAAATAAGTAGGTTATTAAAATCTGGTGAAAAATCTAACTGTCTAGTAAGTAACAGAAAAAGGATACAGAAATGTGACGTCACTATGCCAATAGGTTTCGCGCGTATGTAAAAGAAGGCAGGATGTCCTTACCACGCTCACACTTTTTTTCATACAATATTTGAATACTGAAGACACTTTATGTCTACTACATACACACAAAAAAAAAATGAAAAACTGTGTTTTGTCAGAGGATGTGTTAGAATTAAGTGACTCAAAAAGTTTTTAATAGATCTTTTCTAATCTAATCTTTTCTAAAAAAATCTAATCTTTTTTAATAGATTTTAAAATAAGCATAGAGGTTTTTTAGAAGATATACATAAGGTACATTATTGCTCTTTGGGGTTTTTCGTAGAGGAATTGGCCAACATTGCTGTCAGATAAAACAGATTTGATTTCTGTCAGAGATACCCAATTTATTTTGACCATCAAGTTAACAAGTTTCTATTTGTTCCAGGTACGTACGATTAGTTGGTTCAAAGTAATAAAACAAGAATGACGTCACAGGGGGTAAAACAAGATGAATAAAGCCGACAATGTAGTCGACCGGCTTAACTATCTGCAAGGGAAGAGAAGCATCAGGTACATTCTAAGATTCTAAGAAGAATGACCTACTTATGGAAAAACTGAAAGATAAAAACATAGGTAAATAGGTACTTATTATTTAAAAACATGTGATAAATCCGCTACTTAGGTCTTGGGTACTTTCCGTGACCACACGTGTACACAAATTAAAGCCATTAAAGCTAAGTACACATGAGGCATGTTGACAGTAGGAACGTTTGCGCCTATAAAGAATGCTACACGAATGACTAACAAAGTCTAATAACCTGTACCATGTACAGATGTAGGAACCTAAATACACGGTTTGCATTCACCGGTGCAAGGTCGGATGTAGGATTTTAAATAGAGGAGGTCGCATCTTACGACATCTACAGGAGGAGATGGAGTGGTCCTATTCTGACCCGGAACCAACAGAACCACAGGATACTAAGATGTGCAAACCACAGATTTTGTGCCAACATGGTTTGTGGCGTGGTGTGCCCCCTAGGCCCCCTAAGCCCCCTCCTGTATCCGCCCATACAGCTGTGGTCGTTTAGCGCCAATTTTTGTGTTTAAAAGAAATTCTAAACTTACTATTTTACAGACTGTAAAGTAAAAGTATGACTGTAATTTACAGTCATACCACAGGTCATACTTAGATAGGTAGGTAGTTACTTGCTACAAACGTCGATAGTTTTCCTATAGTTTCATGCTAGTTAATTTGATAGTTAGCGGTCAGGGCCGCAGAGAAAACACCTCCTGACAATGAGTTTTATTTAATAAATAGACTCAATAAGTTAGCTATGCACGCAACAAATAACTTAAAAAACAAAAGTTTTAAAATGTTTATTACTTAATTTACGCCTGATAACTCAATGGAATGTATCTACCGGCGCATTGATCGACGTGATTAATCGTGAGTAATGAAATGAAGATGTTTGTGAATTTCCTTCGCGAGTTGAGATTGAGTCATCGCGTTGATATCATCGTTTGCTAGTCTAGTCAAGTGTGATAAGGTGAATTAACCACATACTTGAATCTTCTGTACATAAAGAGCGATGGCAGCTCCAGTAGAAAGTTTCCTTGCAAAGGATGTTTCCTTCAAAGCTCCATTGCAAAGTCAAAATAATTTATTTATCTTTGGATGTTTGTAACTCTGTAACCCGTCTGGCCAAATCCTCTGAGTGATCTGGCTAATATATGGTTGGTAGTGCAGAGAGGGTCGTGCTTCTGCAGTGGAGACTTAAAAAGACCTGATGACGATGATGATGATGGATGTTTGTATCACTTGATAATTGTCAATTTTCCTTCCGATTTCATAAAAGTTGTAGACGTCAGATTACTTATATTACAGCTAAATTTAGAACCGCTTCCTAAGCGAAAGTGCAAAAGAAGCGGCAACATACTGTACTGCAGCATTTTATCCAAATACTTTATAATATAATGAAATTAACAGTCAATAAACAAAAATTCCCATTACGATAAAAAAGTGTGCGACCGCCCGGGAAATTTGTACGGGAATGTTGAATTTTCTTTTTGGTATTTTAATATTTTCATACTATACAATACAATACAATAAAAATTATCTTTATTGCACCATAATTATTCTTTGAATAAAAACAAACACAAAGACAATATTGGTACAAAGGCAAAAAGGTACTATAGTAAGTGATCTAATATAGTTGTATACGCGCATGTATAATGCGTGAGCGTGCAAAGCAGAATCGGGTTACTAGTATGAAAACAAAAGTTTTAACGCAAACTACTTACCGCCAATTAAGAATCCCTTTACCCTAGACTTTCCCATGCAAACGTAGTCTACGTTTTATTTTGAAATGTGTTTGACATGTCAGATTTCGGTAAAAAATATGAACTGGAAAGAAAATATAAGGGTGTAAAATTTTTCCATACTACCTAATGGTCAAAAATGATATAATGCACTATATTCTCTTTCAAGTTCATATGTTGACTGTGAAAACCAATTATAACCCTAGATATATGCGATTCCTTTAAAATTACAAAATTTTGCCGAAATCTGACATGTCGTTTCAAAATAAAACGTAGACTACGTTGTTTGTATGGGAAACTGATATTATTCTGTCTAGGGTAAGGGACTCTTAAGTTAGATCTGCGCCAGGAAATGTAATCAACAATAATCAATAAAGAATTTAACGCACAATTATTTGTCGATAAAATCGTATAAAATGCTGCTATAAGTGAAATATTAGCATTAGCGGATTACAGAGTTGATGATATCATGTCATTTACATACCGTGACGCCGGGCACAAGAATAATCGCTGATTAGATATGCTAAATGTGGTATAAAAATGCTAGATTTCAATTTATAGATTTAATCAATTTGTCTTGGGTATGTAGGAATGAGGTATGAAGGTTTGAGGATTGCAAGGATCGTAGAAAGTGGAGATCCGATGGAGATGTCAGTTTATGTAGGTATGGATGAAAGTATGGCTCGAACATTAAACAAAATATAATGGTTCCGTTTTATGTTTTTAAGGTACGGTAACCTAAAAATTACCATTATTAAGTATATTATTTTTTTTTTTTTTTTTTTATTTACAAAATTCATGTACACAACATACAAACAAAGGAACGTACCTACCTATATTACTGTTTTATAAATAACGCTATAAAGTACTAAGGGCACAGAATACATAACCTCTGTTCAAAATGCAGAATTATTACGTCACTGAAAAAAAATGGGTACCAGCTGCCTTTATTCCCGCGTAGGTCGTAAAAGCTGGTTAAGGGCGAGAACGGCGATGCGGCTAGCAACCCATTACTATCTTGATTACATTTTTCCAATTTCACGCTTGCCATCACGCTTAGAATACCTATGTTTGTCTTTCTACCCCGTTAGACATAAAGACGTGATCTTGTAGTGTAAGTACATTACGCTCCCGAATGTTTCATTTAACACATATGGTGCAGACATAGCTGATAACTTGATAAGTAAACGATAAAAATATGTTATGTTTGCATACATTAGTTATTCATTCATTCTACACGTTCCTATGATTGCTCAGCTTTCTAGTGGCAGCACAAGTTGCTGATATGTTTGGTTTGACGCAGAACGTGCACTTCGCAAAATGTGTAGTGGAAAAAAATGTGCACTTTGCAATAATTGGTGCAATTTCTAGTAGTAGCTCCACTGCAGGAGCTCGACCCTCTCCGTACTTCCAAAGCCATATTTAGCTAGAGCAGCCAGAGGATTTGACCTACACTCCAAGCTGGCCAGACGTGTTTCCCAAGTCGCCTTCTACAACATCCATGTAGACTTGGAGTGGTTATATTCTACTTCGCTGGGAACCTTATGGCAAGCAAGGTTCCGTAGTCCACAAGGAACCCTTATAGTTTCGTCATGTCCGTCCGTCTGTCTGTCCGTCCGGGCTCGTACTCCGCCGCTACTGCACCGATTGTCACGAAAATTGGTGGAGAGATAGATATTGAAGTTCCAAAAGTTGGTTTTTAAAAAACATATAAAATCCCATACAACGAAAAGTGAATTAAAAAAATTAAATTGGACTAACCCCAACGTGTGGGGTATCGTTGAAAAGGTCTTTTAAAATGCAACAAAAACTGCTTTGAAACTATGTAGATCAATCCCCCCAGTCTTGAGATAATCTAATACAAAGTTAAAATTTGAGGTGTCCCCCCACCGTAACTTTTGAAATATTACTAAAATAATTCTGAAAAAAATGTGGTATACGAGTATACCTCAAAGTATGTACTTTTAATTAAAACTATAGCGGTCCCGGTATCATAGATAGTTATTTTTTAATACGTCATAAATCGTAAACCGCAATTTACCTTTAGAACTTTAATATTATGTTACTTGCTGCTACGGAACCCTTCATGGGCGAGTCCGACTCGCACTTGGCCGCTTTTTTTCCGTGGTTAGGATTAACATTCATCGTTACCATAAAAATAAAAATGCATCAGATTTTTCTGTCCAGTCAATTAATTATAAAAATTAAAATATTTTAAATCCCAATTTTAAACCCCTTTCAGCCTTACCTACGCCGCCATTTCTTTTGCCCGGACCGTCTGACGTATTAAAAAATCTCACATGACACTTGATTTAGTGTTTTGTTTATTGCATAGATAAAGATTTTGTGTTGTGACGTCACGATCCTTATGACCCCTCCCACTCCTTGTCACACTTCATTGACTCCCTCTCCCCTGAAAGTGTGACGTCATATATGGATGGCCCATGACACAAGCTTGTCAAAACTTTTGTTTCTATTTAACTACCTACGTTAGTTAGCACCTACTTATGTTAATTCTATACCTATAATAACCTTAGACTTCATTATTTACGATTCTACGAGGAGAAAATAACTTCTGTTTTTCTTTGCCTCAGCAAAATTTAGACATGGTTATATCTCTCAGGTTATATCGAACGGTACGCATGAATGAATGTTACTTACAGTACCTATATCTACACACACGAAACCGCATGGTGTTACAATTACAATAAATTCGTGGCCACACAATTTTCACCTTTACACCATACGCCGAATGAACGCGTAAATCGAGCTTTCTATTCCCCGTAATATTTACCTTTCTCGCGCCAGCGTTTATCATTTCTACAAACATTAACCAACGCCACGAAAGTAGGCTACTCGCTATTGAAACAAAAGCTTTGCTGTACTACAAGCCGCTTCAGCACGCTCGAGCACAAAAGGTTCATTAGTATAATTCATTTTCCGATTTTCAATTTCCTTCATTCATAATTTACGCGTTGAATTCTTTTATTGACCGGCTCGGCTCGCAACTTGTATTTCGAATTCACCTCGCTTCATTCGGTCGCTGCGTCGTTCCGTTCTTTCGATTCGCTTCATTCGTTCACTAGTAACTAGTGGTCGGTGATAAGCGTGCCGCAGTGGACGCTTACGTGCCGGGTTAACGAAAATTCCCGCGTAAATAATCGCTCGAACGATAATTAAATTTGAAGTGATTAAAAAACGCTTTAGCGTAGTGTTTTTGTGAACAACTTAAGTGGATTTACGGTGTGTTTATTGTTATTTACGATCGTATCGTATGTGTGTGTGAAACGAGTTTTTTTTTACTGTGCGATAAAAAACTTGGATTTTTCTTATATCGGCATTGCTTGTGGTGAGTTGAACTAATCGATATTAATTTCTACCTCATGGTTATGCTATATTTGATTTAGTTTCTTATGTTGAGGGTAAGTACTAAGCCCTAACAAATTTTATTACTCGGTGGTTTCTTTGTGGGTATTTATTTAAGGCCGTACCTGAATTTTCCGGGGTCCAGTGGGCACCACTGGACCACTGGACCACTGGCCACTTTTGGCTAATGTGCGTAGTAAAGCTTAACGAATGAAAACGTTAAGCTTTACTACGCACATTTGCCAAAAGTGGCCGTTTTTCGCAAATGTGCGTCGTAAAGCTTAACGTTCTCACTTTAAACTGTAAACAGTAGTTCATAAAATACTTTGAAGGGTTATCTAGGACTTGATACTTGCAAAATTTTAAATGATGTCTCCGTTTTCTTTGAAATGATTTATTTTAAATGGGGAAAATTTAGGTACGGCCTTAATACCTTTGTAGGTCTATCACTTATTTTCGAGTTTATGTTTATTGGGTCAAATATTTGGCTGTTTTTCATAATTGGCCAGCCACCTACCATTCTTTTATGTGGCGGTGGCATGGCACGTGTACTACCTTACTTTTGTTTGTCACGCGACAAACACGGGAGGGACTGTACTGATAATAAATTAATGATAATATTGATTGAGGTAATCATTCCACCCTCACATATACCAGTTTCATTCCTTTTCTACGTTTATTACAAATTTTAACGCTGAGAGTACAGTTGCAAACAAAAGTTTTTGTGTCAATTACAAGTCTGCATTGAATGATTTCAATTTGAATGAAATAATTTTAGAATCAGAGCCTAAATTTTTTATCCCCAAAAGATTACTTTCATTTAAGTACTAGTACATGTGATAAAGTAAAATGAATTAATAAAAAATCTGTTTATCATAAATTTGCGATTTTTAATAGAACATAGATAGGTATTATCCATTATCAATCATGTTATCAAATAAGGTAGAATATTGGGAATCGCTGAGTGTAATTCTTCATTACTAACTGATAAAGATTACTGCAAACTAGCTTGTTTGTGTTTAAAGTGTTTAAACCGTTCAATATAGTGGTTTCTTACCCAGGTTACGTTTTAAAAGATTGCATGCTACTTATCTACGTCATTTAAATGCCGAATTCATTCACTTTGTCCAGATTATACAAACGATAAAAAAGTGGTAAAATATAAGAAAAACATAGGTAGGTAGGTATGTCACTAAAGAGCAAAAAGTATGGTCGTGCTTAGGCGTCGCTGGTTACAAAAAAAAAGGTGGAACAGGTAGGTTCCCAACCTAACCTTGAAATGTACTTATTTGCCGTGGTTTTGATTTTCATGTTCATCGCATCGACCCCAAACCATATAAAGAAATGAGAACGCGAATGTTATGGAAAGGTATTCCTGGCTGGTAGGTATGCCAGATACGTAGGTATTTTATTTCAGAGGGTGATATTCTATTTCTAAATAAACATTTATTTTTCAATTTAAATTACCTACTCTACCTACCAAATCTCTGTACCAAATAATGATCGCACTGTTCTAAATTAAATATTTTCATATTTTTTTAATTACTATTAGTTATTTTTTTTCTTATTGATTTATTAGCATGTCTCTCTTCAGGTAATATATCTGTGATAGTAATTTATTTATTTATTTATTTATTTTTAATTGAGCCAAAAGCTACAATAGGTAGACATTAAGTCTGCTAAAGCATTCTCTCCCTGTCAACCTTTAGGAGACGAGAAACAGATAGAATAGTTGGCGTCTAAAATAGATAGAAAAAATCCAGAAATAATAAGTACTTTTAAATGATCATACATAAATATCGTATAAAATAAATACTTTATTTATACATACAACATATTATACATATATATACATACATATATATACATACATATATACATTTGAAGATCAGAAAGAAACGATGAATGTAATGTGTCATTAGTACCTACTTGTTCATTAGTAAATAGATTTTGCATGCCACATTAGTACTAAGCAGTACTGCTATGATTTAATCTTTTCACGACCGTTGCTCAAAAATGACAATCTCGGCGCCATTCATATTATCGCTGTTATCTCTCATTGTGCGCCGGAAACCACGACTTTTAAAGTTTACGAGACTTGAAATTGGGCCCTGGGAGTATAATCCGAATAAGGTTTATAGAAAATTTTTGTATAATAACACAATATAATAATGGGACCGGACTAACATGTTTAAACTTGACATGGTTGAAAGGCTGATAAGCCTTTCATTTTATTAATTAATTTTCTAGTGATTCTATCAAAAATAGAATCAGGCGAATACTTTGATACTGATTGTGATTTTCAGTTTTCAATAATGCAAAACATTTTCAATTCAGTGTCAAAGTTCAAATGGATATAAATATTATATCATTTCGACCTACATACATAGGTCTTTAGTGTTCATAGCTCACTCTTAACATTTAGTCATGCATACCCACTTATCTAACAAGTAATCAAGGAAATGTAAACCTGACATAACTTTAAGAAACGATTGCACTATTTGCACTAGTAATTATTTTTATCACCTTATTACTAGTTATTGCTGACCCGGCGACCGGGCTTGTTCCTAGCCTATGGTTTTATCCTCCATACTAAAAACAGACAAAAATAATAATAACTATTGAGCATTATTTTTTTTAGTTTTCTCATTGTTTCTAACTCTTTTTTTAAGACAGTGGTAGGGTTACTCGCATAACTAGTGCCGGAGTCGTTTTAATCATCAGAAAAAGTATATAAAAAGTATAAACACGTGATGAAAAATAACATCTTTTTATGACGTTTATTTAATTTTAGTTGGGTTTTTTTGGCGTGTGTGTCTGTAATAAAGGGTACTTTATTGTACTTTTCCAAATTTGATTTTATAAATGAAATAGATTTCTTATTCAATAAATATCTGGATATGGTCAAAATTGAATACTTTGATTATCTAATCGTATTAAAAATATGAATTACATGAATGCCTCTAAAGGAGATAAATTAAAGCAAATGAGGAACAAGACCTGTTGACCCGACCTGAAAGTATAGGCAACGGGTGTCATGTCGATTGAGCCTCTTGTTTGTTACTGTGAAGCAATTTTTGAATGTTGTTTTAAGGCTTTCACAATACGCAATGTGTCTATCTGATGTGATTAATACTTGTTGGGAAATAAAACGGATTGTAATAAGTTTGTATACGTAATCCAAATCATGATTAACTACAAAACATACTCGTATGAGCTATTGAAAATATTATTGTTTATTGATAAAAAAAATTGACAATACATTAACTAGAAATTTTAGAAATAACTTCGTTTAAAGAACCTATTATAAACGTGCGCAATGTATAAGCATATAAACTCAATATACCCTGGTCGTAATTAATAAGATATGTAATTAATATATATAATTATAATTAACAAGTGTTTAACGACTAATACCACAAGTAATAAACTAATAAAGAATAAATGATGTAAATCTAGTAATTGATAACTTCTATAAAATAGGTAGTGCGCGTGTTTAATAATCATAATAGTAATATGTAGTGTTTATAGCATTAAATTCTAGGCCCAGAGCAGTTACTTTACAAAGTCGCATAGTTACGAGTATGTTATGTAGTAAACAGTTGTTGATGAAATGAAAATACTTTTGTACAATTCAAACTGTTTTATATGAATTATTTAATGATTATCAGTGTTGTATCAACTCTTTTTACTATTCTCAAATTAATTATCTCCTAATAATTTGCTCTGCTGTTATTTATTATCATCTACAGATGACAGCTCCTGTCATATTTTTTTATCCATAATCAAAAATTATATGTAATGTTTTAACTCAAACATTAGTTCTCGCTGAAACTAGCTGTTTAGTTAGACAGGCTAATCAGCCTATCTAACTAAACAGCGGTGTTGAACCTACTTAATTCTGTAGACCAGCATTCAGCAACCGGCAATCAAATTGTAGATTCCTCTTCAATTGCCACCCGTGTGAGTCGCACCGCGCACACGCTCTGTCGGAAACGTTTGCAATTGATACTCAACTGTTTCGCTTGGAACACGGTTAGGGTACAATCAAGAACAAAAATCTTAATCGGCAAATAAAATTGTACAGTTATTGGTCTGACAAACAGTCCTATGCGGTGTTTGGTTGTCTATTTGCGCTTTATGGTCATTTTACTGCTTTTCTTCTCACATTCGCACAATTATTCTCGGTTGACCAAAATGAAAGTTGAAAACGTCTCTCAAAGTACGCAGTTAGTCGTTTTACGCAATTTAACGATATAATGTGCTAACATAAAGATAAGACGCGTAGTAAAAAATATAAATTAGTTTATCAGATGTTTATCTCTACCATAATATATCTACCCTAGCTCCTAGTTTTACTGCAATATTATCATTGTTTACAAAATAAAAGCTTTAATAGAAAACTGAACTGAATCTGAATGTGCTTACTGTAAACTATGTAATTTATGTATATGTATAATTAACTCGTATGTATATGTACATAGTACATACATATACCTACGTGTTAAATGAAACCACCCCCATAGTCTTCAAAATGAAAACTGAATATACTATCCTTATAAAGCAAAAAAAAAATTGTGTAGGTAGTTACTTCGTATTTAACTGCTAAGGAATCAAGTGCCTACCTACCTATATCAAGAAATTAATAACCCTTTGTTACTCGGGATACTTAATTTAGTTATCTACTTAATACAAGAAAGAAAATAACACCTCAACTACATCACAGACACACCTACTTAATTGCACATCATTCGTTCAATATCTGCGAACATTTTTATTCGCGACTGTACATTTGACAGACAAACATTTGATCCAACATCAAATCGACGGCCGTTCGACCACAGGCAAACGGGACATTGGCACATGTTGGTTTCACGTGGAGGCCCGCTACATGATCCCACTCATTACCCCGTATTGAGTTACCGGGTACTAACAGAAAGATATTAATTACATACCTGTCGATATAGGGTGTGTCGAGCTGACGGAGGAAACTTGAGCAGTGCATAGCCGCTCATTTCTCGTGTACAGGTACAGTCACTTGTTTTTTTTCTCGTGTGCGAAATGAGTGACTGAGAGAGAAGGCCCAAGCTCTTTAGAAGTGATGACAAGCACAGAGGAGCTCGAGAAATCTTATTGTCACTTGTGGTCACCCATCCTTGTGCAGACTACGCCACCGAACTCCTCAAACTCGGCAACACATAATTATAGGCATAGATGTATGCCGTGGTGTTTAAATACTTAGGTACCTAATACCTATCGTTGTTTGCGTTGATGAAAGTAAAGTATACGATTTTTAGGATGTCAGTCAATTTCATGTGTTCTGAAGGGGTGGCTTCCTCATACACCGAATTCAGACCTGCGTTCCGAATTCCTACGATATAAGCTTGTCCTTTAAGGCCGTACCTGAATTTTCCGAGGTCCAGTGCTGCCCCCATTTAAAATAAATCATTTCAAAGAAAACGGAGACATCATTTTAAATGATGTCTCCGTTTTCTTTGAAATGATTTTTTTAAATGGGGGCACCACTGGACCCTGGAAAATTTAGGTACGGCCTTAAACATCTGCCCCAGAAAAAGGAATTTAATGATTTCAGGGTTAACTAACTTTGTGGGTTACCTTTAGAATCGTTACATCATCCCGAAGGTATATGCTGTAAGTATTTTTTTTATAATATATACAGGGTGACTTTTTATGATGTAACTGGCAAAATTTTTGGAGCAATAAATAAAAAGTCACCTGTATATACAGGGTCTAATAAAATATACTATTTTAAGCGTGGATTCAGTCCTTGATATATGAAATATGAAAAATAATCTTTGACTTTCCATACAAACTCGGATCAGCTGATCGGTCAATTTACTTAAACCTCCCTGTAAACAATTAATATTTAAATAACGAAAGTCAACAGAAACAAACAAATGACAAAAACAAACGTATATTTTTCTAAACAAAAAAATCTATAAAAAGCATCAAACATCTAGGTACTTATTTATTTCTCGCATTTCTTGAAACAAAATATCCTAATTGGTCATTAGACGCCAAGATGGAAGCTTTTCCGTAATCAAAGGCTTAGAAACACTCGCTTTATTAGTTAACTAGAAGTTGATTGAACTTCATTGACAATAAGCCTAACAAGACCGATGATTTTTTAGCTTATTTACTAATAATCTTACGCAGTACCCAGTCGCATTAAATGATTTTTAACAAAAAAAACAACTGACTCCATTTTTTTAAGAGTTTCTCTCATATCTCTAGTCGAATTGATAACCTTCTCCTTTTTAAAAATCTCTATTGCTTTTATTATAAGGTTATTCCGGTTTAACATATACCTACCTACTTATTGCGTTTTGGAATGAATTCACAGATTACAAGTAAAAAGGACGTTCCGAACGCTCGTCCGAAACGTCCTTTTTAAACTCGGTTCCAATCAGACCTAACTGCGATTACATCTTCCGATTTCATAGTTAGGATTCCTTCAAATTGGATACGAGTAATGTAATATCTGCTTAACGATCATGAATTTTTCGGGGTCCAGTGCTGCCCCCATTTGAAATAAATTATTTAAAAGAAAACTGAGATATCAATTAAAATTTGTTCTTGTAAGCCCTAGATAACCCTTCAAACTATTTTATGAACTACAGTTTATAGTTTAAAGTGAGAACGTGAGCTTTTCTTCACACATTTGCGAAAAACGGCCACTATCAATGATACTATATTTTATGATAAATCTTCTTCGTCTAAGCGCGTTCCCGGTTGCGTCCTCAGCTGTGCTGCTTCGGAGCCCGGGGTGCGCTTTCCCGCTTTTTCTTCTCCAAATATAACATGCATGTCAATGGTCACTATATTTTATAATAAATACATATACATATAGATAACCACCCAACCTTTATAATAAATGAGATATACGTTGAATCCTAAAGTGCGACAAATTATTTGTACCAAGTAAAGATTTTTTATTCCTTTATTTCTTTCTTATTTATTAGACCTGAGTTCCCTTAGTTCTACCTTCTTATCGAGTGTGTTATACTTATTTCTAAATACTGGTGTCAGATTTTTTGAGCTGCCTAAAGACATCTGACGTAACTCAACGCCTGTCATCTAAATCAAAATGACCGTACATGAGTAAAAATTCAGTAAAAGTCGCGGTTCGTGAGGATCGAACTCTTGCCTCACTGACGCAGAGCTAGTCTCAACCTCTTGACCACCACCTTCAAGTTCTCAGTTCCTTGCGAAACTATGACACAAAATCAACGTCAGCATGAATCAAACAACTTGACAGAAATATTGTGATTGTAGCAGCGATTTCATGGCACAATTCAACATCAAAGATATATAACAATGATCCTATTATATTCCGGTTACGCCAGAGGCAACAATTTCAGACATTGTCAAAAGTATTTCCTTTTATAGCGTATTAAACTCACAATGTAAGGAGCCTTAGCACAAAATACTGTATGCAACAGAAGTACCTAATTTATATTTACCGCTGCAGAATTCGTAAAAAAAAATGCAATCAACTCTTAAATCAGTCATATAGTCAGTAGGTAATCTACCAATTTGAGGTGAAGGGATAAGCAAATGGCCTGGAAGTGTGAAATAAATGTTTAACTCGTAAATATGGTGATATATCTATATCTATATATATATATATATATATATATATATATATATATATATATATATATATATAGTGGCCACGGCAAGTTTTAAAGCTGGACGGATCACCAATAATAGTTTCAACGGCATTTCATAAAATAATTTAAAAGGATATCGAGTGCATGACGAAGAGCAATATGGAAATTATCACCATATTTACGAGTTAACAATTTATTTCACACTTCAAGGCCATTTGCTTATCTCTTTACCTTAACGAGTGCAGACTGTAAATAAATAAATAAATAAAATAAATATAAATAGTTTATTTCAGATAACAAAGATTCATACTTGTGTTAGTTCTACTTTAACCTATGTTAGTAATACGAGTACATTTGTTATTAACGTTTAATTAATTCCTAACTTAGAATGGGTTTAAAATATCACAATACTTACAAAATAAGCCCACACTGTAGTTTTGCTAGCTTTATCAGGATGCTATTGGGGTTATCCAGCACTGTCTATTAGCGAAGTTGTTATTTTGCGAAGAATAGTTGCAAAGCCATCAATTTGGTACTCCGCAAATATCGCCGATGCGCTACAAAAACGTTGACAAATAATATCAGCGCTCCTCAAATAAGTAGCATAGTGTCGATTTTTTCCGAATACGATGGTTAGTTAGACTTAAAAGGGTAAAGAAAAACAAAGTGACTAATAAGTTTATAAGTGTATGAAATGGAGAAAGAGATGGCAAATCCCTCCATCTCTGCCAAAAAATAGTCGTTGTGTGCGTCACTTTCCACTCAATAAATAAATAAATAACAAATCACACTGATACTAACACAACGATACTATATTTTATAGTAAATACATGTATAGATAAACACCCAAGACCCAGGACAATTTGAAAAAGGCCATTTTCCAATTCACCCTGGCTGGGCAAACTTACCGATGACATTCAGTGACACCGACAAGAACTTAACTCTTGACAGACATAGGATGATATAAGTACGAGCATTACTCGTATATTTGTAAACATTGCAGGAAAAAGAAAGGTCACTTCTGTATCTTTTTAATGTGTGGCCGTGTCAAGTAACTGCGTAGGTACCTCGGTAGAAAGTATTGTGAGTTGACCCACTATTGGGAGTAGTACAAGTAGTACGTTATCGTAGGTGAGTGAGGTTTACACCAGCTGCAGCTGATGACTGGCCGAGTCCGGTCACATTTTATCGATGTAGTAGTAATCTTAATGTTATGAATATCACGTGCAATTCCACATTTTTATTACCGACGCAAAAAAGATGTCAGAATTATATATAATTTTAACAAGTGTAAGTTACTACCATGCTGGACTGGGAGAAAAGAAAAACGTGGAATGTACCAGTTGCTTCTCTTCCCGCGCAGATCGAGGGAATAGGCGATGACGCAAATCATGTTCATCATTATTTTGATTTCTTTTTTCACCTTCTCGCCCACCATCACGCTAAAAGTGGCCTTTGAGTCTTGCGGCCCTGCAGGGCCCATGAGCTCTGTCTGCTTAGAGCCTTCTTCTTCTTCTTTAACTTAAGAGCTTGCTGTTGTCGGTGGAGTTAAGTGGAGATGCCTCCATTCCTCTCTTCTCTTTTCCATCTTTTTAATGTCTTGGTAGGACCTTACTCCTTACCCTTCCTTAGAGCCGCAAGGCCTAAAATGCTCTGTCTCCATTAGGGATAAAGACGTGATAGTATGTATGTATTTATTTCTTTTTTCTTAATAAACCCAGTTATTTCAGATATTCTTCATTTACGTAAAGCATTCATTTTATGCCCATATTTCGCAACATCTCGTGGGATAAAGGTATTGTTATGATCTCATGCCGGTACATGTGACTGCTGAGTGCTACTCCACTTACCTAGTAATCATCCCATTATGCAGTTACTTACAAAGTATCATATTTACTTATTGTGAGTAAACTTAAGTTTTGCATGCAGTCGTCGTTGTGTGTTTAAGATAAGGTGCTAAGTTGTAAGTGCACCAACCAAGTGTGACTTTATATACAACGTGTTAATTAACAAACGCAAAACCTCTCAGATGGTTTCATGAGCTGAGGGCAGTACCTCAGCACATGAAACTGAACAAAAAAAATGGTTAATACAAACTGATCAGCTGATCGAGATCAATTTGTATGAAATCCGAATTTTATTTTTGGCATTTTGGAAATGTTGTAGAACAAAAGTTGCTTAGTTTTATGGACTGAGGAACCATCTGAGTGAGGATGCCATTTTGATTAGTTCAAGCATTTAAGCATCTAAATTATTACTGACTCTTATTATTTTTAAAGCCTTTTTAGTCAGTTCTAGCATCTAAATTTTTATTGACTCGTATTATTTTTAAAGCCTTTTTAGTTAGTTCAAGCATCTAAATTATTATTGACTCTTATTATTTTTAAAGCCTTTTTAGTTAGTTCAAGCATCTAAATTATTACCATTCGACAATAAATTAGTACCATCTGAGACATTTTGCGTTAGTTCATTAACGCGTTGTATAAGTGAGGAAAAAAATGTGAGTAAAGATTGACTTCTGTGCATTGCTAAATTAAGTAATTTTAGTTCTGTTTGTAGGCTTTTTTATCAATTTGTTACAAATATGACATCATCATTCATCATAAATTGAACATTATTACTTTAGTTTTTTTTTTTTGGAAATTTTTTATTAAATGTATTTATAATTAGACAAAAAATTACAATAATTCATAAATAAATTAAACTAAAATCTAAAAGTTCAATAAATAGATAATTATATACTATAATTATATACTAAAATTAGAACGAAATAAAAGTAAAACTTTATAATTATCATCTTCCTCGCTTGTCCCTATTTGGGGTCGGCCCTGTATGTCAACTCCCTCTATTATATAATATATATATAAAAAATATATAATAAATTATTTTAGCATTAAATTATAATTCAAAGTACAATTAAGTTATTTATATTGATAAATTCGTAAGGAGGGAAGATCAAACGTTTTAAATGTTAGGATTAGGTTACAAGTTAGGATTCCGTCTTCAGTTGATAAATCTAAGTTTTGTTTTAAGTTTAAATATGCTCACTAACTCATATATCAATTAATCACTCTCAGATGCACCCACCTCATCATCAGAGCAGTATTCTTTAAACCATAACTTATATCAATCATACCAATAATCTACAACCCGTATTCCAAATCAAAGCAAACATATTTTTTGCCCACTTTTTTCTAACGCCGACAAACGTGTCCGATCAACCTTGTGAAAACCGGTATACATCTGAAGAATAGGTGAGCAAGAAAAAACCTATTAAGATATCGAAGGGCATTCTAGAATAGGGCCATTGTCCGCTATACCAAACCACAAACTTATATCTAGTAAAATAATTAAATAAAGACGCCATAGTCGCGAGAAATAAAACGCTACCATTACATGTCTAAGTGGTAGTTACGATAACTGAACCCTAACTCTAAAACCGGACAGTCGTCGTATGTAGCTACATATTATCTGAGTTGCTGTGTCAACATTTGTTTTGCAATAATAGAAGTTTTAGGATATTAACATTATCAGATCGATACCTAAACCACAATTATAATTTTTATTTAGAAAAAAATTCAAAATAAATTAAATGAGAAGGTTTATGTAACAAGGAACGGGCAGCAGCGTTCATTGTCCTTCTGTCTGTACGTCTACAGGTCGCATTTATCGAAAATGGGTACACAAGGAGAAAGAGGATGGGAACTTTGCTGTAGCGTTATTAATTGACGAATTTCAATCGAATTTGAGAAGCACACTAAGGACTAATTCTATACAAGATGTTGAAAAAAAAATCCAAAAGGGGAGTGGAGGGGAAGAAAGAGGAGAAGTTGGAGAAGTGGGAGAAGAAGGGCTAGGGAAAGTGTCGGTTATTGCATGGTTATAAGAGCTTGCGAGGTCTACTGTTCTCACAGAACCAATAGTACTAACACAGAATAAATACCAGTATTTACGCAGTTTTATCTAGTTACTGCGATCACTAACCTGTGCCCAGCGTGGTCATATGGGCAAATACTGCATGTATGGAAAGACTAGAGGTCTTTCCATAATGCAGAATTTGCCCGCTGTAAAGAATAAAAGATGGATAAAAACTTAGTTTAGACCTCGTTAGTTAATTCAATGTATTACTGTAAATGGGGCTACGTTTATTTTAACGTAGCATTAACAGCGCTCAGTCTTAGATTTTTGTCTTTTCTGGGCCTCATGATGTGAAAATAATTAAAAGATTTTATCTTCTGTAGATTTTGAGAACTGGAACCAACATAGAACAAATTGGCGGTTGGCAGTTTATTTGTACGTTCCGGGTTCGATGGCAATGCTTTTGATATTGTATGATCATGGCTATAGATCAACAAAACAAACACTTGTTGTGTTCAACAACATAATATATTTACGGAAGCAAAACTTTATTTCTTTTACAACTAGCTGATCATTAAAATAAATAAATAAAAAAAATTTGATAATGATAAATAGATACTTTGATTTTTGACGTTTTGAAAAGAAAACGCTGGATGCAGGCCGCTTCCGATAGGTCGTTTTGGAAATCCTTGGGGGAGGCCTATGTCCAGCAGTGGACTTCCTGTGGCTGATATGATGATGATGATGAGATACTTTGATATCCTTTGTCCCATCTTTTATTAAATAAAATATAAAAAAGATGATGATATGGATGATATCACAACTATCTGAAAAAAATCTCGAATGTCATTATTTACTTTAAGGAGTATTGTAAGTTTTCATCAAGTGACGATATTATTAGTAAAAAGTTAGAGGGAACAAGTTTTGTGTGATTGGCTGATTAGTAACAAAACTAAAGTGGTTTAATGTTAGTGTGAAGTGGTCTTAAGTGACAAACTTTAGTAAAATTCCACACTCCAGGAAAAAAAACAAGAGTTAATTACCTACTCAAAGTCAAAGACAAACACTTTCCGCTAATCCCCTAATCCGCGGTCGCCGCTAATGTAGCGGATGACATTGAGACGGATAAGGTCAGTTTACTTTGCTGGACAACACACCTACCTACATTTTTTTTGACGCTCTTTACTTGCTAATACGATCTCACCAAAAAAAAACTTTTTAGTATCTGATTTGAATTTCATCATCGTCAATTTGTCAAAGCAAAAGATTACCAAAAACCGAGTTCTAGAAAAAATATGGGCCTAATTGGATGAGATCTTTAAAATGTTTTCTGTTGAATTCTTAACTTTTGAATGTCCTATATATTCTTTGGATTCTGTATCGTAATGGCATCTTTATAGACTGTATATATAAATTGTTAACATTATAGTTCATTTTAGTGTGTATTTTGTTGGAAATTTCTAAGAATTACGAATTAAATCGTAATCATCCCGAGAATTATACTCTCAAATAAAATGGGACAGTTAACTATTGTTTTAGAAGTAAGAAATAGCTTTTGTTTGTCTGTAGACGGGTCCATTTCGTTTTATTATCTGTTTAGCCATCAGTCTTAGATACGAATCGGCTAAATCGTTAGTTTAATCGACTTTTTGTGTTAACTATTGTTGAAGAGTTATATTTAAATGATAGGATCTAAAGTAATGAATTCGTATTTCGTTTGAAATTGGTTATAGGTACAATATCTTGTCTTCATTCCATCTTCTTTCACTTTGAAATCCTTGTATCAATTTTTATGTTCCATTGAATAAAATGAAACAACCATTATTAGAAAAAAAGTCACAGCTAAAGCAATAATGTTTCTTTTGAAGTACGTACGAGTAAAATAAGAATAAAATCTATAGCGTCATTTTTATTTATAACTGTGTACAATCTGTCGTAACCTGTTTCATTACCTCGCATATAAAATTCTCATCAGACCCGACCTTCAATTACTCCTTATTCGGATCAGCATCTCCATCAATCGTCAAAGATCGATTGATAGCTTTTGACTAATAACGTCTCATAAATCTGTAACATTTGCAATTATTCCAATTTTAAAACTACTTCCCTCATTAAGTTTGTAGCAAGCAAAATGCCGCCTTTTTTTAAAATTCAATCCATCTTTTGCTTTAATGACTTCTAATAGAGACTAGTTTGGTGTTATCGATATTGTTGGCTGTACTTTGGTGGTCTACCGTATTTGTCCGCTAATTAAGTCGGTGTAAGTCCGCTTCCTATTTAACGTGCAATGGCACCGGTTCACCCACGCCGGGATATTAGGCGCGAGTGGGAACTGTTGGTCGGTTACATTAGCTGTTCAATATCTCATTTCCATGTTTACACAATTGCACCCTGAGAAGCGAAACTGTTTTGAGGTATTTCTTTTTTAAGGTTTTTAAAACACACATGTGTCACAGTCTATTTTGTCGTATATCGTATAGATTTATGTTATGTTATGAAGCTTAATAGATGGAGGCTTAAAGTTTTCACGATATTTTTTTACAATTTGGTAACTTTATTTGACCTCATAAAACAGACATTTTGCCAACAAACTGTCTTTCAGCGACTCGAAAACGAACCCCGAAGTATATTGAAGGCATATTTTTATGGTTTATTTATAATTACTTTTAACTACTTTTTTATAGATATGATAAAAACAATTTGTCTTTCGTTTCCTATGACATTTGCCTTGTTTGTAATTAAATCATATTACAATGTGACGCCCTCGACTCATTGTGTTTTATTACGTGATGTGCCAGAAGGTCAGTGTTCAGAGAAACCATAATCAGGTACATACTATTAGTCTTTTTATTGTCTGCTATCAGTTAATGAAGCAAAAAGCCTTTATTTAACTCACTTTAATTTATTCAATCAATTTTATTCGCATATTATTTTTGCATAATAATAACTAAATGAACTTGATTTTAAAAGCGAATGGAAGGAGATAACGCAAGACCGGACTGAATGGAAAAAGTGGAGGGAGGCCTTTGCCCAGCAGTGGGACACACAATGGCTCGTATTATACAATGTTTTTTTAATGACTTCTCTAGCTGTTTAAAAAAATTAATTGTACAAAATCGAGCATAGATGAAAAATAAATTTGTGTACCTATATATGTGTATACATACATATACTGGTTACTTTAAATAAATGAAAAGAATGCTATTCGCCCCATATGCCATTTCTTTTGCGATTGGGACCATCAGGCGATAGACTAAATACATCATTAGAAGTTTTTAAAACCTACTTCGGGGTAGTAATCTATTGCACGAGTATTTCTCCTTATTTAAAAAATTAGATACCTAATTCTGTTTTAAATAAACGAATATATTTGAGAAAAGAACTTTTATCTTCACAACTCCGCCAATAATTTCAGTATGATGATCGAGCAAAACGAAATCCGTTCCGAAGAATCTTTATTTGTAGATATCAAATGGAACTTTAGATTGAAAAGCGTTCGTTCTATCTGCAAAGACGGATTCCTTTTCGACGACCCGCGATAACATAGGGCTGACAATTGCCACGCCAGAGTTGCCAGGGCGTGCATGTCGAAAAAAACATTTAAGAGTCTTACCCTAGACAGAATTAGACTTTTCCATACAAAACGTAGTCTAGCTTTTATTATTAAACGACATGCCAGATATCGGCAAAATTATGTAATTTCAAAGAAATTGCTTATGTCTGGATTTCACAGTTAAAATATGAACTTGAAAGAGAATATAGTGTATCATATCATATTTGACCATTAGAATGGAAAACTTCTACACCCGTATTTTCTTACAAGTTTATATTTTGACTGTAGAAAACTAGTTTTATGCATATACCTATAATATGCAATTTCTTTGAAATTAGGGGAAATAATAAAAGTACCCTTACTACTTTTTGTTTAATTGTCGTTTTTTTATTATTATTATTTTATTAAAATTACTTGTTGAAAACAAGGGTAAATACTTTGTATAATAGTCAGAAGTTTTTGCACAACAAATCAACAACGAAGGAAACATTGTGTCTTGTGGCAACCCTACACCGACCTAATGCATATTGGAGGTGTCTCAGACAATGGAATTGCTTTAAAGTTGATCTGATCCAGACTTTAGTTCGAGCTTTGGAATACTTTGAATATTGATCGGATCTAAACGGGTTAGAGGATTTTTGATTTTTGTGTGCAGTTTTGGACACCTTAATTGTATAACATTGTTTGTTATATTATAACGTACGTACTCGTATAAAGTGCAGTTTTGCCGTTTTTGGAAATTGAGACTTTTTGTCTACATACCTAAGCACATAAATACGTAATTATTTCGTTATTGAATTTGAGTACTTTAGTACTGCATCTTGAATGCCTAAAAAACCCTATAAAAATATAAACACGTAAGCTGTAAATAGTCCTATTTTTCTTATTTTTAACCGACTTCAAAAAAGGAGGAGGTTATCAATTCGACTGTTTTTTTTTTTTTTTTTTTATGTATGTTTGTTACGCGATATCTTGGCCAATTGTCAACCGATTTTGATGATTCTTTTTTTATTTGAAAGCCTTTACTACCAAGTTGGTCCCATTTTAATTTGGTGAAGATATGATCAAGAACTTTGGAGATATGGAAGAAACTCCTTAAAAAAAAATTGAAGTCGGTTGTTTTTTTTGCTAAAAATTTAATTATTAAGAGGGCGCCTGATGTCAATAATCTCAATTTTGCTCCCGCTTCTACGCACACAAATGTACTCTAGCCGAAACGAGACAGCGAGCCATGCGGGGCGTCGGGAATCGCGGTGGGTCAATGAGGCTGGTTCTGGTTTTGAGGTTTTTTTCATTTTACAAAGAATATTTAAGAGTTATTTAAAAAGTAAGACATATGATGAGTGCCTTATGTTTAATACAATTATAATCCAAAGTTACAAGAGCTAATTTATTGTATTTCTTAAATACTTTCTGTTTTGGTATAATTCTGAGGTGATTTGGAGGCAACTTCGCAATGTTTTTCTATCCAGAAAATTTTAAGCAATCGTGTTTCGAAACTTATTATGTTTAGAGTTAGTCTTAGTAGAGTAGTCTTGCATGTCCCAGTAAGCCGTGAGGCATGAAAATATTAATTTATATAAATTTTAAAATATACGTTTTACTAACATTTAGTTTTTAAGAATTAATATTGTTACTAACATATGATGGACCATAATTGTCTGAATATTAATAATAGAATTGAACTGAATTAGTCCTGAACTTTGCTGTGTTTTTATTTCAAAGTGAGTATTTCGTTAATATTGATAATATTTAAGATCGCTCTAAGAACTTTAGGGTAGTACGGGCTCTTAAAAGACCAGATTTTCGGGTTGGATTCTCACAATTCAAGTCCGGTTTGACGGAGATGTAAGGAAAATAAAATCGAAATCGCCGTGATACCACCGTTTCCGGCTCGGAAGATATACCAGGAAGAGGCAGTTGTATTTTTAAATTTTTAAATAAAATGACTGTAGTACCTAACTAACATACAAGAAAATATCCGTTACGCTTTTACGGATTACTCATCAAGAAGGCTTAGAATTTACAAATTCCGTGGTGTTGCAAATTGACCAACGCCCCTCAGATGAATAAAAAATACCTACAATGAATTTCCGTAATCCATTGAGATGGAGCGAAAATAAAATTATCTAAAATTTTAAAAAAAACAAGAATTTAATTTTCCACAGATTATGATAATGCAAATAAAATCACTTAGTTGACTTATTTCACACTAAAACTAATTTATTGCCTTGACAAATGACTGGGCCGAATCAGTCCATTGAACCCATCGACTCGTCACGATCTATGTACGAAATTCTTCGGACAGCGGACGCAGACTTTTTGTCTAACTGTACAAATCTTTGGTACAGTCGGCCACATATCGAGCTCACGACTCTAATTACATTAAAATAGGGTTCGTTTTATAATAGAAGCACAGTGCACGTGTGGCCCACTGTCAACGAATCTTGAGATAAGTGCTAAGTTTTTTTGTGCACTTTGTTCGTAATTAAACACCTTTTTGTTTAAGGCCGTACCTGAATTTTCCGGGGTCCAGTGCTGCCCCCATTTGCCAAAATTAACCGTTTTTCGCAAATGTTCGTAGTAAAATTTAACGTTTTCACTTTAAACTGTAAACAGTAGTTCATATAATAGTTTGAAGGGTTATTTATTGAGGGCTTGGTAGAAACAAAATTTTAAATAATGTCTCCGTTTCCTTTGAAATGATTTATTTAAAATGGGGGCAGCACTGGACCCCGGCAAATTCAGTTACGGCCTTAATTATCGTCAAGACCATAATATATAACCGCGTGCCGCTTTGGTCCAAAACTCGCAGCTTTAATCGACTGGTTCCAAGTTCTGAATCCTATTCCGACCTCTCAGATTGTTTCAATCTGACTCATCTAGGTATTTTTAACTAACCTGTTTTATCCGTATTGTATACTAAGTTATACTTAATTAAGACCAAGTTGTTTACTAGTATCTAATAAATACATAATAGGTGAATCAGAATCCTCTGACTGCTCTGGCTAATATATGGCTCTGGTAGTACAGAGAGGGTCGTGCTCCTGCAGTGGAGACTAGAAAAGACCTGGATGATGAGGTGAACATTGATTTAAATACATTATCACGTCTTTATTCCTGAAGGGATAGACAAAACCTAAAGCTGTAAGACCTAAAGGTCGTGTTTTGCGTGATGGTGTGCAAAGGAACATTGCCTATTAACAATATTCAGATTTTCGCCCATTATTTCGATCGGCTTTTACGATGTGCGGAAGAAGAAGCAAAACCAACATGGAAAAAATATTGGGGTAAATTAAAGTAAATAGCTGGAAATAAAAAGATTTGTGTCTTTATGATGACAACTCGTGTAATAACAACTAAGTCGTAGATAGTTGATACAATTTATTCCACACGTGCCTAAATCATAGAAACACTTCTACTATCCAAGGCACCGGCGCGGCAGTTGTCGGTATTCACTTTCCTTAACAGGTGGCAGCCCTAGGTACTCATGCTCCAAGTCCGTATATTTTGCAAACCTTCAAACAAATAACATATTTTTAGGTAACATTTGAGTAAGACCACATAGCTTAGATTGATCCGTGTAAATCTTACAAGTTAAATTTGAGCCAGATGACAGTACAATATTAACAAAAAGCTGATCTGATGTTGGACCCGTAAGGTGGCTGTAGAAACCCTGTAATAAAACGACGAAACCCCATCAAGTTAGGGTTTATTACATTTGTCTTGGGCCTCACAATAAAAGATTGTACGATTTTTTTTTAAACTTATATAATAAAAAAGACGAATAGTTTCTTTATGGATATTATAATACGAGCCATAATACAAAGAACCTACTGTGGTTACCAAAGCTATCTGGTGCCATAATACAAAGAACCTACTGTGGTTACCAAAGCTATCTCGTGCCAAAATACGAAGAACCTAATGTGGTTACCAAGGCTATCTCGTGCCCCAATAATTATATTTTCATATGTCCGACATTCTACTTATTCTAGAGCTATTGTGGACGTGAGAACTATCAGGCCTTGTCTGTTTGTATTACTGAATAGATGTTTGGATGTAAAATGATGAGATGCCTTGACTTGACAGTAGCTTAAAATTAAGGCCGCCTCATGTTGTACCTTCTTTGATGTTATAAATCTCTGAATATTATTTTTTTAATGTCTATGTCAGTGAGGTTAAATTAATTTGAGGTTGTCTTGGCTGCGTTATATGGTTATGTTTAGATCTTTTAAGAAATATTACTGTGAAAGGATTACAATTAATTTATTTAAACTAATCTTAAGGATTTAAGGAATATTAAAATGGAATAAATATTGCTTTGACTTTTAGTTAAGTACTCTAAAGAACACATACTTAGATACATAAGTATAATCATTACTTTTAATATAAAATAAATGAGTAATATCCACTTTCGCAGCCGAAGTAGCCGCGAGCCCGGGCAATTTTTATGTAATTTTTTTTTAGTTTCTTGACTGTCACTTTAATATTATTATACTATAGTGATCTAGTATAGCCCGTGGTTAGATTTATTACGCATAATTATGTCATTTACACGTTGTATAGCAACGCTTTATGAATGTTGTTCCGTGATGCACGTGGGACACGGTATCACGTCGAGGTTTAGAGTTGGCGAGTTCTTGGGCGAGTCGAGAAGTTTTAGTTTTCTTCCAGTCACAAAATAGATGACTGTAAATAGAGCGCTCTGTCGTAAAAATCCACTTAGAAAATAGAAAATACTGGAACACAGGTTTTTGTTGATATCATAATTTATCCCTTCACCCGTCAACGGATACAACATGCGCATGCACGGTCAATCGTTTAACTACCTATTGTTTTATATTTATCGAATGGTGAAGGGTTATATCTACAAGTTACCCTGCCTTGAAGAAAGAGAGTTTGAGGCTCACTATGTTTCATTATAAAATGTGCGATAAAGGATGTTTTTTTTATTCCGAACCATCTTCATTTTAGTTCTCGCGACTCGCCAAACAACTAAAACAATCTAAACGGCATCATGTCGTTTTACCATCGCAATCTAGGGTGAAAATGAAAAACGTGAAATTCCATTCATCGCCCACTAGCAAGTGCCTTTGTCGTGTTATAAAACAGTTTTATAATGGTTTTGTACACAGCGGAGGTTTACCGCAGCCTGATGCAAACATTTGGTGTTAATTGGTTAAACAACCGGTGACGTGGGTGTGGTACTAACATTTATATTGTACTTAATATATGAAATAAGGAATGTGCTGAGTAGTTTTGTCAATAAGACATTTATAAACCATGATCTGTTTGCTTTTCGAATGAAAAAAAAAACGACACGAAATATCGATTATTATTTTATTATTACATCGATGGACGCATGTTTTCAAATCAAAGTAAATAAATAATATAATATGTACAAACTAAGTTACCTAATATATGTATAATTAAATATAAACTTAATCCATGAAGAGCACCCGTTATTTTAAAAATAAAGATTTAAATAATTGTAGCATTATTTATTTAGAATTCTATTATTAAAATAACGGGTGCTCTTTATGGATTACGCCTATATTTAATTATACATATATTAGGTAACTTAATTTGTACATATTATAATATTTAGATACAATAAAGGTGACTAACACCGATTTAAACTAACCTAGAGCAAGCATTAAGGTAACAAGACCCATATTTTTTATACAAGTGAATCAATGAATATAAAACTGAAAATCTTTCCCACGAACATTGTAAAAAGAATTATGACAATCTCATTAAATGCAAGCTAAGATTTAAAAATGTCGTACTCAGGTCGAATACAACCGTATCGGAGTGCCGCTTGAGCTGCTTCACAGTCATTGGATTTAAGATTATTTTCTTATTATATTTAATGATATTTTTATCTTAGAAATTGTAAAATTGAAGTTACACCGCTTTTCTTTTAAAGGCATAAAAAGTGGTTAAAAACTTAACATTATGTAAAAGAATACGTTATGTACTTGTGTTGTGTATTTTTGAAAATGGCAGAGGACCCATGGTGTTTAGAAACTTAAAAAATCATATTTCAGCCAAGTTGAAAATGTTCAAAAATGCCATGGTTAAGACTATTTAGTTACTCTTATTAATACACAACTATTTTGTCCGAACAACTTTTATCCGATAAACTTCAAGGGGTCAAGGGTGTGAGCAAAGACAGAGCATATACAGACTTGCGAAGTCTACCTCACAAAGCCACTAGTTCATATCTATCCAAATTTAATTATACTGATTTGCGGGTGACACTCAAAAACGACATCTCATGGAAGTACTCGTAATGCTTCCAAGTTAAGGCCGTACCTGAATTTTTCGGGGTCCAGTGCTGCTCCCATTTAAAATAAATCATTTTAAAGAAAATGGAGACATCATTTAAAATTTTGCTACTACCAAGTCCTAGATAATCCTTCAAAGTATTTTATGAACTACTGTTTACAGTTTAAAGTGAGAACGTAAGCTTTACTACGCACATTTGCGAAAAACGGCCACTTTTGGCGAATGTGCGTAGTAAAGCTTAACGTTCTCATTATAAACTGTAAACAGTAGTTTAAAAAATACTTTGAAGGGTTATCTGGGACTTGGTAGTAGCAAAATTTTAAATGATGTCTCCGTTTTCTTTGAAATAATTTATTTTAAATAGGGGCAGCACTGGACCCCGGAAAATTCAGGTACGGCCTTCTAAGATTACGTTTTGAGGATGCCATTTTGATTAATTAGTTCAAAAATCTAAATTATTTCGGACTCTTATTATTTTTAAAGCCTTTTTAGTTAAAGCATTTAAATTATTATTGACTCTTGTTTTTAAAGCCTTTTTAGTTAGTTTAAGCATCAAAATTATTATTGACTCTTATTTTCAAAGCCTTTTTAGTTAGTTCAAGCATCTAAATTATTATTGACTCTTTTAAAGCCTTTTTAGTTAGTTCAAGCATCTTAATTATTATTACTTCTTATCATTTTTAAAGCCTTTTTAGTTAGTTAAAGCATCAAAATTATTATTGACTCTTTTAAAGCCTTTTTAGTTAGTTCAAGCATCTTAATTATTATTAACTCTTATCATTTTTAAAGCCTTTTTAGTTAGTTCAAACATCTAAATTATAATTGACTCTTATACATTGTTTCGTGATGAAAAGTTGTCCGTACTAAAGTAATTACTCATACATTTGTATTACAAAGTGGTTCCCGCGTCAATGACCGTTGTATTGTAGATGTCAAGTGTGTGATTCTCGCAATACATTTTCTTTATGACCATCGTACAACACACTTTACTTACATTGTGTTAGCGAAAATTATTTAGGTTTGGAAGTAGATTATGCATTTATGCTTTGCAAACCTTTTAGGGTTCCGTATCCAAAGGGTGCAAACGGGACCCTATTACTGAGACTCCGCTGTCTGTCCGTCTGTCACAGGGCTCTATCTTTTGAACCGTAATAGCTAGACACTTGAAATTTTCATCAATTATGTACTACTGTGGACGCTATAACAACAAATACTAAAAATAAGGAAAAAAATTAAAAATTAATAAGGGTCGACATAAAAAAACGTGTTTTTTCAGTGTTTTTAACTCGATTTTTATAATGGCATTAACTAGATGCTTAAAATGTTCAACGATTTTGTATTACTTGGGTGAATAGAAAAAACGTAGACTGTAACAGCTGCTCTTTGTCCCGCGCAGATTGTAAATTCCGATCGAGGGACTGGGCGATAATCTGAATCATGTTAACGGGCGATGCGGCTAGCAACCCATCACTATTTGAATTTTCTTTTTTCATCTTATTGCCTACCATCACGCTTAAGACGATACACGGAGTCCAATGCTACCCCCATTTGAAATAAATTATTTGTAAGGAAACGGAGATATCATTTAAAATTTTGAGCTAGTTAAACCTAGATAACCCTTCAAACTATTTTATGAACCACTGTTTACAGTTTAAAATGAGAACGTTAAGCTTTAGTTTGCATTTTTGCGAAAAACGGCCACTTTTGTCCAATTTATTTATTTCAAATGGGGGCAGCACTGAACTCCGTGTATCATCTTAAAGTGTGATCATCACCTTTGGGTCTTGCTTGCAGCCCTGGGCTCTGCCTACACCGTTAGGGATAAACACGTGATAATGTATCTGTAAAAAACAAACATTTAAAAAAGAATCGTCAAAATCGGAGCTGTTTCTGAGTACTTCCTAGGAAAAGCCTTTATTGACGCGCCTATACAGTCGCTTTCATAATTCAATGAACTTTTAATCTTTATGGCGTACAAAATGTTTACTTACCCTTATCTGCCTTTGCTCCAGAAAAGCTCATTGTGCTCGCGCCTGTACTTACTCTCTGTCGAAAGAGAGCTTGCTTAACATTAATAATGCCAAAAACAGGGTCTAACAGGCTGAACTTAGTCCTTTATGATACCAAACAACTTTCCACAAGGAACATAATCAAATAATATGAAAAATATTTTTTGCCTCCCATACAAGTTGACCGATCAGCTGATGGGAGTTTCTATGAAAAGCTAAAAATGTTTTTCATATTGTGACATAATGTACCTTGGGGAAAGTTGTTCAGTAACTTGGACTGAATTTAAAATTGTTTCAATATATTTTGTTAAATTATTAGACGTTATAACAAAGATGTACAGTTATCATGAACCTCATATATACCTATGTATACGCGAAATTTAAAATAATTTGTACATACGAGTATCATCATCATCAACAGGTCTTTTGTAGTCTCCACTGCAGGAGCACGACCCTCTCTGTACTGCCAGAGCCATATATTAGCCAGAGCAGTCAGAGGATTTGGTTTACACCCTCCACGCTGGCCAGATGGATTGGAGAGGTCTCATTGATGTTTATAAACTTTGTTTAGCTTGTGTTTCCTAATTCGCCTTCTACGACATCCACGGGAAGACTTGGAACTTGAACATACGAGTATAAGCTGATACTATTACCGTGTCTCGAACTAGATTTAAAGGTAACTGAGGGCAAATAAATTATTTATTTCAAATAAAACAACTGAAATAACTATTCTGTTGTTTATTTATGTAGGTATAGCTGCATATATTCAATAGCAGTTACTTTTTTAATTTCATGGCAATGATAGTCCGTTTCCGGAGCTATTATTTTCAGTGTTCAATCAAATAAAAAATTTCTGCTGGTTGATTACATGTTTGATAAAACACACCTAACATAAGAAAAGATTATGATTCATTTTCTTATGAAATGTCTAAAAATAAAATAAATTCTTACTGAAGTAAGTAGGTAGTGATTTCTTTCTCTTTGTGATTTTAGTCATACTTTACTTTACTACTAAATAAAAAATTTTGATGTCTATAAAACGACTCTTTCAATAAATTACTTATTTTTTAGAAAGACACACGAACAAAGTGCCTTCCCCTTAATAGAGACAGTAAGAAAAGTGCCGATGGACATATTCTTATGCTATAACTTATAAAACTAGGTCAATGTTAAATTACTAATTAGTCTAAGTTTAGGCTAGATTGTAATAATATTAGCGTACTTATTCAATCGAATGATTTTTAGTATGTACGTTATGAAAAGGGGAAAAAAACTAACTCATTTTTTGGTTCCGTACACAAAGGGTGCCAACGGGACCCTATTACTGTGACTCCGCTGTCTGTCCTTCCGTCTGTCACAGAGCTCTATCTTTTGAACCGTAATAGCTGGTAACTTAAAATGTTCACTGATTTTATGTATTATTGTGGCTGCGATAACAAAAAGCACTAAAAATATGATAAAATTATAAAGGTCGTCATACGTGGGGCGCACTATAAGTTTCCGGAATGAATATGAAAAAATACTATTAAAGGTACAAAATTAATTTATTGTTTTTCAAAATAATCTCCCTTGGCGTCTATGCACTTTTTCATTCGATGAAACCAGTTTTGAAAACTTTTGTGCCACTCCTCTGTGGTGACCTCTGAAACGTGTTTTTCATACTCCTCGACAGCCTCTTCTGGTGATCAAAATCGTTGACCGCGTAATTGGTTCTTAATTTTTGGGAACAGAAAAAAGTCACAAGGTGCCAGGTCGGGACTGTATGCAGGATGACTCATGAGTTCTACATTTTTCGCCTTCAAAAAGTCGTTTGTCTGTCTGGCCGTGTGAGAACTAGCATTGTCGTGGTGCAGGATGATACAGCGTTTACGGTTATTTTTACGGAGTTCGTTAATATCTTCCGGCAAACAAATGGTCGTGTACCAGTCACTATTCACTGTACGACGATTCTCTAAAGCAACAGTAGCCACGTGTCCAGTTTTATTAAAAAAAGAAGCAATCATCCGCTTAGATGCACTTTTCACGCGCGCTATTTTGGTTGGTTTCGGCTCATCTTGAAAGACCCATACGCTCGATTGCTGCTTTGTTTTGGGATCGTAGCAATAAATCCATGTTTCATCACCTGTTACTATGTCCCACACCAAATTTGACGCACCTTCGTTGAATCTGGTAAGCATGGCACTGCACCAAGTGACGCGGTCCGTTTTTTGAGCCTCGGTCAAGTTTGTGGGATCCACCGCGAGCACAGCTTTCTCACACCCAAATGTTTGTGTAGGATTAATTGTATTTGACTCATGCCTATTTCTAAGGATGCGCGAATTTTATGGTAGGTCACATGCCTGTCTGTTTCAATCATACGGTGCACAGCATTGATGTTTTTGTTGGTCACAGCGGTGGACGGCCGACCATCGCGAGATTCGTCACTAAGATTGATACGACCACGCTTGAATTCTGCAAACCAGCTATAAACAGTTGTCTTGCATGGTGCTTCATTGCCAAAAGCTGTTTTAAGCCGAGCGATGCTCTGTTGAGCTGTCAAATTACACTTAAAATCGTAGAAAATCATACTACGAAAATTTTCCCGAGTTAAATCCATGTTGATGCAGACACACAATTTTTTAAATGGCGCCACAAGGTAAAAACAAAAGACAGTCAGATGAAACAAACTGCATTCTACAGCCAAAGAGTTCTATTTTCAAATGTTGCAATAAATTTTTAAATATTGTTTATGTAAGTGGCCAGTTCCGGAAACTTACAGTGCGCCCTATGTACAAGAAACGTGTTTTTCAGCTTTTTCACATTTGTACGGAGATACGGAACCCTAAAACAAATAAACCGGTTAAGTTCGAGTCGGACTCGTACATGTATGTAAGAGTCCGACTCGAACTTAACCGGTTTATTTGTTTTATGATTTTTTTGATGTAAGTACTTATGTACCTACAACATATAGTAACACGAGTTACTGTTAGATGTTTTTCGATCGTATGTATGTATGTATATGTTTGTATCTAAATTTCTTTAGCACGCCGCGTAAACGGCTTGATGGATTTTAGCTTGAGAGGTGTCGTTAGATTTGTCCTACCTAACTTTGAGAGTGACACTGGGTGTATCAAAAATTTAAATAATCCAAAATGCGGATTCTTGCGCGATATTGTCTTCAAAAAATTTTTTTTTACTCAAAACCTATCGAGTGGGGTATCAAATTAAAGGATTTTATACAAGTATTACAAAATTTTATAAAACTTATATGTTGGCAGTTGGGCTTTTTGTTTTTTTTATTAATTGTTTTATTAACGGATTTATAGGTAACGGAAAACTACACATCTAATGTATCTACGATTTGTTTGTTAATCTAAATATTATCGGTTATCACTATACTCATTAAATTATCTTCCAGACTACTTGCATCACCTCCGCGGTGCGAGTATATTAGTATGAAAAGTCAACATTTTTGAAAATAGTAATTTATTAATGAAGCAGAGTGCTGGGCAACGAAAAAGATAGAAGAGCATAAAATGCATGTGGCTGAGATGCGTATGCTAAGATAGATGTCGGGGGTTACTAGAATGGATAAGATCCGGAATGATTATATAAGAGGGAGCCTAAAAGTGGCGCCAATAGTCGACAAATTAAAAAGCCATCGCCTGACCTGGTATGGCCACGTAATGAGAAGGGACGCCGAACATCCGGCAAAAAAGATGGTCGACTTGAAAGTAGACGGGTATAGAGGAAAAGGTAGACCGAGAAAAACGTGGGAAGAATGCGTGAGATCAGATATGGGAGAACGGGGGGTTAGTACGGAGATGGTGAAGGACAGAAAATTATGGAGGGAGTTGACATACAGAGCCGACCCCAAATAGGGAAAAGGCGAGGAAAGAAGAAGTAATTTATTAATCCATTCGAAAACATTGCCTTGTAAACTTAGAAACTATAGTCTTGCCTTGCACACTTTTCCACCACTTTGTGAGATCACATTGATAAACCAAGTATTCATAATATTCTCAAGTGTTAGGGTCCTGTAGTAAACAAGAAACCCTTATAGTTTTGTGATGTCCGTCTGTCTGTCTGTCCGCGGTTTTACTCAGATACTATTAGTACTAGAAAGCTGTAATTTGGCATGACAAAATGGTAAAATAAAATTTAGGTATTTTTTTTAGTTTAGCTCCCATACATGTAAAGTAAGAGCCTTTGCCCAACTCTGGGATAGTAATGTACAGAAACATTGCTAATGGCAGAATTGGCAGATTCGGTCCATGATACTAAACAACTTTCCCCGTGGAACATATACCACCTAAACTAGTTAACCGATCAGCTGAACGGGATTTTTATGGAAACCAAAATATAATCGTGTTTAGATAATTTAATTTATTTATTTTATTGGTTGAAGTACACTTGAAAATTAACAAACAATACATTTAAATAGTTTGGAAAATCCAAAAGTGCACGCCTCATAATCTCATTTTTCACAATTAAATTGATTTTGATTGTTTTATTGCTAACTTAAAACGAAGAAAAGTATGTGTCGGCTTTAACGCACGACTGGAGATTATTTTTAACTTTTTTTTTTAACTTCCCGCTGAGAAAATTGAAAATTTTCAAAATTCGGGACGTTATTAGTTTCACCCCGTTTTTGAAAAGTCGAGTTTTCATCAGATCTCGACGTTTAAAGGTCTCAGGAATCTTCCCTGACCACTCACGAGCAAGTGTCATGCACCCTATCCGTATGTGTGTGTGGGTGTGTATGTGACCCGCTTATAACTCTTGAACAACTAAACCGATCGGAACCAAACAAGTAGCTTTCCAAAGAGTTCTATACAACTCAGATTTCCTGTGAATTTAAACCGATTCGGACCGGTAGATTTTGAGAAATCTCAAAATATGCAAAAACAAGAAATAGTCGGAAAAGTAAAACGAAAAAGCAAAAGGAAAGTTAAAAAATACTGTTATAACATAATTATAAAGGTAGTTTTTTGGTGGCTCCACCTAACTGAGGAACTATTCAAATTTAATAAGAAATCAGAATATATAAATAATAATAAAAAAAATAAAATAAAAATAATAATACTAATACAATGACATTTATGTGTAAATATTATTGTACAAGTGCGATAGAAAATAAATAGAGACACATTTAGTTAAAAAATCACTTGATTTTTGTAAGGCGAGAGTAGAGCGCTACCTCATGCGCTTCGCTTATGAGGCGTGCAAAAGAAAACATAGCACTTAGGTGCTATTTATTTCTAAAGAAATTTCTTCCAGTAGACCCGCGAGAGGAAAGGGGAGAATGTTATTTGGCGTAGCTTTTCAAGTATGATGGACTAAATCTTTCTTTAAAATGTTTTAGTATATTTTATTTATAGTATATCTTTGATACTGGACGTTACGTCGACGAAAGCCTTTGTAGAATTAAAAACTTTACCACATACTTAATTATTTTGTTTACACATGACATAATCTTAACTTAGATAAAGCTTGGTTGCGGTGTAAGTTGTAACATTGCGCAACTATCATAATTGGGTTAGATAGAGCGGCCTTAATTACACAGGTCGTCAGTAACGCGTCAATAAACTAATAACTTAATAATACAATGCTTCTAGATATATATTCATATACGTGTTAATGAACTAACGCAAAACCTCTCAGATGGTACCTCAGCTCATGAAACTGAACAACTTTTGTTCTATATCTTTCATGAAACCCAAAAAAAATTAAATATTCATGCAATAAGTATATTAATTTTTTTGGGTTTTGTGAATGTTGTAGTACAAAAGTTGGTCAGTTTCATAAAACTGAACAACTTTTGTACTCAGCCCATGGGCTGAGGTACCATCTGAGAGGTTTTGCATCAGTTCATTAACACGTTGTATAAAAGCTATTATGATGATTAGTCATCACATAAAGAAAATAAAGTTTATTTGTATATAGGTACTAACCCTTACAGGTTTCCCAAGTAACCTTATAATAATAATCTTAATCTTCTAATTATCTGTATCACTATGTTTTGGTGCAATAAAGATTTAAAGTAACTAACTTATGTAAAGTGATAGGTGATGTAATAATGATAAATTTTCTCGCTAGTAAATGCACCAATAGATGACAGTACATATAATCTACTGAACTATGTGCAGTGCTACGACAGTTTACCGACGTGATTACAACTCTATAATCGAGATTATTGGAGTCATATTAAACTGCTCTGGGCCTGTTGCACTTTGCACTAATTTGGATTGTGAATATTATGTGTCCACACTCAATAATAATCAAATTAACTGTAGTTTTGTGACTTATAACGTTATAACAGTTAAAATATATGTTTTAGATAAACAATTTAATTGTAACCTGAGTACCTAGTTACTTACAATGTTTTTTTACAGGTTTTACTCCTGTCGTTTCAATAAATAATAAACATTTAAGTAAGCGATCGATAACGATATCCGATGTTCGGTTAAACCAAACCTAGTTTATGCAAAATTGTTTAATTTTAAAAATATTGAAGTTCTTTTTGTGAGAAAATAAATAACAATAATCAAACACACCGACCCGGTTTAGCCCTAAAATGTTATAGATACCATACATTTTATAATAATCTTACCTATGACTAATACCTTAATAATAACACCTTGCAGTTCAGGGCGAACTTTTTTTTAAAGATCGTATCAGTCGTTTTTCTTGACATCTTCCAACACCAGCCTGGAGTCTATTGAGAGACTTCAAAAGAATTAACCTGCTATCAAATCAGCTTATGAACAGTGATTGACTTAATGAATGAATGATTTATTTTTTAAAACGTCAGTACATTTAACATTGAGATCGTAAACAACCGCTATAGTAATAAACTGTGTTGGGGTTGTTTGCGCCCAATCCCGGAATATGTATGATTAGTCACCTTACGTAGGTTTCCATACATTTGGCAAGAAACAACATTATACTTATATAGATAGATAAGACGTTTATTTGTAGTCATAGTCACACACATACAGAAAATACACAACATAATACCATATTACAAAACATAATTATTTTTTTTACATAAAAACACCGACTTCATTTTTTTTGAAGTTTCATCCATATCTCCAAAGTTCTTCATCATATCTTCACCAAATTAATATGGAACCACCTCGGAAGTGCACTCTTTCGAATAAGAAAATAATTTTGAAAATCAGTGCACAATTGACGGAGATATCGGTGAACAAAAAATATACAGTCGAACATAGAACCTCCACCTTTTTTGAAGTCGGTTAATAAGAAAATATGGGAACATTTATGTCAATATCTTTGTATCTGTGTGCTACAGCAATCTAAAAAGGTCATAATAGCTCATTGCTTAGTGCTCAGGGAGCAGCTCACTGATTTCCAGCTATGGCCTGTCTAGTGCGAATTCGCATCTACAAATTCCTGTCACAAAAAGGTAAAAGAGCTCGAAATTTTTCAATATTTAATTAGTAGAAGTTTACCTACAAGGATCAGTATCATGTACTAAACACACTATACATATTTCAAAGATTCACAGAAGAATACAGGGCTACAAACAAGGATAGGAAAGCGAAAATAGTGGGGGATACGCAACGAGATCTATGTAATGTCAATGGGGATACGAGTAAGTATCAGTGGCCGCAACATGTTGGATTGTTTTTTTTTTTCATATTCACTTAAAATAGTTTTAATATTTTTGGTCTTGTATCAATAAATTCTATAGATAGTCTAGATGTTTTAATTATTTTTCGCGAACCATTGTAACAGACTGGTATTGGGCCTTTTAATGGTGATGGGCGCTAATTTCATTACAGAGTTTATGACCAAATAAAAGCATTACAATGGTCCGCGCGTCTGTAGGATGTCGTAAAAATGTAATAAACAGTAGGTTGATAAATAACCAATTTAAACAACCAATGGGAAATTAGATATTATTAAGTCAGTTTTATTTAGAGAACCAAGCCAACTAGCATCTTTGTATAAGAGAGGTCAAAAAATGCGCGTGGCGTGAGTTACGATGTTAGCCTGGCGAACATCGTAAAAGTAAAACGCCTCAAGCATTTTTGGACGTACTTTACAAACGTTGCATACAATACTTTTTCTACGATTAGTATTAAGGTAAGTAGACAGGTAGACGGTAGGTATTTAAAAATAAAATACAAAATTAAGCAAATAGTAATCGAGTGAGCCATATGAAACTGTTTGACATATGTTTGGCAGATATGTGTCTTTGGTAAACTTAACTTTTAATTGACTTAAAAAAGACATTACGACACAAGTGCTGTAATGGGGAATAGAGTATATAGACTTCTCTGTTCCTGTATTAGTGTTCGTGTTCGTGACCATGTAAAAGACAGATAAAATTACAGGAGTAGAAAAAAGTATAAAAGTATAAATTCTGTTGAATTTGAATCTGAAAAAAAATCCGTAACGCACTGGAAAAGGACCATTTTTCAATTTTCCCTGGCTGGGGATCGAACCTAGGACCACCGGATTGGCGGATTAGCGTGTTGACCATTACGCCACGGAGGTCGTCAAAGATTATTCTGAGAACTCGTCGCCATCAGCACATCACATTTCTAAGGCATCGATTTTCCTCGATCTCGTTCCTAGATGACAACTAGTCAAATCAGACACTTTTTTCTAAACGTCAGAACAAAAATTTTCTGTGGGATTTGTATGAAAATCACAACCGTGACGTCTTTGTTTTTCCAGTCAAATAGTGCTCTTAATATCAGTTCTTTTGTATGAATAAATCTAAAATCGTGTTGAAATTGATACCTATGACAAGTGACACTATTTTGTGACGTTTAATTCTCTTATTAAGTAGTACCAAATATTTTTTTCCAGAGTCAGTCATCCGTAGGAAAATTATAAAAGTCGTACGCAACACTCAATTGACTCAACCATTCAACAATTTTAATTACCTTGCCGAAAGTGGGTTATCGACTAATGAACACTTTAATTATTGTTATCACACGTGACAGATAAACAGAAGGTAAAATTGTTTATTAACAGTTTCTGAGAAGGACAAGGTGATTGTCGCTACCCATACGATATGAATCGGCGCCAACTGACTACTCATATATGTCGCGACAGGCAGTAGGTAGCTTTTAATGTGTAAACCATTTCTCAGAAAACCAACCGGATAGAATGCTCGCCTTCGATATTGATTAGAGTTTATTAAATAACGCAAACCTTCTCAGATTTTAACTCAGTCCATGAAACTGAACAACTTTTTCAAAATTACAAAAATAAAATTCGGATTTTCATACAAATTGACTCGATCATAATATGATTAGTTTGTATGAAAATTCAAATTTTTTTTTTGGGAATTTGTGAAAGTTGTAGAACAAAAGTTGTTCAGTTTCATGGGCTGAGGTACCTACCATCTGAGAGGGTTTGCGTTATTTCATTAACACGTTGTATATACTTACCTATAAATTGAAAATGACGCTTAATAACTTTTTATCGATTATTGTGAGTAACATAATAGCTTGGATGTTCTTTTAGTATAGGTATAATATCGTTAATTACCTTTTTGAACACGTTAGTTCATACGGTGACTTTATTATACACATTACTTTAACAAAGTTGCGTTGTTATCGCCGCGTTGTTATTGCGTTGATATTAGGCACATTGTGCTAGTTAAATAAATAGATAGGGACAAATCACACTGATTGAGCCCTAAGTTAAAACTTGTGAGGTTATGTGGTGCTTCCACTAAAAACTCCTCGGTGTCACCTCTCAGCCGCTATGGGCCGGGGCCGTGTGGCGATGCTTCTCCATGCTCCACAGCCCCGGCGCGGCCGGCCGCTACCTCAGCGGCCCCGGCTCGCCAAGTTGATGAGATCCTAACTCAACGATACAATATTTTATAATACAAACACACAACACCTAAGACTAAGACCCAGGACAATAAGGAATATGCATGTAATACCAATCCGGCTCATATTTTTATTTTACCATTTCTATTAATACGTTACCACGCCTAGTTAAATATTTTTATTACTGACTCTTATTTGGATTAGAAATAAATTATTAAAAATATGCAAATATTGCGCGGGAACTTTTGACAAACAAAAGGGAAGTGACGACAAGGTTCACAAAAAGGAAATGATAAGTTCGGGTGCGTTCGGTAGGACTGTCCGCCCATGTAGTTTGATTATCGATGACATTCGAAATGTATGTACTTTTATATAGAGGTTTAACAAACATCACTGGCTGATAATATCGAAAGTACCCAAAAAAGAAAAACATGCGTTGACAGCTTCTGTCTCTAGCGGATATTGCAGACTTTGATGTCATATTTTAAAATGACGTGTTTTAGTTGTTATAATCTACTTGCTATTTTTAAAATTTATTTTCTACACCATATACATGTTTTTCGGCACTGATTTATTTTTTGCGGCTATTTCTCGATGAGGACTATCGATTAAAAATATTAAAAAAATGCATGCATATTCTCTATTGCAAAAAGGCCATTTTCCAACTTGCCCTGGCTGGAAATCAAACCCAGAACCTCCGAGTGACGCGATCATTGGCGGTGCCAAGGAGGTCTTCAAATTTTGCTAATTTATTACATTATTTTTACATCTTACGTAAAAGTGAACCTGTGAAGGTTTTGTCTGCGAATACATTCATTTGAATCAGTATCAAGAAGTACTTACTTACCTAACCTTAAAAAAATCCATGATTCCGTAAATTTTTTTTGGAATATGTGACCTCTATGCCATTAATAAAAAAAAATGATAACCAACCAAAAAACTAACGTTCCTGTTTCGGTTGTTTCAGATGGCGTAGCGTAATGGAGGGGGAGGGTTCAGAGGGAGGGGAGGGCTGGCTGTTAGTGCGGGTGCACGTACCTGAGCTGAACGTGCAGAAAAGCCTGCAGTTCCACAAGGACCAGCTCGTGTGGGACGTCAAGCAGCAGTGCCTGGCTGCCTTGCCGAAGGTGGGTTACTACTGCTTTCATAAATAGCTCCAAGGCTTGGAACCGGTACAAAAAGTACAGGTTCGGTACCGGTATTTACCTGTTCCAGATGAGTACCGGTATTTCTTTTTACACGTAGCGCTCGATACGACACGAGTCGACGTCGTCCGAGTTAGTTTATGTTATGACTAATAAAGTTATTTTCCTTATCTTTTTCACTAAATCTGCTTTCTCACTCTGACGCAAATATTTGATTAGTACCGATACTGGTACCGGTATAGTAACTAGTACTGTAGGGTAGTACAGGTACTATGTCTGGTATCGGTATCTCACCAAGGTCAATAATACCGGTTCCCATAAATACCGGTATTTCAAGCATTGAATAGCTTTAAACGACCTTCTACTTCGCTATCGTAACCAGGATTCTTTTGTTTCTGACTTCAGTTTACCCTATTTTTGTTTATTTAGCTAATCTGCTAGTAAATTATTGCTCTTCGTTGAATCTAAACACGATAGACACGTATATGCAACAACCGGCATAAGACTGAAATTACATAAATAACTACCTATTCCATACACACATGTGTTTTTATGGAAAATATAAAGACATTTTTACAACTACTGGGAAGTTGGAAACTCAAGACGTCATTAGATGCAATGCGTTGTAAGAGTAATGAACTTTTATGTTGGCAATTAAGGTGAAGAGGTAAGCAAATGGCCTTGAAGTGTGAAATAAATTGTGAACTCGTAAATATGGTGATAATTTCCATATTGCTTTTCGTCATGCACTAGATATCCTTTTAAATTATTTTATGAACTGCCGTTGAAACTATTATTGGTGATCCGTCTAGCTTTAAAACTTGCCGTGGCCACTTTTGGGGAGGCAAGTTTTTAAGCTAGACGGACTAATGTAAATACTTTCAACAGTGGTTCATATAATAATTTAAAGGGCTATCTAGTGCATTACGAAGAGCAATATGGAAATATGTATATATATATATCACCATATTTACAAGTTAACTATTTATTTCACACTTCAAGGCCATTTGCTTATCCCTTCACCTTAAAGGCAAGCTTATTTTTATTTATGCATCAGAATCTGAGGTAAGCAAACTTTTAAATTCAACAATTTGCTTTTTAAAATAAGTTACTTAATTCTAATTTCTTGATGAAACGGTTTCGCAAAACCGTTAAAATTTAGGAAAAAATAAATAAATAGCTACCTTTTTTCGACATCGAATCATCTGCATCCGGATACAGTTTCTCGCGTGGCTAATTGAATTGGTGCCGTGGTTTCCTCAGTTTATCAACCGCGTTACAACTAAATGAGAGTAATTCGAAAACCTTTTGGATTCCAGAGAAAATATTTTATTTTATAAATACATTATTTTTTATATTAAGTATAGGTTTTTTAGATTCTATTTAAAACTATACACTAATAACTATTAATTAATACTAAAACTAACTAAAATAAAAATTAATAATGATGACATAACCTACTTATAAAAAAAAGTCCTGGCAAATCGCTGCCTCGTGGTAACGTGCCCAGAATGTTGGTAGCATTGCCATATAAGGGTTGGATCTCTTCTATCAGTGCTGAAGCGTTCCGTCGCTCTCTCTTGCTCTAGCAAATGACGCTTCTGAGCGACAGAAAAGGATAGCAGCATAGGAAAGTACTGTTCCGTGGTGATAGCTGAGATCCAATTCTAACGTGGCAATGCTACCAACCTTCTGGGCTTCAAATCTTTTGAACCAGATAAAGGCCAGCCCTCTGGTAACGCGTGACTACATTCAATTTTCGGGCGACAGTGTTATATATTTTGTACGCTGATGGTTTGTCCCCACGGCCCCAACGTTTCAACCCCAAATGGCTCAAATAAATTTGCCGGGGCCACTATATTTGCGCAGTTTGAGGTTTTCTGCAGCAGCTGCGGCTATCCCGGCTTTAGACCCTGTGACCGAGAGAATTACAATACATTCTTATATTTTAGACATCGATTTCAACCCTATAATCAAAATTTTAAAACTAAATGTAGGTACTTATAAAAAATAGGAAAGCCTGCAAGTTAAGTCCAACTTAGTAAGATTTAAAGTCTTGCCTTTGGGCTTAAATGGGATCTTTATTTCACTACGTTTGGATCAATAAAAAGTCTTCAACATTTAAATTATGTGGACCAAGTCGAGAACTCATTCACATTTCTCAATCGTTTTCGTTTAATGACTTCCAGTTAAGAATCGATAAAACCGATTAAAGCGATTTAAAAGATGGCGTCTTTCGCTATGAAGCCTAAAGACTCTTTCAGTTGTTTGCAATTTGTATTGGTTTTCGTTTCAATTTATTACAGTTGGATCAAAGCTTTGTTGAAACAGATATAGTACATATAAATTGACAAACGCCTGTTTCCAATCATTGAAATTAAAATCGGTACGTATTTGTAAAAATATTTGGTATTTGATCAAAATTTCTGTTATTCGTAGTCAGTAACGTTTTATTTACTTAGGTACCTATTCTTTATTGATTTATTGGTTGGTTATTAAGTCATCAGAACACTTTCTGTCTCCGAGTTTATGAATATTAGTAAGTATACTTATTTATAACAAAAGTGCAAGTCCACACGTGGGAAGCTGTGGGCGGGACAAGTCGGAGGACAGTCGTAAATTGTAATAAACGTTCCAATAAAACATCATCGAAGCGTTCCAAGGCCGTAAATATGTCTCTTTTGCTAGCCGCGGTGTTACATGAATATTGTATTTTTGAATTGAATGCCGTAAGTGCGCGCGCATATCACTGAGTTTGCTACCTTTTTGAATTGCACTTGTGAATTATTTTCTTTTTAAGTCCAGTGACTTATGTGTTAGTTCCTATACTTATGGTATTTCAATAGGCGATATTACCATTATTTATGTAAATAACAAAAAAGAAAAAGAAAGGATATTGATAGGCTTTGCACCAACTACTGCCCAAAGATGATCTTTGGCTTTGGTCCATATTGTTACGTAACTATAAGCCAAGGGCTATCAAAAACTAATGGAAAAGCCGAAACTATTGAAGTACTTGTCAATTAGAAGAATACAAGGTATGGAATCTAGAAACGCAAAAATGAGGCATTCAGCCATCCTTTCGTATATTTTGTTGCGTTACCAGGTTACGCCAAATTTTTCCTTGGTACTCCAGGCCACAACTAAGGCTGGATTCAGTCTCAAATTCAGGTCCTGATCTCGTACAGGTACCTATATGTATTTACTGGTTTATAACAATTAATTTGTAATCGATCATTACAAAAATGTTAGATATTTCATCAACCAAATGCCTACTCTGGACGGCACTTGGCCAAACTTTCATACAAAGACTGTCAATGTCTTTTGAATAAGAGATCGTTAGATAGGTAAGTTATCAAACACATTTCAATTATATTTATACTTAGGTACCTAAGCAAGAACAAACTGATAAGACCTCACTACTATTGTTAAACCCATTGTATCGGATAGATCTTGGAAAAAACACTCCATCAGACTGACACTCGACAATACAAACCAGTTTCCATATACAGTTACCTGGAAGTCATTTCTTAAATGTACTTACTCGGTCACGCTAATCGTTTTCTTCTTGTCATAGCGCGAAAATAAAAGTTCGATTTAAATCCAAAATCAATTAAAAGTTGTCTTTCACGCAATTTGAAATACCTAGAGGCAATGTTTAAGTTGCACAGCGACTTATTTCTTGATTTAAACTTTTGTCAATATGTATTCTAAGTATTCTTTAACGTTTATTTTACTCATGAATATGTTTATCATAAGTCTGTAATATCTTTAGAACATTTATATATAGGTTTATGTAAATTATACTTAACTTATACTCGTATTTAACATTATTGTAATTATGTATTGTATATTGTTTTCGGTGGTGATTCGACGCCATGCCACAGGTGGCCACTTGGTACAGGGTATGTGAAGTCTCTAATGAAATGTATATATAGCCTGTGCAACCCTATATTATATCATACATACATATATCCGGGTTTTCAGGATCTTGCATGAATCAGATTCTGATTCAAATAGTTTCACGACTTAGGTCGTTGTTTTGCATGTTGGCGCTTTTCCTTTTGCATGATAGCATTGTCTATAGCTCAATCATAGACTATGCTATGCCGCAATTTTTTTAGAGCCCTTGAAAATAAATCCTTGGGTTTTTACATGTTTAGTTTTCGGATGCTTTAATTATAATAAAACCAACAGTATATATGACAAGTTGGCCTATAATAATAATCAACTAGAATTTTATGTTTATGGAATAGGTATGTTTAGAAGTGGCTTTTTTAAATTTTAATAACATATATGGAATATTTACTATATGTAAGTTTGATCACTTGGTCATCATTATTTACATTGCTTTGCCATAGTAAGTATTCTATCTATACTTCTATACTAATATTATAAAGAGGAAAGATTTGTACCTATTTTTGTATGTTTGTATGTTTGTAATGAATAGGCTCAAAAAGTACTGGGCCGATTTAAAAAATTCTTTCACCGTTGGAAAGCTACACTATTCCCGAGTGACATAGGCTATGTGTGTACCACGGGCGAAGCCGGGGTGGACTGCTAGTCTTACATAAATATGGTACTTACTACATTAATTACAATGAACTTTTAAAATAAATGAGTAGTGATCATTTTATTACATTTAAAACTAATTAGATAATTTTATCAAAATTATTTAATAAGATAAATAAGCCGTTTAAAATCGGTCCCATTTAGACAGTAAGCCCACTGCACGAAACCCCACCTCAATACATCACGAATCGTTTTACCGCATGGCATTTCCCTCCCTATTCTATAAATAGTAATAAATACTCTACTATGGTAAATATTGCAAGAACATACACTATAGCAATTTACTGAGCATTATGTCATTGGTCACGGGGAATAAAAGCATGTGCGTGCGACCGTGTGCACAATCCATCATGCTCGATTCGATTGCTTCGAGTGTTCGCGAAATTGCACTCTTGTATGACGAATCTTCTGTAATAGTTGGTGAAAGGCGTACGGACATAATCGTAGGTAATATTGTCATTATGGGCTTGGAATATTCACTTCTGCCGTTGACTGCTTTTATAAGCAATTCTAAATAATAGTATATCTACGTCATAAAAATGGAGAAATTATTGAGAAAAATATGTATAATGGAATGAAACAAACTAGAGAAAATGGGCCATATAAAACCATAAATAAATATGTTAATAAAAATCTGATAATTACAGAAAAAATTATCAATAAAATATGCAACGTAACATTTTTATATTTCAACATAGGTTATGTCTATGCATTCATATTTATCATAATACCTACCTACTTACTTCGAATTGAAATATAACTTCGATTCATATTATTTGAATTTGATTAAGGGACCAAGAGGAAAAGGACTTACTAATTATGTAGCCGGCTACTTGCATTTTTGTTACCACTTTTTATTGTCCACTCTTGCGTAATAAATAAGCTAATAAGTTCTATACAAAGGCACCACAAGTAACACGTTGAATTGATGTCGTGATTGCACCGCCTTAAATCACACGTCGTGACCAATCGGCTGCCGCGTGAAATTTCTTGGCGTGATCTCGGAAACTAACCATGCATGTAACGGCAACCTACATTCTGATCTAGCGCCGGACACTTTACATACCATACATACACTATGTACACGTCTTTATCCATGATGAGGCAGACAGAGCCCTTTTGGTGTGGCGGCCCTGGGCAGATAGAATCCAGGGCCGCCAGACTCAAAGGCTTTCAACGTGATGATGATGGAATCAAAATAACGTTTTAACATGATTTTAATTTTTGTCCTTTCCTTCGATTGGCTTTTACGATCTGCGCAGGTAGAGAAGCAGCTGGTACATTCTAAGATTTTTCTTTACTTCCAGAGCAGCATTAAAGTTTAAAAACCATTTAAAACACTCCTTATTCACCTGTATTCCATAATAGTACGGGATCCCACTGCATGATATTATTAAGGCTGATTAGTAGGTCTAAAAAAATTTACTGATCCATGATACTGAACAACTTTGTTGAGCCAATGTACTGTTTCTATGGGAATAAAAAATATATTTTCATATATCTTCCTTAAGGAAAGCTGTCCTATAAAATATACAAATTGACCAAATGCCATATTATATTACCTATCGAACGGCAAAACAATGGATGAAAAAGAACTAAAAGACTAACTGACCCAAAAATGCCCAAAATAATAAAAACACAGAGGTTTTGATGGAAAAAAAACGGATGACTGCAGAAACCCTACCGTGTGATCCTTACTAAAGCCACCCTATTGTACTCTCGTTTCTTTAGAACTTTCCATATTTTCGGGCATTGTCGTCCGTGCCTCATTTTCCGGAACACTTGAGAGGATTGGAAAAATGGCGGCACAACGGCCTTTTGTTTGGAATGCATGTGAGCTGAGACATATTATGTTACTTGAGGCTTGTGTTATCCTTAGTAACGACTTTACCCCTTACTCTAACCCTTGTTGGACCGACTTTACCCTTAACTCTAACCCTTGTTGGACAGTTTTCTTTATGATACTACTTCTGAATTAAAGTTATTATAAAGGACACGCTCTGAAGAATGATACTACAGCTAAACTATCACGTCTTTATCCCTATGGGGGCAAACACAGCATTTTAGATCTGCCTAGGGCCGCTAGATTTTAGGGCCAGTTTTGGTGTGATAACCAGCAAGACCGGGAGGGATGGTAGGCGAGAAGGTGGAAAAAAGAATATGGGACTATAGGTATGTACTTCAGACACCGGTCCCACAGTATTTTTCCCTACCTTGTATGTACCTATCAATGTGTTACCAGTGATGACTTATGGCTCTAAAATGTGGTCCCTTACCTTGGTCTCATAAGAAGGGTCAAGGTTGCTCAACACGCTATGGAAGAGGGCTATGATAGGTGTTGTAAGAGAACAAACGTTACTGACATAGACCAGCGAATTAGCTCGTTGAAGTGGCAGTGAGCGGGACACATAGCGCGACGAATCGATGGCCGATGAGGCAAAAAGGTTCTCGAATGGCGACCACTTACTGGCAAGCGAAGCTTTGGACACCCACCCACAAAGTAGTCAGACGAGTTGACCAAGGTCTCTGAGAAGCACTGGATGCAGACCGCTCTAGATCGGTCATTTTGGAAATTCTTGAGAGAGGTCTATGTCTATGCGGCTGAAACGATGATGTTGATGATGATTATACCTGTGAATCTTCATTGTAATGGGTCAAACAAAAACTTACCATAGAGTTAAGACGGCTAACAAAATGGTTAACTTGAAGGTGGATGGCCAAAGAGATAGAGGACGACCTAGAAAGACGTGGGGGGAATGTGTTAAGCGGGACATGATGGACAGGGGGGTTAGTACAGATATAATAAATGATAGAAAACGATGGAGAGAGTTGACATTCAGAGCCGACCCCAAATAGGGAGAAGGCGAGGAAGATGAATGAGAGTTAAGACGGCGCAGGGTATGCAGAAGTGGCGCTCTCGTTTAAAATAAATTGTTTGGTTGCATAGCAAGTAAGGTGATATTAACATTCTGCCAACTATCAAGCGTTAGCCATCTAATTATTTTGGGAATAACTGTTGAAACGTCGAGTGACCACTTTCGTACTTAATCAAAAAAATGCTAAGCGAATATAAACTTCATAATTACTTATTTATTAGACCAGTAATTATCCCATCAGACCATGTGTAGATGAGAAAACACGATAAATGATGTTATTTTTAGTTAATCAATTAAATTGTACTGCTCCCTAAATGCTCACCGTTAACCGACTTGAGATAAGATCGTTCATATTAGGATGACATGTTTGTGATGATTAAGATCGGTGAGTAGGTAGCGGATATCCGTCGGAGAACAGCTGTCAAAGCACTTTATAATCATGGGTATACCTGGTGAGAGTTCATAATCGCTTGATGATGATTCAAAGGTAAGTGCGGGTATCAATGGCCACTTGCCGTAAATTATAGATTGAAGGGTTGGAAACTCAGCAATTTGTTCTTTTTTTTTGATTGCGTCGCGTGTGTCTGAAATACATAGTATGGTTTGAGTTCTTTTTTATTAAAATAAATGTCATAATCAATAGGAAACTATCTAAAAAGGTTGGTTATGGTTCATGAATAAAAAAGATATGTTGCCCACCTACTACTAACCAGTACTATTAATGTAGATCACTGATCATACGCCTTTCATTTACATTACGTTCTTTTGTACACAAGATTTTTTTTTTTAATGAAAACAGCGTTTAGTAGGTATTCAACATAATAAGTAAAGGCATTTCGCAAATCATATTCCCAAGGCCGTCAAGGCAGGGCTCACAATTACGATTGAGGGCGACCATGAAATATGTCTTCTGTCTGTGACATACTTATAAACGATTTAAAACTAAAATTGCTTGATAATGCCGCGGTGTTTAATTTATCTCTGTTGATATTTCGGCTCGCTACTTAAGGAATATTAAGATATGATAAAAATCACATTATTTATCGTACAGATATCAGATATTTATCTTACAACTGAATTTTAACATGAGGTAGGCTTTTAAAATTTCGTCAAGAACGCATTTCTTTTTAATAGATCACTCAACTGATAGAAAACATACGTGCTGTTTTGAGAAGTTATCATCCGACTAATCTTGAGATATTAGTACAAACAAACCTATAACAAAAAGAAAATGCTCTGCTATTAAATAAAAAAAAACCTATGTTACTCGGGATGATATGAGGATTATAAAGATACCACACTAAATCGGTTTAGGCATTTCGAAGTTATGGTAGAGTAAAGAAATTTACACACATACATACATAAACCTGAAAACATTACGCTCCTTTTCTTAGGGCAGTCGTGTAAAAAAGCTGGACATTTGGCTAATTAAGACCTTTCATGGTAACCAACTCGATATCGAAGCCAAAAAAAATTTTTTTAGACCCCCTTTTTATATGTAACATTCATCATATTTATCTTAAACCTTTATCACCTTAGACTCTAATGGCGAATTGAATGACATCTCATTTGCATCAGATGAGCGGTTTAGATGCTAGGTACGATAGAACACCATTAGAACACACATAAATGGCCACATATACTAAACGTATTAAAGTCATTACCCTTTGTCGTAGTTGGGTAAAAATAAATAATATAGGTGTACATCTAGTTACATCAATCTGGTGAAATATAATCAATCTTATCTATATGATGAATCATAAGATGGAAAAGGAAAGTCAGCAATAGAAATTTATCTAAACATATGGCGATCCACAAATCATTCACAACATATTAAACCACCAACATATTGTCAAAAGTACCTTGCCCTTTGTGGAAAATGTTGGCAATCATCATTCAATCGAGTCGGCGCTGGATGGCAGCCATAAAGTTGCGTGGTCGCCATTGCCGCCTTACATGGAAATGTCGCGAGTGATGTAACCGCCTTAAAAGTATTTCACTCAGCCCTGTGTAAAAAGGCATCGACGGTCGACAGTATAGAAATAAGGCTCGCCTAAAAATTCACTAAACTAATGATTGCTCACATTTTTCACAAAGGGCCAGTTATTTTAACAATATGTTGGTGGTCTATTATTTTGTGAACAATGATTTCAACTAAGGATAAGCCCATCAGATCGTGTTGCTTAAAATTTCTTGATACAACCAAATCGTCATTTTTTTTTAAATCGATCGACCTATAGTCCCGGAAAACAACATGAACGCCGATTGATATACCCTTTTCTCTCTCGCATTGGCGGAAGAATACACAAGAGCGAGCTATACGGAGAGTGACGAACTGCGCGTCGCTTATATTTCAATGGCCCGGAGCGGCAACAGCGCATCCACAACACATGGACTTCGGTTGTAAAATTATCGCTTTGAAATTCTTTAAGTTTTACCGATGATAAAATATTCTATGTATTTTTTACCCTAGTTTTTGTAGCGTTTAAATACGCAACTAGGCATTTTTATGTCAATACAATATGTAAACAAAAACGAATGAACTCTTCCGCGGACCGAGGACGTCTAAGTCGCATTGGTCCAAAAACTGACTTTTTTGAGTCAACGACTTGGTGCCATTTCTTCGCGCGGCTGGCCTAGTCCTAGCCTACGCTAGTAATATTTAAGGCAATGGTTGTGAAAGATTTTTGGACTGTGATCATATTTGCAATTAAATAATCCTTTAAACTGTAATCAGTAGTAATCAGAGGAGTTTGGGAAGCTGACGGTCAACATCCAGTAATGGAGAGGCACTTAAAGAAGAAAAAGAAACATTCACTACGTGGGATCTAACCTCTTTTTAAAAGATATTTAAATTATTTAGAGTTTCGTCTATGCAATAGAGACGTGGACTGGGTCAGAAAAGTATAATTCTATTTAGTCTGTCAGTTAGATTATCAAAAAAAAGGGACCCATATTTTTCTGTGTATCAAATTATTAAAAAATTACGAAGAAACAGCGCATCATTCCGGAGTCGGACCTTGTGACGTCACTGCCTAGTACAAATCATACGAGACCAATCGTAGATACTGTCTACATAGGCAGTTAATTTATATTACCTTAATATTAACAATGTATTGTTAAATGTTTAAATGTAACATACCATATTATTTGAATTTGAATAAAGATTATTATTATATTACAGTATCTAAATTAAAAATATGTGATGGAAAATTTCACTTTGAATGAAATTCGAACTCACCCTCTCACGTTTGTATGTACCGTAAGTGCACCTTCAATTGTGCTACCATGACTTATCACCCTGATGAATTTCCTCATTGTTTCAAGCATCGTAATGCTGTTTAAATCAATAAATAAAGACAGTACAATAAAATTGCTCACAATATGCCATATTTTCTTAAACACATTCCAATTGTTTATTGTTTGGACGACCTGATTTACCCGCTGATAGAAAAGCGTACTCGTCGCTATATTCTATACCCGAGGAGACAACGCCTTACTTATTTCTGTACTCCCAGTGTTCCATGCTCACAGCCCTGAGTCTGTAATGCGTGGTAATGCCGCGACCCTTTTCTTTTCACCTGATAAATACGTGAGTGGCCGGCCTTTTGAAACAAATTAAATGCCCTAGTTGCTAGATAATGCAATTGTTGGAAACAATACACTTACTTTCATTGCTGGATGCGTAAAAAGAAAATTTCATTGTCCAGATCTTAATTTCATTTATCGTTTTGGGCAGTCCGTACATATCGTCCGCCAGATTTTTTCCAATTTTACACGTTGGATCCTTACCGAATGGCGTATCATCTCGTACATAATAATGAGAATATATGTAGTTGTATGATGCCACAGAATAAGAACCAGTACTCACGTACAGAAGTCTCACTCAGCAAAGAAATATCTACTCAATGTGGTTAGCGATATGGTTTAATTTAGCTCACGTCAGAATTCAGCACCTTTTCGTTTAGATACCTAACATCCATTGCAAGCCAATTTCATTCTTATTACTGTAAACGGTAAATTCAGTTATACGAATCGTTTGTCCAGACAAACGATTCGTATAACTGAATTTACCTCTGCGCGCATAGTAATAATGTAGGAAAGCATAATATACTTTGTGAAAAGTTGTTCCAGTCTGGTTAGGATATTCCAGGCTTGAAGATCTAATGAAATTTTTTTTTTTACAGAAACATTTTTACAAATAAAATATCTCTTCCAACGCGCCACATCGAGGCAACGTACCCAATATGCTAGCCGCATTTCCTCGCTGTATAGCGAGACTTATTCTCTGAGCAAAAAAGCCGCCAGCTCTAGGTACATTTTCGATACCTAAATGGGGACTGACACAGGCCTGATGATGCCCATATTACTGACTCCCATACTCTACAACACATTCATTAAATTAAAAAAAAAATTAAAAAAAAATTGTACAATATTTTATTAACTTATCAACACAAATGTAATAAGCCCAAACTCGATGAGATTACGTCGTTTTATTACAGGGTTTCTATAGCCACCTTCCGGCTCTATCATCAGATCAGCTTCTTGTTATTATAATATTGCATTGTTGTCTGATACACATTAGCATACAAAATTTCATCTAAATCGGAAACCGGAATGTAGGTAGCTCAAATTTAACTTGCAAGATTTGTCCCAAAAAACAACAAACAGGGCAAAAAAGCTTGTAAAGAGCTTGGGATATGGTCCACAATCAATTGAAATATTTTATTTTAAGTCTATTGCACGCCTCATAAGCGGAGCGTTGAGGTAGTGCTCTACTCTCGACATGTCAAAAAACCCAGTCTTTCGAAACTTAAATGACGTTTTTTTTTAATATAACACTTACAGGATAATATGAGTGCACTAATATGAAGTTAAATAATCTGTCTAGCACATATGGTACATTTTATAAACAATTAATTTGTTTAATATAATAAATAATAACATTAAAACTAATCATTCTTGGACGTCCGTGAGTCTGTGTTTATGTGACCATCTATGTGGCAGAGAAATTGGTCGAAAAATGCATCTTACCGGAATACTTTTGTTTTTAATATATAAAGTATTACACTGTGCTGATTCCTAGTTAATATTAGCGTTCTAAGTACTGTCGTTTAATTATAATTTAAAAAAAACTAATATACCACTGTATAAAAAAAATTAGATTATGAGGCGTGCACTTTTGGATTTTTCAAACTATCTTTATTTTGCTTCTGTCAAAACTGGATACTTTTTGTGGAAACGCGTGCCTAAAATAAAGACAACCTACTTTGCCACTGGAATTTGATATCTAATTGATATCTGCAAGTAGCCAGGAATGCGTTTGCTACGTGACGAATGGTTCGTTAACCTTTCCAGTCTATCGCCGTTTTAGCGTGCAGGGTGACGATCAAGGCTGCATCGTATTGCCACCTCAGCGCAATGTGCTAATCGATCAGTAAGGCTCGCGCCACACTGAATACGGATCCTGCTCACGTGGTATTTTTTTCACCATTTCTTATTTCATTATTTAATTTGAGTACTTTGGTACTGCATCTTGAATGCCTGAAAAACCCTATAGAAATACCGAATACGGATGTTGACTAAAAAAAATATTTTTAGCTCATCAGGGTCATCAGGTAGATTATTAAAAAATATTGTAAACGTATTTTTTCTTTTTTCTGATTAGCAAATAATAACAAAGATACAGCGTATTTAAATTCCATAATGTCATAATGTCAGGATTAAGTAAGTTTCACTTGACGGTGACGTCAATCGGACTCCGAAATTTCGACGCGCTGCATATTTGTGAATTTTTACTTCCTTGATAAACCGAAAAATATGGGTTTATCAAAGTATTTTCATTATTTTTTGATCTAACTGAACGATAAAATTATTTTTTTTAACCCAGTCCACATGCCTATTAGCAGCGACGCGGCGACGCCACGACGAACAGTGTAATAACAAGACATTATAAACTTTTTGTAAACTTTTTAAAGTATTTAAATAAATACAGAGTAAGTACATACTAACTTCGATTTAATAAATTAATCATTGATTTATTCCTAATCAAGATAAGACTACACCCAATTAGCGAATGGTAGGTTGCATCTTTGACGAATTAGGCTCTGAATACTTATTTGGGGTTAAGTAATGCGGCGACTTATTTTCACGAGCTCACATCCACTGGCTTTAAAAGGAAATCGATTTAATTATACTAGTGGCTGTGTGAGCTGTAAACCTCGCGACTCCCCCCCCCCCCCCCCCCCAACCCGTTGAAGTTTATTGGATAAAAAATTGGTTGCCAGTAAAGTCGGTATACGGGCGAAAGTTTTACGTGACAACGCACGGCGAGGCGAGAGCGAGTGAGAGGCACGCGTGCCTCTCACTCGCTCTCATTGTGAGCGCATAACGTGAGCGGAGCGTAACGCAGTTTCTTGAAGTGTCACCCGGCTAACCAATTTATAAGACGTTGTCACGTCAAAAAGTTGTTCAGCCAAAAAAGTTAAGTCACAAGAAGGGTAACAAAAAAAATTATGACATATTTGAAAATTTTTCGAAACAAATTCTTTTAAACCCCGCCGTTTAGAAAAAATTCCAAAAACTGAATCGGCAAAAAAATTATATTTAATTATAGAACCTGCTTATAAAATTAACCTGCCTGCCTGCTTATTAAATAAACGAGAATCGGTTGCTACATGCGACCTGAAGGTAGTACAAACCGACAGACAGACACGGACAGACGGACAAAAGCATTTTTGGCCAATCTCAAAACTGAGACGCTTCGCTCGCTCGAGCAACTAGTCGATGCTTAGGATAATCTTCTCAGTTTAACCCAGGGCACAGAATACAGTAAGAGTAAACAGAAGGGACTCTTCTAAGGTACGCGCAATATACGTCCCCGTTCCCCGCACCCGCACCTCTCCCCCGGTTCTTGACGGCCAACGTGAGAAATCGAGGCGAAAACGGGGGAGAGGTGCGGGGACGGGGAACGGGGACGCCTGGGCACAGAATACATAAGAGTCAAACAGAATGGAATCTCACAGCGTCTCCCGCAAATTGGCGTCCCCGCACCTCTCCCCCGCATTTTGTGAGCTTTGACGGCTCCAAACCAGGGTTTAATTACTAGCCGCACGCAATACGCGACGTGTGTTGTCTTGAGAACTGTCAACCAATAGTAACCATCATGGTGAGAAGGTGCGCGTATAATAATTGTTTATCCACCCAATACTCTAAAGAACGTATATTTCATACATTTCCAAATGATGAAAACAGGTAAGCAAAGCAACAATATAATTTCACGTTATTACCCAGCAACCATCTTGATATATATACCCTTCTCGCTCTCTCGAATTGGCGGGAGATACACAAGAGCGAGATTGTAACATTACCGGATTGCTAATAAGCAATCCGGTAATGTTACATAGGCTCCTCGCTCACAGGATTTCCGCGGGTTTTAGTGCTAAATGCCATTGTTGACAATGACAACTTGACATGCTAAGTATAAGCGTGATAAACATTTGTTTATTTTTATTGAATTTATTAATATAATTACCGTATAGTTTTGCGCCGAATATGCAAATTACTATATAACAATAGTGAACTATAGGTGAAATGGACAATGGACACAATGAAAAATATTTGTAAAGTGATATTACGTAGCTGTTTCCGACTTTTCTGTAACATTTAATACATATAAAACAGAATATTTTTTACGTCATAGTGTTCGCAAATCTTCCGGTATGGAAAAATATAATCGTAAATATGTCGAACTCGTTAGTAGGTAAGTATTAAAATAATTCTGCGGTGCGACCCTAAGTATAAAACTCACACATCGACGTGTGTACAGATAAATTGTTTCGTTTGTAGTAGTAGTAGGTATATATGTTACTCTGAATCAATGGAGAGTCCTACCAGTGGCCTGGGTGACGCATATTGCGCGTACCTTAGGAGTGTCCGGCCTGTGCCCAGGGCTTGTTAACGATACCAAATTCACACTAAAAGTAACGTTAAATAACGTTATTTTCGTGGTAACGTTATAAAGGGTATCGATAATACAGTTTATAACGTTATCAATTAACGATATAAGTAACGATACTTTTTTAGGGTTCCGTACCCAAAGGGTGCAAACGGGACCCTATTACTGAGACTCCGCTGTCTGTACGTCTGTCCGTCTGCCCGTCTGTCCGTCTGTCCGTCTGTCTGTCCGTCTGTCTGTCTGTCTGTCTGTCCGTCTGTCATAGGGCTCTATCTCTTGAACCGTAATAGCTAGACACTTGAAATTTTTACCGATTATGTATTACTATGGCCGCTGTAACAACAAATACTAAAAATTAAAGGGGGTCGCCATACAAGAAACGTGTTTTTTTCACCGTTTTTAACTCGATCTTTATAATGGCATTAACTAGATACTAGGAATTTTCACTAATTATGTATTATATTACTATGACCACTATAACAACAAATACTAAAAATAAGATAGAGTTAAAAATTAAAGGGGGTCATCATACAAGAAAAAGAAAAAAACGTTTTAAAACATTGTACGGTGGTACGGAACCCTTCATGTACGAGTCCGACTCGCACTTGCCCGTTTATTTCAATACTTGTAAAATATTATATAAATAGGTCTAGTAGCCTACTAGACAAACTGTCATCAATTTATTCTGTCAAATATCGAAAAGAAATACAGTGTTAAATAATACTAAGTAACGTACAAAAATCTCACTTAGCAAAGAAATTCAAAGAAATATCTACTCAATGTGGCTAGCGATATGGTTTAATTTAGCTCACGTCAGAACTCAGCACCTTTTCGTAAAGATACATAGACATCCATTGCAAGCCAATTTCATTCTTATTACTCTGGACAAACGATTCGTATAACTGAATTTATACGAATCGTTTGTCCGATACCTAAACGGGGAGTGACACAGGACTGGTTTAACACATACATATTATAACCTATTTTGGGCAATAACGGCAAACTCTCATAAGAATTTCTGTAAAGATGAGCCAGATTAAATTTTAATATATGTTATACACGTATTAGGTACATTATTAGTTATTACTCTGTGGCTATATTTACATAATATACCAGCATGGTACCTAAACCCAATAAAAATAAAAATTGTGGTATTTACCGGAGTAAATACCACAATTTTTATTGTGGAGATATTTTTTATTGTAAATCCGGAGATTTATATATGTTTTACTTGTTAAACAACAAAGATATAATCACATGAAATAAATAAAACAAGTTACAATTGAATACCTATGTAATGTATAGAATATATTGAATCTATCATAACAGCTTTTTTTTCATTTTTATGTCAGCTACAAAGTGCTAAAACTATCTGGCAGTACTAGTGAACGAAATATAAAGACATATTATATGTCTTTTTACCCAGCAGCCCAATTTTTGGAGCAAGTTCAATCCATGATACTGAAGTACATTCTATAAAAAAAAGTTATCAAAAATGATAAGATTAATTGTTTTTATGGATTCAGTATTATGGGCAGAACTTGCTTCAAAAATTTGGCTGGTGTTTAAAAAGTCATCCTGTATATTCCACTCCCTACGAGACATACAAATATAAGTGTAATTGAAATGCTACATTATACATTGAACGTTTCGTCAGTTCGTCAGTCTCATCAAAAAACGCCTACGCTTATAGCCAAAACTAGGTTTCCTAAATAGAATCACGTCGACACTTAACACCCAAGAAGATATTTCGCAAAGTGAATCGACTTCGACTTCATAACTCATTGGTCTGCCTGCCATCAAACAGGTTGCATTATCATAAGGTCCTGCGCACAGGAGGCTAGTTGCGACTACTAGTAGCTGTAGTAGCTACCATCACCGAAGAAACACCAGCAAGAGAGTTCGGCCTTGTAACACCTTGAACTTGTCGTTGAAGGAGTTCGAAATCGCGCTTTTGCAAGTTAACACATCAACAGTCTGTGTACCACATGTGGGGTCACAAACAATTGCTTTACTATTCTCTAGGTCTCTTTTTAGTCTCCACTGCAGGATCACGACCCTCTCTGTACTACCAGAGCCATACTTAGCCAAAGTAGCCAGAGGATTTGGCCTACACTCTCCACGCTGGCCAGACGGGTTGGAGAGGTCTCATTGATTAAGCTTTGTTGAGCTTGTGTATCCTAAGTCGCCTTTTACGACATCCTCGAGAAGACTAATAGTGGTCCTAATCTACTTTGCCGGGAGCCACACAGCAACCACAAGTGGCATAAAAAAATCTCGTACTCATCCGTGCTTTGGAAACCACGTTAAGCCGTTGGTTCCGGCAGTCGTCATTAGATGGTAGTCGTCAAGCAATGTCAGATGCCTTTAAGTGGTTTGAAAAACTTGACACCAGTGTTGGTTACTTACACTCACAAAAAAGGAGATTAGTGGCCGTGACTGCTGACATAATGTGCGAAGTCTTTTATAGCATAAATAAACGATTGTTGAGGCGTAAAGACTGCATCTATAAATCACACAGCCCTGTTGCCCTGATTGGCCTGCCAGCGATTCTGACAGACGATGGACCAATCAAATGTTCTGTTCCCTATTTAATTAATCAATGTTGAATTGTTGATCAATGGTGTTGGCAATTTATTCGCCAATATCCTACATCGACTACACAAACTTGTAGATAGGTACATTTATCTATGCTTCCATAAGATATTAATAGTATTTCACGCGTCTATGCATATAGAGCTCCACTTCAAGCCAGGTCAGTCCGACATTCTAAATTCTAAAAGATTCCGAATAATTGCAAAAGGGCTCTTTCTATTTTCTTAGTTTCTATGAATTTTCTTTTTTTCATACCATTTCAATTTTCAAATCCAAAATATCTTTTTTATTAAGGATATTTATAATATCTCATAATAATAGTCACTTGTTTTGTTTTGCACAAATCTTGACTTCAAACGATACTTACGCTAAGTTTACTGCTGCTTCCTAGGCTAGCGCCTACCACATATGGCTACCACATATACAAGCATAATATAATAATTATATTCTAACATCAAAACTCATATTTATATTAAATATAATAAAAGCTTTCTTATGCAGACCGTCGACTTCAACCTTGACCTCTAAGGCGAGCCAGTATCGTGAGTTGACATAAGCTGACTCATCTATGATGGATGGTTCCATAATTCCCGTGTTTTCAGCGTGTTCAGCCATTGTTGTCTTCCGAACTTGGCGTCATTTGCTAAGCGGAAGAAATTCATTCATGAATAAATTGAAGACGATAATTTACATTACTTCCGCTTAATGATTTATATTTATAATTTTATTCGAAAGGAAAGATTTACTTTGTTAACTATGTAACCACATTCATCATCATCCGAGCGTATTCCCGGTTGCATCCTTAGCGGTAACTCTTCGCTAACGGAGCCCGGGGTCTACTATGTAACCACATTATTTATGCACAAGTTTAAGATTATCAAAATTTACGTTTTGCTATCTTGACGATGAAGTAATTTATTTTAACGGCGGCATATGATTTTAAGGTGATCATAAATTTGAAATTATTTTGTTTACAAAGGTTGAAGTTTTTGCAACATCATGAATCATTTGGCTTATGTCCAAAATGAGATCATCATAATATGCAACTTACTAAAAGATGAAGTCACCCGTACAAAACCACCATTATCTATCATTTACAAAATGATTAACGCGAAGACACTTCTAGATTTTTTTTTTCTTTTTCGCTAACGTTTCGGTTTTAATTTAACAAAAGATGGCGTACCATAGCTCAAGACCGAGATTCTTGGAGGAGGGGAGAGAGGCCTTTGCTCAACACTGGGACAGCAACGGCTATTATTAATAATACTTGTACGAGTAACATTTCAGAGAACTTACTGCGGCCGGTGTCTCACTCAGCGAGACTTACTTGTGTGATCTTCCATTTAGAAAAGTCGCAACGTGATAGTTTGAAAGGAGTTTAAAAAAAGTCCACACCTCAGCTATCATATATAAAACAATCATCAAATAAATAATGCACCGTCCATGCATAACAAAATAAAATTGGAAAAACGAACACCTAACTGCCATTTTCTGGCCTGCATTTTCTATATAATTATAGTGATTCATTAGTCATACGTCAAGCCTATATGACATTAATTAATGCATATTTTGATGTTGTAACATTTGAAATAAATGTATAAATATATTTTCGGAACGAAAATGGCCTCAACCACGCTACGACGCGTAATAAAACAACAGACATACTTACAAATATTAAGCCTCCATTCCGAACAATCGCCGCCATTGTTACCAGAACTGTTCTCCGTAATAAATATGTAAATCGTTGGAAACAACTTTATTTTACTGTCGATTTTCTTCGTTCGTTTCCGTCACCTTGGGCACTTGAGTCGGTATCTCAATATGCAAAACATACCCTCAATACATATCCAAGAGAACCTTGAACATGTGATTGGTAGTACACATGAAAGTTATGTGTAAGTTGAGCTGAGAGAAATCTATTCAGGCTTGGATTTGATGAATGAATGAATAAATCCTTGTAACGATTGCATGCTTGGACTGCATCAATCATTGCTTTGTTGCTTTGTAATAAAGTCGTCTAGAGTAGTAATTAACATGTTTCTCTTACCAGAAAATGTTGTACTAGAAATATGTACGATCATTTTTATTTTCATTTTAAATTTGGGAAGTATTTCTCAATAATTGTATGTTGCTGTGATGACGATCATGTCTTGCGGAAACCGGCAAGTTACGTGGGAAACAATATATGTATAGCCATAGACATGCTGCCTCTGCCGGCCCCGGCAGATGTAGACCCAAGAAAACGGCTTGACGTCGTCAAGGATGATATGCGTGCCAATGGTCTTACAACTAAGGATGCTCAAGACCGTGCGAAGTGGAAAAGAAATAGCCGGAGGGCGGTCCCAAGGCTTCACAAAATTACAGCTGAGGATGCAACTGTGAATACGCTAAGATGAAAGAGAGATGTGATGTGACAAATAGATACATAGACACGTTAGTGGTCAATAGGAAGAACTATTTCTATGGGGCCAACGCTGGGTTCTCTGTAAAAATTTACAACTTTTGAACGACTGTCTGCAATCCAATTTCATATAGTCATTCTGGAATTGCAGAAAATCTATGTCCAGATAGAATCAAAGAATCAAATGTTTATTCTGTAAAATAAGGCATTTGCATTGCAGCATGCGAATGTGTATCATAAGTAATATCTGGTTGTACAATGTTTAAAAGTAAGCAAAAGAGAACAATCCTAAGTACTGCACTAAACAAAGTGTATGTAATACTGTTAGTTTAATTGAAAATTCACGATCACAGAAGAAACAATAAATTGTCTGAATTTATGTCTCGAAAGCAAAACAACAATATAACAACGAGCAAACTGTAAACCTCATTTATAATATTAGAAACACGGCTTACTATTTCACATTTCTAAGTCGTAAACCGCGTTCGATTCCCACTTATCCCCTTCAACGAGTTAAACCTAATAGAATTAATTTTATTGAGTGTCGGCTTAGAACTAATAAAGTGCGTCGGTCCGCTGACGTTGACCCGAACGATACGGCGCAGCGAGCCTACACGCGGAACTGCTGAAATGGAACGGTAGGCATTAAACTATTAGTTATTGCTGGGCTTACTTAGGTTATAGATGTTAAGAATCTTAAACCTGAAGATTTAGAACCAAAGGTTTGCCAAAATGTAGCAACTGTAGGGAACTCGGAGTGCGTAAAGAACTAAAATGGAAGGGCAGAAATATAACGATTAGTCAATAACTAGCTGGGTTTCCTAAAGTTTAAGAATATTAACACAGCTCAAAGATTCTCTCACATTCATAGAAAATCTGCACACATAAATCGGTCATATAGTGAGTATGTTATATGCTACCAATTTAAGGAGTGCTGGCATTTTTATACAATTAATAGAAGAAATGGCGCTTCTTAAACCTTTATTTGTATATGATTTAAGAAGTGCCGATTTTTTATGAATACAGCAGTTAGAATTTTAGGCAGGCAACTGTCTTCTATTTTCCTTAATGAGTGACACTATTTATATTTAGTTTATTTTTTCCTGCCTTCTTTACTTATTTAGTGACAGAACTAACTTTAAAGCTCAAATCATCATCATCAGGCCTTTAGGTCCTAAAAGAAACTCAGTTTGGACTAAAGTATACCTATTTAAATTTGAAAGAAACATCATTTGAAAGAAAAAAAAGAAAAATAGTAAATTAAAAAAAAAACAGAAAAAAGAAGAAAAGAAAAAAATTCATGCCTTAGAGAAATTAACCGTCCAATAAGTAAGTGAACAATTCCTCCTCACAGTTTATCATGGAAGTGACCAATGACTTGTCTGGGGCTATTACCGTGACAAGGGTGAGTGGGATAACACAATCAGCTCTGATAGATTATGTCAATGTGTCTGGGAGTACGTCATCCCACTACTGATTAGGGTGCTGAAGGTAGTCGCAACTTTGTTTCTTGTGTTACATTGATAAACGCAATAGGTTCTTTTTTCTCTTTCTCAATTGGCAACATATGTCATATATTATATCATATACATATATTACTGCTTCTGTTTGCAATTGTCTGTTGTATTTATTTTTGTTGTATGCAATAGTTTATTTCCTTAGCAATGTTAATTCATTAATTTATGACCCTAATGAAAGTTATTAAAGAAAATTTAATATCTCAATATTCCAATCATGAAATATTAATACCCAACACAACCGTGAAAGTAAGAAAGTTGTAGACATAGAAATAGATTTACTGTAGTTTTATAAGAATCAATATCTGGTGAAACAATATCACATGATTTGAAGAACGTTCGTTGTATGAAATGCTAGCAAAAGTAATACTAAGAAGATTCATCATAATGTTACAAACCATAGTCACTGTTAAAATTAATATGCGTAACTATAGCACTTTCAATAAAAGCAGCCAATCAGTGCGGGGAATCATGTGAAATTTAGTATTATTACCACGTTATTAAAATAGTTTCCTGGATGTTTACGTGCCTGTACTATTTTGCGCTTCCCTGTATTTTGCTGTTCATAACTCAAGCGTAAAATAGATACAGCTCAAAGTCAAAGGGATTCCTGGTCGGGAGTCATTTGGAATTCTTCACGGAACAGTAAGTTATGTGGAAGTAAAGCAACTTATCTGCAGAGGTCTATTAAGGCCCGTTTAGGGGCGTGCCTTCGCTTCGCGGATCTTCGCTTCAAGTTATGTGCATCTGGAATCGACTGCATTGGAATCTAAATGGTATCGATTGCAGTGGAAAAGGAAGATGAATTTGAGAGTGCAGTAACTAAATAAAGCATAGAATTAAGACGATTTTTTTAGAATGCTTAAAAGCAAAATGTCAGAAAATTGTAAGAAATGGTACATTTAATCAATATATTTTACTGGCCATATTGTAACTGCACTGAATTAATAGAGCATATATCAAAAGTAGAATGTAATTGTAAATGTTCACCATCGCTAATTTGAACTGGAACTCTGACTTAGTTTTAGAATTAGGCTCTGAATTAGGTCGTTGCGTTAAATGCTAACGTAAAATCACTACATAGTATAAAACAAAATCGCTTCCCACTGTCTGTCCCTATGTATGCTTAGATCTTTAAAACTACGCAACGGATTTTGATGCGGTTTTTTTTAATAGATAAAGTGATTCATGAGAAAGGTTTATATGTATAATACATACCCGTGCGAAGCCGGGGCGGGCCGCTAGTAATTAATAGAACCGAAAGAAATGACTGTAAAAATTAATTGATGAATACTGTCGGTCCCAACTTCTGCTGCTAAATCAGAAGAACCGACAATATTTACAAAACAAGACAAACAACCACAACTGCAACAATCCAATCACAATAACTTTGAATAATTGCACAAAAACAATAACACTATAATAACGACAGGAGGATCATTCTCATAAAAGCAACGCGGCGAGACCGGTAGCGAATAGCAAATTATAATCCAGCCGCGTCTACAGGTTATCATCATGACGTTTCAATTAAGAATCGAGATTGAGGATAAGGCAGGCAGGACGCGGAACTGGTTGCACCAACATTCTAGTTGCTTTATGAAAATGCTTCAAGCATCTGTCTGTCTGCGGGTTTATTTCCGTGTTGGGATGATTCAGTATGTTTCGGAAATGTCATATAGTTTTGATTGCTCTAGTATATTGCATATGTCGCTTCGAAGCAGGAAATGTTATTTGATTTAGAAGATGATCAGAAAAGGGTTGTTCCGAACTCATGCGTTAAAAATGTTGAATTTGTGAGATGAGAAGCTGTAGTTTTTATCCAAAATATTTCCAATTCTCCACTCATCCCAAAAGATCAGAGCTATTTATTAATTCATATTTAGTATGTTGGAAAAAATATATTATACATATTATCACGCCTGATTTCCACAGGGGTAGGCAGAGACTATGGACCTCCACGCTTGCTACGATCCTGGCAGATCTCTTTCGTTTTATCTACACTCATCAGTCTCTTGATACATGCTCCCCGGTTACAGGTACTTCTAACCTCTCCTTTTTCTAACACGTCTGCAATCTCGTCGCAGAACGTTCGCCGAGGTCAAAATATTTTTTTCTAATATTGAATTATTATATTATTTCCCGTGAAACAAATAGCGCGACAGCGGACTGGTATAGCGAATTATAATCCAACCACATAATATGTATCGAAAATGTCAAAGTTATATGTCGCTCCGAAGAAGGATACGACATTTGTATTAAAACATTTTCGTATTTCATCCAGTTCAGTGTAATTTATCAATCGATTTATCTATCAGTATCTTTGTTTTCACTGTTTGCGTATATTCCCGTAGACGAATTTGTATGTTTTCCATTTTTATGTTCTGCTATAAAAGAATAACGTTTTTCCGTGATTCTTTCTGCCACACATATACAGGCTGACTTTTTATTGGCTGAGCGCTCAGCCAAACGGATTTTGTAAGGGAGGACGAAAAAATTTTAACGATTTTTAATAACTTTTTTTATAGAAAGTTGTTCAGTATCATGGACTGAACTTGCTCCAGAAATTTAGCAGGTGGATAAAAAGTCAGCCTGTATAAATCATAATAAAGAAAGTTTACACTTACATTATTTATAAAATCGAAGAATATGCTGATGAGTGCAATGGAAATTATCGCGTTGATTCACAATTTATTATCATTTTAACCGCTTTATATTGATGCATATTGATGGAACAAGTTATTTAAACATGAGGAGACATTTCAATCTTAATCATAAACAAGTCTTCTCTCGTTCTTTTGTATTGCAGCAAAGTAGGCAAACAAGCATATGACTTGTCTATGGTAAAAGTGGTCTGGGAGCGAATAAAAAAACAGAATGACCAACTACGAAATCTGTTTCTCTTCCCGCACATATCATACAATTTTTCGATGTCTTTGGCTTTATTTACTCCGTAAAGCACATACACATGCAGAAATAAAAATAAATACACTAGAACAAGAAACAGACAATCAAAAATATATCTATAAACTGAATGAGTTCGTTGCGCATTCTTCTCTCTTTCTCCCTATATACGAGTACATGTATAAAGGGTCTAACAAAAGATACTGAAAATATTTTAAGGGTGGATTCAGTCCATGATACTGAACAACTTCCCTCAAGGAACATATAGCAAAAGGGCTTGACCGATCAGCTGATCCGAGTTTGTATGAAAAACCAAAAAATATTTTTCATATTTCGATATATGTTCCTTGGGAAAAGTTGTTCATGATCACGGACTGAATTCACCCTTAAAATAGTTTCAGTATATTTTGTTAGACGTTATATAAGTGTTTTATGTATTGTATGTGTATGTATGTATTGTGTTATATGTACCTAATAATAAGTCAGCTAAATATAAGAAAAAATTACACTAATAGCTCAGGCTGGAATCTCCTAAGGTAGGCGCAATATGCGTCCCTGTTCCCCGTCCCCGCACCTCTCCCCCGTTTTCGCCTCGATGACTCACGTTGGCCGTCAAGAACCGGGGGAGAGGTGCGGGTGCGGGGAATGGGGACGCATATTGCGCGTACCTTAGGAGATTCCGTTATGTTTACTCTTACTGTATTCTGAGCTAATAGATGCAGTAACTAGTTGAATTATTGTCCAGAGATGACGAAATCGATACACAGGTACCGGTTGTTATTGGTGGAACAACAAGCTGGTTGACATGATTTGCATGTAATTGCTACCAGGCAGATTATCGTCGGCGTCATATCTCGCCCTTGTAAGTGTAAATTCTGGTATTACCATTTTGAGACTACGTTCCGTGGGTTTCACTGCAATTCGACTTTCAAAAGTCTTTTTGTTATCTTCCTTGTATTGTGCGTCTAACGTCTTTTTGTAAAAATCTCCGTTGTAACAAAATAAAAGTAAGAAAATTAACAGTAAGAATCAAACACAGTAAGAATCTAAATAAACTATTATACGTAGACTAACTTTAGTCCTTGGTTTAAATAATTATACGTCCAAAACAAGAAGACCTCGCGCAGTATATCACCTTCTCTTTTATCACCGTCAACTTCATTTGGGCGAATAATAGCTTAAACCAGGTCCTAAGGTTAGTCTGCGTTTTATAATAAGACGGTAGACATAGAAATGATCTATTCATAAAACTACTTATTGTCATGATCAGAATTCGTCGTTTGTCATCTTGTTGTTAGTCTTTTTGTTTGTAATAACTTTATTGTACCAAAAAGAAGTATAAAAGACTAAATAATACGATTATTATGGATTACATTGTTGTGGATGATCTGTGCTAAAATGCATTTATCAAGAGCAAGTAAATGTTTAAATATTTATAAACAAGATGTCGTTTTTAAGAACATCAAAGGAAACAGCTATTGCTAATATGAGACTAATTAATTTATTCATTCAAGATGACTCATCCGAAGTCTTGAAATATTTAAAAGATTAAAAAATTATAACATTTTTAGACCTAGATTATAAGATCTTGTTCAACACCCGACACCAATATTTAAAGCCTAAAGCCGTCATCTTCTACTCGTGTATTAGATTATTTATTGCTTTTGAGAGCGTTTTGTGACAAATAAAAATGTTTTAAATATATATGAATATAAATAGATATAAACGTTACATCTATTTATAGCAAATTCTAATCAGGCTAATTCAAGATAATTTAATTTAAATTGCCGAATATATCAAAGATCATTAAACTTATGTTTTCTGACCTATGCTAATATTTATTTTGCTAAGCAGAATGTTTGATTAAAATTAGTACCTATTTCTGGATAATTTGTGATTTTTCAAAGCATCAAACTTAAAATAAAGTAGCAAATGCTAAATGAGACAAATTAGGGCATTTTGAGATGATTCTTCTAAAATGGCCGAATATTTAAAAGATTATTGCAGTTGTTTATGACAAAGAGGAAAGCGTGCTTGTTAAATTCTCAAATCCCGTCGTCAGCCAGTCGTGTTCATCAATGGTTCATAACATTGGGTCTCCGGCAGCAGCGGATTATTATCGAATGCAAATACGCGTACCGTGGGCGACGATTTGTGGGCAGTGGTCTTAATTTAGCGCATAATGTGACTTGACTTGTCTACAGTCTGCAACTAAGGTTTAGTACCATATATTTACTCTGAGGAATATCACAAGCAGTGAAAATCACAATCACAAGGTCAGATGATCTAGTACTTACCGTAAAATAACGAAGCGCACGCTTCCAATCATTCTTTTCGGAAATTCTTGGGTCTTTTGGGTCCTCGTCCTTTACAAAATAATATCCTAAAGGTAAGCGACTTAAAAGAGGCAGATTGAGGGCTCGACATAAAGGGACAATATGCGCAAATACGAGTATGAGAAACTGTGGATGGTCATAGCGCTGACATAGATTTTTAAATGGTGACAATGGTGTTAAATTCTATGTCAAGGTTAAGAAGGAGGATAAGTTTTGAATATAAGTCAATATTGAAAGCTACTCATAGAAGTTTAAATTATACTAAAGACTCTAAAGACTAAAGAAAGACTTTAAAATCCAAAGAAATCCATGTAATTTAATGAATAAGAATTTTACAACTACTATAAAAGTTATACTTACACGTAACTAAACGAATTTACTTTATTTCTTATTCATAAAATTGTTTAAATTATTTAAAAAAAAACTAGCTTGCAAAAAGATTGTAGTAACAAAATTCACAATAGGAGCACGTCCGTCGCTGTTTTCTAGATCTACTGCAGAAGACCGCATGCTGCGGTAAATGTACTCAATGGAATATTTGTTGTTCAGAAATTAGATTTCCGGTGTTATGGGCAACTTGGTCACTTTCCAATGATGATGATCTTGAGTTATTGGTACAGGGCCCAAAAAGGTGCTTACTCATGCGAATAATTGCAAGATTTTACAACTGTACCTTCGATTTCGATTGTTATCTAATACAGTAATTGTCTTTCTAAAATACATTCAAATCTGTTATAAGTAACATTGTATTATTTACCTTCTTGATGATGTCTCCACAATTATCTATTCCTTGCTTTACTTCTCCACAAACAAGCCACCTGAAAGCTTATCAGGCACATGATTTGAGTACTTATTCATCTCATCTAATTTTCGATGCAGGGTTTTAAAAGTACATACTAAAAATTCCATTGAAAAGGTCACTGCGCTCACGTCATCGTGTATTCTCGCTTTATTTGATTTATCTTTTATCGTTTTATTCGTGAGCATGCATGGAATTGTTAAAAAATCTAATAACACGTTCTCTGCGCCAATATTTGAATACTCGAGAGCTTCGAATCTTTTGATAGTACGAGCTAAATCCTAGTCACTACCTAAATTTATCATGTAATGCCTTGTAATAGAATCTATAATGGCACATCGGGGAGTTCAGAATGAGTTGTAAGTCTCTTATTTGACTAGTATGGTACCGAAATCCGTTATAGTAAACACAGCGGAAGCACTTCGAGAATGTTTGGCCGTCAACTTTGGATGATGTGGAAAGACGCAAGTATCATCTTCACGATTGGCTTTAATACGGTGGTTTTATTGCAGTGTTGCTTGGTGTTCTTTATTTACTAGCGAATCCAACTGGCTACTTTTTTTGTTTGTCTTTGTTACAGTTAGTTCTGTCTTCATATGAAGTAACGTAATGACTAATGATTCTGGAAGATTTAAAAATTGTTTTTAATCAAGTATTTGTTAAATTAATATATTCATTCCATATCTAGATTCCAAATAAACCTTCATCACTAACAATGCTATATACTAACTCAACTTTATATGTCATTATTGCATGGCAGTCTTCAAGCTATGTCAGATGCCTTTAGGCAGCTTGAAAAATCTGACACCAGTGTTGGCCACTTACACACACGAAAAAACAAAAAACTCACTCAACCAGTACACACCTAAGACCTTACAAATTTTCGTAAATCAGATTCGGATGCTAAACATTTGCTGTCACTCTTTATAAGCAACAGAAAACTCTTGATCCATTAACAGGTAACAGGATTTCATTGCCATGATCGTGGTCGGTGTAAACTTCTTTAGGATTCCAGATCGCGATAAACACAGACTCGCATAATTCGCCATAAAGCAAATTGGTCCATTATGGCCTTTTCTCTGAATGACCTGCAGTTTATTTATGTTGTGATTATTCAATTGAGAATTTTAAGTATACCGTAGATGCACTGGCTTATGTTTTGTACACAGAAAAATTACTTGTACAAAATTATATATCGACCTAACTGATGAAATATGAGAGATCGTTATTTTTCGTATTTCGCTATTATAGGGAAATATACAGGGTCAAACAAAATATACTGAAACTATTTTATTTAAGGATGAATTCAGTCCATGTTATTAAACAACTTTTCCCAAGAAACATGTATCGAAATATGAAAAATAATCTAATTAGTATCATGGAAAATTGCGCTATTGCATACTAGTAAAAATACTTTTTTTCACCCGCCAGCTTACATAAATAACCCTTTTCTTAAAATCTATAAATTTACGGGAAAATGAGGACATTCTGCGAACAGATTCAATGTAGACTTAGCTCGACGAACGTAAACAGGCATAAGTCGCCATAAACCGATGGACAGACACGCGAGAGGCGTGTAAGTTGCTCGTTTATTTCACCTCAAATGGAGACAGGGCCTAAGCCGTCTATTTTACTAGTTGGGTAATAGACAAAGCAATGTGAGTTATTAACACATTTTGAAAGGAGAATAATACATAAGCACAATACAAGAGTTTTAAACTTTATGAAGAAATAATTTCGCAAAAAAAATGTAATCTCGGATCAGCTGATCCTTTGGCTGCGTCCACGGACACGCGGTGCGGTGTGTCCGTGTCTTGGGTGTTTATCTATATATTTATTTATCATAATATATAGTATAGTTGAGTTAGTATATCCCTAGCACAAATTAAAAAAAAGCTTACTTAGGGGCTAGCTCAATCAGTGTGTTTGTATGTATTTAAAAAATCTATTTTTCATATTTCAATGTACGAGTAGGTATGGTATACGCACTTGTTCCATAAACCTGCCTAATTCTCATTACAATTCAAAACTGTCCAATTTAATCCAATAACTCGTAGTTTCGTCAAGTGCCAACTTTCAGGACTTTCCGAAAGCTTTGAAAGCTAAATCTCTTTCTACAATCCAAATAGAATAAGTAAGTTGACTTACCAAATTCAAAGAAGTACTTACTTAAATTCTTTTAATTAGTTTACTTAGTAAATTCAAGTTTTGTTAGGTAGATCTAAATTCAGCGTTCTAAAAATACAGTGAGTAGGTAGTAGGTAAAAATTTTATAATAAATAATAAATGGGCGTTATAACATTTTTCTTTTCATTATTTCCAAAGGGCAATATGAATTAACTTTGTGAATTAATTCATTGAGATAAAATGGGATGACAATGATCTCTGATCAATCGTTTTTACAACATTGCTTTGTAGCAATGTTACATCTTATGCTCTGCTCTGAGGAACTTTTACCCGCGACTCCCGGGTCCCGGGATAAAATGTAGCCTTACCTATTACTTTCTAGTCCCACTGTTATTCTACTATCATTATAGGTACTATCATCATGATCAGGTATTTTTTAGTCTCCACTGCAGGAGCACGACCCTCTGTACTGCCAGAGCCATATATTAGTCAGAGCAGTCAGAGGATTAGGCCTACACTCTCTACGCTGGCTAGACGAGTTGGAGAGGTCTCATTGATTGTTATAAGCTTTGTTTAGCTTGTGTTTCCTAAGTCGCCTTCTACGACATCCACAGCAGGTCTGTGTCACTCCCCGTTTAGGTATCGAAAATGTACTTTCATTATTACTATGCGCGCTGCCGGCCCCTCGGAGTGGTAAATTCAGTTATACGAATCGTATGTCCAGAGTAATAAGAATGAAATTGGCCTGCAATTGATGTCTAGGTATGTAAACGAAGAGGTGCTGAGTTCTGACGTGATCTAAATTAAACCATATCGCTAACCACATTGAGTAGATATTTCTTTAAATTTCTTTGTTGAGTGAGACTTCTGTACGTGAGTATTAGTGTCTATTCTCTATCCACAGGAAGACTTGGAGTGGTCTTATTCTACTCTGCCGGGAAACACACGGCTTGTAGGTACTAATAGCACAGAATAGATACTATTACTACGTACAGAAGTCTCACTCAGCAAAGAAATTCAAAGAAATATCTACTCAATGTTGTTAGTGATACGGTTTAATTAAGCTCACGTCAGAACTCAGCACCTTTTTGTATAGACACCTAGACATCCATTGCAAGCCAATTTCATCCTTATGACTCTGGACAAACAATTCGTGTAACTAAATTTACCACCCCGAGGAGGGGCCGCCTGCGCGCATAGTAATAATGTAGGTACATTTTCGATACCTAAACGGGGAGTGACACAGGCCTGGCCATAGGTACCTACTATAGTGATCGCGTATAGCCCGTGGCTACATACATATATACAGTGACTTTTTAAACACCAGCCAAATTTTTGGAGCAAGTCCAGTCCATGATACTGAACTACTTTCTATAAAAAAAGTTATTAAAAATATTTCGTCCTCCCATACAAAATCCGTTTGACTGAGCGCTGATTTGTATGAAAAGGCGAATTTTTATTTTAGTTTTTCGTTAATTGTTTTTATGGAAAGTAGTTCAGTATCATGGACTGAACTTGCTCCAAAAATTTGGCTGGTGGTTAAAAAGTCAGCTTGTATATTCGATTTATTACGCATATGTTAATTACACGTTGTATGTATTGTTCGGGAATAGTATGCATTGTTTTGTTGTTATACGAAAATGCCACATTTCTCATTTAGCATTCATTAACAGTGCAAGCTGAATGTTTTCCTCGTTACTGTATTGGTTTTGAAAGTGTTAACATTCGTGTTAATTCAGACATACATATAAGGAAGCCACCGCACCGGTGTGGTCCCGGGTTAGAATAGGACCACTCCATCTCTTCCTGTGGATGTCGTAAGAGGCGAGTAAAGGACCGAGCACAAACAACTCGTGTTACAATTGCATTCCCAAAGAGGGTTAACGTCAGGCAGGCAGCCGGTCGTATAACTATAGCCAAATCATTTGAACTGTTCCGGCTATTTCTTCTCCATTTTGCAAGGACTTTGGCATCCTTGGGTGACCATTGACATGCATGTTATATTTGGAGAAGAAAAAGCGGGAAAGCGCACCCCGGGCTCCGAAGCAGCATAGCTGAGGATGCAACCGGGAACGCGCTTAGATGAAGAAGAAGATATAAGGAAGCCTTAACTTTAAAGGCATGTAAGTACTTAGATAGTCATTGAAAAGTTATAATTGTGTAACCGATGATGAATTAACTGATTTACCTATTAAATAAATAATTATTTTTAGTAGAAATTAACTAAACAGTTTTAGTACTATCCTAAACTGTTAATACTAAAAAACTGCAACACAGTGTAACTGTCAAGACACGCTTAATCAATCTAGGATATAGGGTTCTATCGGACCACTTATCTGTGTCTGGGGCCACCTGAGGCCATCTGTGAGTATTCGAAGTACGTAAAACATACATACGGTTCAGTGTAGGGTTACCATCTACGGTAATAGCCAGGTTGTACCGAAGCTGAGGTGCTATGCAGTCTTGACAACCAATAGCATGACAGTTTATTGGACAGATTGTTGAATGAGGGGTACGTATATACGTATAAAAGAGGTTTGTCTGTATGTAGAGTATGAATGTGCTACTGGCACATAAAAGAAGAGATGCGAAAACTTGAATTTCGAATAAGTGTATTTTGTTATATATTATTAAAAAAAATAGAGGCGTGAAAGCGAATAGGATGTAAACAACCATTGTATTTTATTTTATAAAAAAAAATATAAGTAGTTTATTTTAAAATTAGAATACTATCGTTTACTACCTGTTTCTTCTTTTTGTGGAGCCGAATGGTGCAGTGTAGTTTTCATTTCAAATAAACTTTTTGATGTGTAAGAAACTAAATTCTACCGTAGACTAGTGTGTTGTTGTTTGTTTAAAGATCGCATAGACATCTATTCGGTACAGCCTGGTTGTTTGCCGTTTAGTGTTAAAATATGATTGTAACAATATTCTGTTGTTATATTTTATTCATCAATTAAATATTAATTTCGTACAAGAAAAAATCCGTAGATTGGACCTGGACCACCAGAGATACCGTTGCTTTTCTACTCTAACAACTCTAGATAACAAAAAACCCAGTACCTAGTTTATCAAGATACGAATATCCGGAATTTAGACACCACACACATTCACACGTGATTTTCTCAATTGGGTTTACATTTACGAAGCCAAAGCAGTATGTTGTATATTTGGTAAAGTGCAGGCAACCCTATAGCACACCATAACAAGCGTACGTGATCTCCCTACCGATACACACCTGTTTAGCGTCGACAGCTGATTGCCAGGCGGCACCTACGTGATTTATGGCTAACCATTTGTAAAAAAAATTTGATCGACATTTTTATACATATTTTACTAGCTGCACAGATTCAATATGGAAGCTCACCGCTTCATGCGAGATGAAGTTCCTGAGTGTCACCCGCAAATCTGTGTGAAATGAATAAATATGAAAGAAACGGGCAAGTGCGAGTCGAACTCGTACATGAAGGGTTCCGTACCACCGTACAATATTTTAAAACGCTGAAGAAACACGATTCTTGTATGACGACCCCCTTTAATTTTTAATTTTTATCTTATTTTTAGTATTTGTCGTTATAGCGGCCACAGTAAAACATAATCGGTGAAAATTTCAAGTGTCTAGCTATTATGGTTCAAGAGATAAAGAAGCAACAAAACTAAAGATCTACAAATTACAAAGGTATTGTATCCTATCCAGGGCCGTAAAATGTGTCGATCTACGGATTATTGTAGCCCTACCTTTTATTCACACACAGACGCGTGTGTACAAACGTTGTGTCTATAATTGTGTGACAATTTTGGTAGTCAAGTAGGAAGTTTCAGAGCAGTCCGGGCAGCTTTGCAGGGGATATGTATTACATGTAAACCTTATCATTGAAATGCTCTACAATGGAAGTTAACGCATCTAAATCAAATTAGTTTCAGTGATTACAGGGTTCATACAGACGCATACATATATTTTTATTTTCATCTTCATTCCTAACGTGGCAGACAGAGCATTTTGGGTCTTGTGGCTCTAAGCAGACAAAGCTAAAGGCCGCAAGACTCAAATGCCACTTTTAGTTAACATAATGATTCGCATTTTCGCCCATTCCCTCGATCGGCTTCTACAATCTGCGCGGGAAGAGAAGCAGCAGGTACGTTCTAAGTTATTTCTTTTCTCCCAGACTGGCATTGAAGAGACACAGACAGATTGAATCTAATGACGCGTACGCCTGCTGGGTCATCAAGTCCGACTCTATCCATCTCATTACAAAAACAGGACTAACTTTGTTTCTAGCTTTAATTTAAACCATTACCCCCCAGAACCAAGTTGACGTCTAGTAATATCACACTATCTCACCTGTCAATGTCAACTTGATTTGGGCGGATAATGGTTTAAACCAGAGATATCGGATATAATATGTTTAAACCTAGTAACAAAGTTAGTTCTGTTTTTATAATAAGACGGTTAGTGTCTAATAAAGTGTGAAATAAATAGGATCATACATTTCAGTTACGCGTTGTTATCGGCTACACAATCACTTCATTTGCCGAATTATTCCCGAAGGTGCCTCCCCTACAGTCGGGGCGTTGTTGGGTCACCTTCGTACGTGACGCACTGGCTGCTCACCTAGCCCTTAGCAGCTCCCGTGAAGGTCGATAACTGTTGGCAAGGCGACTATTTTTTATATAAATAGACTATCATCACAGAATAAATAATACTAACGTACAGAAGTCTCACTTAGCAAAGAAATTCAAAGAAATATCTACTCAATGTGGCTAGCGATATGGTTTAATTTAGCTCACGTCAGAACTCAGCACCTTTTCGTATAGATACCTACATCCATTGCAAGCCAATTTTATTCTTATTACTCTGGACAATCGATTCGTATAACTGAATTTACCACCCGGAGCGGCCGCCTGCGCGCATAGTAATAATAAATGTAGGTACATTTATACCTAAACGGGGAGTGACACAGGCCTGCTATCATGTCTTAATCCCGAGGGCAGACAGAGCATAAGGCCGTAAAACACAAAAACCACGTTTAGCCCGTTTAGCTTAGTGGGCGTGAAAATGGAAAAAGGTAATCAAAATAGTGATGGGTTGTTACATTACATCGCTATTGATATGATTCAGATTCTCGCTCATTCCCTCGATTTCATTTTACGTTCTGCGCGGGTCTCCAGACCAGCGTTTTAAACAGGGTGAAAGTTTACAGTCGATTCATATATGAAGATATATTATTATAATATAATATTCATAGATGATTTAGCCTTTCAAAATAGGTAACCAACTTTTCATATAACAATATAACGTTGTTTAACAAAAAAATCTCACTCCCTCAGTTTTTTACATTTAAATATGACTTTCTTGTATAAAATCGTGCAGCTAACCGGACAGATTGTATATATGGAAACGTCGTCGATTTTATTTTAAATCCAGTGCCGTAGTCTATCGCTTCGGCATAGTAACTATTTATTAAACTGTGGCTTCGGGGCCTTTCCGTCTACAGTTTCGTAGGTCCAAAATTATGAACTCCCTTATTGCCCATGTACAGTGGGCTACAAAAAAAAAATACCATGAATGGTATAATATTATAATAATACCAATAGTAAAGAGGTAATATACATGTGGTCCACTGTATCTATTCCCTCCCTGTGAGAAATCATTGAACATACTCGGCCACTCTCCGCGGCAATTACAGTCATTTAAAATTACTTATCAATAAGATAATTACGGTTCAATTTAAAGCGGCGAACAGTTTATTTGACCGATTACGCACGATGGTGTGCGTGAACATGGCGTAAACCATCGAATAGTGGAAATCGGCTTTTATAGCAGTTACGTCGTTTGCACGAATCTTAATCCGTGTTAGTGGGACGTGTTTGTGGATGTTTGATGATTATGACTGATAAGTAAATTACGGCTTGGTCAATTTTGATGGAAATAGGCACATGCGAAACCATCAACAGCTATTTCTGAAAGTAGGTGTACTTTTGATTTGCTGATTGCCCATTAGAACATATATCAAATAGCTTTTTTTTGTTTTCCGCCATATTTTTCTTGGTGATAAAATCAGTATTTAGTAATTTTATTATTTCTACACAAAAGCGTTAATATTGCCACTTTTCGTAATTTATAAATTATCTATAAAAAGAAAAATCTAAACATGAAAACCTAACCTAGATCCCCGCTGGTAACGGGGCAAGGACCAAGCAACCGGCGGCGGTTCGGATTTCAGAAAGTGAAACCTGACTAAAAGCCTTTATAGTCTTAGCCTGTCAAGCCCCTTTATTAAAAGTCTAGCTTTCAAAATAAGGTTAAAAACATAATAGTCCTCGGGAACACTAGTCGTAGCTCCTAAACGAATAGACCGATTTCGATACTTTTTTTTTAAACGCAAGCCTTGTCTGTCTAGATGGATCTTAGCTACGTTTGATGAAAGTCAGGTTTTTTTGGCTGGCAAATAAACTATGTTTTCCACTTTAAAAACAAAAGAGTTAGTAAAAAATGTTTCCGTGAAAAAGGAAATAAGAATTTCAATTTCATTGCAGGAAAGCAAAGCTCTTAAACAAAAGTGTTTCTGAAATTGTAGCAACAAGTCAACGCTGTAGCCTGTAGCGAATAACAAACATTCAGAACAATCGCCTTTGGAGAATTCCTTTGAAGTTCAGCCTTCAGACGGTACAGTCAGTGATAAAAGCAGATGAACAAATAACAAATTATTTCAATATGCGATTTTGAAGTTAATAAAAAGTGGTTTAAAACTAGATTCTGATGGCGATGGTGATTTAAGTTTCAAAAATTATCATATGCATGTAGCAATCGTGCTACATGCATATGATATCTACTCATACAGTGATGTTTTTCGAGACTTTCGAAACATTTTTTATAAATAGGTGTTACTCGTAAAAATCTTCTTTCGCAGGTTAAGCGACTGGATCGGACGTGATCCGCACTTTGATACCCACCAAAGGTAGTATTCAAAATTTCTTGAATTCTCCCGTGCTTCGGAAGGCACGTCAAGCCGTTGGTCCCGGCGGTTTAACTTTATTACAAATGCTATAATGGCTTAAAGCCATAGGCTTTATCTACCAGTCAACGAATAGTGCAAGTCTCTTTGTCGTATAATACAGGGTGACTTTCGTCCTCCCATACAAATCAGCGCTCAGCAAAACGGATTTTGTATAGGACGAAATTTTTTTATCGATTTTTAATTACTTTTTTTTGAGAATTTAGTTTAGTTTCATGGACTGAACTTGCTCCAAAAATTTCGCCGGGGGACAAATAGTCACCTGTATAATTGAAACTCTGATTTTATAATCCTCTCTCATCGTTACCTGTACATTGTGGATGTGGTTTCACTCTCTTTACAAGTCGGATTTACTCTTACTTTATGATATGATGATAGTTGCATAAAAGGTACCTACTTAATTCTTATAAGTATACTTATGGTTATATAAAAACTTTTAAATAAACTGTGCGTAGGTATATGTTTTAGGCTTGGAGTATTCGGAAGTATTCGGAACCATCTCAAAGTAAGGGTTCACTAAACTAAATTTTTTTTTCTTGTATTTTTCAGACACAGGACAATTATCCAATATTTGTGTGCTAAATCAAATAGTATAAATAAAACAATCGCTTCGCGCCGTCTGCCCCTCGGTATGTACGTTCAAATCGTTAAAACTACGCAACCTATTTTAATACGGTTTTCTTTAATGGATAGAGTGATTCAAGAGGAAGGTTTACATGTACAATACATACCCGCTAGTATCCAAATACCACGTGACGAAAGCCTGCGTGTTAAAGGAATAGGATATGGTAGAGAAATTCAGCGTGCGGAGTGCGGGGGCAAACACGTGTGACGTGATTGCTCAGTTGGAAGAGTATGGTCGCATAAAGACCTGGAGCACTATTTTCAAATGAGGGAGTCATTTGACTCCCAGACTCCCAGACATTTGCACGCTACAAATATCAAATTTACGAGTGGTCAAGTCCACTCGTGCAAATCCTTCACGTACTACCGATTCAAAAATGGCGCAAACCATTTATAATGTGATTGTCGGTTTTAAAAATGCGTCCCTGAAATGCGTCCCTTGGTCGCCGACCGGTTCAAAATTTGCAGGTCTGTAAGCGCAAACGGAACGTGGAAACTAGGCAGTAAGTACGGAGACTCGTTCTAATGAGTTGTTTTTAGGTGACATCATTAAAATAAATAGCACGAAGAACAAAACATTGTGAAGGTTAAGCTAGTCATTAAATTTTTATTTAGATGACAACATATAGTAAAAAAGGAAAACAATCTTGAGGGAAACAAAAATTTTTATTTGAAACTTTACTACTTCTTTACAGCCTACTGCTGGACTACTCTCTCATGAAGGGAGGATTTGTCCATTATCATCACATCACGCTTGATGAGCGCAGTAGATAGAATAAAGTTGTTGAGCTCAGGACGCTACTGCCTTTTTTCTGTAACCTACATTCATGTTTCAATATTAAAATACGTTATTTATTACATACAGAACGGAATCTCTTAAGGTCCCGCGCACTTTTTATAACTCATTTATAACTCATTCTGATTGAATGTAAGGTAAATTGCGGTTTACGATTACAACATTGTTCGTAGCAACACAACGAACTACAAGAACTTTTATATTATGTTACTTGCTGCTACGGAACCCTTCATGGGCGAGTCCGACTCGCACTTGGCTGCTTTTTTTTACTTTATAGATAGTCTCACTGAAATAAAATGTTATTAGATTTTCAAATTGCGTTGTTAATATTTATATTTACCGTGAACGTATTTATAAAGCTATCACTGATTACACTAAATAAGATATTCTAGTCACACTCGATAACCACACATTACTCTTCGACATTATGTCGACCGCAGTGACCTTGTAAGGACGAATAATTTATTATCTACAACAGATTTCAGCAATAAAAACTTATTTTAACGAGCTGTTTATTACAACACCAAATTAATGAAACCAGTTGTGATTTGAGTAAAAACTGTGTTTTAGCAATTAAGTTTTATACCAATAAAATTCAATATTTTCTATTTTCGAGTTATTGACATTTCGACCACAAAATTAATCGCCAAGGCCATTTGGCCGACTTATCTCGTTATAATTTTTATATTATTTTCATCTGTACAGTTTTCTAATTGGAATATTATCTTGATACTTGACTAAGCGAGCGCGAACCATCTCCGTTTCAGCATACATAAAAATGATTTTATAATTATGTCCGGATGTTCTCCTCTACAGGTCTCATTTCTCAACCGATTCTCATGACATTTTGTAAGCTGGTTCGATAAAATTACATGAATTTAGACGATTCAGTTCACAGAGCCACTTGTTTTACTTCCACTGCGGGAAAATGCACCGTGTGAGTTTTGCGGAACAGAAAACACATACGGTGCGTTTTTCCGCAGTCAAAGTGTATATTAGCTTTTAGCCCCCGATGAAAAGAGAGGTGTTATAAGTTCAGCCGTTCTAAAGTTGGGTGTGAACGCTCGGGGGTTTTTGTCTCGCAAATAAACTTGTAGGTAACTACAGAAAAAGCAAAGATTACCGTGAGTATACGAGTTGTGGTTCCCGGTAGAGTAGAATAGGACCACTCCAAGTCTTCCCGTGGATGTCGTAGAAGGTGACTTACACAAGCTAAACAAAGCTTATAAACATCAACGAGACCTCTCCAACCCGTCTGGAGTTCTGGACAGCGTGGAGAGTGTAGGCCAAATCCTGTGACTGCTCTGCCTAAGTATGGCTCTGGTAGTACAGAGGGTCTGGTAGTACAAAAGGTCTGGCTTGAGCTTGGCGCGGGTCCCTCTTAAAGGTTTGTATACTTAGACATGTCATAATTTAGGTACATTGGTACATACTAAATTTACAAATTGACATTATTTTAAATTTCCTAATTCTTATAATTCAATTTAATTATGACATAATAAACAATGTAATCTCTGTCCATCTATATAACTAATTTTAAGTTTTTAGTTTGTTAGTTGACGTCTTTGGAGAAAACGTGCAGTGCAGTTTGTTGCCGCTTCTTCTGCACTTGCGCCTAGGAAGCGGCGTAAACTTAGCTTTAAGTAACGATTTGACGTCAACATTTGTGCAAAACAAAACAAAGTGACTATTATTAAGAGATATTATAAATATCCTATGATAATAAAGATATTTTGAATTGAATTTTGAATTGAATTGAATTGGTCGTGCTCCTGCAGTGGAGACTTATGATGAATATAGAGCACCTACGAAAAAATACGTGTTACAAGTTTCCATCCTCAAGTTTCTGTGGTGTTGCAAATTGTTATTAAAAGAAAATCGAAATACGTGACCTTCAAACAAAAAGGTTCAATTGCGTGTCAGATGTAGATCGCCTGATACGGTCAATTTGAGGTTTCAACACGGTCTTACACTGCGGGTCGGTGGTCAAACAATGGTACGCGTCACCGCAGGTATGTACGAGTACTTCCGTTCATTATTGCTTCAATTTTAATTATGACGAGATCGTGCTAGTTAATTTTTGTTCCTTTCCGGACATTGTTTCTCTGGTTTTTGGACTAGATTAGACTACGAAACAGGTAATATTAGCAAAAGTACCCTCATTCATAAAAAATCTGCCTCCTTAATCAGTCTTATAATGAGTATATTACCAATTTAAGAAGTGCTGACTTTTATAATGCAATTGACCATTGACATGAATATACGTACGTAAGTACATAAATCTCGTTGCAATTGACAGAAAAAACTGATTTATCAATACATCGGCAAGTAGTTGTAATGCGTTAGGGTTGCTACAGACTTATTCGGGCCGGCATTGTTGGTTCGCCAGTACTTTTCGACGCATGATGACTGATAAAATCGGCCGATCGGTTAGATTATTAAAAAATATTGTACACATATTTTTGCTTTCCTCTGAGAAATAATAAATCACGAAGATACAGTGCATTTAAATTTCGCATGACGTCACGCTTTCGTACGATTTTTACACATCGGTGACGGCACAAGCCCCCACTCTGGAAGTTAGATACTCTGTATCTTTGTAAATTTTTACTTTTTTGATAAACTGAAAAATATGGATACATTATTTTTGGATAATCTAACGAACGGACTACCTAATTAGAATAATACTTTTCTGACCCAGTCATCATCCCTATTATACCGCCCTTTTCCCCGAACATTCATCTACATTTATATTCGATTTTCACGGCTGTGCCGATGAATACCGACCCGAATAAGGGTATAGCATAGCAACCCTTACATCTACCTAACTTTGTAGCCTGATAGCAGATATGCAATCAAGATTTTAAGAAACTAAGTTAAATATATTTTAACCTCTGACAAAAAAGAGGGGTGTTATAAATTTGTAGTGTCTGTGTGTCTGTCTGTGGCTCCTAAACGAATAGACCAATTTTGATGTGGTAGTCAATTGAAAGCCTTGTCTGTTGAGATAGTTCTTAGCTATGTTTGATGAAAATCGATTTAACCTTTTTAAAGTTATGCGGTGAACGCTTTGTTTGAGGATTTATAATTTGACTGGCAAACAAACTGTTTTAAAAGATTTTCTTTCTATAATTTAAAGATTTTCTCTTAACTTTAAGTGCTCTTCAAAATGTATCGCCGTTTCTTCCCACTCTAGAATTACTATAGTAAATGATCTACAGATACAAATTAATCTTCCATAGCTCCCAATCCACTTGTCCTCTAACTAATAAAGTGTCTTTAAACTACTACAAAGTTTCCGATCAAACTTACAAGTATTGGTCAAGTTATCATCACAACACTTAGTAAGTTTCTAACATTTATACCTAGCGGCAAATAGGTACAATAATATCCTTATATCCCCAAAAATACCTCCTGGATAACAGTAGAGGTGTAATGGGTATAATCGTGGGTCCCGGAAAATAAGTCTGCTTTAATATTTGAACGGCCAAATGGCCGAAAGCCGAAAGTGACCCTCGTCCGGCCCGCCGATAATGTCAGCGTTGTTTTAAGCTCGCACCGTGACGTGACGCACCGCCGTTGGTATAGGCTTTTGGCTAATGAATGAGTAGGCTAAGCCATTTTAGGATTGGCACACGTCTGTCGGCACGGAACAGCAGAGAGCGACGGACTAGGGCAGGATCGCCGATTCCGCGGCGTTCCGTCGCTCTCTCGCTCATGCAAATGACTTGAAATGACGATTCTGAGCGACAGAAAAGGATAGTAGCATAGGAAAATGCTGTTCCGTGCTGACAGATGTGTCCCAACCCTTAAGCTACCAAATACTCAATTTTGTTGCATAATTGGTAATTATGTACTACTAGCTGTCCCGGCGAATTTCAAACCGCCTCAGATATAAAATGTATGAGAAATTTAATTTTGTGCATAATTTTTTTTCGTCCTTTTTAGGGTTTTTAATGGATGGAGAAGCAGACATCATCGAAATCGGTCTTAATTTAATTTTGTTCACATTTTTTTGGTTGTTTTGGTATTTTTCCTTTAATTTTTATTTCATTATTTGAGTACCTACATAAGTACTGCATCTTGAATGCAAATTTTAATGCTCTGTCTGCCCCATTAGAGATAAAGACGTGAAAATGTATCTATGTTTGTATTTCAAATGAAGGAGATGAGCATAAAAATAATTACCTAAGTAGGTACTTTAAAATCAGTCTAATCAGCCTCTTACGTAATCTACTCGTAGCACTATTGTATTGATAACACCGCGCCCTACAAACACTTATCGAAACTGTCCCGCTTTTCTCAACATCCTATGCAATTTGTCGCTTATCGCGATATTGATTGATTTATTCAGGAGCACTTGAATTTATTACTGGTACTATTTATCATATCATTAGAATACTGTTGAGTGAGATAGCAGTCCGTAGCTTGAAGACATGCTGATAAATAACGAGCAATCGAATAGGGACGTGACTGAGTTAAAAATAAATTATTCTGAACTGATATGAAAATAACAAAATAAAATAATAACACTTGTCGTTGACCACATACATCTTGAACGTGATTTTAGATTTAAATCCGTCGTCAACATATAAAGCTAACATATCTTTATTTTTCCTTGTTGTCTAACATATAAACATGGATCTGCATCACTCTGTTTGAATTCGGACTCTATTAGAAAACCATGCATACATTCGTTCCAACATTTAGGTGCTTGTTTCAGTCCATAGAGCGCTATTTGACACCTAGAAACTCTGAAGTCACAGTAGGGTTGCCAACTCTCGAAAGGACCAATCCGGGAGGTTTTTATGTTTAAGGAATGAATGGATTAATGGGGGGGGGGGGGTGATTGAAAGAAAATCATTAATTATTTTTCATTTAATTTTTAGAAAAACCGGAGAAATTATTACTTTCCGGGAGGTCGGGAGGTTAACCATTATTACCGGAGTCTCCCGGGGAATCCGGGAGGGTTGGGAACCCTACGTCACAGCCTAGAAACTCTGACGTCACATTTGGGCGAAGTTTTCCGTCTACTTGGCCAATCCGGAGTTATACAAGTGACTTTTTAACCACCAGCCAAATATTTGGAGCTAGTTCAGTCCATGATACTGAACTACTTTTCATGAAATAATTAACGAAAAAGTAATGTCCTTCCCATACAAATTGGCGCTCAGCTGAACGGATTTTGTAACGAGGACGAAAACTTGTTATCGATTTTCAAAAATTATTTTTACTTATAGAAAGTATTTCAGTATCATGGACTGAAATTGCTCCAAAAATGTGGATGGTGGTTAAAAAAGTCACCTGTATTTGGATGGAGATATCTCAAATTGACATCGTCTAGCTAAAACCCAATAAACGGGTAAGTGCGAGTCGGACTCGTACATGAAGGGTTCCGTACCACCGTACAATGTTTTTAAACGCTGAAGAAACACATTTTTTGTATGACGACCCCCTTTAATTTTTAACTTTTTTTTATTTTTAGTATTTGTTGTTATTGTGGTCATAGTAATACATAATTGGTGAAAATTTCAAGTATCTAGTTGATGCCATTCTGAAGATCATGTTAAAAACGCTGAAAAAAACACGTTTCTTGTATGACGACCCCCTTTAATTTTTTATTTTTAGTATTTGTTGTTATATCCGCCACAGTAATACATAATCGGTGAAAATTTCAAGTGTCTAGCTATTACGGTTCAAGAGATAGAGCCCTGTGACTGACGGACAGACAGACAGACAGACGGACAGACAGCGGAGTCTCAGTAATAGGGTCACGTTTGCATCCTTTGGGTACGGAACTCTAAAAATGGACTCCATTCCACTAATTATTTTAATTTGTGAGTAATTAGTCATTGAGACGTGTCTTGCGGAAACCGGCAAGTTACGTGGGAAACAAATGTATAGCCATGCCGCCCCCGCCGGGGCCCGGCAGACGTGGAAGACCCAAGAAATTCTTGCTCGTCAGGGATTATATGCGTGCCAATGGTCTTACAATGAAGGATGCTCAAGACCGTGCGAAGTGGAGAAGGAAAAGCCGGAAAGCGGACCCCGGGCTTCACAGCATTACAGCTGTGGATGCAACTGGGAACACGCTGAAATGAGAGAGAGAGAGTCATTGAGACATTTTATTTGGCGAGCAGTTATAAATCAGATTGTTACAACAACAACAAGTTGTACAACAGATTGTTTACCAGTGCCTTTGATCGATTACTTACATAATTTGCATCCCTGCTAGTCCTGCTACACTAATCTTAATCATACTAAAACTTATTTATCCCAACAAAGTCATCAAAATTGTATAATTATAGCCATTCGCCTACCTATAGTGCTGTAGGCGAATGGCTATAATTATACAATTTTGATAGTGATTACTTTATTAGAGGTCTTTACAGATATCGGCGTGAATTCGGCCTTCGCAACATTGACACATGGACTGTTAAAATATATATTATTTTAGGGCAATACTTTGTTGGGATAAATAAGTTTTAGTATGATTAAGATTAGTGTAGCAGGACTAGCAGGGATGCAAATTATGTAAGTAATCGATCAAAGGCACTGGTAAACAATCTGTTGTACAACTTGTTGTTGTTGTAACAATCTGATTTATAACTGCTCGCCAAATAAAATGTCTCAATGACTCTCTCTCTCTCATTTCAGCGTGTTCCCAGTTGCATCCACAGCTGTAATGCTGTGAAGCCCGGGGTCCGCTTTCCGGCTTTTCCTTCTCCACTTCGCACGGTCTTGAGCATCCTTCATTGTAAGACCATTGGCACGCATATAATCCCTGACGAGCAAGAATTTCTTGGGTCTTCCACGTCTGCCGGGCCCCGGCGGGGGCGGCATGGCTATACATTTGTTTCCCACGTAACTTGCCGGTTTCCGCAAGACACGTCTCAATGACTAATTACTCACAAATTAAAATAATTAGTGGAATGGAGTCCATTTTTAGAGTTCCGTACCCAAAGGATGCAAACGTGACCCTATTACTGAGACTCCGCTGTCTGTCCGTCTGTCTGTCTGTCTGTCCGTCAGTCACAGGGCTCTATCTCTTGAACCGTAATAGCTAGACACTTGAAATTTTCACCGATTATGTATTACTGTGGCGGATATAACAACAAATACTAAAAATAAAAAATTAAAGGGGGTCGTCATACAAGAAACGTGTTTTTTTCAGCGTTTTTAACATGATCTTCAGAATGGCATCAACTAGATACTTGAAATTTTCACCAATTATGTATTACTATGACCACAATAACAACAAATACTAAAAATAAAAAAAAGTTAAAAATTAAAGGGGGTCGTCATACAAAAAATGTGTTTCTTCAGCGTTTTAAAACATTGTACGGTGGTACGGAACCCTTCATGTACGAGTCCGACTCGCACTTACCCGTTTATTGGGTTTTAGCTAGACGATGTCAATTTGAGATATCTCCATCCAAATACAGGTGACTTTTTTAACCACCATCCACATTTTTGGAGCAATTTCAGTCCATGATACTGAAATACTTTCTATAAGTAAAAATAATTTTTGAAAATCGATAACAAGTTTTCGTCCTCGTTACAAAATCCGTTCAGCTGAGCGCCAATTTGTATGGGAAGGACATTACTTTTTCGTTAATTATTTCATGAAAAGTAGTTCAGTATCATGGACTGAACTAGCTCCAAATATTTGGCTGGTGGTTAAAAAGTCACTTGTATAACTCCGGATTGGCCAAGTAGACGGAAAACTTCGCCCAAATGTGACGTCAGAGTTTCTAGGCTGTGACGTAGGGTTCCCAACCCTCCCGGATTCCCCGGGAGACTCCGGTAATAATGGTTAACCTCCCGACCTCCCGGAAAGTAATAATTTCTCCGGTTTTTCTAAAAATTAAATGAAAAATAATTAATGATTTTCTTTCAATCACCCCCCCCCCCCCCATTAATCCATTCATTCCTTAAACATAAAAACCTCCCGGATTGGTCCTTTCGAGAGTTGGCAACCCTACTGTGACTTCAGAGTTTCTAGGTGTCAAATAGCGCTCTATGGACTGAAACAAGCACCTAAATGTTGGAACGAATGTATGCATGGTTTTCTAATAGAGTCCGAATTCAAACAGAGTGATGCAGATCCATGTTTATATGTTAGACAACAAGGAAAAATAAAGATATGTTAGCTTTATATGTTGACGACGGATTTAAATCTAAAATCACGTTCAAGATGTATGTGGTCAACGACAAGTGTTATTATTTTATTTTGTTATTTTCATATCAGTTCAGAATAATTTATTTTTAACTCAGTCACGTCCCTATTCGATTGCTCGTTATTTATCAGCATGTCTTCAAGCTACGGACTGCTATCTCACTCAACAGTATTCTAATGATATGATAAATAGTACCAGTAATAAATTCAAGTGCTCCTGAATAAATCAATCAATATCGCGATAAGCGACAAATTGCATAGGATGTTGAGAAAAGCGGGACAGTTTCGATAAGTGTTTGTAGGGCGCGGTGTTATCAATACGTGTAACGTGTAATTGACATATGCGTAATAAATCGAACCACGGACTATATTAGATGATACGAGTACTAAAATAAATTCGACACTCCTATACAAAAAGCCCTAGCGGCTGCACACTTTTGTATAGAATATCCAATTTTTTTTTGTTTTGTTATTGTTGTTATTTTAATAAATAAATAATAATAAAATAATCTAAAAATAAAATAAAAAACTAATCTAAAAAAACTAATCTAAAAACTATAGTAAACTAGTATAGCCTGTATAGCCTTTTGGTACGTGGTACAACAAGTGGCATAAAATATCTCAAGATCCTCTGACATCCTTCGGAAGGCATAGCCGTGGGTCCTGGTCATCATTAGATGACAGTCGTCAAGCTATGTGAATTAATTTAGGCAGCTTGATAAATCTGACGCTAGTGTTGGCCACTTACACACACAAAAATAAACAAACAACCAGAAGATTGATTCAAAGCAGCACGAGCGCGCCGCACGATAATGACCCTTCCCGCTCCAGGTATCGTATTATCGGGATTAGGGACAAGATTATGATCGTGAACGAGTATATAAGAAAGTGGTTGTAGGGTATTCGAACTTATACAGGCAAGTTATTGTGTTGAGACAAAAGGTTGTACTATATATTCTATTTCCAGACTTTACTTTTGTATTTTTTTTCTTTTTACTCTATACCCTTATTACCCTTTTAATTTTCAATTTACCCTATTAATATTGCCTGGTACCAAAATAATTATTCCGATATTTAGGTCAAATATAAATTTATACATATTCATGTTGACAGCATGACGGACGCGTAGTAAATTCTATTAATTCGGGTAATTGAGCAAAAAACGGGCACAATAGCTTATCTGCCGCGTTGCCGTTTATTTAACAATTAAAATTTATCGTCCATTAACGCTCGCTTAACGGGCCTCGACTGTGAATAGCTCGCTTTAACTGTTATATTTTTACACGCCATACACTTCGAAAGTTATTATTTTCTTATAAATAACTAGCGGAAGAAAAAGCCGGAAAGGAAGCCCAGGGTCCACCCCTGGGCTTCACAGCGTTGCAGCTGGGAATGCAACTGGGAATACGCTAAGATGAGAGAGAGAGAACTAGCGGCCTGCTTTGCACAGGTCTGTATTATATATACATGTATACTTTTCTCTTGAATCACTCTATCGATTGATGACACCAGAAACCAGCGTTAAAATCTATTGCGTAGTTCAAAAGATATAAGAGTACATACAAAAAGCGCAGATGGCTAGAAGCGCCTTTGTTTTTAGTATGTATTATTTTTCGGCTCCATCTTCCGTCGTCTCTACGACTACTAACGACTCTCTACGACGACGAGTCTAACAAAATATACTTAAACTATGATAAGGGTAGATTCAGTCCATGATACTGAACAACTTTTCCAAAGCATATATCGAAATATAAAAAATAGATTTTTGCTCCCAATACAATGGTCAATCATTGGTCAACTTGTATGGAAAAACCAAAACAAATATTTGGGAAAAGTTGTTTAGTATCACGGACTGAATTTCAAAATAGTTTCAGTACATCTTGTTAAACGTTGTATAGGTATGTATGATCTACCCGTCTGTATAAAACTTAGTCTCCACATTTTTCTACTCTATATTTCGGAAAACAAGACTTATAAGTACATTATTAGTAATATTTAGGTTCGAATTCACATCCATTCATATTATTTATCATTGTAACGGGCAATTATTTTGAAACTTCTAATTCACAATACCATTGTTCAATACCAGCTTGGCACACCTTTACCTCTATTTACTTTATGCGTAATGCGAGTATGAACAAACGAACATGTACTAAATTAATTCGGCCTTAAAATCTAAGCGCAAACACATATGTGTTGTTTTCCGAAATATAGAGTAGAAAAATGTGGAGACTAAGTTTTATACAGACGGGTAGATCATACATACCTATACAACGTTTAACAAGATGTACTGAAACTATTTTGAAATTCAGTCCGTGATACTAAACAACTTTTCCCAAATATTTGTTTTGGTTTTTCCATACAAGTTGACCAATGATTGACCATTGTATTGGGAGCAAAAATCTATTTTTTATATTTCGATATATGCTTTGGAAAAGTTGTTCAGTATCATGGACTGAATCTACCCTTATCATAGTTTAAGTATATTTTGTTAGACTCGTCGTCGTAGAGAGTCGTTAGTAGTCGTAGAGACGACGGAAGATGGAGCCGAAAAATAATACATACTAAAAACAAAGGCGCTTCTAGCCATCTGCGCTTTTTGTATGTACTCTTATATCTTTTGAACTACGCAATAGATTTTAACGCTGGTTTCTGGTGTCATCAATCGATAGAGTGATTCAAGAGAAAAGTATACATGTATATATAATACAGACCTGTGCAAAGCAGGCCGCTAGTTCTCTCTCTCTCATCTTAGCGTATTCCCAGTTGCATTCCCAGCTGCAACGCTGTGAAGCCCAGGGGTGGACCCTGGGCTTCCTTTCCGGCTTTTTCTTCCGCTAGTTATTTATAAGAAAATAATAACTTTCGAAGTGTATGGCGTGTAAAAATATAACAGTTAAAGCGAGCTATTCACAGTCGAGGCCCGTTAAGCGAGCGTTAATGGACGATAAATTTTAATTGTTAAATAAACGGCAACGCGGCAGATAAGCTATTGTGCCCGTTTTTTGCTCAATTACCCGAATTAATAGAATTTACTACGCGTCCGTCATGCTGTCAACATGAATATGTATAAATTTATATTTGACCTAAATATCGGAATAATTATTTTGGTACCAGGCAATATTAATAGGGTAAATTGAAAATTAAAAGGGTAATAAGGGTATAGAGTAAAAAGAAAAAAAATACAAAAGTAAAGTCTGGAAATAGAATATATAGTACAACCTTTTGTCTCAACACAATAACTTGCCTGTATAAGTTCGAATACCCTACAACCACTTTCTTATATACTCGTTCACGATCATAATCTTGTCCCTAATCCCGATAATACGATACCTGGAGCGGGAAGGGTCATTATCGTGCGGCGCGCTCGTGCTGCTTTGAATCAATCTTCTGGTTGTTTGTTTATTTTTGTGTGTGTAAGTGGCCAACACTAGCGTCAGATTTATCAAGCTGCCTAAATTAATTCACATAGCTTGACGACTGTCATCTAATGATGACCAGGACCCACGGCTATGCCTTCCGAAGGATGTCAGAGGATCTTGAGATATTTTATGCCACTTGTTGTACCACGTACCAAAAGGCTATACAGGCTATACTAGTTTACTATAGTTTTTAGATTAGTTTTTTTAGATTAGTTTTTTTTTTTATTTTTAGATTATTTTATTATTATTTATTTATTAAAATAACAACAATAACAAAACAAAAAAAAATTGGATATTCTATACAAAAGTGTGCAGCCGCTAGGGCTTTTTGTATAGGAGTGTCGAATTTATTTTAGTACTCGTATCATCTAATATAGTCCGTGGTTCGATTTATTACGCATATGTCAATTACACGTTGTATAAGTACCTTTACTCCAAAAGCGGCACGATATATGTACGTACGTAGCTACGTGTCTGCGTTGCAGTGTCAAGCAACATTGAGCCCTGCGAAACGATGATAAGGTCTAATTTGGTTTGACATTGAAATAGGACGACACTATCGGACGACTGTCGAAGGTACAATACTGCCTGTCTTGAACTACTGAAATCTTTGCTTAGCTGTATTTTTATTGGATAGACAGTTAATTATACAGGTGACTTTTTAAACAGTGTCCAAATTTTTCAAACTACTTTCTACAAAAAAAGTTATTAAAAATTGATAAAAAAAAATTCTCCTATACAAAATCCGTGTGTCTGAGCGCTGCCGCTAGTATTGCCGCTAATTTGTATGGGAGGACAATTTTTTTTATAGAAAGTAGTTCAGTATCATAGACTGAACTTGCTCCAAAAATTTGGACAGTATTTAAAAAGTCAGCCTGTATACGTACTCGATCGATAAATATATTGATCATGTAGCAATAGAATTTCTTTACTTTGAACATTCTTATGATCAAAGCACCAATATTTTACCGCGAACCTGCATTCCAAAGTACCTAAGTACACTACACCTGTATCTAGTATGTACAGTAGATCTCACACCACGATAGCCTCTAGATTTAATTCCGGGCAGCAAACTGGAAACAATCATATAATTGCATTTGTGTTCTCAGCTTGAATATAATCGTAGAACACCGCAACTATAGAAATGGAACCCATTTGAGATTCCATATTATGAATGACTGAATGTTGAAGAAGTTGTCATTGATGCATGTAAGGATTTTGTAATATCGTCCGTTTTTTACAAGCTTTTATTTAGCTTGCTCTGTTTCTAGATGTTTTTCGGGTCAAATCTTGCATTTTTTTGAGCCACTTCCCGGTTTCCGATTGATGCTAATGTAAAACACATAACAATGCAATACCATTACAACAAAAAGCTGATCTGATGATTGAGCCGGTGGCTATAGGAACCCTGTAATAAAACGACGCAACCCCATCGAGTTTGGGCTTTTTACATTTGTCTTTGTAAGTACTCAGGCTTCACAATAAAATGTTGTACGAAAAATGATATTTATTTTGAAAAAAACTTATGTCACTGTCAAATCAATACTATCAAGAGAGAAAAAAATCCTTCTTAAACATTTTCTATAGTAAAGTTAATCGTCCACTTTTTAAGTTTTACGTCATAACATTGTTGCATAATACTTCCTTACAAAATATATGAATAAGTCTAATTAGACTGAAGTAAAAAACATGGACAATTTGACACAAGTAAAGCTCGACATATAAGCCTCATTAATCTGAGATCACAAAGAACACGACATACTTTTACTAGAGACAATGTACCAATGAATATTTTTCGCATCGTTAAATGTGCCTGCACTGACACTTTCAGTGTTACACATCTACCCCCATACTCATATAAACTACAACACTTAAATAAGTTATGTAGTACTATGCTACCGATTTTAAGAGCGCATATTTTTTCTCAAATCCATCACAAATTGGCGTTTAGATTTTTATGAATACAGCTGTTTAACTGTTCTCGAGCTTATTTAATTTGTGGCTTAGATCGTTCGTTTGACGGCTCACTAACAAGCGTGAAATTATGCTCGGGAGTTCAGTTTCTTGTAATGGTTAAAGAGGATGAGCAATGTTTTTGTTGAATTTACTATAAAAAGTACTTATTTTTCAGCAGTTTAACTATTCATCATTCGTTTTTACAGAGTTGCTATACTGAATTTAATTAATGTTATAAAGCTATAATAGGGATGATGACTGGGTCAGCAAAGTATAATTCTAATTAGTCCGTTAGTTAGATTATCTAAAAATAATGTACCCATATTTTTCAGTTTATTAAAAAAGTAAAAATTCACAAAGATACACAGTATCTAAGTTCGCGAAAGCGTAACGTCATGCGACAAGTTATTTATTGTTTCTCAGAGAAAATAAAAAATATGTGTACAATATTTTTTAATAAAATAACCGATGGACCAAAAATATTTTTTCAGTCATCATGCGTACCGTGATGCTGCCTGTAGTTATAAATAAAAGTGTATATAATAATATGTATTAATCTTAAAATACTAGTATTATTTAATTTATTTAATCAGTTCGGAAAAATAGTATGTTTATTATTTTTAAGTAATAACATGTACCAATATAAATTATCATACAACAGTATATAATAAATTATGAATACTAGTTACATTTGCTATAAAAGTTTTCAAAAGTGAATTTCGAGTAGTGCGACTTGCTCAATTAAGTAATAAAAATTTTATTTGATCATAGTGTAACAAAAATATACACGTTTGAATTAGATTGCTCCCTGTCGAGTGATATTGACGTGTACATGACTATGACAAGGTTGATTACAATGATTTCAGATATAAATCAACAGGTCATAATAAGCATGCTATTACGTTATGCGTTTTAACATCATGCTATTATCTAAAAATATTATAAGCATTTATCTAATCAGTCGTAGAAGATGAAGGAGATATGTCTGTTAATGATATATTTATTATATACATAATTACAATTTAAACAACTTTACAATTACCTACATGGTTAACTACTGGATGAGCTTAACACAAATAATAATTGAATAATATTCGTGATCAAACATTTTATAATGTAATATACTTAAGATAAAATAAAATATTAAATTTAAAGGATTCTCGCACAAGTAAACAAGGAACCACTTTTAATATTAACAGCACTCCCAATTTAATCATACGCCTACTACGTTAATTAGAATCACGTTCTAATAATAGCTGATTAAAAAGATTATATAATAATTTTCCCTGCGTTTTAAAATAATGATCTAAATGTGAATAAAGGTCAATATTATTATCAATTTTTTTTATGAAGGTATGACTTAGAAAAACATCTAATATATTGTACATTTGTTACACTATACATATAATAATATAAAAAAATATATTATAAAAAATTACATTATGTATGTATATGTAAATTGACACAAATAAATTGCATAGATTCTTGACTTGTGTACGACCGAACAATAGAGCTGAATAAATGTTCTAATTTATCAATAAACGGGCAAGTGCGAGTCGGACTCGTACATGAAGGGTTCCGTACCACCGTACAATGTTTTAAAACGCTGAAGAAACACGTTTCTTGTATGACGACCCCCTTTAATTTTTAACTTTATTTTATTTTTAGTATTTGTTGTTATTGTGGTCATAATAATACATAATTGGTGAAAATTTCAAGTATCTAGTTAATGCCATTATGAAGATCAAGTTAAAAATGCTGAAAAAAACACGTTTCTTGTATGACGACCCCCTTTAATTTTTAACTATTTTTTATTTTTAATATTTGTTGTTATATCCGCCACAGTAATACATAATCGGTGAAAATTTCAAGTGTTCTATTAAATCTATAATATAATATAATTAATATATATTTTATTTTATTTTATTTATACTTTATTGTACACACATATACATGTTTAAAGTACAACAGGCGGACTTAATGCTAAAAGCATTCTCTAACAGTCAAACCTTTGGGTCGATTGGAGAGTTTTATGTGGGTGTGAATATATAAAGAAAACTTAAACTAAACTAAATTTAAAAGATAACAATCACAACACATACTATAAAACATACTATTATTATTATTACATATACACAATTACTTACATACATATATACCACTTCATAAAATATATACCTACATTAAAATATATACAAAAATAAATATACAAATACATAACCATAAATAAATATTATGCAATCAAGTCTGTCCTATGTTTAATTGGAAGTGGAAGTGCCTAAAAACTCTAAGTTTAAAGGAGTCGCGACTAGGGGCCCTTCTAATGGATTCAGGGAGAGCATTCCAAAGTCGTACAGCAGTCACGGAGAAAGAGTTATGGAAAAAACCTGTACGGTGAGAAGGAGTGACTAGGGTAAGAGTATTTGAAGAACGCAGGGACCTTTCATGAATAGAACTTAAAAGTTGGAAACATGTTTTGAGATACTCAGGGGCCTGGGAATTATTTAAAACATTGTATAGTTGACAGAGAATATGTTGGTTCCTGCGTTGACGGATTGGCAGCCAATTAAGTTGAGTGCGAAATTGAGAAACGTGGTCGAATTTACGCAAGCAGAAAATAAACCTAATACAATAGTTAAGAAGACGTTCTATTTTATTGAGTTGTTCCTCGGTTAAGTCTAGGTAACACACATCGGCGTAATCAATTATGGGGAGAATTAAAGTTTGTGCTAGCATTGTTTTTGTTTTTTCAGGTAGAAAGTTTTTCAAACGACTTAAATAGTGAAAACTGGCAAACACCTTTCTGCTAACTTCTGCGATGTGAGTGCTCCAAGACAGAGTGTGGTCAATCCAGAGGCCAAGATTCTTAACCTCGGTACTAAAAGGAACATTGCAGCCATCAAATGTAATAGGCGTCACTTTACTCATGTCTATGATATTTATTTGCCTCCTGCTACCAACAATTATGGCCTGACATTTTTGAGGATTCACCCGCACCCCAAAGTTGTTGGACCAGATCATGACTTTTGTAAGATTGTCGTTCAATAGTGAAATCGCTGTATTCACATTATCCGCGTCGGTTTGCGCATAAAGCTGCAAGTCGTCTGCATATAGATGGTATGAACAAGTGAGACAGTCTGAAAGAATATTTATAAACAAAGAAAATAAAATTGGAGACAATATACCGCCTTGTGGAACGCCAGCTTTAAGTTCACACCACTCGGACGAATCCTGATCGTTGCGAATTTGCTGCCGACGACCACGAAGATAACTAGAAAACCAATTGATCACCGAGGAGTCAGCATTGTAATGGGAGAGAATAGCTAATAGAATATCAATATCGACTGTGTTAAAAGCATTGGTAAAATCAATCAGTGATATAACAGTCACTTTCTTGTTTTCCATTCCAGCCCTGATATCATCAGTAACTTTCAGCAGGGCTGTGGATGTACTATGGCCAGGTCTAAAACCTGATTGACAATCATTCATTAAATTGTTATCATTGATGTGTTTAGAAAGTTGTTCAAATGCCAATGCCTCTAACACTTTGGATAGAAAAGGGAGAATTGAGATGGGACGGATATCATTTAATCGGATAGGATTAGAAATTTTAGGAAGGGGACGAACGTAGGCATTAAGCCATAATGAAGGAAAACAATGTTGTGAAAGGCTGTAATTAATAATATGTGTGATAATAGGAAGGACATAGCAGAGTATATGGATTATCATCACGCGACTAATTTTATCGTGCCCAACGGCGTTAGAAGTAATGGATATTATTTTTCTGCGAACGTCCTCCTCAGTGACCGCGGTGAATTTGAATGAGCTACCATTTGGGGCGGGCAAGTCAGCTATAGAAGCAATGGTTCGTCTCTTATCATCATTATTGAGTACCGGAACAGATGTGAAGTGTTTGTTAAGTTCATTAAGTGTGAAGGGTAACTTGGATGACATCTCATTCTGAACCTTGCCAATGCCCACAGAATTGAGAAATTTCCAAAGATTAGGAGAAGAAACGTTTTCAATATTTTCAGTGAAGTAACGGCGTTTAGCATTTCTGCAAATTTGGTTACAGCGATTCCTTGCAACCTTATACGCATTCCAGTTGTCGTCAGTACGATCCCGTTTAAACTTCCTGAAAGCACAGTTACGTCGCTTCATGGCGATACGGACAAGGTTAGTAATCCAGGGAGCCGGCAAACGTTTTACTTTAATCGCTCGAGTTGGTGCATGAACATCGTAGAGAGATAAGACAATGTTATTAAAAAGAGAAACTTTATCATCCACTTTGTCTGCATCAACTACTGGAGTCCAGTCAATCTTCGCTGCGTCAGCTGTCAACGCATCGCTATTCATACTGGAGAAACAACGCAAATGCAAAATTTTAGGTTTTGCTTTAGGAATCTTAATTTTATAAGAAATATAAATAAGGTCATGATGGGAAAATGCTGGTGCATGCATTTGACCATGACTAGCAACGAGGCTTTCGGAAGAAGTGATTATCAAGTCTAGCAATGTGTCACCGAATTTAGTGTAATGAGTGGGCCCTGATGGGAGAATAGAGAAATTTACTGACTTGACAATGTTTACAAGAGAAGTCTGTCTGGAATCATTTTTAAACAAGCATGTGTTGAAATCGCCCAGGATCAGATGATGCGTGTAAGCCAGACTAACCGATTCGAAGAGAGATTCTAAATCAGAAAAGTAGTCGATTCCGGGGGGACTGTATACGACTCCTAGAACAGCTTTTACACCTTTGATAGTAATTTCGAGGAGTATGTACTCCATTGAGGCTGAGTACTGTGAAGGTGACATTGAGAGTACTTTAAATTCTATATTACTCCGCAAATAAATAGCTACTCCTCCTTGTCGAATACCAGTGCGATCATTCCTTATAAGGATAAATCCTGGAAGTGAGTAGCTAGTTGATGCTAAGCTGGGTTTCAGAAATGTTTCTGAAACTAAAACAGCGCTAATACAATCCGTCGAAAATGCCTCAATGAAGTCGGTGTAATGGCCCGGTATGCTTTGTGCATTAATATGGCAAACATTGAAATTGTTTGAATGCTCATAAAATACGTTGTGGACAGAAGCACCTAGCGTTTCTACGGACTCGCAAGATAAAAAGCTAGATTCAGACGACCCCACTACAGAATAAAAAGATTCATTTAAATCCATACTTGACTGCTGCATAATAATATATATAAGTTATAACTTTAAAATACTATAATAATTATTAAACTTAAACAAATGCAAATAGACTCTGCACAACCTGCCGGTCGAACCACTTTTGCCATAGAGAAAACAGTACAATTCAAATTACATTAAAATATCACACAGGGCTCTAAGAAAGTAAATATCTTTGCCACTGTCAGCGTCGTGAAAATAACAATGAAATGTCACAAAACATGAATTGACTTTGACATTTAAAGAAAAACTTTAGAAAGAAGGAACAAGAACAAAACAAGTTACCAACAACAGTGAAAAAATAAGTTAATAATGGAAGGTAAATTGAAGTTATGTGAAAAAAGATTACCCGAAATTTTGAAAAGTTATTACATTACATTGGTTGAGATAGAAAAAGTTACATAATCAAAACTACCTACTACAAACGAGATATATAGTTACTTCGTTTAGAATAGTAAAACTACGAAATCAAAAGCTATTAAATCTTAGGGGAGCAACTATTTTGCTTTGGATGCTAACGCCTGCCGCCTGGTTAATGTCTTCTTTTCCGCCACAGCGGCAACAGCGACCGGTTTCCTCGCTGGTTGCTGAGGTTCACGTGCCTGCCTGCTGCTGGCCTCGGCTACTGGGAACTTTGCAGTCAGATCAACCAGCTCGCTCGCTGTCGTAATCTTTACGCGTCCTCCGGCTGGGGTCTTGATGTTAATCACCCCGTCAAAGGTCCAGCATTGCTTCATGCCAAAGTGTGAACGGGCAGCCATAAATACCTCATGTCGGGCACGAGTGAGAAACTCAGACATAGTGACAGATGTCCCTTTAAGACACGATTTCTTGCCCCAAACTTCGGCCTTCTTACTGGTTTCATGGAAGCGTAGAAGTACAGGTCGAACATGTTCACCTCCAGATCCTCCGATTCGATGACAAGACTTCAAATGAGTGCCAAAGTCAGTGAAACCAAAACTATCCAACATGAGCTTCTCAACAACTGTGGTTATAGTTTCATTGGACACCTCGGGGATACCGTGCAAAAGAATATAATATATAATAAAAATATAATCTATAATAAATCTATCAAACTATTACGGTTCAAGAAATAGAGCCCTGTGACTGACGGACAGACAGACAGACGGACAGACGAACAGATAGCGGAGTCTCAGTAATAGGATCCCGTTTGCACACTTCGGGTACGGAACCCTAAAAACTATGACTCCGCTACCTTATTTCGATGTGAGCGACTGACTGTAAATTATAAAATATCACTTTTGGCCAGATGTGTATAGCTTAAAGAATTTCATTCATTCTTTACGATCTACAATCTAGACGGGGATACCTTTATTTGGAAACTTGGTTTTACCTTGTACTACATCAAAGATGCATTCATATCTTACTTTTTGATTACTTACACACATACATAGACTACTTTTTTATTACTCACACACACAGTCTACGCGTCTTTTTCATCTTTATATCTTACAGGATAGACAGAGCTAAGGGTTAAAAGACCCAAAGGCCCTAAATAATACCTAAGACGATGTGCGAATAAATAAAAATCAACAAGAACCATTTCCTCTACAGGTGAAGTTTCTTTAGAAATAAGTAGCACCTAAGTACTATGTTTTCTTTTTTGTATGTATTGTTTGTAAATTTTCAAGTGTACCTACTTAAACCAATAAAATTCAAATTAAACAATTATAGGTCGATTAAATGGTATGGTGGCCCATAGCCTATTTAGAATAGATATTACCTCCATTTTAAAATAGTTTGGAAAATCCAAAAGTGCACGCCTCATAATCTCATTTTTATTTATACTGGCAGTCCAAAAATGTGTTTTAATGTAAGATAATTTGCAAGTGCATCACCGGCCAAGCTGTGAAATGTCAACTGTCAATTTTGACATTGTAGAGAATGCCGCTTGCCGCGCTTTGATTGAGGCAAAACACTAAAATTTCACAATTAAATTGAAATTACGATTAAACTACATTGAATTAGACCGTGATCTTCGAAAGGACTTAGTTTTGGATAATACTTAAGCGTATAAAAAAAATGGACTTGATCAGATAAGTTTCGGGAGTTATCGTGACCACGCCAGTTTCCATACATACCGACACACGGACGTCCACAAAATGATGCAAAATGTCTTTTAAAAATGTCATAAGTGTTGAAACTAGTGTTTTTCCTTGACATTTATGTGTAAATATTATTGTACAAGTGCGATAGAAATTAAATAGAGACACATTTAGTTAAAAAAATCACTTGATTTTTGTAAGGCGAGAGTAGAGCACTACCTCATGCGCTTCGCTTATGAGGCGTGCAATAAAAAAGGCCAGCCTCGTTGGATTATTGGATAACACGCTAACAGCGAGGGCAAGTTAGAAAATGATCTTTTTAAATTTTTCCTGGGCTGTTTATCTCTATTTATGTATTTATTGTAAAATATATTATTGTTGAACACAATCAATCAGTGTAATTTGTCCCTGTTTATTTATTTACTGATTAGGTATATAATCTATCTATCTACAAAGTAGTGATAAAGTAACTTATTGCAAAGATCTGTTCAGTAAATCTTAAGGAATGAAAACGTCACTCGTTATCTGCTTAGCATGCATAGAATGCAAATGGCACGTGGTTGGAAGGTGGGCGGACTTGCAGCCTCGCTCTGCAGAGCCAATCACAAAGAACAAGCGCAATGTAGGCTTTGTTTTTTATCCATATGATTCTGTTTGGACCCACAGCTTTACGTGCCTTCCGAAGCACCGAATCATCTTTTTAGTGGGATTTGGACCCACAACGAAGGCAGTCAGAATATTAAAGCCAATTTTTTTTTCTCTTATAAATTAAAACTAACTAAGAACTAAAAATGGTCTGGCTAGAGATGATGGCAAGAGGTCGGACGGGATGACCTTGGTGCCTTGGAGATTGGGGCGGCCTTTAATATTGAATGCCACTTTTGTGGAAAACTTCGCACCATCCCACCTTCAGGTTACCAAGTCAAAGGCCGGCGCAGCAACTGCCACAGCACAGAGCCTCAAAAGTCGCAAATATGTAGACATCGGAGCAAACTACATATTTGAACCTTTTGGGGTAAAAACTTTTGGTCCGTGGGATCCTTCAGCCCATAGTTTATTTAAGTATTTGTCAAAAAGATTATTCGCGGTATCCGGTGCTCGTGACCAAAGAGCTGGAAATTATCTGGCACAAAGAATCAGCATTGCCATACAACTTGGCAATGCTGCCAGCCTTTTGGCCACGCTGCCGAGGGGTAATATGTTAGTGAGATTACATAATTTGTATTTTCTATTAGATTTAGTTTTTATACTTAAGTAGTGTATACAGATATGCTTTCGAGGTAGTACCGAGCCAAGAATCTTAAGACCCAAACGCTAAATATAACGAAAATTCAGAAATTTATTTTTCGGGAGTTAAAGAAAGTACGTATTCATTAAAATGCATTTTTGTGTGTATACAGAACACACTATTACGTTTTTAGCCTAAAGACATGCTACTTCCACTACTTAAACTCCTTTTTTTCCAATCGTAAACTCAAGTAGTACAGTTGGAAACGCGGTCTAGACTCGGCCGATACAGATACTATTACATGATTTTAGTTGTCTATTCTATCATATCAAATGAAAATAGTCAGCTTTTCCGACTATATAACGAGTATAACTGTATAACTTGGTTAAACCTATAATAATAATATAAACCTTGTTCTCTGTGTCCCTTTCCTCTAAGCTCATACAATGTACACAGTACAACTCTGATAGACCTCATAAATTAATCGCAAAAATATTAGTTATGGCGAACGGGAGCATTGCGGGAGGAATGTAATTTATTCGTTAATGTATGCAGTAATTGAAAAATGGTTGTATCTTAAATTTGTACTCTTATGTATTCTGTGTCGTAAATGAACATTCAGATATTTATACGTACGCAGAATAATTTAAATGTTAAATAAATTAAATTGTTAAATAATATTAATATTATTAAATTTGCAATATTTTGCTAGTTCTCTTCGATGATGGCCAGACTCCTGAGAGTAAAGAAAAAAGTTGAATGTAATTATTATTTCGTTACATACATACACACCTCGTAGTATATATGTATTAAATATTAGTAGTGTTAGTGTAGTTTTAATAGTAAGTGTATTTAATTATAGTTTAAATCAATTTACTATTAATATTGTGTGAACTTTGTTGTAAATAAATTCTTAGCAGAATTTAGGAGTGTAGGATATACTTGCAGTACATTTTATTTTACTCATAAAATCTCATACACAATATGATATCTTAGATAAGTAATATACTGAATTAAATTATCAATTGAAATTCGTAATTTATTAGTTATATAGATTTATTGTTGATACTAATTAGGTAACTCTCAATGTCATTATTGGAATAAGCTAATGGTAGAAACTTTTTGGGCAATGTTTAGTTTATAAACCATAAGCCTATGTGAAATATTTAAGCCTGTTGTTTCTCTTAATAAATAAATAAAAAAAATACTTGCTAAGATATCCTGTAGACATTCAGTTATTTATAAGAATATATCAGTTAATTAAAAATAAGTTTAGATATTTGTTACACACATCGAACTGAATAAAAAGATTTAAACGAAAATACAAGTGGATTATGCTTTGGTACCTATTGAGGGACACAGGCAAATCAAGTGTTAATTAAAAAGATCAAGGTAAACGAAATTCCGCCAAAAACATAAATGTGAAAATTAGAGCCAAGTGCAATATTATGATATGGTGTGGTTGTCAACTTCACCGACAAAAGAATGGAGATCTAAATGGGTCCCAATATCTGAAGACAATCCTAAAATGTATTTATAAGAACCTCAATATTTTACCTGGCTTTTCGTATATTTGAGTTAAAAGATTTTGAGTTAAGAAGGGGGGGGAAATGGCTCCTATATAATTATTCGCTTCGAATATTACATATTACACAAGGGTTCTGCTTCGCCTTTTCTTGGTTGAATATGGCTAGATTTCTGCCGAGTATCGAATTTTTATTAACACTACAATCTCACCGTATTTTTTTTTTATACCAATATAACTCGGTAACCTACTTGTTAAGATCCTTTTATGGTATCGCCAAGGTTAAAGCAAAATATTTATACAAAAGTTGATAAATATTAAATAGCTTTCATTAATGTTTAAATGTCATTATGTTAGGCAATACTTGAATAATAAAGTGAACTGTCCACTACCTTTAATGGAAGCTGACACAGTAATTAACAGTACTTAATTAATTAAACATTTTTTTATTTGAAATATAATATTTATGTTAAAAATAGCAAAATAGTACCTAGATTGTGCTACAAGGTAAAGGTAATAGTTTTAAGGCGAGGGTGCTACTTTGAATCCAGAGCGAAACGAAGGATGCCACAGTAGAATCACGAGCGTAGCGAGGGATTTTTCGGTGGAATTCTGAGTGAAGCGAGGGATTCAAGTATATCGTCCGAGATAAAACTATTACCGTACACCGTAGCACATTCTTCTTTTCATCTCCATCTATGAGAAAAATTTGCAAATATATACCTATAACGAAAGTAGAATACCTACATATACCTAATCAGAGTTTAAAAGTCAGTTACTAACCTTTATTTGGTGGCGTTTGCACTGAAGAAGTACTATGAAAATATTTTTTAGGACCACATCTTATACTTTTTCCAGTCATTAGAATCGTTTCATTAGGTACTTTTTCCTTGCGTGTAATTCTTTATATATTCAAATATGTATATTATGCGTAAACTTCATACTTTTTTACTATCGACCTCATCAAGAAATTATTCACATTTAAAATAGTATAAGTAAAAATAACCTAATAGTTTCATAATAAAATTACTATTTAAATCAAAGACAACACATTTTACTTTTTATTTCAGTGTCTAGAGAATTACCAGTGACTTTAGCCCCAAATATTTGGGATGAAAATATCGTTTTTCGAATATATGAGATATAACTACATTTTCTTGTCATATAAATTACTGAATACGCTTTAATTCTATTTTCGCTTATATTGCTTGCGTGCAAGACAATTGGTTTCTCTTCTTTTACGGCCATGTAAAAATGTCAAACACATTTTTATCAAATTTCATTCGGCTAAAGAATTTTATAAAAGAAGGGGAGTCCTTCAGCCCGTAATTTGTTAAAATACATATCAAAAATATTATATATATATATATATATATATACATATATATGTGCCAGCACTTTGGTAACTTAACTAAATTAAAACTAAACAAACTGAAATAATATAAGCTTAAAATTGTGTGGTGTCACTAAAATATCATGCCTCGTCAGCGTGGTAAAAAGCATTGCCACTTTGGTCACGGATAGATATATATATCCGTGACCAAAGTGCTGGCACAAAGAATCAGCATTTCATACAACGTGGTACACGTGGTACAACGTGGCCACGGATATATATATATATATCCGTGACCAAAGTGCTGGCACAAAGAATCAGCATTTCATACAACGTGGCAATGCTTTTTACCACGCTGACGAGGCATGATATTTTAGTGACACCACACAATTTTAAGCTTATATTATTTCAGTTTGTTTAGTTTTAATTTAGTTAAGTTTTATGTTGTATTATTAGTTTTTTAAACACAATTTGTAATGTGTTAAGTTAAAGTTCTCTTTAACTAGTTTTAATTGAAATTAAGTTATGTAATTTCAATTTTATTTAAATTTTATTTTCTATATTAAAGATACAAATTATAGAATTCTTGAAAAAAAAATTCTAATAAACCTGAAACCTTATTTTGTAAAACGGATACTAGCCTAGATACGGCCACTTTAATTTGGCGACAAGTCTGGCTCGCGAGACTTATTAAGAATGTGTTCCAGGATTTCCGGGCTTTATTAAAATCCTCATTTCAACATTTCCCAGGAAAATAAGAATTCCTCTGGATTTTTTATTTTATTTTATTATCTACAAATATACATTTGTCAGCTAAAAGAATGTTGGTAAAACTAATATGTAGAAAGATATTGCACAAGCGTACCTAGTTTTAGTTTTAAACTAATGGTCCACGTCTGGTGTTGCAGCTTGCAGTCTATAATTTAAAAATATTTAATTTAAGTGTTAGAGATATGGTATTTATTATTTCTATATTTTTATTGTTAATTTTTATCTTTATGGGTCTGTTTTTCAACATCAATTTACAAATAGAACGCATAACCTGTTAGGTATGTTGTTTCAAAAATCTTAGATAAGATTACAATACAATACCCTTTATTGCAAAAAAAAATTCAGGGCATTATTGTATGTTAATACATACATGACATGACTCCTTATTTAAAAACATACTAGAAGGAAAGATTAAAGGTAGAAGAGGTCCAGGAAGACCAAAGACTTATGTAGACCAATTGAAAGAAAAACCGCATGGGGCATGTCGTATCAAGCACTAAAGAGTAAAGCAGAGGACCGAGAAGTTTGGCGCATACTCCACCGACAAGAGCCACTAAGCTCTTAAATAAGAAGAAGAAATTAACATACGTACGTAGGTAGTTCATGTTTGCCTAGCATTTAAATCAATCGAAGCTAATTTAAACTTTTTTACTATAATAAATACCTAAAAGATTAAACGTCATCAGATGCTAGTGATGCTACTCCTGTTCATACTAGCAACATGAACTTACAAAAACATTTATAAACTTTGAAGTTTAAACGTGCCCGCAAAGGCCTAATAGCTAAATAAACATTTTAAATAATTATTTCTTTTCATGTACGCATTATATACATGTGAAGATACATGCAGGCTTGCCAACTGCACAAACAAATAGGCACGTGCACGTTGCACAACGGAATCAGTGTGATCAACATCTGCAGCTAACAGGCGCATTCGACAAATTGCATAGGCAAAGCACTGGTTGAGATTACAACATGATTTAGTTGGGAGTTCATTGCTTTATCGCTTAATCCAGAAACGGGGTAATTGTTTCGACAGAGTGCGGATAAGTATACTTAAGATGAGATGTGAAAATCGCTTTCTATTTGTAGATTATGCCAATTAACGCATATAAAATAAACACATTAAAAATTTACCTTTACATTGTTGTTGTACATTGATGATTGTTGTATTTTTACAAGCTTTTATTTAGTCTCATCTGTGTCGTAGTCTGTGTGCCCGTAATCAAATCTTGCAAGCTAAATTAGACCTACTTCTCATAATTCGATTGAGCTTAAACTTACTTATGTAAGTTGAGTGACCAATAAATTATATCAATGACTTGATCTCATGATGAAGCCGGAAGGTGGCCACGGCTTCTCTGTGATCAAACAACATGGTCGAGTTTGGGCTCGTCTTGAACAGCATTTTAATATTTTTAGTTCATTATTTTAATAAAAGCTTGTATTTAATTTCATCTGTTAATCAGCTATGGGAAAGAAGCATCACATTGCACTTTTAAGCGATGAATACGTAACTAAAAATAAATAATTAAAAATTTACTTATCGATCATCTAGGTAATCTTCACTGTTCTAACAAACTCTATGGTAGACAGACACATACATTGCATGCACGCAGTATATTAAGTATATTCATCTTATGATGAAAAAAGGAACATTTATCCTTCGTACAATCTGACATTTTTCACGTCTAGGTATGAACTTTCGTGCTTCTCATTTCCCAACTGCAAATTGATAGTTTCATCAGAACGATTTAAGCATAATCTATAATAGTTGTGTGAGAGTAAAACAATAAAATTCTGTGTTTCACACACTTTAAGTTAGGAAATAGTTAGCTCAAGATGAAATAATGAAATGACTGGAGGCTGTTATTAGAAACTCATTACGGCCGACAGACAATCGCTCCGGCTGGACACAAAGTAGACTGATACAAAGAGACGATCGCACTACGATAAACACAACAATATTTATGTTGCATGGGTTGTATGTATATGGACTTTGATAGGAAACGAAAATTTGTGATTATAATAAAAAAAATAGATAAGAACAAATCAGACTGATTGAGCTAGCCAAACTAAGTTTAAACTTGTGTTATGTGATGATAACTCAACGATACTATATTTAATAATAAATTAAAGACCCAAGACAGTTTGACAAACCATTTTACAACTTGCCCTGGCTGGGAACCCAGAATCTCCTGAGTGGCGGACTGGCGTGTTAACCACTTCGCCACGGATTTATAAAAGTTGAATTTCTCAAGTAAATTATCTCAAATTAATAAACCATAAGACAATAACAAGAACATTTCGTGTAACCAGTACATTCCGATTGTTTTTGTAGATGTATGACCAGTATCGTCTTTTCCTATTATGTATTTATTTTGCTATATTTGTTCTACTGTTTGATTGCTTGCTTGCATCTTGCTTTTAATCATTTACTATCTGTGCAAATGATGCATGATTGTATAAAGCTTAGTATCTATATAAAGTCTACTCCGCGGGTGTGGCGGCGGAGTCCCACTGACCCACTGTTTATAGAACAGGTTCGAATTCGGTGAGAACACACGCATGTATCTGATGCCGACAGGCAATAATTACATTAAAGTATTCATATCTGTTTGGCTGATTCTCGTAACATAACTGCCTCGTAACATGATTGCCTGTCATCAAAACGTTATTAATTCATATGTTATAATCTTATACGGTTACCAATGCATTCTTAAAAATCTGCACTTTTTAAATCAGTTGTATAGTATAACGCTACTTATTTAAGAAATACTGTTTTTTTTTTTGTCAATTGCATACAAAGTCTACTAACTAACTATACGGCTGATTTAGAAGGGCAGATTTTTTTAAGTTTTAAATTAATTTTAAAAATGTTTGTGCTTTCCAGTAATTGTTCAAATGTAAAATACTTATTTCGTAATGAGTCAATTTTAGCACGAGGCTTTATGGAGCTAAATTGATAGCAATTGGTCTCTATAAATATTCAAAAAAAATGCCAAAAAAATATAAATCAACCTGCTACTTATTTTCTTCATTTATATGTAGTATTTATTTCTTTCTTCTCTTTTTCAGGTAAGTTCATCATACACGTAGAGCTGGAAAATGAAGAGTTTAATTCAGACTAAGTATTTTTACATCTCTATTACTAAAATACCGTTAAGCCTGGGCACACACTGTGAATTCAGATGCTGATATACATTGTTTGTATTACTACGACTAGTTCTAATCGATTGTTACAAAAAACGCAGTATGTACATAAAACTCAGCATCTCAATATATCTTTGGGTAAAAATTGTAAACGTTAAAGTGTTGGGTGTCTGGCAGCTAGATGACGACAACAAACGGATTGCTGAAAACAACTAGATCGTTGGGTTTAGGAATAGATTTTAATAGCGCAGACAAAAAGGAGCCTTATACAGGATCTAATAAAATATACTGAAACAATTTTAAAGGGTAGATAAAGTCCATGATACAGAACAACTTTTCCCAAGGGACATATATCCCTTGGGAAAAGTTGTTCTGTATTGAACTATGAAAAATATTTTTTAGAATTTCATACAATTTTAAAGGTAGATACAGTCCATGATAGAGAACAACTTTTCCCAAGGGACATATGTCGAACTATGAAAAATATTTTTAAGACTCCCATATAAGTTGACCGATCAGCTGATCAGTTAGTATGGAAAGCAAAAAATATTTTTCATATTTCGATATATGTACCTTAGGGAAAGTGGTTCAAGCAAAAAATAAGTGGTTCAAGCAAAAAATATTTTTCATATTTCGATATATGTTCCTTAGGGAAAGTGGTTCAGTATCATAAACTGAATTGACCCTTAAAATAGTTGCAGTGTATTTTATTATACATTATACACAACAGTGGGCCGTTGTGAGTTGATGATGATTATGATGGGTAAAAAGATATAAATTAATCTGGGTGTCCACAAGTCCGAAATAAACCTATAGCTTTTATGTAATGACTTACGAGTAATTAGTGCATTATTCGATTATTCTCGTGTAACAATTGCATCACGCAACGATATCTCGATTGAGACGTTATTTGTTATTCAACCTGTTGATTGCGGGCTGTAATCACAAAATATAAAGTATAGCAGAAGAATAACTTAAGTACCAATTTATTACAATTTTATAACAGTTGGTAGGATATTACGTTATATTTTATTCGAGGGAATACTTGATAAGTTTATACGTCTATAAAGTTCTCAAAAATCTAGGAAAACAAAATATCAATCGCGACAAGAACCAAATTAAAACAATATGGACACTTCACTTCATACAACAGATTTGAAGTAATTATCTTATTAAAACTAACGTGAGATAACTCCATAATTAATTGACGCACGAGGCAACGCTCACTGCTGAGTGGACAGCGACCACGTCGGGTCACCGTTCCTGACGCTCGCCCTAAAGATGATCGTCGATCGAAACCTAGTCTGCCTTTTCTGACTATAATTCGTGAGTTAACTGTTTTAAATTAATAATTTTATAGATAGTGAGTACATTGACCGTGTGGTTCTCGGCAGAATAGAATAGGACTACTCCAAGTCTTCCCATGGATGTCGTAGAAGGCGACGTAGGAAACTTAGAGTGTAGGCTACATCCTCTGTCTGCTCTGGCTAAATATGGTTCTGGTAGTACAGAGAGAGTCCTGCTCCTTCAGTGGAGACTAAATAAACGGGCAATTGCGAGTCGGCCTCGTACATGAAGGGTTCCGTACCACCGTACAATGTTTTAAAACGCCCTTTAATTTTTAACTTTATTTTATTTTTAGTATTTGTTGTTATTGTGGTCATAGTAATACATAATCGGTGAAAATTTCAAGTGTCTAGCTATTACGGTTTAAGAGATAGAGCCCTGTGGCAGACGGACAGACAGCGGAGTCTCAGTAATCGGGTCCCGTTTGCACCCTTTGGGTACGGAACCCTAAAAAGGCCTGGTGATGATGAATGATTATAGCACTTCTGTATGCTTCTGTAATAACTTGAATTGTTTGCATACTGTAAAGAAATTTTTCACTTTTAATTTTGTATAACGTGTTGCGCAATGAAAGTTAATTTTCTTGTAAGTACCTATACTACCTACATAGCGTATCTGGTTGGTGTAACTGATTTGAGATCGAATGCATTTTGCCTCGCTCGGCGACAGAGTGCGACCAATCCTTTGTATGTTCAGGGTTGCGTAATCGAGATCAATCTTTGTGATCAATAAAAATATAGACCGATTCATTATACTATTAATACTTTATACAGGCACTAGGAAACTTTCTTATATTCAAAATTTTTCTTAAGGCCGTACCTAAATTTTCCGGGGTCCAGTGCTGCCCCCATTTAAAATAAATCATTTCAAAGAAAACGGAGACATTATTTTAAATTTTGCTACTATCAAATCTTAGATAACCCTTGAAAGTATTTTATGAGCTACTGTTTACAGTTTAAAGTGACAACGTTAAGCTTTACTACGCACATTTGCGAAAAACGGCCACTTTTGGCAAATGTGCGTAGTAAAGCTTAACGTTCTCATTATAAACTGTAAACAGTAGTTCATAAAATACTTTGAAGGGTTATCTAGGATTTGATAGTAGCAAAATTTTAAATAATGTCTCCGTTTTCTTTGAAACGATTTATTTTAAATGGGGGCAGCACTGGACCCCGGAAAATTTAGGTATGGCCTTAAATCTAATATCTTACTATGAAAAAAAATATTAGGATTTGGATAAATTTGTCTCTACAAGAGAGAGACTATTTTCAAAAAGTTACATTTAATAATTTCCGAACTTTTTTTTTTAATACCTAAAAACTTTTTATTGAATAATGTAATAAAATATCCGCAACATGCTTCGTCAAAAAGTAAACAGAAAAATATCCGCAACATGCTTCGTCAAAAAGTAAACAAAAAATATCCGCAACATGCTTCGTCAAAAGGTAAACAGAAAAATATCCGCAACATGCTTCGTCAAAAGGTAAACAGAAAAATATCCGCAACATGCTTCGTCAAAATTCTTAATCTAAGAGACCGCTCCGCATCGTTCCCGGCCCGAAGGTTCCCATAACGCTTGCTGCATTTCCACGCTGAATAGCTATGGAAAGTCTTTGAGCCAGAAATGATACAGAACGGTTGTCGTTAGTGCCATCACAGATACGTCGGCCCAATTCTCTGATAAAAGCCCTTGCTTCCTTTCCCCAGGTACCTGTGGTTTCAAAGGCTACCGGTACAAAAATATAAGCTGGTTTCAAACTAGAGTATTTACTGTGCTTTTGCTTTGCTGCACTCTGCCGCTGATCCAGCCATTTTGATCGTATCCTTGAGATGTGAAGGAGCAAACGTACAAACGCACGTGGCATTCCAAAGTAATGACCTACCTCTACTCCAAGGTACTAGGGTCAAACCATCGGGACGCCTGCCATCTGTGCGACTCAATCCCGGAGGCTCTAATACAGAGCAACTCTAATTCCGAACAACTTTGGTTCTTTTTGAATTGAAAATTGGGATTTTATCTTTGTTTACCGAGGCTTTATATTTCCTATTTCATCATCATCATCCGAGCGTATTCCCGGTTGCATCATCAGCAGTAATGCTTCAGTACCCGGGGTCTGCTACCTAACATCAGGTGATTTGACGAGGTTTATATATTCTATATTTGCTTTATAATGTTATTGGCTCAAGTACACTTAAAAATTTACAAACAGTACAGTTAAAAAGAAAACATATTACCATTAGGTGCTACTCAATTCTAAATTTCTTCCAGTAAAAATAAAACCGCGAGAGGAAATGGGAAGAAAGAGGTGATTGGCGTGTACAAAACAAAACTAAATAACAAAAAGACAACAAACCTAAGTAATTTAATAGACATACCACTAATATTGGGTCGGTATCACTTATTGGTGATGAACCTTAGCCGGAAATAGCGAAATCACGATTCAAAATAAAACCGCATGGCATTTCCACCTCAAAATGGGTTACACGTTCCAAGTACCCAATTTTAACTGTACTACACCGTTCGTTTTCGTTCGATCTGATAGTACTTGGAAATTCTTACAATCAGCGAATGCTTTGTCTTGAACTGGTTCCAATGCGGTGGCCGATACCGATGCCCTAATTCAATACTCTAATTAGAAAGCGTTGTACTTCATCAAATATTCAAATTAGCTGGCACAATCAGAGCGTTGGCCTTATCTCTGACAGAATAAGTGTATATTCATGCGAAATATAACAAAACACGTTGCTTGAATTTTACAAGTAGCTAACGAAAATTTTGCATATTTGTATGTCTTTTCCGTACGGCAGAGTATAATACGATTGTCACCTGTGATTGTCACCACCTCTTTTCCTCTAAAGACTATAAACAACGAGTAACATCGGTTCTTTTCCACGGACTTCAAGCTCATACAATACGTTCGTAATGAGCAAACGCAGCAATGTGTTGGCACACATTAATGACATGAAAACACATCGAAAGTTTATGTATATCAACTTGTAAGACTATTTAATTCGTACATTTCCTAAGCATGCATTCTCATTGCGAAACGAATAATTCTACTCTTTACTCTGCAGACGTACGAAAAATTACTCATAATTACTCCAGAATCATCACCTTGTGGGCTTGTAATGGCTACGAACCGCTCCTGTCATACAAATCGCTTTAGCCTTGTCGGCAGCAAAGGCTGTAATTAGTTTGTTCTCTTGCCTAATAATGATTATCTTGAAGTACGAAATGTTTGCTTACCGAGACTATCTATTATTTTGTAATAAATCATCACTTTCAGCAAAACCTCTCAGATGGTACCTCAGCTAATGTAACTGAACAACTTTTGTTCAACAGCTTTCAGGAAATCCAAGAAAAAAAATCGGATTTTCATACAAATTGACTCGATCAGCTGATCAGTTTGTATGATTTTTTTTTTTTTAGTTTCCTGAATGTTGTTGAACAAAAGTTGTTCAGTTACATGGGCTGAGGTACCATCTGAGAGGTTTTGCGTTCTTTCATTACGATGTATAGCTACCTCTAGACTTGTGTTAAACCGATTGCACTGAGTTATTTTCTTGAGCTCATAAAGAGGAAACACTAAGGTCGAGAGAATTAAAAAATACGTATTTGTAAAATCTATTGCTGTCGCGCTGTGCTCGAACAACAACCGAGCGAGTGCGATAGAGACAATTGCGGCTCGGACCGAGAATACCTACGAAAAGTGCACAAAATCAACGTTTTGTATAGTCCCCTGTTTTGGATAGCCATAAATTTGCACGTGCTCTATAAATAGACACGTAAAAAATTGAAGTTATTAAGGCTTTTTTACAAACCGTTTCACTGCCACAGTTTCGAAAGCAATGAGACAAAATCGTCGGCGCTGCAGAATTGGGTCTTGCCCGATAATAAAACGTGTATTACTCGTTCACTTATCGACGGTGCCCTCATATTTTGGTCTCGGGCGATACTTGTCATCCTTTTCTACACCATTTTAAACGAGTGAGACGGCAAAGTGATTAATTACAAGAGGTGGAACTGTTACTTCATTGTACGATTGTCCAAGTTTGAACGTCTGCGGAACGAAATCTCGACAGCCTTGACTCTTTACAACTGACACCTGTCAGAACGGTCATTTTGAATATTTAGCTGTCAAAATGCGATTTGCAGACGCGTGCTCTAGGTTTCATTAATCTTGCTCGTGCCAAAAATAAGTACCTAGTAGAGCATGCTTTTCTTTTACCCATCTCAAAATAAAGCATTGCAAAGTTTTGCTCTTGAACATGTCTCTAATACCGCAGTGTTCATAAAAAATCTGACATCTTAAATGTGTCAAGTGAGCAATCGACTAATTTAAGAAGTGTAGACTTTTGATGAATTTGGAAGAAAAATCAGCGACCTAAAATCGGTAGCATTGTACTATATATAACAAAATATATTAAAACTATTTTAAGGGTAAATTTAGTCCATGATACTGCACATTTTTCCCCAAAAAACTATATCGAAATATAAAAAATGATTTTTGGTTTCTATACAAGTTGACCGATCAGCTGATCCTAGTTTGTATGGAAAGCAAAAAAATATTTTTCATATTTCTATACATGTTCCTTGGAGAAATTGTTCAGTATCATATACTGAATTCGACGTTAAAATAGTTTAAGTATATTTTTTTACACGTTATATCACTGATTAAAGGAGTGTTATTTTTTATGAATATGGCGGGAATTTATAATAAGGTTACTTCTTATTTAAGAGCTTAGTGGCTCTTGTCGGTGGAGTAAGCGCCAAACTTCTCGGTTATACAAAATTTTTTGGAAAAGAGATACATAATTAGAATAAGTTGCTCTTAAAAATAATAACAGTTTCTTAGTGACAGGTTTGAAGTAACTTTGTTATACTCGTATCTAACAACATTATAAATAACACTTTTTGCTAGTTCCAAAGGCCAGGAAAAGCTCGCCAGTGTTCCGTCGACCGGAAAAACATGTTGTAATTGCAAACTTAACTTAAAACTGACATTGAATTTCCAACATGCGTTTGTTGATTTTGTTATTGTTAACAATTCTACTTATTCCTGTTTTTTATTAACATGTTATGAAAAAAAAAATATATTTATTCAAGTACACTTGGAAATTTACAAACATACACATAAAATAATAAATAATTATGCACGTGGTGTATGTATGTATTTTAGGTATGTATTTTTCTGGAAAGCCTAAAAGCCTAATATTACAATTGTCATAAAAATGCATTTTAACCCCTGACAAAAAAGAGGGGTGTTATAAGTTCAACGCTAAAGTTTGTCGGTCGGTCTGTCTGCCTGTGGCAGCGCTCGAACGTATGGACCGATTTCGATGCGGTTTTTAAAAGCCGTTTAAAAGTTATTGAGGGTAAACGCTTGAAAGTCAGGGCTTTATCTAGCAAATAATAGATGGCGCTACGGACATCAAGTTGTATCGATATTTCCGCTACTCATCACTAGATGGCGTTCTTGACAGTCGGGGTTTTTTTTTGTTGATGATATTTTGTTACAACGACACCTATGCCTCATTGAAACTAAAATATGCATGCATTATTCTTAAGCCAGCTAAGATAATGAAAAACTTGAACAATGTTACGGGAACACCCATTAACAGTGACTTAAGACAGCTCTGGGACATGTAACTCCAAGTTTAATGAGAGGAAACCCGACTACGTGCACCTGGGCTAATGGACTCATCCCCCAAGGAACCACTAAAATATTTTACGAGCGAAATCTTTGCATTTTTACAATTTAGCTGGGAAGAGGAAAATTTAAAATGCAAAGATCAAAGCGCGAAATAAAATTCATTTCTGTTTGAGTTGTACTTGTGCTTAGTTAGATGAATACTGGTACTTATTCTGCGGTTAGACTGCTGTTGTAATACACATTATATAATTTCAAACAATAAAGAAGCGACTTTCTGGTCTTCCTCGTCAGTTTTACTTCACCAAAACTTACTTTCTGAATGCATGCCTGCTTTATTGACAAAAACATCAACATCACTATGTGTGCATAGAATATTTGAGGAATTCTTTTGATTTCTTGAAGATTCTATCATTAGATCTTTACTTGGTGACAATGCAACGTTACCAACTTAAACTGACAATGGTATTTGTCGACTACTAGAAAAGGCCCGATATTAAATACCTAAGTAAATAACACCGACAAGAGGCTAGCAATATGAGTGAGTTTACAAAATATGCAACTGGCACCATCCCCCAGATCAAAAACTCATTAGAAGCGGCATCCAGCCGTCAACGAATCTCCCGGGCTGTGTCGAGATTACGCCCATTCTAATAATAAACCGTGTAATAAAATAGGTATTATTGATGCTATTTTTATCCCGCTACGTTCTATTTTTGTCTAGACGGTAGTACGTTAGGTTATTTTAAAGTTATCAGATAGTTAGTTTTATTTATAGAAACCAACATCAGATATATTTATTGCGTTTGTTCTCAGTAGTCCTTTTCGTGGTTCCTTTGGAGGAACTAATAAGCTTTTTTTGTCTCTGTAGTTCCTTCAAAGGAACTACTGTATAATTATAATATAAATATATATAGGGACAAATCACTCTGATTGAGTTAGGTAGGTTGAAACTTATGTCATGGGATACTTACTCAGCGATACTATATTTTATCATAAATACATACCTATATAGCCAATAAATATATACCTAAGACCCAGGAATTCCGGCCCCAATTTGAAAAAGGCCAATTTTCGATTTGCCCTGGCTGGGGATCGAACCATCGAAATATTAATCGAACCCAGAACCTCAGAGTATTGGACTAGCGTGTTAACCAATACGCAACGGAGGTCGTCATGTTATTATTATTATAGAGGTATATTAGGGACTGAAATGTTTTATATTTCCGCTTAGTAAAAGGTAGAGTCCAAAGGGCGACGACGTAGAGTCATCTATAACTAATGCAATTTGAAATGAGATACGGTGTTGCAGTGGCACGTTAAAGATGATATTGTATAACAAGAATATTCATTAAGTATATAAAAAGCCGACTGCAGTTTTGCAGCTAGCTCCCGGTCAAATATACCTTTATCAGCCTCGAAATTTAAATAAATCAAATGAAATCTATCAAATACAAAGCGCGCTCAACAAATATTCATAGACAGATAAATATACTTACATACTTTACACATGGCAACGCCCAAAAACATTACCCTCCTTCAGCATTCGGGTAAGAATGTTGAAACTTCACAACGATGTTCGCGTAATTCACAACTCTAGGTGATTAAAACTAACGTGATTTAAATTCCTTGTAAATATTTTAACACGGTTTTTCTCAAGTTGTTTCGAAAAGCATCTGGTTCCGGCTGTCATCATAGATTGTTTTCTTCAAGCTATGTCAGAGGCAGCTTGAAGAATCTGACACCAGTGCTGGCCACTTGCATAAAAACAAATATACCAACCATAGCTTATCGCTACTGCAATAGCAGTCAAATAGCAAACAGCTTCCTAGCAGACAACACAAAAACCCACTTGCAAGGTGAAAGTGCTGCGATGATACAACCCGCGTAATAGGTCATAGATTGAGCCCTAGCCTGCCTAGATACCAATCTAGATTTGCGAGCTGCGCCGCCTCGCGTGGTGAAACAACTTCCAACACTGAAACTGGTGCCTTTGCAAAAACATTACCCATGTTAGAGCGGCTCGAACTTGCGATTACTCTAACAGCCCATATCTCAATAACCTCGTGTCTAATTTGGCTCATTTTCGAACCTAAAAATTCTTCTGATTATCAAAGAGCTAAGCTCTTGTCTGTGGAGCAATCCTTCCATTTCTCTATCTGTCCAAAGCCAACTCCTTTACATCTTTGTAGGTTGAAACTTGATCTTTATCTTTCATTTGTTTTATAAAACTGTATGTAGGTCTTCCTTTGCCTCTTCTTCCTTCTATTTTTTATTATTATAAATTCTAAAGAGCTCATTTACTTGCTTCATGAATTTTCAGTCAAAAACTCAAATCTTACAACACCTTTACCACGACGATAACTTGACCGTCTCAGTTGAATCCTTAGTTGTAATGCTCTAAATTCTGCGGTCCGCTTTCCGGCTTTTTCTTCTCCACTGCACTGGCACGCATATTATTTTTGACGACGTCAAGCCAGCATTTCTCGAGCCACGTCGACCGGGGCCCGGCGGAGGCAGCATGGCTATACATTTGTGTCCCACGAACTTGCCAGTTGCAAGACATGACCGTATCAGCGTAGGCGATTCTCTTGCAGTTTGCCTGCATGAAGGCTGCTGCGGATGCGGGTATTCATGCGATTTCTCTGCAAGACTGCACATTCAGCGCAATATTTGCTTGGATAATCACTAGACTTATTAAGCAAATATTATGTAAAGACAATTTGACCAGGTAAAAGAAATCGACCGTTCGCAGAAAATCTGTTAGTGAGGCTTCTCTCCACAAACGATGGCGCACGAGGTATAAAAACGCAGACTAACCTTAAGACTTGGTTTAAAGCATTATTCACCCAAATTAAATTACTACTAGGTACTACTTTACTATTCCATTGTCATACTTTTAATTCACCGTTATGAATATGTGAATTTGTGTAGATTACATTTTAGTTACTATAAAAAAGGGTACATATTCCGGGATTCTTCTTGCTTTAAGCGGATAAATGTTAAACCAAGTAATGTTATTTTGCGTTTTATAATAAGACTGAGGAAATCTAGCCTCATTTCCTTAACTGGTTTTAATGGTCCAGTCCTACATCCGAATACAATAGTCTATGCCTCTTTGTTTCCGAAACGATAAGCCATTCTGCCCCCATCGATCTAACTATGCTAATATCGCATTTCCATACGTATTGTGCTAGAGAAACTAGACGAAAGCAAAAGGGCTTTCGTTTTTATCGAGCTTTATGTAATATGCAACGTTGACTATTTTTATGAGGTTGCTGGGCAACGGAGCATCGATTAGTTTCCTCGTACTCGGAACAAGTATTGTGAGAACAACAAAAATCTAGGACTGTAGTTTGAATCCTTTTTGACTTGTCTTCCATGCTGGTCTAGGATAACACAAAAAAGTAGAATCTGCTTCTCTTTCCGCGCAGATTGTGAAAGCCGATCAAGGAAATGAGTGAAAATCTAAATCATGCCAATAGTTGACGCGGCTAGAAACCCGTCACTATTGTAATTTCTTTTTTTTCTTGCCATAACGCTAAGAGTGTGGGTCTTGCGGCCCTAGACTCTAATGTCTACCCCAATAGGGATAAAGAATAAAAATTTAGGCTAGAGTCAGACGGACAGCCGATTTTTTTTTCGTAATAGAGTCCCGCTGGCACGCAATGTACGTGTGGAACTTCGAAAGTCCCAGTAGTCATACTGGTAAGTCTATTGGGACAAAAATCCCATTAGACCTAGGTACTGGTAGAACAACTAGGACTAGCTCGAAAATTCAAGGTGTCAGCCTTTCCCAATTCTAAATTTTTTAACTAAAATATTTATGTCACAGGTTCAGGGTTTCAGTCTCCTTTCCTGATTATAACTTTTTGAATATGTTTTTGAATGTAATATTAGGTGATATACTCTGTGTTTCTAATAAAATAAAATAAAAAACAGTGCGTAAAGCACCCCTAACCATAATATCAATGCAAAACTCATTTCCCTTATCAGATAGCCAATAGCACAAACGGCGCCAAACACAAATCACAGCGTACTAATTAAACACCATTTTGATTGCTATATTATTATCCATAAAATTTACCTGTGGCAGCTTAAATTCTACAATCTAAAATCGATTTTAATACTATCTATCTATATTTAAGAGCTATGCTCCTGTCGGTGGAGTATGACTTCTCTTCCATTTGTCTCTCTCATCTGCCAGCTGTTTTACTTCGCTGGACGACACGACGTTCACCTTCTTCTTTATCTGTTTCATGTAGCTATGGCTCGGTCTTCCTGGTCCTCTTTTCCCTTCTATATTTCCTTCTTTAATACATTTTAATAAAACTATTACTATATATTTAACTAACAGCTACTGAACATAATATTGTTTAATATGAACTCTGTTTTGATTTTGAGTAATTCTTTATGAGGTACAAAGAAAACTTTTTATTGGGTGAACAACTTTTTACTGACTATAAACTTAACAATTGTTATTTTAAATACGCCTTTAGCATGAAGAAATTCATTATCATAGCCCACAATGCCGTAGTCGAAAGTGAAATATGACAATTGGAAACTATTAAATAAATATTAAGGAAATAATTTATGGGGAGGCAGGGCTGCGGTATTATCATGGAAATTGTGTAGAGCTGCAAATATGCAAGACTTGAATTTATACATAGATGTAGCAAATCTTACCGTATATAGTGAGGTGTCAGACATGGGCGCATATAAAAAGGGGTAAAACGCCCTGACAATGTTTCCAGTTTTGAACATAGCCTATTTTCTTACATCCTTTGGTTTCTTGGTTTGCGCTGTGGAAATTTCACATATTTTATTTTCTCTCAGACCAGCATGTTTTTTTTTGTGTTACTACACAGGTAATTTTTACAGTAAGGTAACAAATACATGAAGATATGAAGATACAAGGAATACTCATTTTATATGGCATTTCGTAAATACGATAAAAAAAAATTGGTTGCCTGTAAAGTCGGTATACGGGCGAAAGTTTTACGTGACAACGACTTCACTCCACTTCACTCCAAACTTGACTTCCACTCGGGCATGGTTAGCCCGCCTAAGAGCGAGAGAGACAGACATAAAAAGTGAAAGGCACGCGTGCCTCTCACTCGCTCTCATTGTGAGCGCATAACGTGAGCGGAGCGTAACGCAGTTTCTTGAAGTGTCACCCGGCTAACCAATTTATAAGACGTTGTCACGTCAAAAATCGACCTCAAATACTTATGGCCAACTTACTGATCGTGCGTTTATTTAGCTTGCTCTGTTTGTTCATTTGTTTGGGTCAAATCTTGCAAGTTACATTTGAGCCACTTTTCAGTTTTTTGTATGCTAATGTATATCAGATGACAATGCAATATTATTATAACAAGAAGCTGATTTGATGATGGAGCCGGGAGGTGGCTATAGGGACCTTGTAATAAAACGACGCAACCCCATCGAGCTTGGGCTTATTACATTTGTATTGATTAGTTCATAACCCTTGCAATAAAAGCCTTATTGTAAAATATATTTATTTCTTATTAAATTAATTAAAACTTATTTCTTATTCACCATATTTTTATCAGGGAGAATCAGTATTGTAAAAAATTAAGCACTGGAAAAGAATACTATACAGTACTATACACTATCACGTCTTTATCCATAATGGGAGCAGGCAGAGCCCTTGCGGCCCTGGGCAGACAGAAGCCAGAGCCGAAAGACCCAAAGGCCATTTTTAGGTTAGGGTTGCTACGCTAGCCGCATCGCCTATTAAAATTATTTACATTTTCGCCCATTCCCTCGATCGGCTTGTACTGTCTGCGCGGGGAAAAAAGCAGCTGGTATATTCTATGTCTTTTCTTTTTCCCAGACCAGCACGGAAAAAAGAATCCTTCTGTACATAGACATACATAAAATGGAAAGCCTTGATTCCCGTCTGGATGGACAATTCCCACGGGGAAACTATGTCTACGTCCGTAGCATAAGAGTTGCGTGATTCCTAATCCCTATTTAGAAATTCAAATTTCACTGAATATTTAATATAATTTCTAAGTAAGTTGAATATCCTTATACGATATAGATAAATTTTCCAGATTTCACATGACTTGATTAATTCTATAAATTAAATTAAATAAACTGAATTTAAATCAATCTGTTAAGTGTGTCGCTTAAAATATGTACGGTAATAACTGTAATAAGTTATGTTATATTATGTAGTAAATATGTTAACCCCCGACGCAAAAGAGAGTTGTTGTAAGTTTGACGTGTCTGTGTGTCTATGTGCCTGTTATCGAAATCTTTGTCTATTGTAAACATCAGTGAGACCTCTCCAACCCGTCTAACCAGAGTGGAGAGTGTAGGCTAAATCCTCTGACTGCTCTGGCTAATATATGGCTCTGGTGGTACAGAGAGAGTCGTGCTCCTGCAGTGGAGACTAAAGACCTGATGATGACGATGATGATAACACGTTTAAGTCATATACGACTTAGAACTAGGTCACAAGTTTCCTCTTTACATCAAATGAACACAGCTTTGGCGCTAGTTTCGTTTCGTACCACGCTTTTGTATTACAATAGTCACTTACATCACACGAAATAATTTTAACAATTTATTTGTTTGAATTTCGCAATAACCAATTAAATTCATCATTTAGTTACGCAGGCGCACCGAGACGCAAGGAAACAAGAGATACTGTACATCTACCTTATGATTAAACGGGTCCGATTGCCCAAGAGATTTCGTACAGTTGCTATAGCGAGTCACCTATTACTTTGCCATTATGCAATAGTTTGTGACCAATGTTTGTCCAATTGTCGTTTTCATCTTTATTATGTCAGGGCAAATATTTGTGTGGGTGTTGAAAATGCTTGGGTTCATTCATTGAAGTCGTGGTGAACGCGTGTGTTCATGCGTAGGCACTAATATGACAATTAAACGACTTGACAAGGAAAATATCAAGTAAAATTTAGTTCTATTTCGTATTAATTTATTTTTAAGTTTTAGAAAAAAATTGGACAGTTATTGATTAAACTAATATTAAAATCTTAAAACAAAATTAAACTCTAAAACTTTATTTCAGGTTGGTATGGGGAGTTTTTGGCGGGAAGCCAAGGGGTTCAGTTAGTGTTTGCTTTCATTGATTTTGCTAATTGATTCTAGTGGACTTTAAAATGTGAAATTGGGGTTATAAATGCTCATACTCATGTCATGAACATTATGTGAAATACCTCTAGTTAAAGTGACTATGTTTGCTTTTGACATTGTGCGTCTTTGACATTCTGCGCTTTTGACTATGTGCGCTTTTGGCATTCTGCTCTTTTGACCATTTGCGACTGTCATTTCGCGCTTATGACCAAATGCTCTTAAACGAGTGGACAGTCACAGTACGGCTGTAGCTGTGGTGGGCGTCTTTAGGCGCAATCCGCCACTCAATCTGTCACTTAATCGTCTATGAAAACCAGTACACTCGTAAAGATTTGTCGCCAGAAGCTCCCTTGAAGTAATCAAATGACCTATACTACCTTTAGAGTTATGAATAAAGAAACGAAAAACTAAAGATAGGCTCTAAAGGCCTCGTATCCGGGGCCGTAAAATAATTTAAAAAATAAAAACTAGCAGTTTCAATATGGCGTCACCGTGTCAAAATCAAAATACTTACAAGCAACAAGTCTTTCATATAAAATTACTTGTACCTATAACAGATTAAATAAATCGGAACGAATGGGCTTATTGTATTTCGCCACTCTTATTTAGCACAAACAGGCGCAGGCGCAACTCTCATCATTATGTAGCACATAAGTAACTATGTGATCATTTTCGCAATAAGATTGATCGAAAATGATGGGTCCATTGGACAAACCCATAATACTCGTAGAGTATGAATTACGTAGCATACGCTGTGATAATAATCAAATTGACAGCAGTTGAGTTTAATTTTTTGCAAGAGTCGTCTACGCTCTGGTACGGTTACGTGATTTAGAAACTGGCAAGAGATAAATTCTTGTTTTTTCATATATTATGTTTCTCAGATAGATAGGACTTTAACCTTCTCAATTTAGAGAACGGCGAATTTTCACTTGAGTTGCCTTAGAACCGGGAAGAGTTGCCAAGATTTTAAAAGACTGCAAAGTGTCTTTATTTCGGGGGCGGGGGTGGTGAACCCACAGTTGTGTCTTTTGCAGTCAATAAAGAGTATGCAAGCATTTTTTTTTTTTTTTTAATCGATAGTCCTCGTCGAGAAATAGCCGCAAAAAATAAATGAGTGCCGAAAAACATGTATATAGTGTAGAGAATAAATATTAAAAATAGCAATTAGATTATAAGAACTAAAACACGCCATTTTAAAATATGACGTCAAAGTCTGGAATATCCGCTCTGTATCTGCTGACATCCCGTTAGAAAAAAAAACTTTTCTTTTTTGGGTACTTTCGATATTATCAGCCAGTGATGTTTGTTTAACCTCTATACAAAAGTACATACATTTCGAGTGTCTTCTATAGTCAAACTGCATGGACGGACAGTCCTACCGAACGCACCCGAACTTGTCATTTCCCTTTTGTTTGTCAAAAGTTTCTGCGCAATATTTGCATATTTTTAATAATTTATATCTAATCCAAATAAGAGTCAGTAAGAAAAATACTTAACTAGGCGTGACCACGCCTAGTTAAGTATTTTTCTTATACGTAATAATAGAAATTAATAAAATAAATAATAAAAACGTATTAATAGAAATTGTAAAATAAAAATATGAGCCGGATTGGTATTACATGCATATTCCTTATTATATGACACTCGGGCAGTGTATATATTTTCTTTGACTCGGTTAAGAATTACTTAGCTGTAAGTATAATATTTGTATATTTAAATGTCATCAATCGCTGTTAAGCACTAACACAAAACGTTATGACTTTGGCTTTATTCTAATTGACCTTATCAATCGTTCGATCGATAATTGAGAAATATAAATAATTACGTCATTCTGCAGGAAACTGTATGTATAATTTATAGGAAGCATGTCTAACTCTATAAAAAGCATTCTTGCTTATCAAGTTATCAGATTATCTGTAGTGACCGGCAAGCAGTGTCGTAGCTACGGGGGACAAGGGGGGCGGACCCCCCGGGACTCACCCGAGTCTCCTATTTGCCCCCCCCCCCTCCTCTTACCCCCTTTTTCTAAAAATAACTGGACATGGGACATATTTAGATTTTGCCCCTCCTAAAAAGAGTACATCTGATACTGTTGGATTTGTAGTTGGATATTGTATCACCGACACCGGTGCCACCGGGTGCCACCCTTCCCAAGCTAGCTACGCCCACTGCCAGTAGGCCTTGTAGTCCGGTGGCCGGACGTCGCCGGTTACCGGCCGGCTATCGAGTAAAAGATCTTCTATTATAACACCGGACACTTTGTGTAATTGATATTGTGATCATACCTACTAGTCTTGAGTACGTCCGTAGCCGTAGGTTGTGCTAAGCATTATGTTTCTGTACATCTAAGCATTGTATAATAAAATAAGGTACTCTCTTTCCGTGACAGCTGGTCACGTGATTAACCCAAATATACTCGTATGACAGTTGGGAGTGTTGCCACTGTGTGTGATCAAATTACCCGAGCAAGGGGCATTTTGTAACTTAACAAACGAATCATTAACTAATAATGCAATAAATAAATTTATTAAAATCTTTACAGATGAATCACACGATATACGAAATAATTAAATTTGTAAATATTTTATAATTGTTAACTAATTAAAAAACGTCCTTAAATTTACTGAAAAGAACAGTCAGTGGTAAGACTTTTCATGAAATTCGTGACGTAGTCTTGGTCTATCGCGGGACGAGAATAACGCATATTTTTTTATACCATGTAGGTAAGTAGTTTTTAAGCGACTTCAAAAAAAGAAGGGGCTCTCAATTCGAATGTATATGTTTTTTTTAAATGTATGTTCCTCAAAAACTTCTCCGTATTTTAACCGATTTTAAAATTATTTTTTTAATTTGCAAGCGTACATACATACATACAAGTTGGTGATTGGTCCCATTTATTCAGCTTCATCAACCGTCTTCTTCTACTTCCCCCTTTTCGAGCGGGCTTTTTTCTATTTACAATACAATACAATACAATATATCTTTATTGCACCATAATAATTTAAGCAACTATAATAGAAGTATTCTGAGTATACAGGTTTCGTGAGTGGTATAGGTCTTCTTTCTTTTTGCGGGAAGCGTAAGTAACTTCCACCAAGTTCAAGTTCAAAAATAAATTACTAAAAGCTGCCTACACTTTGACAAACGTAATTTTCAAGCGATAACATTATCTCAAACACGCTATTACTGTACAAATTATCTTATCTGACGCAGTTTACACCCACGAACCCTAGGGGACGGGATAGGGAATAAATTCGTCATTATTGTGTCCTTCCGTAGGGGGCGCCACTCGCGCCTCCCACGTTCCATATCACGCAAATTACGCTAGTAAATTAAACTGCGGATGTTTAAAATACAACTTTTTCTCGTGCAACTGGGTTGTGAACTTGTGGCCGCAGTTTTAATATTACTCGTTAGGGTCAGTTCCCACCGAGACGCGACGCGACGCGACGTAGCGCGCTCTTTGAAAGAAATATAGAACTTTTTTACTAGACTAAAAGATACTAATTTCAGCGACAGCCCGCTATGCCGCACTACGCAGCGCTGCGTTACGTGGCGCAGCGGGCTCTCAGGCGGTGATCCCACTGTACCGCGCACCGTCGCGGAGCGCGGCGCGGCAGATTTTTAACATTGTATGAAAATAGCTCACTTTGTATAGAAAACACGCCTACCCCCACCCACTGAAAACGCGTCACCGCGCGGGAGCGTCAGTATGTAGAATCCGCGCTCCGCGGCAGTGCGCGGTGCAGTGGTATGACCGCCTCACTCTTTTTGTCTAGTAAACAAGTTCTATATTTCTACAAAGTGCGCGCTTCGTCGCGTCGCGTCGCGTCTCAGTGTGAACTGACCCTTAGAGCACGGGCTGGCTTGATTTTAAAGTTTGTAGCGCTTTGTCCGCCGTTGAAATGAAAAGTTGGTTTGCTGAATGCGGGCCAGTAAGACGGAAGTGCCTCTTATGGAGTTAGTTATGTCTAAATTACAGGTTGCGGCCTTTTGTTGTGGTCTAATGAAAAGATTAATTCGGTGCCGTATGTATTCAGGCCTTTTATGCTCGCACGCTTTTCTAAGCCGGTAAGAAGTTTGTTGGAATTTAATTTCATGGACTTGCTATTTGATGAGTGCGCATTTAAGAATTGTTTGATTGATTTAGTACCAAGCATATAATAGATATTGATCCACAACATTATACTTACCTAAATACAGGTTGTATTTAGGTATAATTTTGTAGATCAATTGGACCTATAAATAATATAATTGAACAAAAGTTTTTTAATTCCCAACCCCTTCGTCATTTAATGTCATTGTAAGATTTTAAGTCTTAAGACTATAGGTAGATTTGTTTCTTTTTATCTACCTTGGTTTTTTCAAAACACCATATTGTATAGTTTTGCCTTCATTTTCATTGAACTATTGTGTCCTTGAACTTAAAATAGTGCCATCCAATTGGTTTAAGTACTATATTTTTTCTATAAGTGGAAACTTATTATTGGCTATGTTTTGTAACTATTTGCTGTTATGCTTACATAGATAAGAAAATAGCTGTAAGTTTTCCGAAATAAAATAAAATAAAAATAGATAGGTTGGTGAAAGATTTAAGACTTAGTATTTCTTATAGAAATCACGTCTGATTTGTATTTTGAAGCAATTTCAAATAAGGAGGAGCTTTTCAATTCAAATGTACATATATGTTTTTTTTTTATTTTTTTATTTATATGTTCCTGATTAACTTACTATATTTTAACTGATTAAAAAATCCTTATTTTAAAATTATTATTTGAAAGTATATTCATCCAATTTGGTCCCATTGTCACCAGGTGAACATCTGATGATGGAAACCTCGAGAAATCGAGGGAACTCGTCAAATATTCTATGAACACATATGGTGATTTTGATGTATTTGTCATTCAATTCAGTAATTTTAAAAATTAATTAATTCTGAAAATTTGCATTCAGAAAGTTTAGTGTGTTTTGGTGATGTGAAACTGATGAAGAAGACGAGGAATTGAAGTAACTTTTTTGTTTAATTTTTTTTCTGTAAGGTTTATTTTTTATTATTATAATATTTTTTATTAATAGCTTGACGCTACTGCGTATTTAGCCAGGAACAAGTTAATAAAACGGGAAATTCTTTGTTCCTAACAAGTTACAATCAAAGGTTGGTGTAGGCCTTTGATTGCTTTAAGGGAGCTTCTGGCGACAAATGTATACGAGTCCACTGCTTTTCATAGCCGATTGAGTGGCGGACGACGCCCGAAGACGCCCACACAGTCCGCGAAACAAATATCACTACAGCCGTACTATGACTGTCCACTTTAACTATTTCACATATTGTTCAAGAACAAGCATTTATAACACCAAACAACACCAATTTCAAATTATAAAGTCCACTAAAATCAAATTGCAAAATGATTTAAAGAAAACCCCAACCGAACCCCTTGACTTCCCGCCAAAAACTCCAAGATTTATTATTAACATGTTCAGTTCATTGCCCAACCAAAAGTTTGCGACGTGGGGCCCACATATATTTCTTTAATTAATCATTCCCTAGAGGCCCCTAAGAAACACATTTGGAACACAACAGCTTAGGTAAAAGGTACTCTTTACACAAAATACGTGTCAACCTATCCTGTAAGTACCTACTTATTTTTAATGATCTGACCGTTGACCATAATGAGTGGCCTCCCGATCATAACTCAGTGTTTCCAAGCCGAATTCAAGGGAGCCAATTACATTTGATTTACGGCAACATTTTGTGGAGTAATGTTGCGTGTTGCCACTATTTATTGCACGCACACTGACGCATAAATCTGCGCTGACTGGACTATTAGCACAAAATGCTAACATTGACAAAAGGATGAGTGGTACTCTTTCAAAAATGAGTTGGAGATTGAAGAGCTCGCGCGGTCCATGTTTTTTTATGAAGTTTACATTTTTTTTTATGTTACAGGGCGGCAAACGGCAAAAAAAAACAATATACACCACAGACGTAGCTAATAATATTTAATCTATCAAGACATATATGACTACAGTCGGAGCTATAATATATATTAATACTAAGTCATCAAATATATGGACAGATATAGCAAGATATATTAATATACAGGGACTGCAGCCAAATTTTTGGAGCAAGTTCAGTCCATGATACGGAATTACTTTCTATAAAAAGTTATTAAAAATCGATAAAAATGTTTCGTCCTCCCATACAGAATCCGTTTGGCTGAGCGCAGTTTTGTATGGGAAGGCGAATTTTATTTTACTTTTTCGTTGATTGTTTTTATGGAAAGTAGTTCAGTATCATGGACTGCACCTGTTACAAAAATTTGGCTGGTGGTTAAAAAGTCAGCCTGTATGTTATGGTTTATTAAGGCATACCTAAGGGCAAAATATATATAGCTACCGTGTGTTGTTGCTTGCTATCACATATGATATATCATATGTGATAGCAAGCAACAATATATTAATATTTATTATAGCTTCGTCTATGACGGGCTTTACTAGCCTTTACCCACGACGACGTTGCCTGCGTTTACAAAGAGACATTTATAATGAAAAGTCCACTGAATTTTTTTCATTTTTCGGTAAAAGTAACCTGTTAATCCAGGTAGCAAGCTATCTGCATGTTCATGTCCTAATTTCCATTCAGTTGTTTTTACGTGATTGAGTAACAAACATACAAACGCACAAACTTACACATTTACCCCCTTATTCATAAAAAAATTACAAACGTTTGCTAAACTTACTTTAGTTAAAATATGTTTTGTCCCTGTTACTCTTTTCAATATTTGACATTTAAAGAACAAGACAAAACATTTTTTAACTAAAACAGGTTTAGCAAACATTCGTATTTTTTATGAATAAGGGGGTTATAATATAAGTTGATGATGTAGAATAAATAGCGTATTCAGTGACTGGAACAACTAGTCATCATCTTACATAGTGTCAATTTAATTTGGACGGATAATGTTTTAAACCTAGCCCTTTGAACCTAGTAAAATTAAGTCTATTAGTTTAATCCTAAAGTTGGTGTCGCTTTTGTTATTGTCTTTATTTTAACTGATCCAACTGCGAATGTCTCTATGCGGATCTTGGGATCTACAAATAATTATAAGTTATGGCTTCTATAGCATGGCCATTGTTATTCTATAAACTCGCGTGTCTACGCAAGCTTAGTTAGAAATAATTGGTAGCGTTTGTAGTACTAACTGAACAGAAAGCAGATGCTGGTATCGGCATGATGTTAAACAGTTTTGTTTTGGATACCTTTGCCTGATCGACTTTCGTGAAACATCGTTAGGTACTTACTCGCTTAGAATAGGAACATCTCTGCTATTTGCGGAGATAAGATGATATCAAAGAACAAACTGATCGAACTCCAAGACTGATCGCCGCCGCGCCGGTGACTCCGGTGAGAGGGCTGACTGCTTTTTCGTACAACGCATCAGTATAGCCACAGTATATATTATAGCGATCCAACGCGGAAATGGGGCCGTTCTTGGCACCATAGATACATATTTTTTTTGTATTTTTTTACAAAAATAAACTTCATTTATGGTATGTACTTTTACGTATTGAAAGAATATTGATAGTGATACTAATCACGTATTATCACGTTTAAATTTAGTACAAATATTTTTATTGGTGATTCATCATTTTGAACAACTTTTCCCAATGAAATAATCAAACGGAAAAAATAGGTTCCCATACAAATCGAAATAAAATTAAGTCTAGTTACTATAAAAAAAACACCATTTTTGTATTTCGATATACCTACGTAAATTAGGAAAAGTTGTTTAAAAGAATGGACTGTATCACCCCTTTACATAAGTACTTAGCATAGTTTCCAATTTAAAATTGAATTAATAGTATCCGCATTCAATTCACGGATGATTTACATTTATCTACCATTTAGCCGCCAGATGATAGACAAATGGCTGATCCTCAAAATAAACATAGTTTATGATCCTTTGTAACTCCGATCTCAAAAAAAACTGCAGAAATGTCGGCGCCGCGTATCGCGCATACTTCTCATTTGGATCTGGTCCAACTCGATGTCCACCAATCTTTCCGCTCCCCGTTCCCTATGAGACCCACTTCTGTTTCGTTTCGCCCCTCAATGTTAGGGCTTGCAAATTCCTATTTTACAAGCTTTTATTTAGTTTTACCTGTCCCGTTGTCTGTGTGTCCGTAATCAAATCTTGCAAGCTAATTAGACCCAGTTCCCATTTTTCGATTGAGCTGAAACTTCACATACTTATGTAAGTTGTGTGACAATGTAGTTTAAGTATAATAATGTGTAGTTGTGTGACAATGTAGTTTAAGTATAATAATGTGTAGTTGGGAGACAATGTAGTTTAAGTATAATAATGTGTAGTTGTGTGACAATGTAGTTTAAGTATAATAATGTGCAGTTGGGAGACAATGTAGTTTAAGTATAATAATGTGTAGTTGGGAGACAATGTAGTTTAAGTATAATAATGTGTAGTTGGGAGACAATGTAGTTTAAGTATAATAATGTGTAGTTGTGTGACAATGTAGTTTAAGTATAATAATGTGTAGTTGGGAGACAATGTAGTTTAAGTATAATAATGTGTAGTTGTGTGACAATGTAGTTTAAGTATAATAATGTGTAGTTGGGAGACAATGTAGTTTAAGTATAATAATGTGTAGTTGGGAGACAATGTAGTTTAAGTATAATAATGTGTAGTTTGGAGACAATGTAGTTTAAGTATAATAATGTGTAGTTGTGTGACAATGTAGTTTAAGTATAATAATGTGTAGTTGTGTGACAATGTAGTTTAAGTATAATAATGTGTAGTTGGGAGACAATGTAGTTTAAGTATAATAATGTGTAGTTGGGAGACAATGTAATACTATGGTACCAATGACCTAATCTCATGATGAAGCAGGAAGGTGTCCACGGCATCTCTATAATAAAACAACAAAACCCACCGAGTTCGGGCTCAATTGATTCGTCTTCAGGAGCACTTAAAACTTTTTAGTTAATTGTGTTAGATATATGTATAAGCTTTTTAAAAATATTTTCTGAATATTTACTTGTTTAACTATCGAATCAAAAAGAAGAGTGCTGTAAGTGTGACTAGTGAATCTGTATCTGTGTGTATGTGTCCATATAACTCCAAAAAACGTGGCTGAAGTTGTCTTGCTATAAGAAAAAGTGATAATTGATAGAAATCATAATAGACTTCAAATTCTTTTTACCCCAAAATCGTAATGGAAACTTGACGTCCGCGCGTATATTGCTTTTCCTATAGTAAAATAAAATCTAAATCTATGGCTTTTTCTATATTGGATAATGAATAGAACCTAACCTAACCCTATTAAACTTGAGCATTATATTTTTAGAAAATGCCCTCCGCTTGCTACGAGTTTTAAACAAGCGAAATGCATTTTCATAGGATTACCAACTTGATAATAATATTACGAGTATCTCTCCGCCCCGACGACGCATCTATGAAATGTGCAACATTACGATGTTGACAATACGAAAAGTTTTTATTCAATCATAAAAGCATTGTGAAGAATGGCTTCAATAGGTTCAAATGGCATAAACCTACGTTTACGACTTCTGAAGTCATTCTTGCAGTCACTTCGCGAAAACCTTACTGTTTTCAAGTTTTTTTATGAAGCTTTCGTTAAGACGGGTTTTTCTTTACGTCCTTTATTGTTTAATTTTATTTTATTTTATTTATCTTGGTTTAAGGCCGTACCTGAATTTTCCGGGGTCCAGTGCTGCCTCCATTTAAAATAAATCATTTCAAAGAAAACGGAGACATCATTTAAAATTTTGCTACTACCAAGTCCTAGATAACCTTTCAAAGTATTTTATGAACTACTGTTTACAGTTCAAAGTGAGAACGTTAAGCTTGAATACGCACATTTGCGAAAAACGGCCACTTTTGGCAAATTTGCGTAGTAAAGCTTAACGTTCTCATTATAAAACAGTAGTTCATAAAATACTTTGAAGGGTTATCTAGGACTTGGTAGTAGCAAAATTTTAAATAATATCTCCGTTTTCTTTGAAATGATTTATTTTAAATGGGGGCAGCACTGGACCCCAGAAAATTCAGGTACGGCCTTAATAAATGAATGAATGTCCATATCTAAGTTATAGTTAAGTGAGTTACATTTCTTCAGGTGTTAAGAAACATTCTTTTTTTCAATATTTGTTCTATATAAACTTAGTAGGTTTTTTTTACAATTATTTCACATTTCATGAACCATAATTTTCAACCCCCGACGAAAAAGAGGGGTTATAATATAAGTTTGACGTGTCTGTGTGTCTGTCCGTGGCATCGTAGCTCCTTAACGAAAAAAACGATTTCGATCAGATTTTTTTTATCGAAAGTCTTGTCTGTCGAGGTGGTTAAGGACCATCTCGAATGTTTGATAAAAATCGTTTCGGCCGTTCAAAAGTTACTGATGGTAAACGCTTGAAGGTCGAGGGATTTTTAGATTGTCTAGCAATAAGCTTAAAAATATAAATTAGATTCTCAAGATAACGGTCATATCTAACGAAATATAGCAATGAAATTAAACTTTGATATAGCTTTTGTCAAAAAGTTTGAAGAGATTAACAGCCCTGAAAATAAACAATAAGAAAGGGCGGCCGCAGACGGAGGTGTTTTATTAGTTTCCGAACAATAGCCGGCGTCTTATTAGATTTCCACCGGCCGCTTACTGAATCCGGTGATTACTGGGGATTCACTCGATATTGTCGGGAAAAATGGAGTGCTTTGTATGTAATATATATCGGAGTAAGCATAACTTTCTCGACATCGTCTATCATCATGGGTTTAGTGGGTGTTATCAGGGTTAAATGCGAACACAAAACAAAATAAGTAATCGCTTTTCATTAACTTTTCGTACAATTTTATTCCATGTTTTGTTACAATGCTTTGTCACTTCACTGTTACACTTCGTAGTTTATAATTTTAAAGCCATTGAATGAAATCTGAGCAGTGGGTTCAGGACACCGCTCGTGCTCTTCCAAATACCAATTATCTCCAGGATCCACCTTGATCCAACATTATTATTCAAAATGTACGCTACACCACACAACTGACTATCTTCACGAGAAAAATCAAGATGGCGCCTGTCCCCACTCCGGGCTGGCCCGCTGCTCTGATTGGCGTAAATTGCAAAAATCAAAACTTTTAATAAATTGGTTGGATTTTACACAAACTAAATTATTTCAGAAATCATATTAAATTAAAATAAGGTTTTACAAAATATTTAAATTGAAGGCAATCAACTTTTAACATTTGCAGATTCAGTCCGTGATAGTAAACTAGCGATCGGAACTAATAGCGAAATAAGGCAAAACCACAGTATAATGAAAACTTATTTGAATATTTAAATTCAGAAAGTATTGCAGACATGCGAGTTGCGACTGCGTGTGGTATATTTTTTTTTTTGGTTGGTTTCTTGTCTTTTTACACTGTACCCTGATATGGATGAAAGATTTCTTCGAGCATGACTTCTGGTCCGTTTCGCATGAAACTTGACAAACGAACTTCAAACTTAGAATTAAACGAATAAAAAGAAACATAAGAATACATCTCCAATTACGTTATCTCAGTGATGCTAATATGATAGACATTTGTGCCCATGAGACACCATTATTTCACAGTGAAAAATGTAATACAAAAACATTATAACGTGTAACAAAATATACTTAAGCCTTACTGAAGCTTTTTGTTAGGCCCTATATATGTCTAAGGTACCAGTACCACGGCAAGTCGCAGTGAAATATTTAATACGAAAACATTATGTAAAGTATAACAAAATATACTGCAGCAATTTTTTAGGGTCAATTTGCTTAGACCCTATATATAATATATGTATACTCGTATAAGGTACCATGTACAAGTGCACCTTTAGGTTACTTAATAGATGCGGTCAAGTACTAACTTTTAAGTAGGTTCGAAGTATATCACTTACAGAATTGCTCCTATAAAATTAGCCATTAAACTACTAAGCCAGTGAAAGTGGACAACATATGGCATGGGTGCAAGTGGGACGGGAAGGGCCGAACGTCCCGCCGGGGCTAATCGGCACTAATGAAATAATTGCCCGTATCCGCCGCTGCACACGGACGCCGCGACAGCGCGACACTCGTGTTTATATGGATAAATTATCTGTGTGTTTGCCATCAATAGATGAACTGTTACCATGATGGATAAGAGATCATTCGTACTCTGCTAAAAAGCCAAAATCCTGTATTATTTTTAGATGTCACTAGTATCTTGCCCGCTAGTCATTCAATAGATGCTGGGTACTTAGGCTGATGGTACAGATACAGGTACACTATCACGTCTCTATCCCTAACGGGGTAGACAGAGCCTAGGGCGGTAAACAGAGCCTAGGGCGGTAAACCCCATGCCACTTTTAGCGTAATAGTGGGCATAAAGGTGGAAAAGGGAAATTATAATAGTAATGGGTTGCTAACCGCATCGCCTATTCATATGATTCACATTCTCGTCCATTCCCTCGATCGGCTTTTACGATCTACACGGAAAGAGAAGCAGCTGGTACATTATATGTTTTTCCTTTCTCCCAGACCAGCAAAGAATAGGCTGATGGTATCCACGAAAAAACAGAGATGGTGCTGGTTTGTTTGTAGAAAATGAACGCTTATACCGCCATCTTTCTGAAATTAAGCGGCATCACTACGAAGCTACCTTCTTTCGAATTAGTAGCTCCATCTAGTTACAAAATTTAAATTAAAAATCGAATTACGCTTCAAAGTATGAAGGTTGTTAGTTCTCTAATATTATTCGTCCATGATTATTATCATCTTATAGGGAACTATACAAGCTCCCCTTGTCCTTGGGTTTTATTGAAACTAAGCACCAGTGAATTCGGTAGAGACATGTTGAATTTGAAGCTTTAGATTTTTTTATAATCGACTAGCAATTTATAATATTAAAATAAATTATTCTTCGTTCGTACCTACCTAAAATGTTTTTATTTATCAGCATCCGGTGGCTAGGGTCGCTTGTCCAATCACTAAGCTAATATCGTAATCCGGTGACATAAACCCCGACGACGCAAGATTCACAACAAAATGATCTAACTTCACGAATAGAAAAGAAAGTTCTTTTTAACTCCTGACGCTAAAAGAGGAGTGTTATAAGTATGACAACAAAATGGTACTTAGAAGTTTAGACCGCAAGCGTTTTATACGAATTGACAACTTACGTTTGCGAAAACCTTGGCTTCTTACTCTTAAAAAAAAATAACATAAGGTTCATAGGAAGACATGAAAAATGCTACATACAGTTTAATGATGATGACGAGGTGAATTTTTATCTTGTTTTCTTCTTCTTTTGCCGTGCCTTATTCCGTTATTTGGGGTCGGCCCTCTTAAAACGAAACAGAAGGGCCGTTTTTCCATACAAACGTAGTCACCTGTTTCCTCCCTGGATAATGTCGGTAGAGTTATATATTTTTTTCTGAATATCTATAGCCGCTATTAGCATGTCCCTGTTTTCTTTTTTTTCATAAATTATTTATTAAAAGAGATATGAACGTCCAAAAACTTAAAAAAATGGCCAGATTTTTCGCTGTGTTCAAACATCCAGAAAACAAATTTGAGTAGATTATATAAAAAAATTAAAACATAGGAACACCGATCAAGGCTTTGTTAATTCGTAATGAAAAAAGTACTTATATTAGTTAAGTTTTGGAGAAGAAATCAGGGGACAACAAATCGTTTTTTTAATTTTATTTTGAATTGACAAATATAGGTTGCCTCAGACGGCATATCCTACTCCACCGGACAAGGTTTGAGGAGCGGGCTAAAGGCCAGGTTTCCTATACTTGATTTTCTGTTCTTTTAATAGGTATTTTCAGTCCAAGCTGCAGTATGTCTCTATCGCACTTGCTCGTATGTAGTTTGGGCACAGCGCGACAGCAATAGATTTTACAAATACCTATTTTTCATTTCTCTAGCCCTGGAGGTTTCCTCTTAATACAACGTTTTTATCCTGTTTTATAAAGTACTCGTAATTTTAAATATCCTGTATTAACGGTAAAGCATTTCCAGTGAATTAAATACAGGCATCTTAGGCCTTTCCTGCTGTTTGCAGGAGCATTCTTTGCACCATTTAGCCAGGTAGTCCAGAAGTGGGAGCGCGCACACAAATCACGATAATCCGCGACGTATCACGATCCACTGCTCTATTGTTGACTCTAGGGTTGTGCTACTATCATTATCGATATCGGCAATAAAGTCCTGGATTCAATAAAAAATATTACTTAAATGAGATTAAAATTAAATTAAAAGTCAAAAGATAGCAGAACGATAGGTAGATTGATGGCAACTTGTGATGGCAACTCTAAAAAAATCAAACGAAAAATATCTAAATAGTTTGGGAAGTTTGCAGTCTTTTTTAATAAAAAAATATCTAAATAATTTGGGAAGTTTGCATAGTCTTTTTTAATAATAAATAATATAAATAAAAAATAAGTCGTTATTCACATCTCAATCAATCAGTAAGTCATCATCATTAATCTAAAACTCAAGATTGCACCGGCCACGCTTGGCTTAGTGCTGATGGGAAGCTTTTTGCAAACTCTTTTATTCATTTGTTTTCATTAAATCGGGGACCTCACTCACCTTAGAGCATTTAACCAACCCGCCAAATATGAAGTCGTTTTGTAAAAGTATAATAACGTAGTCACATTTCACACCCAATATATCGATCTTCCCAGTATGTTATTGCACTGCAGCACTAGTGTCAGATTTTTTAGAGCTGCCGGCACCTGACTTAGCCATGACTGTCATCTAGTGACAAAAGTCATTATTACACACTAGTGAACTAATGTGCAGGTTTCCTCACCAGGTTTTTTTTTCACCGGAAGCGTGATAGTTGAAAATTACCGTACATGATGAGTGTACAAACTTACCGTACAAACAAGCACTCCGAGTACAAACTGCCAACATGCCATAATGTATGGGTAGTAGGATGGCACCGAGTGTCAAAATGCAAAAATGTCAACTAGTCGAAGTGTTAGAACCATATATCCCTTATCTCAGGTTAGAACGATCAAATGTACGAATTCAGTGATGCCAGAAATCACAAACCCAATAATACATGAAGGTTGCCCAAAGCTGGTATAAATTAACTTTATATAAATTTTCTCTTGCTATAATTATTAAAATACAAATTATTTTGCTTTTAAATTAATTTTATTTTTAACTTTATTTCAAAATTCTTTTACAATACTATTTAACTATAAATTTTTCTATTAATAATGATTTTAATTTTGATATCTTCTATTTTAATAATTATGGAATTTTATATAGTTAAATTTTTATTTAAATTACATATAGTTTTTTTTTTTTTATAGTACAAGTCAAGCTTAGTGAGTATCGAACTCGTGCCACATAGATGCAAAGCCAGTGCCTAAACCACTAGACCACCACCGCAAAATATATCGATGTCATGACATCACTAATGGCAGTATGGCATGCCCGCGGCCGGCACGCCGCGAGATTCCTAGTTTGTTCCCCGATGCGCCTCGCTTCGGAAATGTCCTCGTGTCACGATTACATTTCCTGCTCGAGATTGGTAGACTTTATCCCTCTGTTTTCACACAACGAACAAGGAATTAGGTACTTTATTTAGGGAACTAATTTTTTGAGCTGTTATTTGAATATTCGAGATATTATTATGATCAGTTGGAAAACATATTGAGCAGTTATTTATTTTTTAAGTTATTTGATTAATTATTGCGACAGTAAAACATTAACAGTAATAAAAAATCAATTAGTCGGTTATTTTATCATATTACTAGTTCTATCCATTTTACTAGGTTAGGGAAAACCTATAGGTTAGGTTAGTTTAGAACTGCGACCAATGGGTTAGGTCGGTTTTATCCATTTTACTAGGTTAGGGAAAACCTATAGAACCGCTTGTTCAATTTTTTTACCGCCCATTCAATTATTTTCCTGCTCAATTATATGTTCACTGATCCAGTTCATTACTTTTTATTACTCATTTTTGTTTAATTTACTGCTTAGTTTTAACTGCTGAACTAGTTATTAAACATGCCATTTATAATTTTTAACTTACCAAAACTGCTATTTACAACTGCCTCTTTAAATCAGTGCCCTTTATTTATGTAAGTATACCTACTATCACGTCTTTATCCCACACATAATTAGTAGACAGAACATGAAGGACGCAAAACCCAAGGTTCCACTCCGGGTACAAACTGCCAACAAGCCATAGGTAGTCGGATAGCACAAGTGTCAAAATGCTGGTGACAATATGTCCATCTGTCAGAATGCACTCATAGTTCACGCTTACGAAAATAGTGGACCTATCATGGAAAACAAAATACCTAAGTAATTGTCGGTTTAGTTGGCATAGCCTATGGTCTATACGCCAGCATATATTCTGCCTTTATTTGCCTTAGTCCGTCTATCAATCTCCACTTCATCCATTTCAATCACAGATGAGGTCAGGTCATATGTAAGTTAGGCCATTCCATTATAGTCTGGAAAAAAAGACGTAAGTGAATCAGCCGCTTTTCTTCCCACGCAGACCGTAAAAACCAGGGAATCGAGAGGGAATAGGCAAAAAACTTATTCATAATTATATTCGACCCATCATTATTACGATTCCCTTTTCCACTTTCACACATAAGTGGCCTTCGGGTGTTACGACCCTTGGCTCTCTCCATCCCGTTAGGAACAAAGACGTAATAGTGTCATGAAAGGACAACCCGTTTAGTACACGATTACCTCATTAGAAAGTTAATGGGTAAGCTAAATTATTATGTAAATTATTGTTTAAAGTATAATGCAGCGATAAATAAATACACATCCCAGTAACGTCGCTATCTCTGAAGTCCATACAAGGCAATATTGAGATACTGTCGTATTCAATTGGGGCCGATGGCCATAATGTGTAATCCTGCGCATTCTTCCCGTGACCCTATTGTGGCTGGCGCAGATCAGAGGAGACGGAGATATAGCTACTCGACATAATGATTACAGTGCGATCATTAAAGGTACACATTGCCATAACTCAAGCACTGCAGACCTATTAGGCGGTAAGCGATCACCGTACAATTCTGACTTATTTCAAGCCAAAACAACTCATGATTATCCAGTGAATAGTGAGAGGTGAAAGCCGCATTTATTTAGGGTTTGGGAGCAACACCACTGTACAACATATTAACATTTTATAAATTTTCGTCTCCCGGAAATTATGTGTGGTGTACTATTACGACGTACTAATCTCAGACACCTATGGTGATTTTGATGAAGGTTTCATTTTCTAGAGTAGATTTACAAGTGTGAATTACTCGGTATGAATCCAGTAATCTGTTACTACTAAGATTCCTCCAGTGATGTCTTTTTTCAAGCTTTTATTCGACTTGCAATTTATGTTTATATCGGTCAAATTTTGCATGTTAAATTTGATCCACTTCCCTGTTTACAATCTAGATGATTTTTTTTATTTAAATCAGATGACAATGCAATTTTATTATAACAAGAAGCTGATCTGATGATGGACGAAGGTAACCATAGGAACCATTTGATAAAATGACTCAACCCCACTCGTTTGGGCTTATCTCATTTGTCTTGATAAGTACTCTGGCCTCACAATAAATGCTTGAACAAAATTCAAAAATGAATTTCTGCCCACACAGAAATTAAGTATCTGTTATCTATGGTGGTCTTTGACCTTACGTCATCTGATGAAAATCAGATAATTGGCAAGCGGGACAGCAGGCACAGCCGCTTGAATGGATGCCAGAATGTTACGTTCAATATTCTTGTTAATTGAACTACATTTCGGAACATGGTTATCTTACATCGATCCCGTTTGGTAACCATCCAATTTGGTTCATTTTTTCTCGTAATACTTAGAGTCTACTTACTCTAGACTTTTCTATACAAACGTAGTCTACCTATTATTTTAAGCTGACATGTCAGATTCAGGCAGTATTTTGTAATTCCAAAGAAATTGCATATATAGCTAGGCATATAACTAGTTTTGGACAGTCAAAATGTGAACTTGAAGTGTTGCTCTTTTCTTACAACACTTCCAACTCGGAACGATACTTTGGAAAGGTATTTTGTAAACTAAACTCCTTTGTTCACCAAAAATATCCACCCAGCGTATTTTTTTCCGAAAATTTTTTTTCTCCTTTTTTTCTTCTCATTCTCCTTCCTTTTTTCCGGCAGCAAAAATATTTGTACAAGGAAACCGTTCAACGAAACGCATGCAATTCTCTACATACCACACAGACTACTGCCGCGTGTGCATGAGCATGCTTATGTTTGCGTAGTTAAATTAACATTCTGGCTCCTTAGTTAATTTCGTTCTACACTGACGTGTCTCTACGTCTACATGTAAATATTGGTGTAAAGAAGGAGAGGTAGCGACGTGTTTAACGTATGTTCTCGTCGTTCCTGTTCTCTCTCTAGACCTTATCCCATCTACTTGGGGTCAGATTTCCTTGTCCCTCTTTCCACTTTGCACGGTTCTGAGCTGTGGTGGCGTTCAACTGTGCTTGTTTCAGGTCATTTTTGACCATCGTCATTCAGGTGGTCTTCCAGGTCCCCGCTTCATCGTTCCAGGTTTCTGTTATGGATATTTATTATTCCGGGTATGAATGACACTTTTATAGGTGTGTTCGGGTTAGATCAACCAGGCAGGCTATACATACTTCCTAGGTCCTCGGTCAAATAGGTACTTATGAGCAATATTTACCGCTTAAATTTGCAATAAAAAAAATTAAATTATTGCGTAGAAGCTTATGCAAGCTGAGGCGTTGGTAGTAGGCTAAAAATCTTGAAACTAAATAAGACTCTTAAAACTTTTCCTCCCCTACAGATAACGGTCCAGTTACTTATACATCGTCGTAACTTCAGTTATTGGTCTGTAGAATGTACCAGCTGCTTTTCTTCTCGCGCAAATCGTAGAAGATCGAATGAGAGAATAGGCGCGAATCTGCATCATGTTTTCAATTATAATTTGACACCATTTTTTCATCTTCACACCCACCGTGTCGCTAAATGTGGCCTTGGGTCTTTTGGCCCTAGGCTCTGTCTGCCCCGTTAGGGATGAAGACGTGATAATGTAGCAGTAGATCGTAACTTGCGCCAGCGCAGAGAATGCCGCGCGGTGCATTAGTACAGGCCGCGCAATTTATTACAAACAACATTCGTATTCTTCGCCGCGCGCGCATAATATGCATTCATTTGTCAAAGCGCTATATGCGCCGTTTGGTCCGGAGTCGGACCCCGCTGACCCGCCATTGTGGCCCATGTTGATTTACCGACGTCTTCTTTTGCCAACAATCCAGCATCCTAATGATAACATTGTTGCTGATATAGGATATTGATAATTTCAAAACAAAATTAATCGTGATTTTAATGATGATAAGTTAACATATATAATTATATGGTTAACTAAGTTAACTATCTCAATTAGAGACGGGACACAAAAGATTCTATAGCATAGTTTACAAACTACTTTCTTCGGCGCTACAACCCTTTGTGGGTCTCGGCCTTCACAACGATTTGTTGCCATTTCGGTTTGTCTCTAGCCTGTATTCTCCATAGATTTTCAGCATAGTTAACTCCGACGTATATATTTTCACCACCACATTCACCAAGAACCACCAATATAAAAAAATAACAAAAAAAAATAAACAGTGACACTCCGGCAGCCAGTTATTTTTTTTTATGAAAAAAAAAATGTTATGGAAACACTTCTGTCATTTGAAAACTTGGTGGTGTCAGTTACGGTAACAGTGTCGCGAGTTCAATGGTTATTTCCCATCTCAAATAATTCCCAACGCGCCTAAAGAAGCTTTCACTTCAAAAATATCGAGTAGATACGTTCTTTATTCCTAAATAGACTCTTTAATACAAACAATTTAGCAATGTCGAACGCAATTTGTGGATGGATAAAATTGAACATTAATTTGGAAAAATGCATATCTGCTGCGAGCCCGATCGCCGACACGATCAATTACATAAAGACGAGGACTGGCGAGCTGCTCCCTTTGCAACCACTTGCTTTTTACTTGTAAAAAAGCTTGCTTTCTACTTGAAAAAAAACTTGCTTTTTACCTTAAAAAAAAGGTTGCTTTTTACTTGAAAAAAAAACATGCTTTTTACCTGAAAAGAAGGTTGCATTTTACTTGTAAAAAAGCTTGCTTTTATTTAGTTTTCCCTGTCTCACTGCGCTGTCGTGTCCGTAATCAAATCTTGCAAGCTTTAGACCACTTCCCATTATTCGATCGAGTTGAAACTTCACATATTTATGTAAGTTGGGTGACAATGCTATATTATGGTACCAATGACCTGATCTCATGATTAAACCGGAAGGTGGCTATAGCATCTCTGTGATAAAACAAAACCGCACCGAATTTGGACTCAATCCGCTAGTTTCCGACAAGTCAAATCAAACACTTTTTTTCTAAACGTCAAAACAAACATTTTCTATGAGACTTGTATGAAATATCGGACTGTGACGTCATAGTTTTTTGGAACCAAATAGCGCTTTTAATATCCGTTTTTCTGCATTAATAAATCTAAAATCATGTTCAAAATGGATGTGATCAATGACAAGTGACATTATTTTTTGTTACGTTTTATTCTCTTAACAGTACCAAATAATTTATTTTTGACCCAGGAAACTACCCAATTGTTTCGTCTTGAGGAGAACTTTAAACTTTTTAGTTCATTGTTTTAGATAAAAGCTTGTTTTTTTTTAAATAATGAGAGAAACTGAAGTGCAATTTCGAAGATTTTGTATTTTTCTATCTTGAATCGATCTTGAACCTAAATATTGCAAGCTAAAGCATTGGTTGGTATGGCTGTTTGGTGACGGAAGACTAGAATACGATTTCCCCTTTCGTTTTCCACAGGTGTCGGTCGTGAGAGGCGACTAAAGGACTAAACATGCAACGAAGCAAAACCTCTCAGGTTGTAACGCAGTCCATGAAACTAAACAACTTTTGTTTTACAACATTCCCAAAATGCCAAAAATAAAATTCGGATTTTCATACAAATTGACTCGATCAGCTGATCAGATTGTATGAAAATTCAATTTTTTTTGGGTTTCGTGATAGTTGTAGAACAAAAGTTGTTCAGTTTCATGGGCTGAGACACAGAATACAATAAGAGTAAACAGAACGGAATCTCCTAAGGTACGCGCAATATGCGTCCCCGTTCCCCGCACCCGCACTTCTCCCCCGGTTCTTGACGGCCAACGTGAGTCATCGAGGCGAAAACGGGGGAGTGGTGCGGGGACGGGGAACGGGGACGCATATTGCGCGTACCTTAGGAGATTCCGGCCTGTGGCTGAGATACCATCTGAGAGGTTTTGCGTATTTCACTAATACTTTATAGATAAACGTTGTAGATAAACACCCAAGACCCAGGACAATTTGAAAAATAATATTTTCCAACTTGCCCTGGCTGGGGATCGAACCCAGAACCTCCAGATTGGCGGACTACCGTGTTGACCATTACACCACGGAGATCAGCAAACAGTGGACTGATAAAGGCAGTAAAGCAAATGCTTCAGAATGTTTGTAGTTGCAATTGTGTCCAAAATACTGGGCCCAGTGGGAATGGCGAAACGAGTAGAGATTATGTGAGCGGCACGGGCCCGTAATGGGCTCTTGGTAATGGCACTATGCATGGTAATAAACGGTAATCGGGCCCCGGGGACACCCGATCGGAGATGCAGATCGCCTGCACTGCGATACAGCTAAGCAAGGACTAGAAATGACTGTGTTGGATATAACTAGCATTCAATATCCAAGTTTTCAATGAAAAAGCAGACTTTTAAGAAATGTTTACTTATGTCTTTATGATAAATCAACACGTGCTTAAGAATTTTCTATTTTAAAGGCCCACTGCTCCTTTTTTGCCTGTTGCATACAATTTAATTAAAGCAATAAAAGATTTGTCTAGTTGACGTTTCGTGTAGTCATCTGTTGCTTCATCCCGATGAAGCAACTTCTGAAGCATTTGTTTCACCCGTGAAACGAACGTAATTTCTGCGGCAGAAAAACAGTTGTCAGTTTCTATTGAACAGAAATTCTGCAACTGCAGCAGATGTTCGGATGGGTTTACCTTAGAGACATGTCATATCATACTTAAGTATATGTAAAGCAGTAGAAACCGCGATGGTTGACCACAAGTGGCATAAAAATTACTAAAACTCCTCCGTGCTTCTGAAGGCACGTTAAGCCGTTGGTCCCGGCTGTCATCATTGTATGGCAGTCGTCAAGCTATGTCAGATGCCTTTAGCCAGCTTGAAAAATCTGACACCAGTATTGGCCACTTATACACACGAAAAACGAACGAATCTTCAAAAGAGTAAGTAACATTTATTGTATCAACCCGAAAGGGAGTTAACATACTAACCAATGTAAACAACTTTTACTATGGGAGCATACCTGTAATCACGAAAAAAAAATCTGCAGCTCGATACATTTTGGCACGGTAGGTACTTTCGGGTTGATACCCCCTTTTGGTTACACGTTGTATAAATACCTAAAATATTCAAAAATGTACAGTATAGGTATACAATGGGCTGCCTTATCGCCAAGGCAATCTCTTACAGGCTACCTTTGGCTCACAACACAAAGCACAAAGGGATCCAAAAGAACTAGTTTAATAATATTTATGATTTTTTCGATAGCCACATCCAGGAACATATCCCTGACCGCACCCGTAAAAGTGGACATTCCGCACCTCAGGCGCATATTAGGCGCATTGCGATTCGAACAATCGTCCACGCAGCGATGCATCAATCGCTATTATCCACTTGGACATTGCATGCAAATCCTGAGGAAGGGTGTACGTTGACTGACGCCTTACAATTTTTAAAGCCAGTTCCTGGTGCTATTGCTTTGGAAAATTGATGGGTATTAAGTTGTTGAGGAATGACGGATGTTAAGGGTAGACAGAGCCGCGGGCTGCGATATCCAACGCACATAAGTGCTTGTGGAAATTAAGTACTTTTTTGTAGATATGGTAATATCATTTAATCACGTTTATTCAGCTCCTTATCCTATTAAAGAAAGAAGAATATTTGCAGGTCTTTTTAGGGTTCCGTACCCAAAGGGTGCAAACGGGACCCTATTACTGAGACTCCGCTGTCTGTCCGTCTGTCACAGGGCTCTATCTCTTGAACCGTAATAGCTAGACACTTGAAATTTTCACCGATTATGTATTACTATGGCCGCTATAATAACAAATACTAAAAATAAGATAAAGTTAAAAATTAAAAGGGGTCGTCATACAAGAAACGTGTGTCTTCAGCGTTTTAAAACATTGAACGGAGGTACGGAACCCTTCATGTACGAGTCCGACTCGCACTTGCCCGTTTATTTAGAGTTAGCAACGCCTGTCTGATAAGTCTGGTATCGCAGACAAAGAGAAGGTAAAGTTACCGGCAAACGACTTGAACTAAAATGGCGGCGCTGCGCACACTTTTTCCTCCTATAATACCTGCGCAGCGCCGCCATTTTTGTTCAAGTTGTTTGCCGGTAACCATAACTACTTACCATGTAAGTAGTGGACAGTATGCCTGCCTGTTTGTCTGCTAATTTGCATAAAAAAGGGATCAAATCTTTCCCATTGACCCTGGTACAATAAAAAAAAAAGGCATATGACTATATATATATATAGTTTCTTAAAAATATATTACATTATTTATTATACTATTCTCTTTATCCCCAACGGGATAGACAGCGCCTAAAACCCACAGGCCACGTTTACCGCGATGATGGGCATAGAAATAGAAAAGGTAAGTTTAAAATGTGCATTTTTTCTTAATTGCTTAATTACTAAATTAGGTGATTTGTAACCAAAAAGCCAGTTTGTCCTAGAATCAAGAAAAATTACGTTATCTACCAGTTTATCTTTATGAATTGACTCATCTGCCGCGGAAATCTTACATAAAAGTTGCAGAGCTAATAAATCAGTGACGACATACAAATACAGTTGTATACAAATACAAATAAGTTGAGCTTGATAAAGCTTTGAGTCTCGGTGATAGAGACGGTTATTCATATGCAATATATTTCGTATTTTTTTTAACCTAAGTCAATACAACGTGTACAAAAAGGGGGTATCGACCCGAAAGGGAGTAAACGTACTAATCAATGTGAACAACTTTTACTATGGGACCATGCCTAAAATCGCAAAAAAAATCTGCAGCTCCATACAAAATTAAATACCTACCGTGCCAAAATGTATGGAGCTGCAGTTTTTTTTTGTATTGTCCCGCTCAGTGGCTGATTAACACATTTGGCGCCCGTAGGCTAATAATCATAGTTCGCCCTAGTTAATCAGGCGGTGCGGTCCCACTGCTGGGCAAAGGTCTCTCCCATCTTTTTCCAAAACGTCTCGATTTTATTTATTATAGACGAGCAGCTAGGAGCTGATATGTCCATTTCACACAGTGCTGAGAGTCCAATAATTGGGTACTTGACTGTGTTTGATTTTGTACCATATTTTTTACGAAACAACAAATAACACTAAAAATAAATCGTTTTCTAAAAACAGCAAGACAATTGATTACTAAATGAAGCAGTAATTAGCATTTCAAATATTAGTATGAAGAAAAGTGGGAGCGTGGTGGGGACATCTAGCTATCTCTTTCGTACGCGCGAAACCTTATGGCAGTGACGTCATATTTCTATATGTGCATCCTTTTTCTGTTATTTGACAGTTTCCCTTTGCACCAGATTTCAAAGGCTTATAACTTACTTATTTTTGAGCGGATAAAAAAAATCTTTTTGTTTTCGGTTTTAAATTATGTTACTTTTTGATATGATTAATAAAAAAATTAAGTCAAGTACCGAATTATTTTTACAGTTCATTAGTTTATGGACCATTTCCAACCATTTCTTCTCAAACTTTCGTAAGTCGTCACCAACGCTTCCTACCTCCTTAGCATGACAGCGTTGATAAACCCGGACTAACTTTTATATCGCGCGACTGACAAATGCCATCCCGCTCGTTATTATTACAGATAGTGGAGATGATAGTGCTCGATAAACGCGGTCGACGGTGCCATTGTACGGGGGCTGGGCCTACCTCTCTTCCTGCGATCATCTTCAGGAGTCCACCTTGTTACCAGTGGCCTGGCTATCAGTCTGCTTCGTCATACATAGTTATAAATCCCTCAACGCATATCCGTCTGTCTGTCTATACAATTATTTTATTGTCGCGTGTTGGTCACTTTTTAAGGAATGTTGACATATAAGTATGACAGTATTAGTGCAAACTCGGGACGAGCGACTAGTATATACTTAATATAAGGGAAAGAAGATACGAACATTAGGTAATTCTAATTCACTAAAAGTAACATAAGCATTCTGTTTATAGATTGTAGCCCGTGGTATGTTTTGCAATATGATAAATGGGATAAAAAAAATATAAGAGGCATCAAAATATTCCATACCTTTTGCAACAAAAGCTCTCCAATGCTTAGTTACATGTAGAAGCGTATTTTTGGATTTGACGCCTGTTAACGAATCTTGCGTAACCTAGTAGTAACGTATAAAACAAATATTGAATTGTGTCCGTCTACTTCATCACAACTTCTTCTACACTTTATTACTTATTTATTCACGTTAACTCCTTTGTTAGCTCTGACCCATCTTGCGTCTTTGTTCTCATAATACTTCAGCCCTTGTTAGTATTATTTCATTATTAAAAAAACGTGTCGCACTCGAGGACTGCCGCGGTAAAGCTATTGCATAGCATTTTTTATCAAATTATAATTAGTGTTTCGGGTGCAGCTGTTGAAGTGGTCTTTATTCCAGGTCCAGTTGAAAGATAGGTGAGGATTTGCAGTCCGTATGAAAAAAAAAACTCTGACTGCTCTGGCTCTGGTAGTACAGAGAGCGTCCAGCTCCTGCAGTAGAGACTAAGAAAACCTGATGATGATGAATGTTTGATTAACAATTTTGCTCAAAATATATCAAGCTTCTCAGCTGTGCCGTTAGCTTAGCCCCTTAGTTATGCTGCCTCGGGTCGATTCCCTCTTGATCCGACGACAGTTCCGTCACCAGTAACGAGATATGTTTATGAGAGATCGCGTGAAGCTATACATCAATCATGTGATATTACGTCATGATGACCACACACAGGGCCTGCCATCCATTGTTCTTATGAAGCGAAGATGATGCTTTTTGTTGGAATTGTGGATGTCAGATTACATGGTTATGGAGAGATAAACAGAATATTTTGTAGGTATTGTTATCTTTTGAACTGATTTCCTCTTATAAAAGTGCTAAGACTAAATAATAGGTTGATTACATTTGTACGTAGTATATTATTAGATACCCGTGTTGTTCCGGTTAGAATAGGACCACTCCATCTCTTCCTGTGGATGTCGTAAAAGGCGACTAAAGGACTAAGCACAAACATGTCATGCTACATTTGCATTCCCAAAGAGGGTTGACGTCAGGCAGGCAGCCGGTCGTAAAACTATAGCCACATCATTTAAACTGTTCCGGCTATTTCTTCTCCATTTCGCAAGGTCTTTGGCATCCTTGAGTGATAATTGACATGCATGTTATATTTAGAGAAGAAGAAGCGGGAAAGCGCACCCCGGGCTCCGAAGCAGAACAGCTGAGCATGCAACCGGGAACGCGCTTAGACGAAGAAGAAGTAGTATATTGTTACTCTTTGGTTACATCAACATAAATAATAAATTATTGTATATATATATATATATATATATATATATATGTACATAATATATGTATATATATATAAATAATATATAATATAATATATATATTATATATATATTATATATTATATCATGGACTGAATTCACCCTTGAAATAGATTCAGTATATTTTGTTAGACTCTGTATACGGACAAATCACACGGATTGAGCTAGCCCCAAAGTAAGTAGGTACTCGTATATACAACGTGGAAGGTATCACTAAAGTAAGTACTGGATCACTAAAGTATAATGAAATTAAAATGACCGACAATAAACTAAAAAAAAATTCGACATTCCCATATTTCCCACACAAATCGCCGCATGGATTTTTTGTTTTTGTTTTTTAGCTGTTATTTTAATTTAATTATACTATAATGATCTAGTATAGACCGTGGTTTGATTTATTACGGGTATGTCCCTTTTACGTTGTATAGAGTTATTTTATTAAAAATAATCCGCTAGTTGCCAACAAGTCAAACAGATACATTTTAGGGTTCCGTACCCAAAGGGTGCAAACGGGACCCTATTACTGAAACTCCGCTGTCTGTCCGTCTGTCACAGGGCTCTATCTCTTCAATCGTAATAGCTAGACACTTGAAATTTTCACAGATTATGTATTAATGTGGCCGATATAACAACAAATACTAAAAATAAAAATTAAAGGGGGTCGTCATACAAAAAACGTGTTTTTTAAGCGTTTTTAACTAGATCTTAAAAATGGCATTAACTAGATACTTGAAATTTTCACAGATTATGTATTACTATGGCCGCTATGACAACAAATACTAAAAATAAGAAAAAGTTATAAGAAATATGTTTTTTCAGCGTTTTAAAACTTTGTACGGAGGTACGGAACCCTTAATGTACGAGTCCGACTCGCACTTGCCCGTTTATTTTCTAAACGTCAACACAAATATTTTCTATGGGATTTCTATAAAAACGCACAGCGTGACGTCATAGTTTCTTGGCATTAATAAATCTAAAATCACGTTCAAAATGGAAATGATGAATGACAAGTGACATTATTTTGTGGCGTTTTATTCTCGTTTCAATAATTTATTTTTGACCCTGGATACTACCCTATCAACTCATTATGAATATAATTAAACTGTTTACTCGCGTAATATAGTCGGAAAGGCCGACTGACGACGAGATTTAGGTCGATTTAGACTATCAGGGCGAGTGGAGCGGTTTCGCTGCCCTATCTGCCAAGAGTGGCGAAATTCGATCGAAATCTGGTCACCCCCACTCCCCGTAACCCTAAAAACAAATTCAATTAAGTACTCTACTCCTCAAGAGCCTCCGTTACAAACAGTCCCGTTTCGCGGAAAGTTAAACAACTCGTTTGTCGCGGCACAATAGAAACATGAATAATTTCCGAGGAACACGCGTCTCGCTTCCGGCACTTCCGGCGCGTTCCATTTAGGCGGCACAACGAATTTTCCGTTCAGATTCCTCCAAATTATACCTGCTTTGTTGCATTTCTAACAATCCTACGTTCACGAACGGTAACAGCTACTTACGTGATAAAACAAGGAACGCACGCAAAAGGATGTCAGATTTCACGGAAAACCACCGATCTCTTTTATACCGTAGTACTTATTGAAATGGATGATATTACTGAAATATTTAAACGATTCGGTTTCACATACTGAAGTTCTTTTCTCTTCATTATCAATAGTTATTAAGTTAGTGCCGTACCTGCGCTGATTTTGTTTTATTAAACATGCTAAATACTGATTGAAGATAAGTAACCGTCTTTGTCAACCTAAGTTTAAATGTAAGGTGTGATACCTTAATAAAATCTATTTTTCCATTAATAACAGACTCATAATCAGGTCTTTTTTAGTCTCCACTGCAGGAACACGACCTTCTCTGTACTACCAGAGCCATATATTAGCCAAAGCAGTCAGAGGATTTGGCCTACACTCTCCAGACGGGAGAGTTCTCACTGATGTTTAGAAGCAATTAAACAAAGCTTCTAAACATCTGTATTTAATATAACAGCTTGTATTTCCTAAGTCGCCTTCTACGACATCCGCGGGAAGACTTTGAGTGGTCACACGGCAATACAAACAGACTCATTATCACTTATACAAAAAAATGTTCAACGTTAGATCTCGTAAATTATTATCTTGTATAATGGATCTCGTAGATATGATTTTGAACCTGGTTCCAGGAAAGTATAATATATACACTTTAAGCAAAATATAAAATACTTATTATGTCATATGTATCTATCTTGTTTTATAATAAAAACTTAAGATATGCGCCGACAAATGCATAACAAAAATCTCCTATTTCAATGTCACCGCTCGCTACCGGGCTCGTGGCGGGTATAGTAATGTTAGTAGGTTAACCAGCTATTTAATAGAAATTTGGGAGAATTTTTACAAAGCAATTTTTTTCCTCTTACGGCTATGTGTTCTTCTTCTTATCGAGTCGAAATGGTTACACTGTAGCTTCAATTTCAAATCACCTGTGATGATGCTATGTGTTCTATATTAATGATTCTGATTACAAGATTTCAATAGAGCTAGTAAATGCAAATACAACCTGTATACAAATTAAACTAAAGAAACTAGAATGAACGTCCTGATATAAGAAAACAGACAAAGAAACTTCAGAAATCAATTTAAAATGTAACAACGAAACGGTCCCAGTGGTGGCTCTTCAAGAAAAATGATTTACCGTCTATGTCATACTGGCTGTATTTCTAATATGCGCAAAAGCTCTAAGCTCGGCAGAAAGCTCGACAATTCTGCTGAAACCAGCAATAAACTGTCATTTTAACATTCCCAGTAGCGCGCGTTTCTGGTTTCTTATTATTCTATAGAAATGACGAGATGTTATCTTGTATTTTATAGTGGGATGTCATAAAATCTTGGTCATTTTTTATGCTGTTTGCGATATTTCTTGCTTGTAAATACCAGTGTCAGCATGACGTTAAGTTTTAAGGTGTTTTAAATGTTCTTAGTTAACCACGGTTTCTGCAAGCTTTTAAGTATTTACTTCGTTTTCTTGTTGTTTTTTGGGTAAAATCTTAAGGTGAAGATATAGGCAAATGGCCTTGAAGTGTGAAATAAATTGTTAACTCGTAAATATGGTGATAATTTCCATATTGCTCTTCGTCATGCACTAGATAGCCCTTTAAATTATTTTATGAACTGCCGTTGAAACTATTATTAGTGATCCGTCTAGCTTCAAAACTTGCCGTGGTTACTTTTGGCGGAGGCAAGTTTTAAAGCTAGACGGACTAATGTAAATACTTTTTTATTTTCATAGTTATAGTATAGTAGTATATATAGTAGTAGTTAAGTATAGTTCATAAAATAATTTAAAGGGCTATCTAGTGTATGACGAAGAGCAATATGACAATTATCTTTATATTTACGAGTTAACAATTTATTTCAAATGAGGGCGCCACTTCAAGGCCATTTGCCTATATCTTCACCTAAAGTTAAATTTGAGCCACTTCCCGGTTTTCTATTGAGATGAAATGTTGTATGCTAATGTAAATTGGATGACAATGCAATATTATTATGACAAGAAGCTGATCTGGTGATGGAGCCGGAAGGTGGCTATAGAAACCCTCTAATAAAACGACACAACCCCAATCGAGTTTGGGGTTATTACATTTGTCTTGATAAGTTCTTAGGCCTCGCAATAAAAGCTTGTGTAACAATTTAAAGCTCTTCGCAAATGATGCATGTTATTGCAGCTTATCAACTAGAATTTTTTTTTTATTTTTTTATTTAACTTTATTACAATAAATGTAAATGGCGGACTTAAGGCCAGGGGCCTTTTCTACCAGTCAACCAACAGGTGATTTTGGGGTTATTACAACATAAACTAAAAAAAATATTCATCATGACATATACTTTTATCCTATATTCTACAAGTAGCCATAACCTCTGAAGTGAATTACATATACTATGTGATCTGTGTGTCATAATGATCACCATATGATGTAGTAAGTTCATTAAATAAGTTGCGTAATTTAAGTAAGTGTTTTATCTTAGTAACTTTGTTTTCGTTTTGTATTCAAGTTATACGAGTACTTTTATTTAAATCTTCTTCATCTAAGCGCGTTCCCAGTTGCATCTTCAGCTATGCTGCTTCGTAGCCCGGGGTGCGCTTTCTTCTCTAAATATAACATGCATGTTAATGGTCACCCAAGGATGCCAAATATCTTGCTAGGTGGAGAAGAAAATGCCGGAACAGTTAAAATGATTTGGCTGTAATTTTAACATAATACATTATTCATATACCTACTTCATTAATTTAATTATAGGTACTTCGAGCCCCTGTACTAGCCAACAGAGCCATGTGTATCATTTTATTTTCTACAAACAAACACAAATAACAGCTCTGGCATGTGAAGGTTGCAAAGAGCTAGTTAAAAGTTGCCGGATTTGGAGATAGGATCCGCGCGTAATTAACGGAGTGTTGTCCCAAGGGAGAGGCGGCCGGCGGATTATAGAACATGTACATTTGATAGTTACTGTTATTAGGGTACGAAGTACTTAGACTAGGTATATTATGAATTCGGTTATTTAGCTAGATACATACAAATAAACAGCTTTGGCATGAAAAGGCCGCAAAGAGCTAGTTATAAGTGATTTAGAGATAGGATCCGCGTGTAATTAAGGTGAAGAGGTATGCAAATGGCCTTGAAGTGTGAAATAAATTGTTAACTCGTAAATATGGTGATAATTTCCATATTGCTCTTCGTCATGCGCTAGATATCCTTTTAAAATATTTTATGAACTGCCGTTGAAACTATTATTGGTGATCCGTCTAGCTTTAAAACTTGCCGTGGCCACTTTTGGCGGAGGCAAGTTTTAAAGCTAGACAGACTTAAGTAAATACTTTTAACGGTGCATGACGAAGAGCAATATGGAAATATGTATATATATATCACCATATTTACAAGTTAACAATTTATTTCACACTTCAAGGCCATTTGCTTATCCCTTCACCTGGAGTACCGTCCCAAGGGAGAAGAGGTGGCCGGTGTATTGTAGGACATGTGCTATTTGGTAGTTACTGTTATTAGGGTACGATGCACTTAGATTATATTATGAATTCTATTATTTAGCTAGATACACAGTCAGCTTTGGCATGCAAAGGTCACAAGGAGCTTGTTGCGGACAACGACATGAGGGCTCTTGCAATGGTATAAATAAACGTCTTGTTTTATTTTAGTATTTTTTCAAAAGCCTCACCCCTGTCCGCAACAGAGCTAGTTAAAAGTCACCGGATTTTGGGAATCGCGCGTAATGAGGATCAATTAGTAAACAGAAAAATCCAATTTTGACTAGTATTTCGCATGCCTCGTGGTTTTCTAAGAACGGCACTTTTTTAAATTTTTAAAATCCGTTCGGAAATGCAGAAGTTATTCAACATTTCATTGACCGCGATTTTAAAACACGCGTCTGCCTACCGAATATAGCGATGACGTCACTATCTCCAAGCGACACGCCGTCCGCGCGCCATCGCATTCGTTTAGTACAGATATTCGTGGTTAGTGGTGGACACTGTTGGTTTTTTGCATTGTTTCTGGGACTGTAATAATGTCTAATAAATCGGTATTTTATATAATTTTCCATGTAATGTTCCACCTATAAAATAGTTTACATTATGTTGATTGATACTAGAGCTACATAACTAAAATTTAATAATATTATCTAATCTTTTTAGCAAAGTTCTGACTCTATGCGTAGATTAGGATACGGAATACGTGTAAAATAAAACCGGTCAAGTGTGAGCTGGACTTGTACATGAAGGGTTTCGTACTGTGGTTACGTAGGTACCTACGTACAATGTTTTAAACCCCCTAAAAATAGACGTCTCTTGTATGATAACCCCCTTTTATTTTTAACTTTGTTTTATTTTTACCCGACTGCGGCAAAGCCCAAAGGAGGGTTATGTGTTTGACCTGTTTGTTTAATTTCTTTATTGCACAAAAATTACATTTAAATGCACATTATTTAATACAAAGGGAAAAAGAAATAACTTGTACAAAGGCGGACTTATCCCAAGAAGGGATCTCTTCCAATCAACCCAGTCTTCAAAAGGTTACATATTTTTGGAATGGGTGGAGTGTTAATATAAATACAAAGAAATTTTGAAAATCCTAATACTAACTAAAAATCAAATAAACAAATAAATCCTAATTCAAAACATCCTAATACTAACTAAAAAAAAAACAAATAAAAATGATATGACATATTTATAAATAAATAAATATTTTTATATAATACATGTAGGTACATACATATATATAACCATATGCATAAAATAAATATATATTATACTAATAATAAACACTTATTCGCTTAATGAATCTACTGAATGCTTATAGTATTTTATCAGTCGGTTTTTAAAAGACCCAATAGAGGAAGCCATTTTAATGTCAACAGGAAGAGCATTCCACAGCCGAGCGGCAAGAACCGAAAACGACTTGGAATACTTTTCAGAAGAATGACATGGTATCTGCAAAGTCAGTACATCACTAGCACGCAATCTTGGGTCAATCTTCCGGAAGGAGAATTTGTCGTGGAGATATGTAGGGGAATGAGGATTAAAAAGAGCATTAAAAAGCAGGGAGAGAATATGCCTATTTTTGCGGAGTCTAATAGGAAACCAGTCCAGTTGACGACGAAATTCAGAAATATGGTCAAACCTCCGCAATCCAAATACAAATCTTATGCACTGGTTCTGCAGTCGTTCCAATCTGGTGAGTGTTCCTTCACCCACATCAAGTAAAGCGACGTCCGCATAATCAAGGTGTGGTAACAGGAGAGATTGGGCAAGGATCACTTTAGTATTAAATGGAAGAAAGTACTGCATGCGTCTCAGCGAGTGAAGTGACGCATACAATCTACGGCTGATTTCATTTACGTGAGGAGACCATGATAAAGTCTGATCAATTGTGATACCCAAATCAGTTACTGTTTGAGAAAAGGAATGGGGCAGTTATTAAAAACTACATTGGGTATCGCAACATCTAAAAGCTTAGAGATGAAATGTTGACTGCCAATAACAATAACCTGTATGTATGTCCGACTGTATGTATGTATACGTGGTAACTAGTTTCATAGGTCATAGGCTAAATTAAAATTATTGGAAATCAAAATGGCGGATTTTAGGCGCCAAATTGCGCAGCATGAAAAATTCTTTCTTTTCAAAACCTATCGAGTGGGATATCAAATTAAAGAATTTTATTCAAGGATTACAACAATATACATACTATCGCGCCTGTTTCCCACAGGGTAGGCACCTCAACTTGCTACGATCCTGACAGACCTCTTTATAAAGACAACTTATATCTTAAAATGAAATTTGGAATGAGAAATGCAAAAACAAAATGCATATGCATGGTGCATTTGCATGGTAATGTACATCATATATATTTTTTAGTTTTATCATTCTCTTAATTTAGAAGTTACAAGGGGGGGGGGGGGGGTACATTTTACCATTTTGGAAGTGTCTCTCGCGCAAACTATTTAGTTTAGAAAAAAATGATATTAGAAACCTCAATATCATTTTTAAAGACTTATCCATAGATAACACGTATGGGTTTGATGAAAAAAAAAATTTTTTAGTTTCAGTTCTAAGTATGGGGAACCCCCAAAATTTATTGGTTTTTTTTTTCTATTTTTGTGTGAAAATCTTAATGCGGTTCAGAGAATACATCTACTTACCAAGTTTCAATAGTATAGTTCTTATAGTTTCGGAAAAAAGTGGCTGTGACATACGGACAGACAGATAGACATGACGAATCTATAAGGGTTCCGTTTTTTGCCATTTGGCTACGGAACCCTAAAAAGTACCTACTCTTGCTTGCTAGCGGATGTCTCTTCATAACACTGATCCACTTTTTTATAGTTTTTTGGTCCTTTAACTGACAACCCTTTGCTGATTCCATAAGAAGCCGTGGCCTCGGCTGATACGTGGGCAAATAAGAAGATGCTCTGCCTCCCGCTGCTCATAGCATGACCGCCACTAATTTATACACGAGTGGCTTTGTACACGAGTGCCTTTGGTTAATTGATAGCTTTGATCCTAAAAGTTACGTAAATGTAGATTAATGATTCATTTTCTTTTAGGTACAGCATTACTACAGCTTCTTCTAATATTTATTTTAGCTTTTAGAAGCTGTAGTAATGCTGTAGTCTTAGGCTGTAGTGTAACTAAAATCAAGAAATAAAACGCACACAGACACTGTTGGTAAGTCGGCAGAATTAATGGAGCGGTTTTAATTTCATGCCAAATGGGGATAGGAAACAAGTAATTAATAAAAAAAAACGACTGCGTGATACATCAGCAGTACTACCTACCGATCTTACAACGTAGAATGCAACCGGGGACACGCTTGGATAAGCGAGGTAAAATGTCGTTTTTTAGCTTGTCTCATTCCAAATGACATTTAAACACATACCTAAATTTATAATTTTTTATAATCCTAATATAAAATCCTTTATTTTGAAATCTAGTTGAGAGGTTTTAATTTAAAAAAATTTAACACATAATTTGGCGCCAAAATGCCGCCATTTTGTCTTTTATTTTTGGTATACCCAGTGTCACTCTCACAATTACGAATAATCTAACGACACGTAACTGTTAAAATCCATCCAGCCGATTAGAAGATACGAGGTAACAAAGAAATTTACAAACAAACATACACATGAAAAAAATAATTCTTCTTTGTCTCAGGCGGGAGAAAAGCAAGACAAGGGGGAGAATGGATTCGAAAAGTCAAAATACTTGAGGTTACGTCGAACAAACATATACAAACAAACACTGGATTATTTAAGTCACCCTTGTAGTTCCAGGTTAGAATAGAACCACTCCATCTCTTCCTGTGGATGTCGTAAGGGGCGACTAAAGGACTAGGCACAAACATCTCGTGCTACAATTGCATTCCCAAAGAGGGTTGACGTCAGGCAGGCGGCCATTTCATCATAAATCATTTAAACTGTTCCGGTTATTTCTTCTCCATTTTGCAAGGTCTTTGGCATCCTTGGGTGACCATTGACATGCATGTTATATTTGGAGAAGAAAAAGCGGGAAAGCGCACCCCGGGTTCCGAAGCAGCACAGCTGAGGATGCAACCGGGAACGCGCTTAGACAAAGAAGACTGGATTATCCAAGTCGACTCATAGAATTTTGGCACGTTTGTTCAACCAGTCATATCATAGATAGAATCAGTACGGTAAATTTTAGACAATGTTGACAGCACTTGACACAGACATCTGGGAGGAATGAATGGTGACCACAGAATAGCTAAATAACCCTGGCAGTCCTACAATAGTTACGGTACCGCAAATCGAAGTACGGGAAGTTCGTAGACTATATTGCTTGGGAACGAACGGCTCCCGCCGCAGAATGTTATTCGCAACGGCACTCCAGATATTACGGGTAATGTTGTACTTATTATTGACCCGCTTCGGAGATTAGCATGAATATTATATTTTTAATCGACTTCAAAAAAGGAGGAGGTTGTCAATTCGACTGTATGTTTTTTTTATGTATGTTTGTTACGCGATATCTTCACCAATTGTGATAATTCTTTTTTTATTTGAAAGCCTTTTCTACCAAGTTGGTCCCATTTTAATTTGGTGAAGATATGATGAAGAACTTTGGAGATATGGAAGAAACTCCTAAGTTAGATTTTTTTTCCTCCTAGTTTTTTTTGCTAAAAATTGAATTATTAATAACCTTATAAGATGTGTGCATCTTGTTAAACCTGTAATCCGATCCTTGTAAAAGTAGCCGTCACTATCAGTAACTACATATTTAAATTTAGAATCAGGCAAATGTAGTGGTGGAGCTTGGGTAGAGCCATCTTGTATTGCGGCCCATGTTGGGAGGCAAGTTAAACTACTGGGTTGGTTCTTCTTATCGAGTCGAAATGGTTACACTAGCTTCAATTTCAAATCACCTGTGCCCAGTATGTGGCCACGGCGATCCCTCTGTCGTTGGTTGGTTGCCACCCAAAACAGATTTTGGCGCGTTTTACCTGCAAGTAAAACTATTTATTTTCTACGAATTTGCTATTTTATGATATTGAAAGTTAAAAATATTTTTCAATGTTTTGTATTTACCCCCTTGCGTTACTCGTCGGGATTTCTAAACGACTGTTTATGTTTTTAGAATATCACCTGAAGCCTAGAGCGAAGTAAATATAACATTAATTATATGAAAAATATTAGAAAATGAGTAGCTTAGTTTTTAGGGTTCCGTAGTCCACAAGGAACCCTTATAGTTTCGTCATGTCCGTCCGTCCGTCCGTCCGTCTGTCTGTCCGTCCGGGCTCGTACTCCTCCGCTACTGCACCGATTGTCACGAAAATTGGTGGAGAGATAGATATTGAAGTTCCAAAAGTTGGTTTTTAAAATTATGAAAAAATGTTTTTTTTTCATCCCCCCATACAACGAAAAGTGAATTTAAAAAATTAAATTCGACTAACCCCAACATGTGGGGTATCGTTGAAAAGGTCTTTTAAAATCTTGAGATAATCTAATACAAAGTTAAAATTTGAGGTATCCCCCACCGTAAGTTTTGAAATATTACTAAAATAATTCTGAAAAAAATGTGGTATATACCCCAAAGTATGTACTTTCAATTAAAACTATAGCGGTCTTGGTATCATAGATAGTTATTTTTTAATACGTCTTAAATCGTAAAATGTTCCTTGCTGCTATGGAACCCTTAATAGGCGAGTCCGACTCGCACTTGGCCGCTTTTTTCTTAACTGTGGCTGTGTATGTGTCTGCCACATAAGCGATAAATATGTGATAATATAGGTATGTATGTATGTTTAAGCTACCAATAAAGCTATATTGATAACAAATCATATTGTTTGTTCAGCCAAACAAGAGTTAGCCATAAAGCGGGTATTGCTACCTCTTATAATATTTGTCGCACTGCGGGTGGCGTCTTCCTGTCTCCTCAGAGTGTACGCCGCCCATAAAGTTAGTATTTAGTAAGTGACTTTAGAAAGCCTTTGTGCTACAAATAACTTGCATTTGTACTATTTCTTACTTTACTCAGACTGTTTCATCAAATAAAATTCATTCGCAAAAACCGTCTTTAGAATATTATTATGTATTCTGTGGTTTTAGTTAAAAAACTTTTCTTCAAGATATGTAATTGCCTTTATTCTATGCTGTTTTGGCAACACTATTTTTGTTTTTTGTGAAAGGGCAACAATGGTCGTGCTCTTCCGCTGTCATCTTTCATGGCGTGCATTACGTGCTGAAAAAATTCAAATAAAAGACTGTGCCCGCGATTAAGTGTTTTAATTTACACCAAAAGACCGAACACATGCTGGTCTGGGAGAAAAGAAAAATCACAGAATGTACCAGCTGCTTCTCTTCCCGCGGATATCGTAGAAGCCGATCGAGGGAAACATGCGGATCATGTTAAGGCCGTACCTAAATTTTCCGGGGTCCAGTGCTGCCACCATTTTAAATAAATCATTTCAAAGAAAACGGAGACATCATTTAAAATTTTGCAACTACCAAGTCCTAGATAACCCTTCAAAGTATTTTATGAACTACTGTTTACAGTTTATAATTAAAACTTTAAGCTTTACTACGCACATTTGCTAAAAGTGGCCGTTTTTCGCAAATGTGCGTAGTAAAGCTTAACGTTCTCACTTTAAACTGTAAACAGTAGTTCATAAAATACTTTGAAGGGTTATCTAGGACTTGGTAGTTGCAAAATTTTGAATAATGTCTCCGTTTTCTTTTAAATGATTTATTTTAAATAGGGGCAGCACTGGACCCCGGAAAATTCAGGTACGGCCTTAATAGGCGATGCGGCTAGCATAACTGTTTTGATTACTTTTTTCACCTTCTCGCTCACATCACGCTAAAGTGGCGTTTGGTCTTGCATCTCTGGGCTCTCTCTGCTTAGAGCTTCAAACCCCAAGATGCTCTGTCTGCCTCATTAGGGATAAAGACGTGATAATGTGTTTGTGTGTGTGTGTGTATGTGTTTGCCATTCCATACATTTTTAGCATTCTATTCCATTTGTAAAGTAAGACACTTTACATTTAAATTAATTAATTTTTAACAAAAAAAACAACCGTCTTATATTTTTTTAGGAGTTTCTTCCATGTCTTCAAAGTTCTTCATCATATCTTCACCAAATTAAAATGAAACCAACTTGGTAGTAAAGGCTTTCAAATAAAAAAAGAATCATTAAAAATCGGTTTACAATTAGCGAAGATATCAAACATACATAAAAAAAATAAACATACAGTCGAATTGATAACTTCCTCCTTTTTTGAAGTCGGTTAAAAAGGTTGGTAACACAGTACATAAAGCACACAAAAATCACAACCGTTTTATTTTCATCAATGATGTCAATTTTTTATTGCCAAATAAAATTGCCTTGTTTGACAAATGTCGATCCGAGTCATGGGTTCATTGCTCAGTAATTTTATACAGTTCGCCGACTCCAATGCTGCTACTCGTAAATGATGAGTGTTATAATATTATTTGAATATCTTATATGCTATTATGGAACAGACGGAAAAAACGTAGAATTTACCAGCTGCTTCTCTTCCAACGCAGGTCGTCAAAGCTGATTTTTAGGCTACGCTCTGTCTACCCCATTAAGGATAAAGACGTAATAATGTATTTGTAACTGGTGTTCAGTACCGCTATTTGCAAAATCCGTACCCGGTTTGGGTACGGAAACATACAAATGATAGATTTTTGGATCCCAAATACTTCCAGTTGCGTGACTGATGGCGGCGTGGGCGTGCGGGCAGTAGTGGCAGGGAATATAACAGATAATAAGGAATATGCATGTAATACCAATCCGGCTCATATTTTTATTTTACAATTTCTATTAATACGTTACCACGCCTAGTTAATTATTTTTCTTACTAACTGTTATTTGGATTAGAAATAAATTATTGAAAATATGCAAATATTGCGCGGGAACTTTTGACAAACAAAAGGGAAATGACGACAAAGTTCACAAAAAGGAAGTGACAAGTTCGGGTGCGTTCGGTAGGACTGTCCGCTATGTAGTTTGACTATCGATGACATTCGAAATGTATGTACTTTTATATAGAGGTTTAACAAACATCACTGGCTGATAATATCGAAAGTACTCAAAAAAGAAAAACATGCATTGACAGCTTCTGTCTCTAGCGGATATTGCAAACTTTGACGTCATATTTTAAAATGGCCTGTTTTAGTTGTTATAATCTACTTGCTATTTTTAATATTTATTTTCTACACCATATACATGTTTTTCGGCTTTGATTTATTTTTTGCGGCTATTTCTCGACGAGGACTATCGATTAAAAATATAAAAAAAATGCATGCATACTCTCTTATGAATATAAACTTATGTGTCAATCTTTAATGTCTTTTATAGATCTTACAAAGACTCGAACTTTTTTGTTATGCGAGTGAATTATATAGATATTATCATCTTCATTTAAGCGCATTTACGGTTGCATCTTAAGCTGTGCTGCTTTGGAGCCGTAGTTGCGCTCTCCCGCTTTTTCTTTTTCAAATATAAAATGCATGTTAATGGTCACCCAAATGCCAAAGACCCTGCGAAGTGTAGAAAAAATTGCCGGATTCGGCTATAGTTATACGGCCGGCGGCCTGTCTGACATTAACTTTGGGAATGCATTTTTGCGAAAAGTTTTACAACCGGCCGCCACCTGATGTCAACCCTCCTTGGGAATAATCATATAAATATTTTTTTACAATAACTCTCAACTCAATCCTATTATTGTTTACCTACTCCCTTTACAAGAAACTCCCATGCCAAATTGAATGTAATACTTACGAGTATTATAATGTAGTAGTCTGGTAGTAGGTAATCTTTTCTGTGCTTCAAGTTCTAAGCCTGTGGTCTTAGAAATATTACCTAGAACTTCGTATAAGTATCATCCATCAGTCAGTGACCTGTTAAGTATTGTAATTTTTGTGTTTATACAACGTGTTAATGAAATAACGCAAAACCTCTCAGATGGTACCTCAGCCCATGAAACTGAACAACTTTTGTTGTACAACTTTCACGAAATCAATTGAATTTTCATACAAACTGATCAGCAGATCGAGTCTATTTGTATGAAAATCCGAATTTTATTTTTGTTATTTTGGGAATGTTGTAGAACAAAAGTTGTTCAGTTAAATGGACTGAGTTACAACCTAAAAGGTTTTGCGTTATTTCATTAATTCGTTGTAGGTAACTTTGATCTAGCTGTTGCCATTTGTTATTATGTAAAAGAAATTCCAGTGAGGACAACACAGCAATCAGCTATGTAAGCCCTAGAATGTTAAGTGGATAATCTTCAAGCCTTCATTGCAAAAGCTCGCGTGTATCAATTAGCTCATTCTAAACCCACGACACATTTTATAACAGGAAAACAAGAAATCAGTGTTGCGCACTCGCGTGGTGATTCGACCGGTTCTCTGGGTTTGGTTGCTTCGCCTCACAACTGTTCGCCTAATGGTCCGTCCGCCTAAAAAGGGTTCTTATAAGATTCGGACAGAATCGCAACGAGTTGACATAATCAAAACATAAAATCGCCGCGATGATATCGCCGTGTATAGTTACTATCATGGAATCAGTATACATTTATGTGGCACGACGATTATCTCGCCCTAGGCGGTAGCGCAGTTTAGCCCCATGGAGCAAATTTCCTACTATATTTTTTTTACCCCGCCTATTCACCTCATGGGGTTCTTTTTGTCAAATCGGACCATGATAAAAATTACAATAATATTTTGAGATTTATACTCGTAAAAAATAAACAAAATGTAGTTTAGTCTAATCTAGTGTACTTACATCAATCTTTTTGAGTTGGCTGTTTCACTCCATTGGGCTAATGACCGGTACAAAAAGTATATTAGGATTCGTTCTATGAGGCGAAACGAGAAAGAGATCAAAAAGACTTTTTGTACGATTCGTAATTTCGTACCATGAGGCGAATAGCTCGTAGGGCGAAACGACGCAATACCCGGTTCGCTCCGCTAGCTAAATACCTCATAAGGAGTACCTACTATCTGATTCATCTCAAATTCACAATGGACTTTCTCTATCGCGGATGTACCTTGCGCATACGCAGTGATTCATGGCCGTAATCAATTTGAAAAGTAAACACTCTTACTATGTGAACCGCTTTTTAACGCATGTTCATTTATTTGGGTATCGTGAGTTCCAAAACTTAGATAGTTAAAGGCTACACTTATTTTATAACTAATGTTAAGAAATTATAACTGTGTACATTCTTGAGTGTAAAATGTACCTAATATGGATTCTGAAACTGAAATAAATGATTATTATTATGTTTTTGCTTTTGCACACCCTTTTCAGGGGAATCAAATATTTTTACGGGCTTTTGTTATTATTACTACAGATATATGATAGATATCAATAACTAGCCTTTGTGTATGTTTTAACTCTATATTTATTTAGTTAATTACTTTTAGAGCTTTCATACAGGTGCTGCAGCGGCCGCTGCGGCGCGTGTGAAGACGCTCTTAGACTTTGGATATAGCCGCTAAAACTCTATAATAAGTTCTGCATTCAATTTTTTTTCTTTGAGTCAGCGTACATTATACTATAAAAAAAAAATTGTCACCATTGTCATACGATTCTTCATTTACAAAATTACTAAAACTATCTACGATAAAATTAATAAAGTACCTAATTACATTTTAATTTATTCATTATGCATATTTTGCGCAAGTAACTTATTCGCGAGTCTTAGTTATTGGATTTGTATTATAGAATCTACTGACCTATAATACAGTGAAGCTAAGGCTTGAGCAACCGCCGCCGATGTGACAAAACACATCTATCAGTTGACTACTAAGCCACTTGTAGCGAGCGCTTGTTTGAACTCGACAATTATTACTTGCCATTTATGTAATTAGTGACTCTCATGGGACATTGCAATCGGATCAGAAATTCGTGCCAATCACATAAAACTAATTTACAGTCATGAATTCCACTTATAGTTATTTATTCACAGTCTTGTTATAACTACAGATGAACGTCTATTAAATTAGAGCGCCTCCAAAACATCTGTATTAGGTAAGTATATGTCTTCAACCTACGAAAATTTGACCACATTTCGGAGTTTCGCAGGAGCCTAATTTGAGAGGAGAGCTACAAGAGGCTTTCAGTCCAGCGGTGGACTAATACACGTTGTAAAGAAGAAGATGTCGAATACCATGTAAAGTAAAAATAAATAATCTGGAAAGTGGACTAAGCTGGAAGCAACTCAGCTGAGGATGCATACTAACACGTTATGATAAGAGATAAATATTCAGTTTTGTAGTATAACAAATTATTTAAGTACTTACTGATTTTTCTCAGAAATCCATCTACATTTAGATAAACTGGATGCAAGTACACACCATTTTTAGGGTTCCGTACCCGAAGGGTGCAAACGGGACCCTATTACTGAGACTCCGCTGTCTGTCTGTCTGTCCGTCAGTCACAGGGCTCTATCTCTTAAACCGTAATAGCTAGACACTTGAAATTTTCACCGATTATGTATTACTGTGGCGGATATAACAAGAAATACAAAAAAAAATAGTTAAAAATTAAAGGGGGTCGTCATACAAGAAACGTGTTTTTTTAGCCTTTTTAACTTGATCTTCATAATGGCATTAACTAGATACTTGAAAATTTCACCAATTTTGTATTACTATGACCACAATAACAATAAATACTAAAATTAAAATAAAGTTAAAATTTAAAGGGGTCGTCATACAAGAAACGTGTTTCTTTAGCGTTTTTAAACATTGTACGGTGGTACGGAACCCTTCATGTACGAGTCCGACTCGCACTTGCCTGTTTATTTATATTTGGCTTTGTAGGACAATTTTATAACAGCCTGAGGGCTTATTTTGACGACGGCAACCTTAATGTAATTCTAATGACAAAAACTTCGAAGCAATCATCGACATAAAACTTTTGTCGTATTCTCATCGTATAAGACACTATTACGCGTTATTACTTTCAAATTTTGTTTTCCAGACGTTTTAACTCCTAATAATGTTATTCCTTTTTTATACTCGTAACTTTCATCGTACTGTGTCAACTGGTATTGCGGACTCATCAATTATTATAATATCATTCAGTACATCTTCTGGAGATGTACTGAACGATATCACAATAATTGATGAATGAAAAACAAATCTAACTATTCTATTTGACGGTACTGACTCCGATTGATACAATCTGAGTAGATTTTCTACCAGATTTCTGATAACACTCGCCTTTTATTGATCATCAACATAATCCAAAACTTCTATTTTTGTATTAAGGTTCGTTTAGATTTATAAAAATTGAATCAGATACGATTGTCGTGGTGGAGTCCCCGAAAAGCATATATAACTTTTTCGCAGTGAGCGGGAGATCAAGTTGACCATGTTCGGATAACATTTTTTGATTTTCGTTAGTTTGTTTAATCTTTGTTGTACACAAATGAAAAATACACGTAACATCAAGACAACAATAGGTACAAAGGCGGACTTATTCCAGATAGGGTTCTCTTCCAGTCAACCTTGAATTGGTAAGGAACACTACAATACAGTACACAGACAACAGAAAACAAAACAACATTAAATTTTACGTAACTACTCTACACTAAAAACTTTAATTTACTTACTGTAATTTTTAGACTTACGTAAATTATGAAGCTTTGTTACAAATCCACGTGAATTGCAGGAGCTGCTAAGTTACTGTGTGTAGCCAATAAGATATACAAATAAACCTTTTAGTTCGCTAACGAACTGTTTTTTGTCTGCACCCTAAGTTTGAGAATCAAATACGTACTACTCCAGCTAGCTCGTTCAAACGCAGCACCGGTCAGTTCGCTCCGTCAACTCGACTGCGGGCGCACATCAATTACTAGCCGCGTGGTCCGCTACAAATTGATTGCTTCCCTCACGTACTGTGCCGTGACCCATTTAGATCTTAAAAATGTTAGCCATTTGACTAGATTGTTTAGTAACTTGTCCCGTGTGGTGACAGCTGATTAAAATACATTTTCTCATCACCCATTTACTCTTCTACGGATGTCGTAAGAGGCAACTAAGGGGGGTATAGGTTATTAATATTAATAGTTCGATTTCAAAGCTGCCTCTGCTCTCTGCATCTGACTTAACGACTATAATAAAATGATGATAGCTGGGACCAACAGCTTAACGTGCCATCCGAAGCACGGAAGCGTCCACTGCTGGACTAAAGACCTCTCCCAAAGGGAGAATTAGCCCATAATCACCACCTCGGGAATACGGGTTGGTGATCGAAGTAAATGCTATTAAGTCATAGAATGGAGGACGCAGCTGCCGTCCTCAGTTATCTGAATCTCCCTTAGTCGCCACTTACGACACCCATGGAAGAGAAAAGAGAAGGTGGTGGTCAACCTTTAGTAAAAGATAAAACCACAAATGCGTATTATCGACTTACATAACCCTCTACACAAAGGATCTGTCGTCGAGTGCGCGGTTGCGACAGTCTACATGTCGTACGAGACATCGCACTCATTCATATTGAAATGCTGTGAGCAAATTGGAACACTAGTCATGTCATGTATTGTCGCTTGCGTATACGCATTGTGATAGCATAAAGTACAGTCGATGAGAAAATTCGTACTATTGATAAAATTTTAATGTCTCTGGTTTTGTGATAATAACTTTGGTCAGCAGAACAAACATTCATGATCATATTTCCATGGATGTTTGTTCCACTTATGAGAAAAATCGGTGAACGGATTGGAATAAAATTTGGCATATAGGTACTATATAATAATCATGTATTGACATGGGATACTACGTCCCGTAACAATGCGCAGTTCCCGTGATTTTCAAATAAAGTACCACCTGGGCTACGCCCGGGATAACGGCTATTTTTATAAATCCCTAATCTGACATCTGTCAGCTTTCTGTAAGTGGGGAAGCCAGTGATCAATCCAGTGGCCTACTAACATGACACACCAACACCGTGTCGACAGCCATTGTATGCAAACTTACGTATAATTGTTGTGGCCACAGAAACAGGAACACCCACGCTGACCTAGGTACGTATGTGATAACTGTTATTATATCAAGAAGTTAGCAATAACTAAGGAAAAGAAAGAAAGAATAGCTTTATTCGACAATGTTTTGATGAACCTTTGATAAACGTGGCCGGTCGAATTTGAAAAGCGTGTTGTTTTTTGCTTACAACAAACAACGCATACAAACTTATAGAACATCTTGGTAAAATCCAGTTTTTTAATATAGGGTTAGTTATAACTACTGTACAACTACTGATAGTAACAAATTGCCGTGTGGTTTCCGGCAGAGTAGAATAGAATCACGGTACTCCAAGTCATCCCGTGGATGTCGTAAAAGGCGACTTATACAAGCTAAAAAAGCTTGGACATCACTACTGCTTTTTGCTCCTGAAAAAAGAATGTCATCCGGTTTAAAAAGTATGTAATACAATTTTGTGCCAGCATGTGTTAGTAGGTCATGCGGGGGCTTAAATAGCCTTCCAATATAAAACTATATCCATGGAACGGCGGACGGCGGATAATCTGAGCCATGAATACGCTAGGCCGGCAATATATCCGCCGTGTTTCCGATATTTTCGCCGGAATATCGGAATCGGGTCAGGTTACCCTGCTGCCAATATCGGCCTTTGAAAAATGAACTAGCTACATTGGCAATATTTTATTAAAATAAAAGTTGATGTGCTAATTTATAAACTGGGGAAGCTTTCAACCCGTGTAGAAATCTAATACTAATACACGGTGTGGTACTGTGTGTTATGTTTATAGGTAACCATTGCTAGGAAAAGGGTTGAAGTACCTATATAACAAAAATTAATGATATATTGCTGATACACAGGATCCTCAACAAATCCCCAAAAGCAATCACGACACATAACACGGAAACATTTTAATTGCCAACTATCTGTAACACAACATTGTTGCAAGAACATCCCAGGACACGCTGCTATCTGTACTACAAATCGCATGCTCTGAAACCTCGGACGCGGCACTCAGTTCCTTAACTTAGCACGCTTTGTACTTGTTTCCTACCGCGCGCCCAGGCGCGGATCCAGTCGCGGATCCAGGGCGGTCATTGGCGTTATAGCCCCCCCCTCATTTCTCTGGGTTATGTGCAGGATGCATGCATAGGACAGACCATTCCATGGGAGTCCGAATCAAATATTTTATTATTCTTTAACTGAATATGAAGCGTTGGCCACCTACCCACAAGGTGGTCAGACGACCTGATCAAGGTCGCTGGAAAACGCTGGATGCAGGTTACTCTAGATCGGTCGTTTTGGAAATCCTTGAGAGAGGCCTTTGTCCAGCAGTGGACGTTATGCGGCTGAAATGATGATGATAACATACCCGTATGAAAAGGAAAACAGTTAACATGAAAGAAAGAAGCGGGAATGCTTGACTTTTACCCTGGTCACATGTGTCCCCCCCTCCTCCCTTGAATTGAACACTGGATCCGCCCTTGTTTCCTACCATAACTTACCGGCGCCGACGGTTTGTAGTCGACGATATATCATCTACAATCTGTACTGTCACGCTGCCACATCAACAGTGGCTGGACGCTGAGTTCAACTTACACCGTTGAGTATGGTGAATAAAACTGTGTAAATGATTTACAGTTTTAACGATATTAGATTTGAATGTGGAATATTCTTGAGAATATTCTACATTCAATAATATCACTCGCTTTCAATTCAATTTAAAATATCTTTATTATCATAGGATATTTATAATATCTCTTAATGATAGTCACTTTGTTTTGTTTTGCACAAATGTTGACGTCAAATCGTTACTTATAGCTAAGTTTACGCCGCTTCCTAGGCGCAAGTGCAGAAGAAGCGGCAACAAACTGCACTCTCACAAACTTTGTATCTGTTGATGCGGTTTGTACTCAAACAGCCGATATATCATCACGTCAACGGTGCAGAGTCGAATTTACACGAGTTGAAGTACTGTCATCCAGAAAACTGTTATAAATGATCTAGAATATACCAAATTTTAATCTAGCATCACCAAGGTCTAACGAAATATACTAAAACTTTTTTAATGGCAAATTCAGTCCGTCATTTTTCCTACAGAAATGTAATTAGTATTTATTTTTTACCTTGAGAGGGATCTAAAGCTACTCTATATAGTTTTCGAAAAGTAAAAATTGAGCTGTTTTGTTGTAGTTAATAAATAAATAAAATAAATATAAATATATAGGGACAGACCACACAGATCGAGCTAGCCCCAAAGTAAGTTCGAGACTTGTGTTATGGGATACTAACTCAACGATTCTATATATTATAACAAATACATACATAGATAAACATCCAAAACCCAGGTCAATCTGAAAAAGATCATTTTCCATCTTGGCATGACCGGGGATCGAACCCGGGTCCTCAAGTGTGATAGCCTCATCTGGCATGATGACCACTAGGCCACAGAGACCCCACACCATCCCGCCACAACTCATACAATTGTAGGTAGGTACTCGTAGGTACCTTATTAAAGCTACAAATTGGAAACACTTATTTCCCAAACTAGTCTTATGTATGTAGGATAGGAATAGTAAGTAGTCCAGACTAGGAAGTATCATATGCGTTAAGGCTATGTTCTTAACTTATCTAATCTAAATATGCGGATTTTACATGATAAAAAAGTACAAACATAACAAATTCCCACAGCCATTTAACGTTACTAATAAACCTTACATTCCTGAAGTTTGATAAATCTGGATTGAGAAGTCTTCAAATATCGTTGGCTGAGCATCGATTGATGGAGGCAGATGATCGCGTCGGAACAGATTGCAGTTACACCGGGCCAGCAGGTCACCGCCGTCATAAATGACTGCCGATGTTATTTATGATCTCACCGGGATGGGAAAATAGGGGCTAATTACGGGACTGTACTGCAAATTGTCGGGTTCGGATTGCAACGGAGTCTGTTCTGACTGCGCTGGCACGTACTTTGTCAATTTCGTGTTTAGGCGGTGATTCCACTGCGGCAGATTTTAACATTGTATGCAAGTATCTCAGTTTGTAGGTATAGAAAACACGCCTAGTTGGAACCTACTATTATAAAAACGCGGCAGATTGTGCGCACCGCGGCGGGGCGCGTTGCCAGTGGGTGAATCGCCATAATGTTTCAGATAGATACATCTGTATCTACTTTATGGCTTTACTTTGGAGCTAGCTCAATCAGTGTGATCAATGCTTATCTATTTATTGAACTAACTTTAAACTTGTATTACTGTGGGATACTAACTTAACGATACTATATTTTATAATAAATACATATATGGTAAATATGCAAGACCCAGGACAATTTTAAATAACTCATTTTCCAACTTGCCCTGGCTGGGCAACGAACCCAGAACCTCCAGATTGGCGGACTGGCGTGTTAACCATAACCATAATTGTGAACCCCTAGAAAAAAGATTTATTTTTTGTTTTTTTTTTTCTCTAAAATTTCTAATAAATGACTAACCTACAGGAATTGTGGTATTTTTAGTAATGCTCTGGAAAAGCCGACTGCGTTGCAAAATTCTATCATATCTATCCAGGCCATGTAAGAGCTGACCAGCATAGCGATTTGCTTGCCTATCTAACAGCTTTTTACCGCAATAATTCAATCTAACAGTATCCAGCAATTAAGCTGTTCATCAATGCTCCCGTAATCGGCTAACACATATATCCGCCGCCATCTATTAGCGACGGTCACTGCGCCGGTCATGTCACTAATTAATGTAACTGTAACAGCATTCATTTACAGGTTGCCTATAGGGTTGCCAGATTGGAAGACTGATTACAGATATCGGGGAACATACATTAAAAAAAAAAGATCCAACGAATTGATAACCTCCTCCTTTTTTTGAAGTCGGTTAAAAATACCGTGTGGTTCCCGGCAGATTAGAATAGGACCATTCCAAGTCTTCACGTGGATGTTGTAGAAGGCGACTTAGGAAACAAGCTAAACAAAGCTTATAAACATCAATGTGACCTCTCCAATCCGTCTGGCCAGCGTGGAGAGTGTAAGCCAAATCCTCTGACTGCTCTGGTAGTACAGAGGGAGTCGTGCTCCTGCAGTGAAGTCTAAAAAATACCTGATACCGTGGTAATCCCGGTAGCAACCCTAGTTGACTATGACTATCAGGTCCGTAATGGACAGGATGACAATTTTGATTAGCAAATAGAATAGCCATTAAATATGCTAATAAGAAACAGTAGTTAGGTATATTATAGATTATTCATACACCGAGGGCTAAAGAAACGTCTTAAATCACTGGAGTTCGTCAATATGTGACGTGAAGCTTTCGCCATCATCCCTCAAAGACACACGCAGCGGGCGTAAAATAGTATCTTTATAAACTGACAAAGCCCTTCTGGCGCGTAGGCGACCAATACTGTGTAAATGAGTTTATTTCGGCGTTTCTTCTCAGCAGTGGTCATTGCGAAAAGTATCGGTAGCTTTTGAACAAAAAAATAATAATTTAAATATAAATAAACATTACACGTAATGTACACTATAATTATTGACGTGTAAAAGTGCCTGTAAAGGCCTAATTACTGAATAAATATTTGATTTTGATTTTGAAAATTCTGTACGTTCCATGGAGAAAGTTGTTGAGTATCAATGAAAAAACGGCGTAGTATATTTTGTTAAACCTTATTTTCCCAATTTGCGATAAACGGGTAACTAACATAAAAATTCAGTTACTGGCTCTTCAGGGCGAATGTGATTCGCGACGCCTACACGAAGACGTCCCGAGTCGCACTCAATACTCTATCTCTCTCATAGCAGCGTATTCCCAATTTCATCCTCTGCTGCTCCAATGCTGCGAAGCCTGGGATCCGCTTTCCGGCTTTTTCTTCTCCACTTCGCACGGTCTTTAGCAAACTCGCATTCAATACCCGTTTATCGCATATTAGTATCGAATGCCTGTGTCTCACGTTAGTTTTACCCAAAAAACCTTATTACTTTATTATTCCACAATACAAATTGTCTGAAAATTGGCGGCTGGAAACCGGCAATTGAGTAAATATCCTCTCAATCTATCGCAGATTAACTGGAAGAGATCCATGGGATAAGTCCGCCTTTGTATTACGTTGTGTTTTATACTTTTTTTAACCGACTTAAGGAAAGGAGGAGGTTATCAATTCGACTGTATGTTTTTTTTATGTATGTTTGTTAAGCGATATCTTCGCCAATTGTGAACCGATTTTGATGATTCTTTTTTTATTTGAAAGCCGTCACTACCAAGTTGATCCGATTTTAATTTGGTGAAGATGTCATGAAGAAGTTTGGAGATATAGAAGAAACTCCTAAAAAAATTGAAGTCTGTTGTTTTTTTTGTTAAAAAATTAATTATTTGTTACAAAAACTTATTACAAACAAACAAACAAGCGTTCTCTCCCAGTCAACCAGGGAATTTTATGTTAAATATTTTAATTAAAACAACATTGTGGGTGTCTGAGTTTGTGAAAGCTATCGCCTAGTTCCTAATGTCCAATGGCAAGCCAGGGAATGAGACATACGAGATATTACGTCTTTGTGTTGGACTGTTGCAACTGGCATATTATATAGGTGCTAACTTCGGCTACGTTATAAAACGTAGGCTGTAAAGGTCTAAAGCCATATGTTACTAATACCCTCATAATCGTTAACTTTAACATAATATAATGTAGAAGATAATGATTGTACCTACATGCTTACATACTTATCACGTGTACCTTACGGTGTAGATAGAGTCTAACGCCTTGAATCGAATATTTGGTCATCGCCACTCGAGCTTTTCGACAAGGCTAATTGAAGCGTGATGGATAATAGAAAAGGAATCAAAATAATTTGAAATAGTAGACTGCCAAATTGCAATTTAAATAATTTAAACTGTTGAGTCGATAAACGACTATGATCATACCTAGTTGGTAAATCCTAATCCTAACTTCCTAATCCTAATTCTAACTTCCTAATCCTAATCCTAACTAATATTATAAATGCGAAAGTGAGTTTGTATATTTGTTTGTTTGTTACCTCTTCACGCTTTATCTACTGAACCAATGTTCTTGAAAATTCGCATACACATAGTTAGGAGTACTGAGAAGGACATAGGGTACCTTTCATCCCGGAAAAAAATAATGTTCCTGCGGGATACTCGAGCGAAGCCGCGGGCCTAAACTAGTACGTAATAAAATGATCTAAATAGCGGTTTTGCACTGTTAAATATTATAAATGTTCAAGGCCCAATTAAATTATTTTTTTACCTTGACAAACAAAAGTCACCGACACCCAACTAGCTTTACTTCTCAAATTACGATCGCGCATCAATTTACTTCACAAAATACAATCTATAGCGCATATTTCATTGGCTTTTGCTTTTCTACGCGACTAAACGCTAAAGGTATGAGTAAATTAGGGCGGGCCGCAACAGGTGAAAATCTAGGCTATCTACGTCCATACATATTACAAAAAGAGACAGATGGACAGGACGTCATCGAAAACCGCATCTAAATGTTTTGATAATGATGGCAGATTTCCGCGGGACGGGTCGCAAGATAATCAATAGCGATTACCTTTTACGCAATACGGCCCGGGATAACCTGTGTTAATAGCGTACAGTAGTACGAGTACGCTATGAACACCACTGCTCTGTGCATTTTGGGCGGAGGTTTTCCAAAATTTCTGACGTAGAAATCTTAAAATTCGTCAATTCTATTGATAAGATGCGACCCGGCGGGCGCGGCGCGCTCTAATGTGCACATTTGGGATGTGGCCCGACCCGCTAAGGCACAGGCTAAGGTTTGCTCGTTTCATAATTGTTATGTAATGCACCTTTAAGTTATAAACTTATTATGTTGCCGTCGTTTACAGTAATTACATGATGTATGCGTTTGCTTAATGAATATGTTAAGGCCATACCTGAATTTTCCGGGGTCCAGTGCTGCCCCCATTTAAAATAAATCATTTCAAAGAAAACGGAGACACCATTAAAAATTTTGCTACTACCAATTCCTAGATAACCCTTCAAAGTATTTTATGAACTACTGTTTACAGTTTAAAGTGAGAATGTTAAGCTTTACTACGCACATTTGCGAAAAACGGCCACTTTTGGCAAATGTGCGTAGTAAAGCTTAACGTTCTCATTATAAACTGTAAACAGTAGTTCATAAAATACTTTGAAGAGTTATCTAGGACTTGGTAGTAGCAAAATTTTAAATAATGTCTCCGTTTTCTTTGAAATGATTTAATTTAAATGGGCAGCACTGGACCCCGGAAAATTCAGGTACGGCCTTAATAAGACATTGTCAGTAAACATTAAACCTTTTTAAAACTAAATATTGTGTTTGTCTAACGTGAACAAATCTTTGAACCACTGAAATAGTTATAGGCCGTGGTTATAGGAAGTTATGCGTTTTTGTACACTTGGACATGATTGAAATCAATGTCAGCTTTTTAAAAAGTTGAAATCATTTTTAGGTTTTCTGTCGTTAATAAAGAAAGACCCATATCTACTAGTAGAGGAAGGATTCTAAAAGCTGAATTATAATAGAAATGGGATAAGGCCGGAAGAAGTTATTTGATTAAAGGATCTGTTTGTATTGTTCCAGGAGTTAAAAGAGAGCTTTAACTATGGTCTCTTCTGCCCCCCGGTCAACGGCAAGGCCGGCAAGTTCCTGGACGAGGAGCGGCGGCTGGGCGACTACCCCTTCAATGGCCCCGTCGGCTACCTCGAGGTAAGCACTTCTTTTTATCAATACGTAGATCTAAATTGTGTCCCCTAGTACGACGGCCAATATGCGACGGCAAAACGTAAACGTACGACAAGTTAGGTCGCAGACCCTGATACCTGGCAACTGGGAACGCGCTGAGAGATACACACCTGTTTAGTTGTATGTGTATATGTTGGGCAGACGTCTGTGAACAGAAACACACACAACTCATCACATACATAGCTACTGCAGTGATAAAAAAATCGGATCACCACAACAAATTTAAAAGAACAAAGAGAAAAGTGGAAAGAAATTTAATTAAAAAATTTAAATGGACGAATTTTAGAGTTGGCAAAGTTATATAAAAAAATATAAAATTATGGCCGAAAAGTAAACCTAGTAAGTAAATATGTAGCGGACACGCTACAGTACATAAGTACACTAATCATCATCATCCGAGCGTATTCCCGGTTGCATCTTCAGCGGTAACGCTTCAGAGCCCGGGGTCCGCTACCTAACCTTGGTGATTTGACGAAGTTACTGGTTTTTATACAGAGCAACTACCGTCAGACCTTCACAACCCAAAGGGTAGACCAGAACCAGCTTTACGTGCCTTTCGAAGCACAGAATCATCTTTCTTTTCGGATAATCAGGTGATTCAAGCCTGCTATATCCTAACCAGACTTGAAACAACTTTTCACAAAGTTTTCTTCCCAGTTAGTATTTTAGTTAGCGGCCCAAAATATATATTTGTAAGTACATCAGAAAAGAAATATGTTTTTAAAATGCTCAAAGCTACATGATGCTATTATGCACTTGCACATAGCATATTAAACATACATACTTTGAAGCAATTCACAGCTGCAGTTGTATATGCGCTCGGAGTTGTTTATGTGATCAGAATAATCAGTAGATGCAATATTCTAATTAAATGTATTCCCATACATTCATTCATGTATGGCTGTTAGGGCTGCATTCCTGTCTGGTATGGAATAACAAATGAATACCATGAATACATCTAATTATACGCTTAATTCTAAGCTTAGTTACTAAGTTGACTTCAAGCTTCCTTTGGCAGCTTTAATTAACAATATTCAAAATATGCATCTGTTTGTTTGTTTATTTATTTATTATGGCATACACAACTATCACAACAGGTAACAATCATTTCCAAGCTTAAGTCTAAAAAAAAGTTACAGACACTGCTCTAGACTGAGACCCTAAAGCGTTTACACACAGCATGACAAGCAATGTAAACATTGTTAAGCTCGAGATAAATATTTAAATTGGCAGCAAAAAACGAAATGAAAAGGTTACATATACCTCGTATTTAACTGTTAAATGTATAAACTAACAAATGCAAATAAGTTTAGAACTTGCACATATTTTAATACTTTATTTTGTATCTAGTTTTTTGCGCCGCAACGCCCGCAACATGTTTTGTATCTGTTTATCCCTATGGTTGACTGGGAGAGAACGCTTTCAGCGTTAAGTCCGCCAATTGTACCATTTTTTTTATTGTGGAACAATAAAGTTTTTTAAATAAATAAACTTGCAACGATTATGATAACAGAAATTGATCCTAATTAGCTATGAAGGTAAAGTAAAGTAAGGTCAGGCCTGTGTCACTCCCCATTTAGGTATCGAAAATGTACCTACATTATTACTATGCGCGCTGCCGGCCCCTCGGGGTGGTAAATTCAGTTATACGAATCGTATGTCCAGAGGTATAAAAATGAAATTGGCCTGCAATGGATGTCTAGGTATGTAAACGAAAAGGTGCTGAGTTCTGACGTGATCTAAATTAAACCATATCGCTAACCACATTGAGTAGATATTTCTTTGAATTTCTTTGATGAGTGAGACTTCTGTACGTGAGTATTAGTCTCTATTCTGTGGTAAGGTCAGTGGAGGAAACGCTTGATTTGATTTTTAATAGTATTAGGGCAGGTAACCGCATAAATATCAATTGAATCATTAACCAAGTAAAGCTCGTTATACAATTGACACATCCTAACAATCGGGTTATAATACGAGGTGTTGTTTCTGTAGACAGCCAACATAAATACCCTACGACGATGCCGAGAGGGCTTTTTAGTACTGAAGTTGAGAAGAGATAACAGTGCAGAGGAGTCAATATTGAAATGTATAATTTTGAGCAAGTTAATAAGATCCTGTTGTTTACGTCGGGTTTCCAAGGTAGGGATCTGAAAATGACATAATCTATCTGAATAAGAATATAGTTCCCGCCTGCGGCCTATCTACTACCAGGCCTGTGTCACTCCCCGTTTAGGTATTGAAAATGTACCTACCTACATTATTACTATGCGCGCAGGCGGCCTCTCCGGGTGGTAAATTCAGCTACGAATCGTTTTTCCAGAGTAATAAGAATGAAATTGGCTTGCAATGGATGTCTAGGTATCTATACAAAAAGGTGCTGAGTTCTGACGAGAGCTTAATTAAATCATATCGCTAGCCACATTGAGTAGATATTTCTTTGCTGAGTGAGACTTCTGTACGTTAGTATTATTTATTCTGTGCTACTACTACCATTTACAAGGAACAACAAGCAATTCTTTATTCGTGCGCAATTTTCACTACTTTGATAAACTGAAGAATATTGTTCAATCGTTTATAGATAATTTAACTGACGGACTAAATAAAATACAATTTGTCGGACCCAGTATAGGGATGTCCCTATTTTGACTGGCCAGCAGCCGTCAGTAGCCAAGTCCCACTTCAAACCAGTCGCCCTAGTACCGACATAGACGATGCAAGCCTGAAACCACGGCCGAGATGCAGACTCCCATATCTCACAGTATTGCGAAAATGTATTATTTGCAATTTATTACGTACTAACTCCACAACCAAGCGTCCGACTCCCCCTTATAAGGCCACCGCCAAATAAACGCTCCGGCAGCCCAATAAATAAAGCGCCACCTAGCGATAATTCTCGCTTTAATTATGGTTATACCAGTTGCTTTAATGGGGCAGAAATTATGTAAACCAAGCACTCGAACAGTAGAAAATCGGTGTAATAGAAATTACTTCCAATATTAGTCACATCGCCTAAAATACCACCTACTGCACAGAACAACAAGATATATTTAGTTTTTTTTTTGTGAGGCCTATTGTATGGCAGTTGACAAACTATTGCAGATCCGGAGTTCGTGGGTTTAAATCTCACTGGGAAAGCATACTTTGTGAAAAGTGGTTTCCAGTCTGGTAAGGATATTGCAGGCTTGAATCACCTGATTATCCGAAAAGAAAGATGATTCCGTGTTTCAGAAGGCACGTAAGTTGAGGGTCCCGAACGCCATTTAGCGCTTGTTTAAAATCTATCCTAGGACTGGTTCTGGTCTACCCTTTGGGTTGCGAAGGTCAGACGGCAGTCGCTCTGTGTAAAAACCAGTAACCTCGTCAAATCACCTAGGTTAGGCAGCGGACCCCGGGCTCTGAAGCGTTACCGCTGAGAATGCAACCGGGAATACGTTCGGATGATGATGATGAAACCTTATTTCATATCTATCTATAATATACCGATTTGCGGGGGACATTCAAAGTCATCTTGCAGCTGCAGCTGAGCCTCTGTTCTGTACGTTAGTACTTATATTCTGTGCAATGGACTAACCTGTACCTTTTCAAATTCCAGCTAAAATACAAGCGGCGGGTATACAAGATGCTAAAACTCGACGAGAAGACGCTGAAAGCGCTGCACTCCCGCGCGAACCTGCGGCGGTTTCTGGAGCACGTCACGCACGCGCAGATCGACAAGATCTCCAAGGCCTGCGCCAAGGGACTGGACCCCAACTTTCACTGCCAGGAGACTGGAGGTAACCACGAAATATTACTAACAAGTTTATAATTTATTTGCCAAACAAATTAAAAAAAACTTCGACTTTCAAACGTTCACCCCAAATAACTTTTGAACGGCTGAACCGAAACGTGGAAAAATAAATCAAAATAATGATGGATTGCTAGCCGCATCGCCTATTAACATGATTCTAATTTTTAACTATTTCCTCGATCGGCTTATACGATCTGCGTGCAAAGAGAAGCAGCTGGTACATTCTAAGTTTTTTTTATTTTCACCCAAACAAGCATGAAAGCTATATTTAGGTAGGATTTGATTCTATTTCACCGAAAATAGCTGATTTCGTGGCCATGCCCTAAAAGAACATCGCTCATGTTTGCTCGAGTTTGCTCGAGCGTCAAGCATTACTACAATAAATATAATAGACATCTTCCGATACATATCAAACTGCCATACTTCAATACCCAAACATAAAATCCGTATAACTAGAAATGTTATCTGTTTCGCATTGAAACCGGAGTACAGTAGCGAACACTTCGCATACGACTGAAGACATTTGCATACTGATGCCTTATCTGGCATTGTTCGAGAGAACCAAACTGTAAGCCATTGTTGGCGTTTCAATTGAGCCGTGGATAATCTGATAAATAACTTCAGCCTTGAGTTCTGTACATAATTCGTAACGTATTCTAGGATTATTGGTGATTTGCCTCATGTGGCATGCGGCCTGATAGTTACACTGCGTCTCTAATACTTTTGGATGCCATGTTCATAAGAGAATTATGAATGCTAAGCTGTTATTTAGATAAGTTGCAACTTATCTTAGCTGTAAACATCCTTCAACATAAAAAAGAGAGGTATGAAGTACCTGTAGCCGAAGGGCATGTATGAGGGATTGATGAGTGTTGATGAAGCAAAAGAGGTCTGTCAGAATCGTAGCAAGTAGAGGTCCATAGTCTCAGCCTGCTGCGGGAAACAGGCGTGATAGTATGTATGTATCCTCGAACCAGTTACTTTCATGATCATTTTGCTGACTTCAGATAATAAGAAAAAGTAAGGCCTTTTCCAATTATCTGTGATTACATTTTGCTCTTCTACCACCTGTCATATTTTCGTCCAATCCAAACTTGTTTTTCTTCGTTATTAATTAAAACTTTTCATCTCACTCACCCCCAGGGGTGAATAGAAAGGAGGGAATATTTTGTGCTCAGCTGGAGACCAGTCTCCACTGAGACTGGTCTCCAGCTGAGCACAAAATATTCCCTCTTTATAACCAAAATGTTAGTAGTGATGACACCAATAGTTTAGCTTAATCTTAGGGGACTTCTAACACAAGTATTCTTTACTTAAGGTGAAGATATAGGCAAATGACCTTGAAGTGGCGCCCTCATTTGAAATAAATTGTTAACTCGTAAATATGGAGATAATTTCCATATTACTCTTCGTCATGCACTAGATAGCCCTTTAAATTATTTTATGAACCACCGTTGAAAGTATTTACATTAGTCCGTCTAGCTTTAAAACTTGCCTCCGCCAAAAGTGGCCACGGCAAGTTTTAAAGCTAGACGGATCACGAATAATAGTTTTAACGGCAGTTCATAAAATAATTTAAAGGGCTATCTAGTGCATGACGTAAAGCAATATGGAAATTATCACCATATTTACGAGTTAACAATTTATTTCACACTTCAAGGCCATTTGCCTATATCTTCGCCTTAAAAGAATTCCTCGATCGCAATCCAGAATGAAAGGAATCCGTTAGTGAATAAAGATTTTGATCTGTTTTACTAATCCCATGTCTTTTAATCTTCCAGAAACGCCACTAACAATCGCAGCCGGTCTAAAATCCCCCGGGAAGGTGCTCATCGCTTTAGCCAATGGTGGCGCCCACCTCGACTACCGAACTAAAGATGGCAGCACTGCTATGCACAGAGCAGTGGAAAAGAACTCTCTAGAAGCTGTCAAAACGTTGTTAGAGCTGGGAGCGTCGCCGAACTACAAGGATGGGAAGACACTGACTCCTTTGTACCTGGCAGTGACGAACAAGACGGACCCGCTGCTTTGTGAAACGTTGCTGCATGATCATGCCACGATTGGTGCTACGGATCTACAGGGCTGGCAAGAGGTGCATCAGGTCAGTATACAAAAGACTCAATTTTCGTGAGACGCCGTAGATTTAGAGAATTGCTTAGATTACTTTTTTCCACTTAAAAAAGAAGCGACGCGTTATTTAAACGGAAAACAAAACCGTAAAGAGATCGTATAGTTAGATTGTGTTAATTTTGTCAAAAAGCAAGTAAAAAAACGTGATGCGCTAATTAGGTAGAGAAAATAACTGGATAATGACCGTGAACCGTGTCGTGGTTAATGAAGCGGGTTACTATTTCATTATTTAACAGTAATCTTCTCGAAAAACTTAAGTATGCATCAGAAGTCTTTCTAGAACTTAAACTCAGCGCAGTGCAACGTAATCTTCACGCGCTGAACCATGACTGATGCGGGTTTTCTACGCTCATGGTTTGCCTCACACTGGACACGGTTTGCTTATGATAGCAGCTATCCCTGTCTAAACATAAGCATTTAGACTGTGATAGCTGGTATTTCTAATATAATCTAACCCTAACCTTAAGCAATTGTTAAGTTATAAGTATGTAGCCAATTATACAGTTTTGCTTTCTTTCTTTTTACCCTATTTACGGCAGTAGCTCGCTGTACCTGTAAGCGACGTGACTCGTCTCTCCCTGAGATTAAGAATGGGCCGCCGCTATAACTCTGTACCTCAACCTGAGCAGTCGCTCAGTCTTTCAGTCAATATTCGCAGGAAGAGATGAAGTGGTCCTACTCTGTACAGGAAACCATACAGCACAAGGCGTGACTCAACCATATTAAATAAATAAATAAATGAAGCGAGAGAAATATCTTCCATGCTGGTCTGGGAGAAAAGAAAAAACTTTGAATTTACTTTTTCTTCCCGCGCAGATTGTCAAAGCCAATCGAGGGTATGGGCGGGATTTGAATCATGTTAATAACACTAGTTTACAAAATTTTTAATTTTTTGTGCTCAGTACTTAAAACTTGTTGTTTCTTTTAGATTTTTGTTTGCTAAATACGGATCTGATTATGATTTTTTTCTAGGACGTCAGAATTGGAAGTATTGTTATAACAAATTTCCAAATTTTACCAATTTCCCCTTTTTTTTTTTAGAAAATAAACTACTATGCATATAATTTACTTTTATATTGTAAAATGAAGATCACTCTTCTTCATCAAAATAAAATTTGATTTATCATTCTTATGTACACAGATATATGAAATTGAAGTTGCCATAACATTTCTCATACTTTGAGCACCGTGTGCATTGTATGGCAATATACCGGCCTATACAAAAACGCAAATAACTCAAATTCGTAAAAGAATTGAGCTCTGAACTAAATGAATTGTATAATAGAAGGCTTGCACTATAATAAACTTGAATTAAAAAGTTCCAAAAAAAGTAATTGAATTTATAGTAAAATTTTTAAATTGGCAAAATTTACGAAAATTTAATTTTTGACATGAGATACTTTAAAACTTAGGCGTCTTAATTTTTTTTTATAACCAGATATGTGTTTTTTGTACTGAATTCTTTATGAAACCGCTGCAAGTATGCGAAGGGCAAAAACTTTGTAAACTAGTGTAATTGATGCGGCTAGCAACTAATAACTATTTCGATTCCGTTTTTCCATCTAACTAACTATCACGCTAAAAGTGGGCTTTGGGTCTTACAGCCCTGGGTTTTACAGCCAGTCTACCTGTGCAGTCTACCCAGTCAGGGAAACAGGCGTGATTATCACGCCTTGTTGGAATTGTGTGATTTAGAAAAGGGCTAGCTCAATTAGTGTGATTTGTCCTTATATTTACATACATACATATTATTGTATGTATGTCAATATAAGACAAATCACACTAATTGAGCTAGCCCCAAAGTAGGTAATTCTAATCTTGTGTTATATATTAACACAACGATAGGTTTATCTAAATATGTTACTATCTTTTATAATAAATATATTCAATTTAAAAAGACCATATGGTCTTTTTCCAACTTGTCCTGGCTAGGAATTAAATCACAACCTTCGTATGTTAACCAATACGCCACGAAAGTCAACACAAGATGTGAACATAATGTTCTGTTTCCACTGCAGGCGTGCCGGCACGGGCTCGTGCAGCACCTCGACCACCTGCTGTTCTACGGCGCGGACATGAACGCGCGCAACGCGTCCGGCAACACGCCGCTGCACGTGTGTGCCGTCAACGCGCAGGACTCGTGCGCCAGGCAGCTCTTGTTCCGCGGCTGTGATAAGGAAGCTCTAAATTATGCCAATCAAACGCCCTATCAGGTAAAAACATCATTAATTAATAACTAAGGTATTAGTCACAGAAATGTACTTCAAAGTGAAATACTGATCGTGTTAGGGCCCTTGCCCACAGTACAGCGACTTTTCGCGCGTTTCGTAAACGCACGACAGCATCGCACGCGCGTTAGTGGCATTTGCAACGCGTTACGGCATCGCGACTGTATCGATGCAAACGCGCGACCGTGGATGACATCGAAGGCGCGTGAGTGGAGAAGCGAGTTCTGAATCGCGACAGAAGCGCGACAGTATTTCATTTGCATCGCGACTGAATCGTGGTTACATAGGCAAGGGCACACAGCTAGCGGCTGTATCGATGCGAACGCGCGACAGCATCGCTACAAAATGTCGCCCTTATTTCTTTCCTCTGTTTCTTTCCATCTTTTTAAATTACACATCGACAGCACGAAAGAAAGGCTCTATAGCTATAATAATGATATCGCAACATGTAGGAACGTCGCGTATTTTCTATCGCCCTCGCTTTGTGCCAATTTTTTTATTTTTTTATTAGCCATTTATATCCCACTGTTGGGCAAAGGCCTTCCCTCTCTCCTTCCACAATTCCCTATCCTTGGTCTTCACTTTCCATTCCTTGTCAAATGCACGCAAATCGCCTGCCCATCTCGTCCTCGGTCTACCTCTCTTTCTGTATCGCTTTGTGCCAGTACTCAACAATTATTTAAATTGGCTTTACAAAAACTACATCTCATAAAGGACAAAAATATGTTACGTGTATATGCTTCTTAATAGGATTTTTAGTGTCAATTCACTGTTAGGTAGTACTTTTACGTGATATTGGGTTAGAGGTTTTTTTAAGCTAATAAATAGCTTAAGAAAGTACCTACTTATTAAGTTTCTGTTTTCTAATATTTACAGGTGGCAGTAATAGCTGGTAATTTGGAATTAGCGGAAGTTATAAAAAATTACAAGGCGGAAGAAGTCGGTGAGTGCATTACTTGGGATATCTATGATGCATGGCTTTCGCTGGCGCTTTAGACGTGTTCTCTCGATTCTTAAATGAACTGTTGCATATATTGAACTACGAGTAATTTTCACAGTCAACGAAAAGTAGATGAACGTAACCAGAATTTTTTCAGAAAGAAACATACAAAAAAAACATTGAAACTGGTTGCAATCCAAAACATGTGTTTACATGAAATAATTAAAAGAGATTTTACAATCGAAGAGAAAACAAGTCAAACTAAAATATACAAAATCTTACGTATTCAATATGTATGCACTTTACATTTTAATGATACAGGATTCCCTTTAAATATTGAAAGTATGTCCATAAATGCCTAAATCATCCCTTGGTGTAAAAAAATCTTAATTTTTTTTCTGTGTAAAAAGACGAAGAACAATACGATATCGGTCACCCTCACTAGAGCAAAAATTTCTCAAGCTCCTCCGTGCTTCGGAAGGCACGTAAAAGCCGTTGGTCCCGGCTGTCATTGTATGGCAGTCGTCAAGCTATGTCAGATGCCTTTAGGCAGCTTGAAAAATCTGACGCCAGTGTTGGCCACTTACACACACAAAAAACAACAACAACAATTAGAGCAAAAGAAATAGCAATCAATGTGACATGTGGCAAGTCTTGGTACAATATACAGGGTTATTTTTAATTAACCGGAAACCTTTTTGGAGCAAATTCAGTCCGTGATACTGAACCACTTTCCATAAAAACAATTATCGAAAAACGAAAACAAAATTTCGTCCTCCCATACAAAATCCATTGCTGAGCGCCGATTTGTATGGAAAGCCGAAATTTTTCGTTTTTCAATAATTGTTTTTATGGAAAGTGGTTCAATTTCGTCCTCCCATACAAAATCCATTGTTGAGCGCCGATTTGTATGGAAAGCCGAAATTTTTCGTTTTTCAATAATTGTTTTTATGGAAAGTGGTTCAGTATCACGGACTCACCTTGCTCCAAAAAGGTTGCCGGTTAATTAAAAATAACCCTGTATATTTGCCGTTATCAGCCTTTATCAAAGATCTTTTTATTTAAATTATCTTAATGTACTTACTTATATTTTTTTTGCTAGCCTATTGTGTCCCATTGTTGGGTACATGCCTCCCCTCCAGCCTTCCATGCTTGTCTATAGTGGCGACTGTTCTCCAGTCTTTCTTATAAGCCGTAAGATCGTATGCCCATCGTGTGCTAGGGCGGCCTCTTTTTCGTCGCCACCCTGCAGGGACATTCCGTGGTGATTTTTGCCCACCTATCCGGGTGCATCCTGCAGGCATGACCAGCCCAGTCCCACTTAACTTAATTTACATTAATACAATAAATTAATACAGATGACTCACGCACGTGTCACTCCATCATGTTCTTATTGTACAAGTAGTTGCAACTGTGATTTTGAGAATCTACTTTTGTCATTGTCTGTCTGTACAGACAACGACAAACCCCTGTGAGTTTTTGTTTAATTTCTCAGTCATGTGCCACAGGCCGAGTTAAAATGTCCGTAGGTAATATAAAATAATAGTAAATAAACTATTAAAATCAAACCAATCTTGCTTATTTAAGAATCCTGAGAACGTTTAGTGATATCTAACGAGCAAACGCAAACGCATAATAAAGACTATATTTTATTTACAACATCTATTATATTTTATCTGTAAAATAAATAAATCTATTGCATGATATCACCCACTCTATCTACATGTATACTTATTTACTTATTTTATCTAGATGTTTCTATTCATTGCTTATCATAATGGTGATGGTTGTATATTGGACAATAACGCTACATAAACTAAATTATTATACATATTCTATGAAATCTATAAAACACTTACACGAACGTTGTTAAATGTAGAGACACGAGGATATTATGTATTTGCTTTTTATATAAAAACAATGTATTCGTATAAGTTAAATGTTTAGTTCTGGCACTACTTGTGTTCAGTCCAGTTTTGTTTATATATTTTGGAGTCTGTTAATTTAATGCACATTTACTTTACCTATTAGTTTGTTCGGTTTGCTAATGAAACTATTTCAGTGCCGTTTCGAGGACCTCCGAGGTACAACCCTAAGAGGCGGTCGGCTGCGTGGGGAGGATGGTGGACCGCGGGGGACAGGTCGTCGCTGGCTTCTTCTACGAGGATACCGGCGGAGTTGGACGCGCTGCTGCGAAGGACGCCGGGCTCCACGGCGTCCCCTTGCAGCCTTGAAAGGCCGTTCTCCTCAGCGTCGTCCAGCATCAGTGACGCCAGCCACCCGAGCCACGAGGACGACGCCAGTATCCTCACAGGTAAATCTTCCAGCAGGTACGGTCCCGCACCACGTTACTCGCGGCCCGTGGAAACAACCATCACCATGCACCGACCTCACATCCGACGATCACCCATGCATGTTCTATGTGCCTATGTAAATACGTAGATGTTTCACGACGCTTTTTCGCTTCTTGTTTCCCCGATTGTTTGATTTGACCCCTCTAGACTAGTTTATGAAATGTTTCATGTAAAAAACACAATTCCGAAAGCACACGGTACGTTCACGTTACCTGTAGTACCTAACCTAACACAATACAAAAGTCGTGTTGAGCTGAAAGTCGATAAAGGCGGTGCCACACAAGGGTTTGGCGCAGTCAGTCAGTTGTTTGACGGCGCGGCGGCATGTCGACAGATAAGAGCGCGGGCGACACGAGCGACATCATTTCGGACTCGAGCGGCGTGGGCACCAGCAACTCGGACACCACGACGTGCTCGCTGCAGGCGCCGGCCGGCGCCACCGTGGTGTGTCTGCAGCCTTACGAGCCCACCGCTAGTGGACACTTGCGGCTCAACCAGGGAGATATTATTGAGGGTGAGTGAGCCTCTAACTTTAAAAAACATTATATTCAAAAATGTTGTAAGTATCGTTGATATTTATGAAAGAATACGTACGTATAGTGTTTGATAATTTACCTATAGAAGTAATTTAGGTTCCTTAAGTACTTATAAGTTTATTAACTCGAAAGAAATAAAGTTATGTAGGGTTCAGACTTTCTAAGTATATAATTATTAAAGTAAGTAAGGTAAACAATTAAACCTTCAGGTACATCCACGAAATAAGGTATCTACGAATAGATATATAACTGATGTAGACCGTGACGGTTAAAGAAGAATGCAAACATCCTTATATCCTCAGATCTGTGATCATCTGTGCTTATATCACATAAGAAGAATCATAAGTGATACCAACCCTCAATATGGCATCAAAATTTCGAAACATGTCTGCTACTAACTCGCATTGTACGTGACAACTAACAAGAGGCATAGTGTCAGGGTCATTCAAAAATACATGTACCATGTAACAATTGGCCAAACATAAACGGTAAATACGGCACGGCCAGGTGTTCATTTTGTTGATAACATTTCAGTATCAATGGAGATTTCATTGACTGGGTGAAATAAAATAGGTTTACAAAATTCATGACATAACATTTAAATTATATCTATACCTACTTACATCTAAGCATTATTTAACCGAGAACACGACTCCTGCCAAAAGACCATTTTCTTTCGTCATTTTTGTAAACTTTTAATCAAGTATAAAGCTGCAAGCGACACAAAATGGCCTACTTTCATTAAAATGATGTTTCTAAGTAACTTTATTAATTATAAAAGCGTTTAAGAAACTCGACAAACAAATAAGTTTAAATACTGGTTTATCCAGAGCATGGAATAAGGTTGATTTAACCTTAGAATTTGAAAATGTAATGCGATATTTGATAAAAATATCGAGCATAACAAACGCACTTGTTTTTATAGCTTTACTATAAACGTTTTTATAAATTGAATTTGATTTTACCGATGTTTCAGTGACGGGTGCCACCGACGATGGGTTTCTAGAAGGGCGCGTGCGCGGCTCGGGGGCGTGCGGGCTGTTCCCGCCGCACTGCGTGCAAGAGGTGCGTCTGCGGCAAACTGCGCACTTGCACCAGGTGACACTCAGCACCCGCACGCTACTCCTCAAAAATATTTTTAGCCTTCCCTAATTTTATCCCGTTCCTTAATTTATTTAACATATCTGATCTATTTGTTGCCATTCACTCACAAAACTATTAATTTCCTCCAAAGCGTGGTCTATTCCTCATCATCGTCAGCTTTCCGTACAACTGTAAAAACCTACTTTTCACTGCGGCATTGTGACGATCGATGTCATCAATGTATTTGATGACCTGGCTCCTTCTGCTTCACTTCGTGTCCTATTTCTGGGGAAACTTCTACGTAATTGTGGTCAATAAATATTATTTATGTTCATCCTATTGACAAGACCACCTTAGGATAGCTTGTCCTAATCTTGAGTCCCTACCACTTGCAAGTGTGGCAGAAAAACTTTTAGTACTTTCGATTTTTCCTCACACGAGGCTCTATATTTACATTAAATTCATAATCCACATAGGTACCTAAATCGACATGCCAAAGTCAAAATTGGAACTCTAGCAACTTATTCCATAACCATTAAGAATATTATATCAAAAAACAAAATACATTCAATCGTTGGGTGGCGAAATTCAAACAGTACAAGACGACCAAATAAAATAACGGATACCTACCTAAGCTATATCCCGGACTCCTCTGAATATCTGAGAACCAACTCAATACCTCAAAACCTCACTGCTCACTGCTTCTCTAGCTTAGGTAGCTAGAGCTTACACAGCGCGATAAAACTAAACCACATTATGAAAAGCAGATAATTTTATACGTCGACAACTAAGTTGGTTAGTAGACCTATCGAAGTGGCCCGATACTGGAGTGACAAAATATAGTAAGAAAAGTACCATCGACACGAAAAGAAGAAAGGTCAGCGCAGACCAAGAGGAGCGCAGCGGAGAGGACTTTTTTACGCCACTTGAAAATAAACTTTAAACTATTGGTACAAAGTACATGCCGCGCATTTTTTGTCATGTTCATGCACACTCATGTGTGCTGCGCAAAGTTTGCTGCGCTCCTCTTGGTCTGCGTTAACCCGAAGAAGTGGACCTGAAACTATGGCGCCACCAAACGTTTTTTATTTGTGTTATGGGTGCTCCCACGTCAAATTTAGACCCTTTTTTTGACGATTTCAAAATGGCGAGGTCTAATGACTTATTTATTAACCTATGTATCAACACCTTTTATTTTCCTTTTGCTGGATCCTGTACCTTAAGGTAAACCTTTCTTTATCTTTTATACGAAAATCGACATATTTCAGGTACTGGCTTCAGGACCAATCCACCATTCCAGGGTGACTGGCAGACGGGAGATGGCTCTTAGCAAAACATATAGCGCAACTGCGCCTAGGATAAAGAAAACGTAAGTAAATAACTTATTTTTATTTATTTATTTAATATTTATTGCACAATAATCTAACGATTATAATACAAAAGGTAAAACTTAATGCTAAGCATTGTCTACCAGTTCACCTTAGGGACGTAGCAGAAAAGGTAGTAAATGGGGTGCAAGTTTAACTACTTAAAATAAAGAAAGAAGAGTGTTATAATATATACAAATAATAAAACATATATAATTCGTATAATTACATAAGATATATACATTATACATATATTCATATATAAATTCCATTAATCCATATACATATTTACATACTTAAAATAAACTTACGTAAATATGAATACATAAGCATAAATATACTTAGTTAAATTATTGCAGCAAAGCTTTTTCGCGATAGTGTCGAATTACCAGCATTTTAAAGTGATCCCGCGTCTGTGCTCTCATGATGTTATCGGGAAGCATTCCAAAGTCGTACAGCCGTATTGTATTATTTATTTTTACTTGTATTATTTCTTAGGACAGATGTAGGTAGTGTTGATCAATATATTTGCAAACTTTTGATCTGGTGATTAGTCTGGTTCGATGTCTGATAGTCACCGATGCTAATTATGATATAGGTATGGTATGGTCACCTTAAGCTTTGAGGCTGTATATCTCAAAAATTATTAAGATCAATAAAAAAATTGCAAACATTAGGAAAATTGGAAAAAAATAACTAGAAAAAAAAGATCACTCTCCCTTTGCGATCACCAACCAACCAGTCTGCCCAGCGTGGTGATTATGGGCAAAGCCTCCATTATTTGGGAGGGCCTTTGGTACAGCACTGTGATAGGCTGAAAATAAAAAAAATAAAAGCTAAAGAAAAAAAATATTATATTACGATACTAAACATATTTCCAAGATGATATTTGTGGACCAACCTGAAATAGACACGACAACAAATAAATCTTCATTTGTCACTCTGCTTGCTAATATAAAACAATAAACAATATTTGATACAAAACAAAAGCAGTTTGTCAACACGATTAGACAATGATTGTGTCTATATGCAAGTTTAGTATCGATGTCTCTCACAAGGCAAACGCTGGATCAACTGGTTGTGGTGTATAATATAATAGGGTTGGAGAAAACATGTACCAAGTGGCTGGTTGGGAATATATTGAGAAGGTAAGGAAAGATTCCTAGTACCTATGTCAAAATGCTTAGTGTTCGTAGAATCCCAAAACTAGAGTTAGTTTGATTCCAAATCATCATCATCATCAGGCTTTTTTTTTTAGTCTCCACTGCAAGAGTACGACCCTCTCTGTACTACCAGACTCTCTCTCTACTTTCTGTATTAGCCAGAGCAGTCAGAGGATTTGGCCTACACTCTTAACGCTGTCCAGACGGGTTGGAGAGGTCTCTTAACTTGGCGCGTTTTCAGTTGCATGTGTACTTAGCTGTACTGCTTCAGAGTTACATACTTCAAAGGTGATAAGAAATAATGGCATCAAGGATACCGAAGGCAGTGCTAAGTGGAAATGCAAGAGCTATGAACTATTTGTCTGTGGTTTTATGACCGGACCCTTATCTGACGTCAACCCCCCTTTGTGCCTAGTGATTTAGCAGGACAAGATCGAGACTTTTAGTCGCATCTTTCGACATCCACCGGATTAGATCGAGCGGTCCTTCTCTAGACCGGTAACTAAACGGCTCTAGACAATGACGTAGTATGGAGGTTTTAATTGTATTCACTTGTCTATCAGACTTACATGCTGATCTGGGAGAAAAAAAAACTTTGTACCAATTGAGAATCTGATATTTTAATTGCCTTTTTCCATCTTAACGCCAACCGTCACGCTAAACCTTTGGGTCTTACGGCCGTGAGCTCTGTCTGCCCCGTTCGAAATAAAGACGTGATGATGTACCTGTATCTCACTTGTTGTAGATATGGCAACATGGAAAGCCGTACAGTGGTGTTGCATCGAGCGCGGCGCGGGTTCGGCTTCGTGCTGCGTGGAGCGAAGGCATCTTCCCCCTTGATGGAGTTGCGACCTTCAGAGCGATGTCCCGCGTTACAATACTTGGATGACGTGGATGCAGGAGGAGTGGCTGACAGAGCTGGCCTTCGGAAGGGAGATTTCCTAGTAGCGGTGAGTCCCTGGCATCCTTTTTACGAGCCCAGTAGACCTACCAAACTCAAACTAGTCCTACTAGCAAGTCTATCGGGATTTTTTGTTCCAATAGACCTGCCAGTTGATAGTGACGTAATAGTAGTTCTAACGGGAGTTTCAGTTGCAATAGACTTACTAGAGATTCTTTAGGGGTGTGATTACTTACGAGTATAACAGAACTATTGATTTTATACTCTGGGGAGCGAAGCATGATCCCACATTATGAATTACCGCTTGCGGTCTTGAAAGCAGCCCAGTATGACAATAAAGGCATCCCTTGATGGAATTCCGAATTTTAGAAATATATTCGCGTAGACACAAGAGAAGGACAAATTACTGTGATGTGATTGTCGAGGCGTATTCACCAATGATGAGGTTGCGGTCTTTACAGCTTTGTCTAGCGTAGCATTCTCATCTTCTATACGAATAATCTTCTTCTTCTTTAATTTAAGAGCTTGCTCTTGTCGGTAGAGTTAACTGGAAAGGAATGGGGGCACCCATTCCTCTTTTCTCTCTGCCATCTTTTTAATGTCTTTGTAGGACCTTACTCACATAATCACAGATGTACAAAAATATTCCAAGAGGTTTATAATTTATATTATTATTATTATGGTTATTTATAATTTATATTTTAAATTTAACTGCGCCACCTGTTATCTTACTCATATACTTCGCACTCCTTCTCTTTATGGTTGCCTGTAAGAGATTGCTTCGGCGATAAGGCCGCCTCTTGTACCTTATTTATTTATAAGTTCCGTAAACTTTGTAATTTTTTATTGTTTTTTATTTGGTGCAATAAAGATTTTTGTATTGTATTGTATTGTTTTACATCCCAAAACTGTTGATAAGTTCTTTTTCTTTTAATAACTTCAACAGTTGAGTCCAGTCTAATACCATAATATCTAATATTATCATATTGAAGCGGCGTCAGGCGTAGGCCTAACGCCAACGTTGTTGCTCGTACATGCAGCGGATCACGTTTTTTTTAGGACGCCTCGCGTCTAAAAGCAAAAAGCGTCGCGTTTTCTAGAAGCCAAAGGGCCTTGCAGAACTATCTCCCCGATATAAAACTTTGATCTTGCTCCGCCACTGAGTACCATGTTTTTTTCCGCAGATAAATGGCGAGGACGTGTCTGCGGCGTCGCATGAACACGTGGTGGAGTTGATCCGCAGCTCGGGAGCCCTGGTGTCCATGACTGTGGTCTCGTTAAACAACGCTGCTAGTAAGTCTTCACTCAACATCTTTTAAGTATTAATCCCTCGCCCACCTAGCGGCGTCTGCAACCATTCAAAAGTAGACTCTAAAATATGGGAATAAGGTTCAGTCCTCTGCGGCCGCATAGGTGTCTGAAAGGTTAAAGGTTCATCATCATCATCATCTTCAGTTCTTTTTTAGTCTCCACTGCAGGAGCACGACCCTCTTTGTTTTTTTGTACCAGAGCCATATTTCAGAGGATTTAGTCTACAATCTCCACGCTGGTCAGACGGGTTGGAGAGTCATTGATCATTATAAGCTTTTTTTAGCTTGTGTTTCCTAAGTCGCCTTCTACAACATCCACGGGGAGACTTGGAGTGGTCCTATTCTGCTCTGCCGGGAACCACATAGTTAAAGATTAATTTTTCGAATGTTGTGGACGTCGTGGGTCTTGGCAACATGATATGAGCGATGACTAACGGTCTGTTAAGCAGAGGTCGTTTGTTTTTCGTGTGTGGAAGTGGGCAACACTAGTGTCATGGTTTTCAAGCTGCCTTTTAAGGCATCTGACATAACTTGACGACTTCTATACATTGATGACAGCCGAGACCAATGGCGTAACGTGCCTTCTGAAGCACGGAAGAGCTCCGAATATCTTTATGCCACTTGTGGTCACCCGTCGAAATGTGGAGACGACGCCCGGGGTTGCTTAACTTGCAAAAGAGTTAGCAATTCGTACTCCCACCTGGCCATCAAGCACATAGAATCTGCCGCAGGTATCCATAGAGTAGGGTCTAACTGCTATATTAAAACGGATTTAGCACGAGGTCGAATTAAACGTCTAATCTGCCGCTCTAGTAAAAGAAAATCAAATGCATCAGCCAGGGTTGCTACATCATTGCATCAAAAATAATAGGCTCAGCACGGCAAATCAGAATATATATCTGCATAGATTATGGAATCTCATCTTCTATAGGAACATTCACAGGTGTACAATAATATTCCAAGAGGTTTTTCATCCCAAAACTTAAATCTTATGTGAGTTGACGTGAAAAATTCTTTGGGAAAAGGTTTATTGTCTGAATGCTTTCATGTTAAAGTTCCGTATTATATGTGGACGATATAATATGCGCACTTCCTCAACATGCCCCACAGACGAGAACCCCTGCTCGGTGCCCACCAGCAAGTCGCAGAGCCAGCTGTCGAGCTCGGGACGACCTTACGCAGCCACGTTACCCAGGAAAGCCGCCGGGGGTAAGTCTATTTTAGGGTTTCTCAGTCTAGACAAGGAACCCTCATAGTTTCGCCATGTCCTTCTGTCTGTTAATATTAGAAAGCTGTAATTATGCATGAGTATTGATATTAATTATGCCGATAAAGTGGTTAAATAAAATGAAGAGTATTTTTTTACGGGACCTCCCCGGTTACGGGGGGAGTTTCTCATGTATTCCAGTGAGGTACCGTTGGATTGGATAGGTAGGCATTCCGAAAGGAATTGTGAACACTTCACAGTGACCTATTTGCGAAATATTAAACTTCAAAATGCTAGTTCTTGTTAGAGTCAAGTGTCCGTCAATATTTTAATCTTCGCACGCTACATTTCGTCATCCCGAAGTACGAGTGTTTAAAGGGATTCCTAACAAGATTTTGTTCCCCAGGTCGAAGCCCGGCCCCCGCGCCCCCTCGTCGCGACCCTCGAACCACTCTCAGCGTGGGACGGGCGAGAGCGAAATCCATGGTCGCTGGACTCGGTAAGTAGTTATTCCTTCAAAAAAACACGATCTACGTTTTAAAATTCGAACGTAAAGTCCAAAAGATTTTTTGTATTCGCAGAAGTCTTTCCTCTTGGTCTGGTGTTGCAAGAGGCGACTAAGAGAGATATACAAAATGGAAGGGACATGTAATAAATCAAACCACGGGCTATACTATATCATTATAGTGTAATGAAATTAAAATTACAGTCGAAAAACCAAGAAAAAAATTGACATTCCCATACAAATTGCCCGAGCGGCTGCGCACTTTTGTATGGAAATGCTGAATTTTTTTTTGTTCTTTGGCTTTTATTTTAATTTCATAATGCTATAATGATCTAGTATAGCCCGTGGTTTGATTTATTACGGGTATGTCCCTTCCACGTTGTACAACAAAGAGCGGGCAGCTGCTTTATGCAACGTCTTTATACCATCTACTGCGATCACCATCCTGCCTGCCCTTTTTCTTCTTTACCCGCAACAAGCCAAAAGAATCTTCTTCTTCTTTGTCCTCGCTCTTTCCCGTTACACGGGGTCGGCTTTTTTAATCATGCAGCGCCACTTGCTACGATCACCGGCACTGTCGCTGTTTAGGCCTAGCTGCTTCATATCTTTTCGGACTTTTGCCATCCACGTCGTCGGCGGTCTGCCCCTCCCTCTCTTCTTTGTTGCCATGGAAAGACACTTCTTCACTACAAGCCAAAAGAATCAAGAATAAAAAGATTCAAACAGGCAACGCAGCGTGCGTACCATTGAAATGAAAAAAATCCAGAGTACAATTTTTGGGTAGTTTAGGGTTTTTTTTATGTTTTTGTATTATTTTATTCATAATGAAATAAATCAATTTACTTCATAAAAAGGAATTTTTGACATTGTTAAAGAAAAAGAACATTGTCTTTTATCGCAGAAAACGGCGGTGAAAAGGAAGAGAGCTGTGAACCGCTGAGCGTTGCTGGCAAATCTTCTTCTGCGGAGTCTGTCCAGTTACACGCCGGCAGCAACAGTAAGTTTATAATATCTAAATTAAAATATGTGATAAAATATTTCGCCACGAGTCAGATTTGAACCCACACCCCTCAAGTCTGAAGTCTGTACCATGAGAGCACAACGAACTATCCTGTAACTTCGAATCACCCCGACGAAATTCCTCATCAAATCTTATTATTATGCAATATACGGGATACTCACATACATAGTCAGCTACAGGCCGACATGTTTTGATCTCATCCGGAGGTCTTCCACAGGGCGAATGTGATTCGAAACGCGCGCACGAAGTTGTCCCGACACCCACTGATGTTGATGATAAGTAGCGCGAGCGGTGCGGGCGTTTGACCGCTGCGCTCGCTGTGACAGTGCAATGATGGTGGTTGTTCACGTTAGCTTTAACCACATGTATGAAACTTCATAGAAGCGGAGTATCATTTATGCCTACACTACTCGTACTACAAACGAAACTGTAGCGACATAATGCAAGATTGCACTTTTGTGAAGCGACTGGCGGACGTGCCCCCCCCCTTCCCCCTCCCCCCCGCGCATCCAGTCGTCGTTGCCCGGTCGCTCGACCATAACATGTGCGTGGTACAATAAACTTATTGAATGCGACCCGGCTGTTTACATCATCTACTCCCCTAATCACCAGTACCCCGACACACTTTAATCAAAATATCTCAAGTATGCTTGTGGTTGTACAGGCGGGACCCCCGTGTCGGGCACGCCGGTGGCCCCGCGCACGGCCTCGATCCGCGCGCGCCCCGCGTCCGGCCGCATCACCGCCGCCGAGCTGGAGGAGCTGTTCCAGAGGCAAGCTGATACTGACAACATGTAAACGCCAATGCATACTATGACGACTTTATCACTTACGGTGTAAACTAGGAGTCGCAAAACACAGACCGCAGTGAGGCCTACCGAATACCATCAGTGGCATAGATCTAGATTTTTATCAGTACTGCTTCGATTCCTGAATGAGTTAGCCTGGTTCGAAGCCCCGTAAGAAGGGCCAAGAGTGAATGAATGTGCTCGAAAGACACGTAAAGGCTTCTGGTGAAAGTGCTCGAACGCAAGTAAGCTGTAATACCTAAGTAATACATAGATCACCACTAGTAAGATGGAACAGGAGTTGGGAATAAAGACAGGTTTATATCCAGTCCATCACCTGTTTAGATTTTTAAAATTAATGCACATTTTCTTGATATTTATATTCACGTCTTGATCCCTAACGGGACAGAAAGTCTAGTAACTAAACCCAAGTGCCACTTTTAGCACAATGGTGAGCGCGAAGGCAAAGGAAAGACGGAATCAAAATGTGACAGGTTCCTAGCTGCATTTCGCCCATTCCCTTGATCTTTTACCATGTGCACAAGAAGAGTAGCAGCTGGTACATTCGATGTTTTTTTCTGCCAGACCAGCAAACAAGATTGATGAATTTGATAAATTGATAGGTTTACCACGCTGCCTTTTATGTGTGCCCGGCCGTTAAAAGAACTTACAGCAACTTGGGCGTGGTCCGCATTTGGATGGGTGACAACTAGTGGCAAAGAATTTCCTCGAGCTCCTTGCTTCGGAATTAAAGTGAAGGTATAGGCGCCCTTATTTGAAATAAATTATTAACTCGTAAATATGGAGATAATTTCCATATTGCTCTTCGTCGTGCACTAGATAGCCCTTTAAATTATTTTATGAACCACCGTTAAAAGTATTTACTTTAGTCCGTCTAGCTTTAAAACTTGCCTCCGCCAAAAGTGGCCACGGCAAGTTTTAAAGCTAGACGGATCACCAATGACAGTTTCAACGGCAGTTCATAAAATAATTTAAAGGGCTATCAAGTGCATGACGAAGAACAATATGGAAATTATCACCATATTTACGAGTTAACAATTTATTTCTCACTTCAAGGCCATTTGCCTATATCTTCACCCTGTCATCATTGTATCGTCAAGCTATGTCAGATGCCTTTGGCGGCTTGAAAATTCTGACACCAGAATTGGCCACTTAGGTAAAAACAAAAGAACCTACAAATGTCATTTATTCATTTCAGTGGCGGCAACAGCGCTATGATGACGCGCTCAGCATTCCAGGGGGGGTCAAACTCTCCACCGTACTCACCGGCGAAGGTGCCGCAACGAGTGTACGCCTCCGTTGCTGAGATGAAGCGCTGCAGAGGGAAGGTAATCTTTTTGTTCCTTGAGACCACCTCAATGAAGAGACATCTGTAAATGAGGATGATGAGACCACATCAATAAACAGACACCTGTAAATAAGGATAATGAGACCACCTCAATAAAGAGGCACCTGTAAATAAGGATGATTAGACAACATCAATAAAGAGACACCTGTCTGAAAGTGACCAAGTGTTTTTTTTAATGAAAGTTTTTATTTGCAGTTATGGAGCAAATCAATGTCCATGGGTAGCGGCAACACTGGCTCCTTACGGCGAGAGTTCCACTCGACTCCGGACCTGTGTGCTGAACTGACGCAACACCCACCGCGCACGAGGTCTAGTGAGGATGTTCATGGTGAGCAACTTACTTTAATTTTTATAACTGGCAAATGGTTACTTAACCTAGACTGTGACACCCTGTGGAGATTTAACACTGCAACTTGAATATATGTATACATACAATATTTAGTTTTTATTCCACTTGGGCAAACAGAGCGTTTTGGGTCTTGCGGCTCTAAGTAGGCAAAGCTCGTCGCAAGACTTTTGGCCACTTTTGGCGAGATAGTGGGCGAGAAGATGGAACTACTCTCTGCTGTTAAATTGACTCTTATATGTATACTTGTAGCCCTTAAAATAAGAACTACAATTAGAAATTTATATGTAAAAAGTAATGAACTTAAAAAAAATCTAATCATACCATACCGTGTAAGGTATCAAATAAAAGAGATTAATTAGCATTTTTCAAAAATATACATATACATTATTAGTTGTTGTTCGCTGCTGTGCTTACATTAACTGGATAAACGTACTTTTCAGCAAGAATCTTCCCTGTCAGGTTTTAGTTTATTAAAGTATGTCTTGTTGCTTTTCTGTTGTTAAAATCCTCCTTGATGCCCGCAGGCCCGGCCACCGCTCGCGCGTGCTGTCCCCCGCCCGCGCACCCTCCCCCGCCGCCGCCGGCGGGCGGGGCGGGGGGAGCGCCCCCGTCCTCGTTCCGGCCGGCCGACACCGCCAAGCTGTACGCCGCGCCCCGGGACATCGGCGCCGTGGGCTACCGGCCCGCCAGACCGGACAACACTAACGTTAGTCTACTTTCATTCATGTACTTATTGAAAGTATCAAGCGTTAAAAAATAAGTTTGAAGACCGAGAAGGATGGCGAGACACCACCGACAAGTCACTAAGCTCCTAAATTAGAAAGAAAAAAAGCGGCCAAGTGCGAGTCGGACTCGCCCATGAAGGGTTCCGCAGCAGCAAGTAACATAATATAAAAGTTCTAAAGGTAAATTTCGGTGAAAAAAAATACTTTTGAGTTTCAGTTCTAAAAATTTATTGTTTTTTTTTTCTATTTTTGTGTAAAAATCTTAACGCGGTTCATAGAATACATCTACTTACCAAGTTTCAACAGTATAGTTCTTATAGTTTCGGAAAAAAGTGGCTGTGACATACGGACGGACAGACAGACAGACAGACATGACGAATCCATAAGGGTTCTTTTTTTTGCCATTTGGCTACGAAACCCTAAAAAGAACTGAATTCCATTGTTCTTCCTTCGTTCTCCCCGTCATCATTGATCGCCTTGCACATTTACACTGCGGGGATATACATAAGTCACTCGATGTACTCGTATGTCACCGTGCCGGATGATGTTGCCGAGCCAAATAGGACTTTAGTATTATTATGTAGCGTTCAATGTAGCTTGAAATTTTTTAACGCAGGTACGAAGCTGCGTATTGTATGTGAGATAATGTATCCTGATACGAGATCTTGATAGTCTGCTGCCATGTCTTTAAAGCTCATATTATTTTGTTAGGGAATCTCCCACTATCAACCAAGCCTCTGTATGAAGGGAAACTCGAGAGGTGCTTTGCTTGCTCTATACGTTTCTTAGAGAATTCATTTACGTATTTTCACTTTACTCCTTACCTTTATCACAGTACCTATCTAGTACTCACGTACAGAAGTCTCACTCAGCAAACAAAATTCAAAGAAATATCTACTCAATGTGGTTAGCGATATGGTTTAATTTAGCTCACGCCAAAACATAGCACCTTTTCGTTTAGATACCTAGACAATTTCATTCTTATAACTCTGGACAAACAATTCGTACTGAATTTACCAATCCGAGTGGTCGTCGCGCGCTTAGTAATAATGTAGGTATATTTTCGATACCTAAACGGGGAGTGACTCAGGCCTGCCTCTATAAAGGGCACTTCATTAGAATTTACTTTCTCTGTTTTAATAATTTAAAAATTATTTAAGTATTTTTTTTATAAATACATGGTATGATATTTTTCCCATAAAGTGCAAGAACTGAATAATATGCGGATGCTATGATTGATAAAAAGTGTAATTTATATAAAGAAATAAATAAACAAAATGACTTAACCCCATGAAGCTGACCATAGTTGTTGCCATGCGCAGGCGCGCGCGTGCCGCTCGCTGCGCTCGTGGTCGGGCCCGGCGCGCGCGCAGTCCGCCGACGCCGCCAACCAGTACGCGCAGCCCTTCAACACGCACAAGGGCACCCTCAGACAGGTAGCATTCACGCATCATTTATCAATTTCTTACATTGTTTCAACGTGATGTGGATAGCGATAATAAATCTCGGGGCAACGCAATGCCTCTGCCAAGTGAACCTCAATTTTTTTAATCTTTTAAACCCCGGGTACCTCAAATTTTTCCGGGATAAAAAGACATGCCAATTTTCATCCCAATCCGTTCAGCCTTTTTGTCGTGAAAGCAGAATAAACACTATAGATTCTATATATTCACACAAACTTTTAGTATGATACAAATACAATTACTGGGAAGAACTAAATCGCTAAGGCCATGGATATGACGCAATTGCGTCGACAAAGGGAGACTCATGCCGAGCAGTTAGCCAATGAAAGCTATGTACGCATTATGATATGCAAAATTAAAAATCCAAATTTAGAGCAAATAATACGTTAACGCTAACCGATCCAGCATCCTAGACGAGCTTATTGCATAGCCAAGCAATATTTATGTCAGGATTATACTGCTCTGTGACGGCAAATTTGAAACAACACTTTTTTTCTCCGATACCAGCATGAAAGACTGCCTGAAAGAAGATGAAAGAAAACCAATTTTTTTTTTTTAGAATTCAACTCCTGCGCCGCCCATCCCCGAGCCGGACTACAGCATGTCGGAGTCCGACGAGGAGCACGACGCCAAGCCCAAGGGCGAGCCCGCCGCCGTCGCCGAGACGAGCGCGAACAGCAACACAAGGTTGGTTGGCCGCTTCTAACTGTGGCGAGGTCATATAGGCCGTGTGGTTCCCCGGCAGAGTACAATAGGACCACTCCAAGTTTCCGCGTGGATGCCGTGCCTTCCACGGCATCCGACTTAGGCAACAAAAGTTGGTGAACCTGAAATGGTGGCGCTACCGGTTGTTTTTTAATTTGTGTTATGGGCGGTCCTATTTATTTCCGACTTTTTCCGCAATGTGGCGAGGTCCACTAATTTGTTTGTTATCTTTACAAAAGAGACCAGTATAAATTTCAGCTTATGAATTCCATTCTGGTCTGGGAGAAAAGAAAAAACCTAGAACCCAGCTGCTTCTCTTCCCGTGCAGATCGTAAAAACCGATCGAGGAAACGGTTGACTATTAGGCCATGTGGCTAGCTTCCCATCACTATGTTCATTCCTTTGTCTACCTTCACGTCCACCATCAGTCTAAATGTGGCCTGGATTAAGACAACATAAAGAACTTAGCGCGAAAAGCCGCCTAGGTGCTGTCTACCCCATTAAGGATAAACACGTGATAGTGTGTCTGTATTACTTCGAAATAAAGTTAAAATAAAAAGCCAATGAATAAATTTTAATTTTAATAATAATACAATATACTAGATGTAGGCTATACTGGATTGATGTTTGAATTGTTGGTGTTCATTTGTTATATATATATATATATATATATTGGGGTTTATTTGATAATTATAATTTTCAGGATACGAATATATGCACCAATATTTGAAAGCCCCGGAGAGATACCCCCGAATTATCTGTAATTGTTAGATCACAAACTAATTTTAAGGTAGAGTTTAAAATCTTTAATATATTTGCTGGGGATTATGCTTTGTGCTTGTCGATGATTGTGAGTGTGCTCAAAATTTTCCATCGTATCATGTTTTCTATCCTCATTTCTCATTTTCCCTAATTTTTCAGAATCTTACAAACAATCATGGTGCAAAAACGTGTGTTGTGTATAAATTTTGTTAGTAATTTTAATGTTTGCTTCATTGGTTTTTACCTAAGGGCGTCCGCACGCGACGGGTTCAGTCTATCTCTGTCACAAACTATACGTGCAAAAGAGATAGCAGAATCCGTCGCGTGATGCCCTGTCTCTGTCGCACGTAGAGTTTGTGACAGAGATAGATTGAACCCGTTGCGTGCACCTGCTTAACGTAGCGGACGCCCTAGATAAGAGAGAAAAATATTGTTTCATCAAAGTCTTCTATACTGTTAATGACAAGTATGGAAGTACACTTTGATGGACTTTATGTTTGAAAAAACCAGATTGTTGTTATAAAGCCTTTAGGCTAAGTTAAGTTTAGTATTCTAGTACTAGTCTGACGACCTCCTGGTGTAATGGTCGACACGCTAGTCCGCCAATCCGGAGGTTCTGGGTTCGATCCCCAGCCAGGTCAAGTTGGAAAATGGCCTTTTTCAAATTGTCCTGGGTCTTGGGTGTTTATTTATATTTGTATTTATTATAAAATATAGTATCGTTGAGTTAGTATCCCATAACACAAGTTTAAAACTTATTTTGGGGCTAGCTCAATAAGTGTGATTTGTCCTTATATATTTATTTAACTTAAAAATGGGTTAAACGCAACACTCCGTGGAAAATGGGGTTTGGCCTAAATCTATTGTCTTATTCCAGTGGAAGCAGTTCTGGTTCGAGTTCAATGCAGCACTCGTTCTCCGTGGACGAAATCCAGAAGATCAGAACGCGGTTGAAATCGTCGAAATCGTGCGGCGACGAGCTGGCGGCGGGCGGCGAGCGCGACGACGGGGACAACTCGTCCTCCGGCGTGTCGTCCGACCAGGAGGCGCAGGCGCGCCCGCCGCGCCGGGACAAGGTCTCCTTCTGCAGCTCCGTCACCGTCAAGTCCTCCAACGACGTCATCAGCACGGAGCCCGTGCACAGCTCCAGCGAGAGCCTCGCCGCGCCGCCGCCGCCGATGCAGCGCCACAACTCGCTGACTCGGAAGAGAGCCACGGCGGCGCTGCTGCGGGGGACGGTGGCGGGCGGCGCGGGGCGCGGCCGCTCGGCGGCCGAGAGGCTCGGCGTGGACATCGACAAGGCGCCCGGGCGCCGGCGCGCGGCCGCGCTGCCGGCGGAGCTGCCGCCGCCGCCCGAGGAGCCGGGCGCGGCCGAGGCGGCGCCGGCCGACGGCCACGCGCCGCTGCTGGCGCCGCCGCCGCAGTTCAGCGACCGCGTGCGCGTCGTGGCCGCGCTGCCCAAGCGGCTCGCGCACCTGCAGTAATCTTATGACCTTTTGTAATCGACTAAATGAAACCAAAGATTATAGTATTTATTGTCGAGGAATTAATGCCGATAGAAATGATTTTTATACATTCCCCTCTATCTGAATATATTTCACGATGTATCGTATCGTTTTCGTCCTTTTGTTGTTTAATATAGTCTCCTATGTGTCAAATCGTTATTGTTTATGATTTTCTTCGTCTTTAATTTATCTTAAATTCTATTTTATGCGATTTACACCTTACGACGCAACCGAGTGCCATCGTCTCTGTTTTTATTAAAATATTTTTGTATGCATCTGTAAATAATTGGGAGGAGCTACTTAGAAGTAGAGTTAAAAGAGTGGGCCGCATGCTGCGCCATACAAGTGTCTCCGGCCAAACAATTACTACGATATTTGAAATTATATTATGATATTTTAAATTATATTTGAATGAGATTATTTACGGATATAAAGATCGCCAACGATATATATTTACTGTTTCTTGCATTCGTCCACTCGCGCGCATGGTCCCGCTCTTTTGACGACTTTAGTTCGCGGCGTGCGCCGCCGCTATGTGTTCTCATACAATATTAGTTTATTTAAGTCTATTTTTTCTTACTTTTCTCATTTGTAACCAATCTTGGTGCTCTTTTCAATAATTTTCCCTTTTTCTCGAACAAAGAAAATAAAAACTACATTAAATACTACAGAAAAATAAACTTCCGTTATTACTTTAAAAATTCAAATGTTTATTCAACAATTAGACCTTTGCAGATATTTTTACACGTTATTAAGTTTGGTATACATTACGTGTAATGTTTATTTATATTTAAATTATTAATTATTTTAAAGAAAGCTACCGATACTTACGTTTCGCAACTACCACTGCTGAGAGGGAACGCCGAAAGAAACTAATTTACACAATACTTATTGATAAAAATACATTTCATGAAACATTTCAAAGCGTGGGATAAAGGGTAACACTTCTGAAAATATCAAATAACATACATATACCAACAAAATATATAATTCTATAATTTTGTAAGGAGAATAGATACTGCGCCGACCCCAGATGATGGTATAAGGGGAGGCAGATGATACATATACCAACAAAAATGTGATAATGTAAAAAATGGGGTCGATTGTAACACTTTTTTAAATAAAAGTACTTTACGAGGGAAAGCTTTCAAATAGTTTGCAAAATAGGAAAAGTAAGATAAAATAGACTACATTTTAGCATTTCATCCGTTCCATTGTACATTTGATACTAATCGAACACATCCGTGCATCGTTAGCTAGTATAGAATCACAAAGAGATGTAACACCAATTAACTTTTTATATTCCATTGATCGATTTTGTATCTTATTGTAATGAACTAAGACATGTTTTGCTGCGAATTTTACTCTACAATTAGGCGAGCAGACATACTTAAAATGGCCTGAATTTAATATTGGCGTGATCTATTTCAAATCGATTAATTCATTTGTCATTCCAAATTATTTTACTAATAATGAATAAATATTCTATGTGACTACACTTCATTATTGGATCTGCCAATATATTGAAAGTAAGTACGTCGCCTACAAACAGATCACTGCCTAACATCCGCTTAGGAGAAAGCAGCCTAATTAGATAGACTTGAAAATATGGAAAGCTATTCTTAATTCAATATCAATTTTTGCAATAAACAGGCTTGCGTTCACCGACTCGATAGAAATACCAGAGGAATATCAGATAATTAACATCAGATTAATATAATTCCTTTCTACGTTAATATAATATGCCTAGAGAATATAAAGTATCTAGAGTCGAGTCAACGAAATAGCGGTTGACTTAGCCTTTATTCTATTATTAGCACAATGAAATTAATTTATGTTATCGATTGTATTATTTTGTTATAATCGTCTTGTCATTATTTTAAGTTGTATAAATGTAACGTCTACTTAAGGCATAGCTAGGTAGTGGTAATTATTAGGGCAATATCGATTGATCGTAGAGTACCTGCTGGCGATTGATTCGGAATGCGATGGGAATTGACGCTGTGTTCACTATCGTGCCGTTTCGCTCACGCTCACAGGGCGACAGTGGATAGAGCGAGAGAGATTCGCTGTTTTGTATAATACCATTGTGTTTTGCGTTTCATTTGAATCTCAGTATCGAATGTGTAACTACAACTTGGTATACTTTCAAATGAAAATTAAATGTTTCATCACTATACTTCGCTCTTTTATTTCATCAAACACTATTTATTATCTTAATCTAAATAAATCATAATAATTTCAACACAAATTGTGCTTCAATTGAATCAATGTCTGTTGTTGAATTGAAGGTCTTGAGATAATATTGTATCTCAAGACCTTCAATTCAACAACTGACCGTGAAGATAATATAAATGGGACAGCATACAAACTTATCTACTAATCCGTGGACGGAAAACAATCACAGTTGATTTTTATTGTAAAATGAACCTTATTTCATGGCCGCAATGTCCAATTAGAGCACTCTCTAGTCGTCGAGAAATTTTAGCCGATAGATTATCTTTGTCACTTAAGCTTGAATTAATTGTCATTACAAAATGGACCTTATTCCGTAGGCGCAGCGTCCAAGTAAAGAGACACGTCCTCGATTTTCACGAGTCTACGATAATCCACATTTTCGCTACACATCGGACACTTGCCCTCCTCTTGCAGAAGTCTGAAAATAAGAATAACAATTTTGTAGCTTTGGAATATATTATTTTGAGATAGGTATTCAAAATGATGTTCCAAAAAATTTAAGAGAGTAACTTACTCTTTGAACTCTGACAATATTGCTGGGAAATCGCATTCGGGGCACGCTGTCAAGTCATCTTTTACGATGTGGAGCCCCTAAAAAATTAAAAATAAAATAAATATATAAGGACAAATCACACTGAACATTGAAATACTGAAATAAACACAACGATGTTAGGATCGTACTGAATCTGATCGTTTCTGAATTCCCAGGATACCTATGCCACAGGTAGGAAACTTCATAAAGGCGGATTATTATATCATTTATGCCTACACTACTACAAGTTATACATCCGTGCACACGTCAATGCGTGTGTGTTCGCCCCTCGACAAAGCGAGGACGGGGGAGAGGTGCGGGGACGGGGAACGGGGACGCATATTGCAAGGGACCGCAGGAGTTTCCATTCTGTATTAAATACTCTTATTCATTTCTGTGCCTATAGGTACGAGTGAAGCCTACTGAGGGTAATTAAACTCACAGTAGCAATACAGGCGGGCAGGTCGGCCTCGCAGCGGCCGCAGCTGAGGTCTGCGGCGGGCACCTCCGCGCCGCACACGGGGCACGGGGCGCAGGGGGAGGGGGGGGGCACGGTGCGGGGCGCGTGCCGCACCACTGATTCTATCTTTTTCACGTACTTTGGGTCGATCTAAATAAAAAATAATAACGGACTTTAAAACTTTCGTTTTAGGTTAGTATGGGTTTTTGGCGGGAAGTCAAGGTTTCAGTTGGGGTTGGTTTAAAATATTTTGCAAATTAACTTTTGTAGACTTTAATATGTGAAATTGGTGTAGTTTGGTGTTATAAATGCTCATCATACTCATACAGATTGTATAGATTTGTTGCCAGAAGCTCACTTGAAACAATCAAAGGCCTACACCTACTTTTTTGTTAGGAATAAAGAAACGAAAAACTAAAGGCTATAAAGGACTCGTATACATGGCCGTAAAATAATTCTGACAAAAAAACAGGTTGGTATTATTTATTTGCTTTGTAGTTTTTTTTTGTGTCAAGGTTAAATAACGTTAATGTAGCGTAGAACAGTCAGTTTAGCAAAGCCCTGCTATTTAAAAAAGCTTTCTCTTAATAATCCTCCTTTTCGGCTTTGCCGCAGTCGGGTAAAATGGTTTGTATCTTTTTAAGGTTAGATCCACTACTTGCATATTGGGTCCATAACACTGATGGAGCTTGGTGTTGTAGGTAACATTCACCAAGCGCACTGGAGAAAATATACCGTATAATATAGCAGCTTTTAAGTAGCACGCATGTGTTATAGATATAGCAAGCAAGAGGAATATTGTAATATACAAAGAGATAGAAAACGTAATTACTTGAGATCTATACTCAGGTTGCATGAGCACCCTGGCCCAATGATACGCTTGATGCTTCAAACCGGCTCGGCTGCACTCTATCACCGTCGAAGTTAGGATTGACACTTGATCTAGAAAAAAAAATGAAATAAAATATATTCAAATCACATGATAAAATCTGACATTTATATATTCTGTAAATGAAAGGGTTCGGTAAAAATCCCGAAATATCACAAGGTGGGACCGAGGGTGTACTGAGTATATATAGTGATATCACATGATTTCTATCCCGACTCGACGTTGCCTGGCAAAGATTTAATTAGAAGTTGAACAAGAAAATTTTAAAGTAATTTTAAAGTAATTTTTTTCTTTGTACAAAAAAATACATATGATTTTGCGAGGAAAAAGGCAGCCTGTATACAGGGTTATTTTTAATTAACCTGCAACCTTTTTGGAGCATGTTCAGTCCGTGATACTGAACCACTTTCCATAAAAATAATTATTCTTCTTCTTATTTAAGAGCTTAGTGGCTCTTGTCGGTGGAGTATGCGCCAAACTTCTCGGTTCTCTGCCTTACTTTTTAGTGCTTGATACGACATGACCCCTGCTTTTTCTTTCAGTTGGTCTACATAGCTCTTTCTTGGTCGTCCTGGACCTCTTCTACCTTTTATCTTTCCTTCTAGTATGTTTTTAAATAAGGAGTCATGTCGTATTAAGTGACCAATCATTTTCCCTCTCCTATTTTCTATTTCGCCCAGCAGTCTTCTTTTCTCTCCTACTATTTCTAATACTTCCTCATTGGTTTTCCTTTCCATCCAACTGATCTTTTCCATTCTCCTCCAGCACCACATCTCGAAAGCTGCCAGCCTGTCACTATCTTATTTTTTTAATAAAAATTTTTTTTTATTAAAAAACGAAAAAAAAAATCGACTTTCCATACAAATCGGCGCTCAACCAAATGTATTTTGTGGGGATGGGTCATTTAAAACTTCACCGCGTATCATCTGGCGGGATGGGTTAAAAAGTTGCTAAAAAAATACATCATGTGACGAACAAAGCTTATAAACATCAATGAGACCTCTCCAACCCGTCTGGCCAGCGTGGAGAGTGTAGGCCAAATCCTCTGACTGCTCTGGCTAATATATGGCTCTGGTAGTACAAAGAGGGTCGTGCTCCTGCAGTGGAGACTAAAAAAGACATGGTGATGATGAACATCATGTGATTAATGGATGTCGGTATGAACAGACTACAGCGCCACAGAATACAGTAAGAGTAAACAGAAGGGACTCTTCTAAGGTACGCGCAATATACGTCCCCGTTCCCCGCACCCGCACCTCTCCCCCGGTTCTTGACGGCCAGCGTGAGAAATCGAGGCGAAAACGGGGGAGAGGTGCGGGGACGGGGAACGGGGACGCCTGGGTGACGCATATTGCGCGTACCTTAGGAGTTTCCGGCCTGTGACAGCGCTTTGAGCCATCGAACTTACGTTGTTGCGAAGGGAAGAAAGACACATCACCGGCGGTGCGTATGAGAAGCCGCGCTGCTAAGTCGTGGCGGCCGCGCTTCACATGAGTGCGCACCTGAAATCAAAAGTTTATAAAAAAATATCGACTAAGATTTTTGTACACATATTTTTTCTTTTCTCTGAGAAACAATAAATGACGAAGATACAGCGCATTTAAATTTCGCATGACGTCACGCTTTCGTACGATTTTTACACATCGATGACGTCACAAGCCCCCACTCTGGAACTTAGATACTCTGTATCTATGTGATTTTTTTCTTTTTTGATAAATTGAAAAATATGGGTACATTATTTTTGGATAATCTAACTAACGGACTAATTAGAATAATACTCTTCTGAACCAGTCATCATCCCTATCGTGTTCGGGTATTTTCGAGCAATGAAGAGGCAATCATATTAATAATATTATTTATTTGAATAAAGCCTAAATGCGTGGACGGCCTGGGAACTGTAAAGAGCAATAGTAATATTGCTTTTTAAGCTCAGATATGTAATATGTTCCGTTAGTAAAATATGTATTGGAATTGTGTAAATGGTATTGTTTGGAAGGTTTTATTATATGCTGTGTCCGTTATTCGATCGTATTTCTATCGAGCAAAGTTTATCTTATCAAATAACACATGCGTGGAGAACTAGACAAAGGTTCCAACTATGTTATGTATTAATTTTGTTATTTTTAAACTATAATGAATACTTGAATTTTTTGAAATTACTGCTTCGCGCGTATATTTACTACCACACAGTTTTGAGAACGATCTTCAGTATTATCAATATTAACGAAATACTTTATAATATAAATAAAAGTAATACTTTAAAATAACAATAAAATAAAATAAAAATAAAAAACCTGTCGCCGCGCCGCCCGCGTCCCCGCTCAGCTCGCTGTCTCGTTTCGGCTAGAGTAAATTTGTGTGCGGAAGCGGGAGCAAAATTTAGATTTTGGAGCTCTCTTAACATTTACCAGTATGTAGGAGTGCAGCTTGGTGGTGGCGCTGCGCATGTCGCGCGGCACGGGCAGGCGGCGCGCGCGCAGCCCGCCGCACATGCCGCGCAGCACGTCGCGCGCCTCGCGGTAGCGCCCCGCGCGACACTCCGCGCCCGCGATGATCACCTGCGTAGGCATACACCATGTTCACACATAACACCTCGCATGTATACGAGCTCTTAGCCGTGTGGTTCCCGGCAGAGTAGAATAGGACCACTCCAAGTCTTTCCGTGGATGTCGTAGAAGGCGACTTAGGAAACACAAGCTAAACAGTTTATAAACATCAATGAGATCTCGCCAACCCGTCTGGATAGCGTGGAGAGTGTAGGCCAAATCTTTTGACTGCTCTGGCTAATATATGGCTCTGGTAGTACAGAGAGCATCGTGCTCCTGCAGTGGAGACTAAAGAAGACCTGATGATGATGTATAGGAGTTCGGTGGCCCGGCTCCCAGTACGCATTACTAGCGCTTTCACTAGTTAAGCGACACCGAGCGTAGTCCGCATTTGGATGGGTGACCACGAGTTGTATAAACATGTATCGAGGTCCTTCGTGCTTCGGAACGCACGTCAAGCCGTTGGTCCCGGCTATCATCATTGTATGGCAATCGTCACGCTACGTCAGATGCCTTTCGCCAGCTTAAAAAATCTAACACCAATGTCGGCCACTTTTACATACAAAAGATAGATAGACATGTATGGGCAGGCCTGTGTCTCTCCCCGTTTAGGTATCGGAAATGTACCTACATTATTACTATGCGCACCTCGGGGTGGTAAATTCAGTTAGTATACGAATTGTATGTCCAGAGTAATAAGAATGAAATTGGTCTGCAATGGATGTCTAGGTATGTAAACGAAAAGGTGCTGAGTTCTGACGTTATCTAAATTAAACCATATCGCTAACCACATTGAGTAGATATTTCTTTGAATTTCTTTGTTGAGTGAGACTTCTGTACGTGAGTATGAGTCTCTATTCTGTGGTACCTATGGGTTAACCAACCCTTGAACAAGTTTAGTTGCTAGACAAATTACAAAAAACCCCGACTGTCAAGAACGCTATCTAGTGATGAGTAACGAATTGATAGCCGTAGCGCCATCTACATCGTGTTAATATGAATAACGCAAAACTTCTCAGATGGTACCTCCTATGAAACTGAAGAACTTTTGTACAACAACTTTGGCGAAACCCAAAAATAAAATTCTGATTTTCATATTAATTGGCTCGATCAGCTGCTCAGTTTGTATGAAAATTCAAAATATTATTTTTTAGTTTCGTAAAAGTTGTTGAACAAAAGTTGTTCAGTTTCATAGGCTGAGGTACCATCTGAGAGGTTTTGCTTTTTTTTTAATTTATTTGGTTCGCTAACTGGCTGAACAACACACAAATCTTCTAAGCATATAAAAATTAGAGCATATAAGGTGCCAATCTACTTGGAGCGAACACAGCATGCACATTTGATAAACTGCTCTCAGTCGTTTCAAACTGAAAATTACATCACATTACATAAAATTATTTAAGTCATAAATTAAATTACAAATGCAAAATTAAATAAAGTTTTAAATTATATAAAATAAAAAGTTTTACTTTATTTAATTAACACGATGTAGGTATATCGAATGAGATAGCTTACCGCAGTTTTGGCTGCCTCTGCGAACTGGCGCTTGGCCATGTACAGTCGGAACAGGTGGCGCGGCTCGCGGGGCGTGCCGTCCGTCTCGCCGAGCAGGAACTCGATCAACCTACAATAAAAATGGACATTGTAGGTACTATTGTAACGCTGCTGCATGCAACCTACATGCTGTCGTTGGGAGTCTATGTCTTCCACCTTTTTATTTTATTAGAGATTTGAGTGCGTTTGACCTCTATCTAGCCTGATGGGAAGCTGAGGTCTAAGGTGTAACACGCAAAATATGCCTATTCACTCTTGCGTTGAAAATCCCTAAATCATATGTATGGGGAAACATCGACGCAGGGAGGGGATTCCACACCTTAGCGGTTCGCACAATGAAGGAGGAGGCGAATCGAGAGGTACGATGAGGAGGAATATCGACCACAAATGGGTGGAATCCCTGTCCACGTCATGTTGTCCGATGGTGGAATGGTGCAGGGGGAATTAAATTATGTAATTCCTGCGCACACTCCCCGAAGTGCAGCTTGTAGAAGACACACAGACTTGCTACTACTCGGCGATGTTCGAGGCACTGGAGCCGTCCTGCCGTAAGCAACTCATCACCAACGAGACTTCTGGCACGTCTGTCGATAGCTTCCAGGGCTTCGAGCTGATAGCGGGCAGATCCATCCCATAGGTGGGAGCAAACTCCATACATGAGCGGACTTGAGCTGTGTGTGAAAGGCTCAACAGTTCACCTCTATCTCCTACTATCTTCTATGTGGGAACTCGCCTAGAGCGCCAGGACAAGTCGAGGTCCCGCACTATTTGCATGAATTCTACTAGTTATAAAAAGTCAAAACAGGTACTTTTTAGGGTTCAATACCCAAAGGGTGCAAACGGGAACCCTATTACTGAGACTCCGCTGTCTGTCTGTCCGTCTGTCACAGGGCTCTATCTCTTGAACTGTAATAGCTAAGACACATGAATTTTTCACCGATTATGTTATACTGTGGCCGCTATAACAAATACTAAAAATAAGAAAAAGTAAAAAATTAAAGGGGGTCGTCATACAAAAACGTGTTTTTTTCAACGCTTATATTATCTTCTCTTATATCATCTTTCTCTTTATCTTTATATTATCATTAACTAGATACTTTAAATTTTCACCGGTTATGTATTACTATGGCCGCTATAACAACAAATACTAAAAATAAGATAAAGTTAATAATTAAAGCGTCATACAAGAAACGTGTATTTTAGCGTTTTAAAACATTATACTGAGGTACCCTTCATGTACGAGTCCGACTCGCACTTTCCCGGTTTTTTCCTAACGTCAAAACAAACATTTTATTTCCTTAGCCTGTATCCCACTTCTGGGCAAAGGCCTCTCCTTCCTTTTTCCACAGACCTGTGCTTAACAGCCAACTGCCACTCCTTATTGAAGCTGTCGATGTCGTCTTGCCTTCTCCGTGGTCTACCTTTATACCTGTGCCCTTCTGGGCACCCTCAAGGCACCTTAAAATAACTTTAAAAAAACAAGCGACCCTTACAGCAGCTGCATATGATGTGTAGCATCTGACATCGCACCTTGGTACTGGCCAACTCTATCACCGCGCGCGCTCATTAAATAAATAATATAAATATATAAGGACAAATCACACTGATTAAGCTAGCCCCAAAGTAAGTTTTAAACTTGCGTTATGGGATACTAACTCAACGATACTATATTTTATGATAATACATATATAGATAAACATCCAATACCCAGGACAATTTGAAAATGGCCATTTTCCTACTTGCCCTGGCTGGGGATCGAACCCAGAACCTCCAAATTAGCGGTCTAGCGTGTTAATCATTACGCCACGGAGGTCGTCATTGGTCAAATAAAATAACGTGTGCTTCCCCAGCTACCTGTTGTACCCTTTCGTCGGATTTTACGAAATCACTCCTACAGATTGCAGGAAAGCGAGAGCAAAGATTTATTTCGCTGTGTGGTTCCCGGCAGAGTAGAATAGGACCACTGCAAGTCTTCCCGTGGATGTCGTAGAAGGCGACTTAGGAAACACAAGCTAAACAATAGTACATTACGATATAAGTGCGTTATGGTGGTTATAACACACGAAGCGAAATTTCAGCCCGAGCCGTGGGCGAGGGCTTAAGGAGCTGAGTATGTTTAACCAATATACGCACGTATATCATACGACGTTTTTCAATATACTTGCGAGGAAAAATACCTAATAAACTGATATTTTTGATTTTAAATAAACTCAATTATAAAACTGTGATGCACACTGTTGCTTTCCCACAGTTTTACTTTTTAAAATCAGCAGGGTGCGCGGCCTACTGGCCAGCGCTGCGCGGCATGCGAATTCGAAATTTGAAAAAAAAAACAATTTGAAGCCTGTAAGATACAAAGATAAATTAATATTGAAACAACGATGACGTTCGATGTCTGATTTATTCTTTTTCTTTGTCTAACCTTCACCTTATGTTATCTAACTATAGCGCTCACACACAACTGTCAAACTTTCTTACTCTCTCATTCATACTGGATTTACCATTAATTTTGTCCCTTTCTTTCGCAATAGCAAATCGTGAGTTATAGAAATATAACTTCACTATTTGCGTTTCTAACACACGCGTGTTTTATGGGCTGCTTTATTCAATCTAAAACCAGTGAAATTAGATCCACTTTACGAGCAAGAGTGTTGAAAAGCTTATAAACATCAATGATACCTCTCCAACCCGTCTGGCTAGCGTAGAGAGTGTAGGCCAAAACTGCTCTGGCTAATTAATATACGGCTCTGGTAGAACAGAGACGGTCGTGCTTCTGCAGTGGGTACTAAAAAAAACCTGATGATGAGAGCAAAGACAAGACACATCAAAAATTGTACTGACCTCCTAGTCAACCTCTCGTCGTCACTGGCCGCCGCCGCATCTATAGCAATGCTGATGCCCTCATTCTCCTCCTCCTCGGATCCCCCAGTCTTCAGCAAATGCGACATCGCCTTGCCATACTCCCCGGCGTGGAAGTAAAACTTCCCCGCTAACAAATGATTCTTTTCCCCTTCGAAGTGCAACGCTAGACTCTTAAAATCTTCAGGCCTTGCTTGAGAGGTTTGTATCAAAATTTCTCCGTACAAGTGTAACTTCCCGTTCTTCCTTGCAAGTTGAAACGCTTCATCGTAACATAGAGACATGACTAAGAATTTAATGGCTGAAGACGGATCGTCACTGTTTTGGAAATAGTTGGCTACCATCTTTGCACCTTGAACGGATTTCGTTTCCTGTACCAAGGTTACTGCTTCGTCGATATCGTCTAACTTTTCGAGGTTGAGTCGTATCGCTGACTCGTAGTCTTGAGCTTTGAGGTAAGATTTCAGAGCGTCATGGTACCGGCCTTCTGCTTCTTTCGCTTTCGCATACTGTATGTGAATACTTGGTGAGTTTATTTTCGGGAGTAACGCTTCTACTTTAAGCCAAGATTTGAGTTTAATGTATAAAGAGGCTGCTTTCTCAGTGTTGCCAGCGTGGTCATACACCGCCGCTGCGTGGCTGTACTGTTTCTCTTCTTCTAACAGCTGAGCGCAGTCTTTTAAAAGCATAATATCGTGCGCATGTTTCATGGCCATGGTGACCCCTCGTACGATGTCCCCGCATCGGATACACATCCTCGCGATCCCCGCTTCGCATTTCTCGTTGTGTTCTTTCACTTTGATGTCGTCTGTGTCGATGGTTATTAGGCTCTTTTCGTAGTTTGCTAGGGCTTCGTGGTAATCCGCCCTGAAAAGAATAAACTATGAGTACAAGAAAATTAGTAGACCCTTCTTAGGAATGCATTTGTGCCAAATTTTGGGCGGCCGCCGCCAGACATCAACTTTCCTTGGGAATTCAGTTGTTGCACAAAATGTAAGTGCTTCGTCCTTTAGACGCCTCTCATTATGATATCCACAGGAAGAGATGGAGTAGTCCTATTCTAGGCCAGGACCACACGGCAAGTTATATACATACGTGAGCTACAAATGCTGGGCCCTGATTAGATCATGCGACCCCTCAGACAGGCTGTGACGGCGATATCCGCTGCGCGCGCCGTCCTCTCGCGCCGCGAGCAAGACTAGCGCGTACTGAGCGCCCTCTAGCTACAGTATCTGAAGTTGCCGAGTGTATGTATAGTCTATTGTTTTGTTACTGAGGTCTGTACACACGTGAGCTCCAAGTGCTGCGCCCTGTTGAGCGTGAGGTGGTGTGCGCGGCGCGGGCAGGCCGCGGCGGCGATGTCGGCGGCGCGCGCCCAGTCCCCGCGCGCGGCGTGCAGCTCCAGCGCCAGCGGCGCGCCGCCCGCCGCGCCCTCCAGCCAGCGCACGGCTGCGTCGCCTTTGCCCACGCATGCGCATAGCATCCCGCTGAAATGGAAACTCATTTCAGGCGTGTAAATACACGTGTACACGAGTGCTGTATTCCCGTCAAGTAACACTGAGACACAGTGTTACTTGACGGAAATACGCTGTGTTCTAAAAACGCCGTTAAAACACACTGGTACTCTGTGACATCGCGCGGGCTCCAGCACTCCTCCGCCCCTCTTAGGCGCAGCGGGGGGGCCCATGCCCATATATCAGGCGCGGCGGCCGGCGCTCGTCCTCTTCGTCTTCGGCAGCATCTGAAGCTAAGTAGTTCTTCTACCTAGAAGGGCTACTCAACTGATCTAGTGCCTATAACTCACGACCCTGACTACCTAATCCGTACCTAGTGTTCTTGTGAATCTTTGTAACTAATGTAATGTAATAGTTGTTCAATATACCTATAATTTGCCGATATCTGGTCTTTCTTTTATCTCATTTATCTTCCTAGATCCTAAATCTAGGTTTTACTATCTGAAACGGTACAACTCATAGGGAAAAATGTTAGTTGCAATGAGTAACACTGGAACTCATCGGGATGTTTTTTCCCTAAAGTAACAATGTTAGTCATTAAGGTTTAACTCATCGGGAACATGAGGACTTTGACACACTTTGAGAAATCCATCGAAGCACTTGATCGCCCCTATTTTGATGTCTGACTCAAGCTAAGAATTCTAAATTATTTAAAAGTTAGTTTAAGTTTATCTTTGTTACAAACTGTACGTGCAAAAGAGATACGGCATCACGCGACGTACTCTGGTATCTCTTTTGCACGTACAGTTTGTGACAGAGATAGACTGAACACGTCGCGTGGTCCCCCTTGACGCAGCGCACGTACTAAAAAGGGTTTTTCTAAAAAAAATTGTTTAGAGAAGAGAGAATTGAAGGTTTTGTAAAATTGACATAGTTATAGTCATGCCTGCTCTATGTAACGTAAAATTTAATTGACAATATTCTCTTACCATAATATCGGGAGATCTTCTATGTGCGAGGCGTCTTCCAAGGCCCAGACCATCGCCACATCGCTCAGTCTAGTGTACACTCGGATTGCTGAAAAGGAAGCAGTAGTAGTGAGATAGATATTCGTTAAGTTAAAATTGCCACGCATACCATCTTTGACGGAGTCGAGCCAGCATTTTTTGGATCTGCACATGGCACAAAGAAGTTAGGTATAGACTTTTTACGAAAGGCAATGGAGCAAGCCAAATTGGCCCATATGTCTTGTGTCATAAAGTCTAGAGTTGCTTAACCATGTTACACTCACACACATACCCGGCGCCTGGATGCTTCGAAACACATTCGTCGACTATGTAGAATATTCGAGATTAATGTGGACCTATTCGATGGCGCATATAAATAGGGAACGTTGGGTGCGCCACGGCAGTTCAATACGAGCTCTCAAAGCGATCACTTCGAAGCGAAGGAAACCTACATTAGTGCGACAAGTGGAAGTACCTGCGACTACCTTGGCGAGATACCTGGACCTCAGCTGCTACGCGACTTGGACCTTGGACGTTTGAAAGACCATCTTCACGTGTCATCTTAGGGTTCCGTAGTGAATAAATCCCTCATACGAAGTTTGGCGTTTCTCTCCAAATTCGAACCCCAGTTTCGTAACAATATATAGTATATTTATATGTATTAAGTGTATTATAAGAATGTATTTAAGTATACTTGTAAGTAGTAAATTAATAAGTACATCTTTAAAGCGCCTATCGCAATTAATTTTAATTTCTGCTTTTCCTAAAGGTTGACTGGTTGTTAGGGATGTTTCTTGGGGTCCACAGCAGTGAAAAGATTGATCACTTGGAAGTTGAATTTATTATGAACTTTAATTTAACTACACTTTTTACGATAAGAGTTAGGACAATTTACAATGCAAATATTGTACAATGCAAAATGGCCGCGGAAAATGTTATTATAGCTAGCGCGTGCGTACGTCTCGATGTCCTGTTCATTTGTGCTGCAAGCGCCACGTTTGGCCCCGCCTTAGTGTTGTGCCGCAATATTAGTGACGTGCCTTAACACTGGTAGAGAATGCATTAGCGTTAAGTTCACCTTTTGTACCATTGTGGTCAATAAAGATTTTAATAAATAAATAAATAAAATAAAAAATATGCGACCCCATGATCAGTTATTCGGGCGACGGGGAGAGGTTCAAATAGAGGCCTTTGAATCTGCCTCCTCTAACCAACCGCCGCCCCGTTGTGGACCGCGGGGGTGGGCGGGAAGAAAAGGGGTACCTACAAGTATTCGTCAGTTTTGGCGTGGAGAGTGTAGGCCGAATCCTCGACTGCTCTGGCTAATATATAGCTCTGTTTATACAGAGAGGGTCGTGCTCCACCAGTGGAAACTAAATAAACGAGCAATTGCGAGTCGGACTCGTACATGAAGGGTTCCGTCCCACCGTACACTGTTTTAAAACGCTAAAGAAACACGTTTCTTGTATGACGACCCCCTTTAATTTTTTACTTTATCTTATTTTTAGTATTTGTTGTTATAGTGGTCATAGTAATACATAATTGGTGAAAATTTAAAGTATCTAGTTAATGCCATTATAAAGATCGAGTCAAAAACGCTGAAAAAAACACGTTTCCTGTATGACGACCCCCTTTAATTTTTAACTTTTTTTCATTTTTAGTATATGTTGTTATAGCTGCCACAGTAATACATAATCGGTGAAAATTTCAAGTATCTAGCTATTACGGTTCAAGAGATAGAGCCCTGTGACAGAGGCCCAAAGGGTCCCGTTTGCACCCTTTGGGTACGGAACCCTAAAAAGAACTGATGGTGATGATATAAAAGTGAGTACTACGCTACTAGAGCAAATATTCGTACAATAACCGCTCGCCATGCTTGTAGTGAATAAGTCTATGTATGTTTTATACTACACCACAGGTAGGAAACTTCATAGAAGCGGTGTATCATTCTATGCCTACACTACTACAAACGAAACTATACATCCGTGCACACGTCAATGCGTGTGGGTTCGCCCGCTCTCGCGATAAAATATATAAATAAAATGTATGTATTAATAATCCATATGTAATTATTTGTTTGTGTGTATAGTCATTACTAATTTTATATTTGCATGCCATATTTGGTGAAATATGTGTACTAAGTATATTTATTATGTAGAACATCTTTATGTACTTACCATATTTTATGCGAATAAATGATTCTGATTCTGACAAGGCGACGACGGGGGAGAGGTGCAGGAACGGGGAGCGGGGACGCATATTACAAGGGACCTTACGAGATTCTATTCTGTATGAAAAACTTTTATTACTTTCTGGGACTACACTTACCAAACTCGACGTTAAGTTCGGCCACCGCAGCGTCGGCCAGGCTGCGCCACACGGCGGGCTCGTCCACGGCGTCGCAGAACAGCCACGCCTCGCTAAACCTCCTCAGCAGGATCAGCTTCTCAATGTGCCTCTTCTGATTCGCCAGCCGCTTCTCAGAATCGGCGTCGGCTAAGCCACTCGTGTTATGGGAGTCCAGGGGTACTTTTATTACACTAAAGAACAAACAAACAAAAGTGGCAGTGCAAACGACCACATGTTTTTTATAATGTAATTTATTCTCAAGTAAGTGACTATCTTGTCTTATTGAGAAATAAAGATCTTTAAACCTAAAGGAAAAGAAAATTGACTATCTTTAAAGATAAAAGATAAAAGATAAACGATTAAAAAATTAGCTTGATTATATAGTACGCCTGTAGTCTTATACAGGTGATTTTGAACCTTATATTCAAGGTATTCAGGGGTGATTGTAAACATCCTAGCTATGTTCGAGAATAGTACTCTTTAAGCGAAATAAAAAATACATATTCTGACTTTGTTTCATTATACTCGTAAAACCAAAAATCTCAGCCGACAAATGCATACCAAAAGTCTCCCAGTTTTATATCGCCGCACGCTACCGGGCGACTGACGGCCGGGGTTGAGACGCAATTCGTCACTTTCACAAATGGTCATCGTTTAAAAATTACTCACTTTCACAAAAGCTCACTTTCTTAAGGGTTAACTGGAGGGACGAAATCCCATACAAACGTACTTTCGTTTTAATTTCGAAACCATAAAACTCATCGTATTCAAATTTTTTACAAGCATTAAGATGATAAATATCTAGATCTGTAATTAGTTTTGGTTCGAAAATAATAAACAAAAAAAAAGTTATAGCAACTTAAAATTTGCCTTTTTTATCGACGAAATCGAGTAATATTTAGACGCCTATTACACTTATATATATAATTATATTTTCGATCCTTATGGAAACTAATTATACGACTAGAGTGAAGACTCTAAATTCCAAATAATTTAGTTTTATTTGGGTATGTATCGTATTTATCGAAATAAACGAAAACTACGAAAACTACGATTCATGGCCTATAACGGCCCGTTTCGCTGGCGTTCAGTGCACTCTCTTTGTCGTACGCGGGGGTGTATGCGGGGGTCGGGACGGAGCTACATTTTTTAGCGCCCTTTCTCTTTCTCGACGAAATAGCAACACGACGAAGCGCGTCGGTAGGCAACTCGCTGTGGAGTTCGCCCGCGCCTCCAGTACCACCTTAACTCATCATTTTCGCAACTCGACACTTTCGCACTTTGTCATTTTGGCAATGTCACTTTCGCAATGACCAATTGCGAAAGTGACGAATTGAGTCACAACCGCGGCGGCCGGCGAAACGGTAGTATTACGGAAATATTTGAGGTCAGTACGATTTGAGAAAAAATATAACAATTTTTTGCGACCTTTGGCCTTTTAACGCTAATGACGCAAACACGTAACCTTATGAGACTTATTAGACGACATTGAGAAAGCCCAAATAAAGGTTTATACAAAAATACAGCTTATTCCTTAGTGTCTCCTCTTAAAAATGTAACCAAACCTCACGCTGTAAAAGTCAGTTATGCGTTTTTTAAACGAAGTGTAAGTTTCATACTTACGTCCCTCCATTGGCGTAGCAATACACGTCTCCCGAGAACAGAATCAGCGGTATCTGATCAACGAGGATGGTCGTCGAGGCCACGAAGTCCACGTGCGACCCGTTGATGGAGTTGGCCGCGTAGTAGTACGTCTCTACGGACTCGTCCGTGTGGATTATGAACACGTTGCGGTCCGACAGGCAGATGTCCCAGATGACACCTCTGGAACAAGTAATAAGTCATCATTTGTCTGTTTTTTGTAATTCCTTTTGTTTATTGTGCAATGAAGAGTTTTTGTATTGTATTGTAAGACCTTAGAACCATTCTAAGGGTGTATGTACAGTGGCACAGGGCGTATTTTTCGCGTTTTTAACCCCCGATAAAAAAGAAAGGTGTTATAAGTTTGACGCTATTCAGTCTGTCTGTCTGTGGGATCGTAGCGCTCGAATGGATAGACCGATTTCGATGCGTTTTTTTTACGTGAAAACAAGTTCCCTTGCAGTGGTTCTTAGCTATGTTTGATGAAAATCGTCAGTTTAAAAGTTATTGGGGGTTAACGCTTAAAAGTCAGGGCTTTCTTTAGCAGATAATAGATGGCGCTACGGATATCAAGTCGTATCGGTAGTTCCGCTACTCATCACTAGATGGCATTCTAAACAGTCGAGGTTTTTTAAGTTTCCTAGCAAAAACTTGTTAAGACTGCAGTCTTCGACCGTGGGAATTTTTGATTGAACACCCGAATCTATATTTTCTATCTACACATACGCATTGCGCTGTATTGTACATGCACCATGGAGACGAATTTAGACGAATTCAGAAGCGCAGTGAGCGGTCTACCTTATCAGCGTTTTCGTCCTCATATTTATTTGAGAATTTCGGAGAACTTTAAATTTTTCTATCTTTTTTACAAAAGACAAATTATTTTTATTTATTTATTGTACGTGTTTAAGCATGAATCAATCTTCATATATGTGTATTTTTTATTTTTTAACTAAGTAGTATGCGCAAGAAATCCGATGACGTATTCGCTTATATTTTTTTCAAAGTTTAACCTTTTTTAACTAAGTTTTTGAATAAATATTTTTTTTTTTATATAAAAATCTTCTCATTCACTTTTTAGGATTTTCCTTTGTCTTTATTTCTCAGTAATTTATACACAGCTTTATGTTTTAAATTTCGTGTAAATAACAATGACATGAACGTCGCACACCGCAAAAAATCGAAACACGTCTCAGGTTATTTGGAATTAAACAAACTATTACAATGAAAATCAATAAATTGTCTTATTCACATTTTTAATACTTAAATAAACTTCAATTTAACATATTTTAACATATTGTTACTAAGATAGTTTGGCTCCAATCAGCTCCAAAAAAGCAGTCAAAATCATTAAAATAAGGACACGGCCCTTAACGAGTGCAAAGGTTGACCGCAAACAGCTCGCCGGCGGCGGGCGAGTAGGGTCGGGGTGCACCATTTTTTTACTTTCGTAAACAAGGCTACTATTAGGACCTACGACGAACAAAACTCAAAATAAGCTAAATCAGTGGAGTTACTTGATATCGGGCACGGCGGCCCCGGGCGGGCGCGCGACGGCGCACAGCTCGCCGGCGGCGGGCGCGTACACGAACGCGCGGCGCCGCACGTCCTGCACGCAGGCGCGCGCGCCACCGATGTCGCAGTACACGCCGCGCACGCCGCACGTGTGCTTGTAGCGGGTCGACGTGCGCCATTCTTCAACGCCGAAGTATTCGATGTGACCTTGCTGACAATATACATAAAAAGAGTAAAACCAGCTTAATACAATCACTCTTAAGGGGCTTACATGACCTAAACGAGAGTTTTATTTTGCGTAGCTATAAGTTCCACTACATTGAAAAAAAATTAAATAATATATGATATTCTTCAGGTTATATGCTACCGAAGTGCTGTTCTCAAAACATGATGCTATTTATCTGTTTTCAAAGCGAGTCATACTTCAATACAAGAGGGAAAAGAAAAATTGGAATGGATATCGGAGAGCCAATAAAAAGTTCCCACGGATAGTGATAGGATATTTGCTATCCGTGGGAACCTTTTATTGGCTCTCCAATATCCATTCACATTTTTGTTTTGTATTGTAAAGGTGTTTCCTCCCCTTGAAAATCAATAAATAAATAAAAAAAGTAGTAGATGTTATTTTTGGGATATGTAACTTACATCAGTGACGAATATGAACAGATCGCTAGTGAGGTATATATCTACGATGGTGGCGCCCTGCATGTGCGGTGAGGGAAACAGCATCGCGTCTCTCTCGGGGTGCGCAGATTCTATCGGCTGGTCGATCTGTAAACCATAATCTATTAGGTAAACCACAAACTAAAAATCTACCTGAATAATAAAGTTAGAGGAAATCATTTCGGCCACATAACATCTACTGCTGGACATAAGCCTCTCCCAAGAATTTCCAAAATAACCGTTAGAGATGAAGGGTCTTTCGAGCATCATCGTGTTGCCAGCTCCCGCGCAGCGTCTCCGCGACACCAGCGCTGCGCAGTCGTAGTATATTGCACTTGTTCGAAAAAAAAAGGTGCACTGCGTCATACCGGCGTTCGGCAGCCGCTTAGTGTTGGCGTCGCGGCACCTCTTCACCAGCGCCACGTCGACTCTGCGCGGGCGCTGGCTAGAAAACAACGCTCGAAAGACGCTAGTGAGGGAACGCCTACTAAATAAATCTGCAACTCACCACATAAAACAACTTTCCCACCACTTTTCTTCCAGACCAGCTGTAGAGTATGCCCTTGTTCTGATCATTGTCCTACTAACACCGTATAACATTTCAATGTAGAACACCTAGATTACTCATCCTAGATCTAGATAAACATACCTTATGACGAGTTATGCTCTATTTTCAATATGTATATAAACCATGTTAATCAACAATAAAGAACAGTGACCAAAGAACCTACTCCGAGTGTGTTTGATTTACTACACACCCTCGCGCAACGCCGACCACGATGGCGACCCTGCCAGTGCCGTGCCTCGTCGGCACTGATAACGAAGCGAATCGAGTAAACCATTCATCAATGTTCGTGCCAGACAGTGTTGCGTCAAAATGGGTTCCGAGCCAAAGTAAAAGTTACGGTTTTTGACAAGTACAAGTGAATAAATAGTCTACAGTTGCAGAACTTCACTACATATACTACGAAATGGGCGGGGTTACGTCCAATACCAAGGCTCAAAAAGAAGAAATTATCATTGCCCAAAATGGCACATGCAACAGTGCAGAATCATCTCGTCACAAGTGTCACATCAACTATAATGTACCACATCTTGTCATCGTGGCGTTCCTGTTCTTCACTTCGTGTAAAAAAAAATATCCCCAAATACCTCACAAAAAAAAAGATTGAGCGACAATGCAGCAGCTGCCAGTGTACGCAGGCAAGTTACAGCATGTCATATAGATATGCTAGAATATAACCAAGTAAATCTGCAACTCACCACGTGCAACATAGCTTTCCCACCGAACAGCGCGGCAGCATACTCCCCCGCCAGCCTCATGACGTCGACCGGCGCGGCGTACTGTCTCCGGACGGCCGCCCCGCCCGCCAGCGGGTAGAACCACGCGTGCGCGCCCGTCACGCAGCACACGTGCGCCGCGCCCAGCGCCACCAGACTCGGCTCGTTTGGCGTCGCGTACGTCGCTAAGGCCACGGGCTCCGCTATACACAAAAGTGTACATTCATTTGTGAATATACAGACAATCGCGAAAAAAAAACCGCTTATATTCTTTTTATTAACTTAAGAGCTTGCTTTTGTCGGTGGAGTTAAGTGGAGATGCCTCCATTCCTCACTTCTTTAAGTAGAAGTTTATTAAAGTAGTTCCTCTTTATTAAGGTAGAAGTTTTTATTAGGTGAACTATTTTTACTGCTGACTGTACCTAATTACTGTACCTAAGACGTTAAATTAGGGTGGCGCAACAGTAGCAGGTGCGTAAAATTATAAAGAAGCGTCAGCAGGCAACCAAAAATGAGCATCATTAGGTGCCGTCCGCCTCGCAATCGATTATGAAAACCAGTGGACTCGTATAGATTTGTCGCCAGAAGCTCTCTCGAACAAAATCAAAGGTCTACACCTTTGATTGTAACTTATTAGGAATATATGCAACAAAACTAAAAAAGGCTGTAAGGTACTTGTATCCAGGGCCGTAAAATAATTTGAAACAAACAGTTGTAGCCTGGCGGGAAGATCTTCCCGCCAGGCATAGTGTTGCGCCTGGGGAACTGCGGCTCGGACGGTGTATTGTCGGAGGTTGTATATATGGTCAGTTGCAACCAGAACTTCAAGATCGAGATGTAGGATACTGCTGGCGCCATCTCGTAGTCTTCTTGTGAACTAATGTTATCGCTTCGTTGTTGTGGTAGTTCCTTCGTAGTGGCGTAGAAGTCGCCACACAGTTGCACTCCGGGAGTGCCGACAGAAGTAAACACTTGAACAAAGTGGTGTCGGGAACGGTAACAGTGTAGCGAGTTCAATGGTATTTTCCCATCTCAAAAAATGCCCAACGCGCAACGCAAATAAGATGTGGAGTTCATTTTTTTATGTTATAGGGTGGCAAACGAACAAGCGGGCCACCTGATGGTAAGTGATCACCGCTGCCCATGGACAACTGCAACACCAGGGCTTAACAAGAGCGTTACAGGCCGGTTTCGGCTCTCTCACTCACCGTAGTATAGGAAGCATAGAAGCAGTGAGCTACTACTCAGACGTCGATTTCCTGTGTGTTTCACATTAATGTTGCACTTACACTTGTTGAGCGAGTCGGCGTCGTCGACCGCGATGCACTGGTACACGGTGCACTCGGCCAGGCTGGTAAGCGCGAGCGCGCGCGTGCCGTAGGCGGCGTGCAGCGGCGGCAGCGCGCTGACGAACACGCTGAGGCAGGCGCGGCCCGCGGCGGCCAGCAGGCGCCCGTCGCCGCTCCAGGCGCAGCGCTCGGCGCCGCCGCCGGGCGACACGGACCCTACCACCTCGCCGTTATTCCACACTGATATTAGTTTTAGTCTGGAAACAAAAATAACGAACATAGATTATATAGACTAGCTAACTCAAACAGGCCCTTGTTCTATTTTTTAATATAATGGCGGCGCGAATTTTATTATATGTAGGTCTACCTCTGGAATGCTCTTCCTCGTAGAGTTCGTACTGCTCAGGCTAAAACAAGCTTTAAAAATCGTCTCCATAAATATTATCTGTCGTTATGCCAGTAAGTCTCAGTTCTTTTAAGTGTCACTAAATAAATTTAAATATATATATATATATATATATATATATATTATAGAATAAGCTTATGTATGTATATATATAAGTAATTATATGTAAGTATACTCAGCGTTTCAAAAATGGCACTCGTGGTACCTACATTCTAAGTTTTTTCTTTTCTTCCAAACTAGCATAGGAGAAAAAACAAAATATGATTATAAATTATTTACTCACTGTCCATCCCCACACGACGCAGCCTGTCCATTAAAAACGGTAACATCAGTCAGGGTCTCCTTATGGTTCTTCACTTGGAACAGCTCTTCCCCCACCTCCTTGATATGAGTGGATATGGCTATGATGAACCCAGCACTGAATCCAATGAGGATGTACCCGTCCCCGTACCACTTGTACGTTACTATGGACCCGTACCGCTGCTGGAACGCCAGCTCTATGGGGTTCTCGGGATTCAGAAGGTTGTACAAGTAGAGGGTTCGTTTGCCGACTATCAGACTTACCTGGAATGGACAAATGTTCTTTTATATGGGTGGATATGGCTATAATGAACCCAGGAGAATGCACCCGTCTCCGTACCACTGGTACGACACTATGGACGCGTGACACTGCTGATAAGCCAGCTTTATGGGATTCTTGGGGTTCAGAAGGTTGTGCAAGTAGAGGATTCGACCATGGAAAATAGAGAGATTCTTTACATATGGGCGAAATATGAAGACAAGGCTGAAGTTTTTCCAAAAAATTAAAGAAGGGTTAGGTCGAGTAAGGTCCACCAAGGCATTAAAAAGATGGCAGCGAGAAGAGAGGAATGGAGGCATCTCCACTTAACTCCACCGACAAGAGCAAGCTCTTAAATGAAAGAAGAAAAAGGTCGAAATATCAAAAAACTTTGTGCAGTTTATCTCCAGCCTAGAATATGACCACTCTATCTCTTCCTGAGAATGTCGTAAGATCCGCAGCGAATTCCCATCAGAGTTGTTTATGGTAGAGAAGAGAGAATCGTCTTGTAGAGAATGTAGACATAGAGGGGTTAAATAAACTCCCTAGAGAGATCTACTAGAAATCCCTTGTAGAGATGGGGGGGGGTAAGAAAACCACGGTATTCTCCCCAGCCACTCGCTCATCAGTCTTAACTTCGGAGGTCGTTGAGTGTTGTAGTGTGAACGCACCCTAACTAGTAGGTACGTCATATACTTTACCTATATCAGATCAATGAAACAGTTCTGAGTCAATTATAATGGATAGCATAGCATAGCATATAGATGTTTCCTTTGTTAGTCCCGTTCCGCACCTTATATGGCGACCCTTGTAGAGATGGGTGGGGGAGTTAAGAAAACTCACGGTATTCTCCCCTGCCACTCGCTCATCAGTCTTCATCTCGGAGAACTGTAGGTCGTTGGGCGCGTCTCGCAGCGAGATCATCCTCAGTGTGTCCCCATCTGAATTGTTTATGGACAGGGTCTTATCCTCGGACGCGAGTACGAGGATGCTGTCTTTGTTCCAGGCAGCGCACGTAATCTTCTTTGTGTGCTTACCGATCATTGGTATCCTCCTGAAAACGTGACAAGATAACACTTTTTAAAATACATACTTACCACGTCTTTATACACTATGGGGGGGGGGACACTTTTTTAGTCTCCACTGAAGGAGCACGACCAGAGCCATACTTGGATAGAGCAGCCAGAGGAATCGGCCGAAACTCTCCACACTGGCTAGACGGGTTGGAGAGGTCTCATTGATGTTTATAAGCTTTGTTCAGCTTGTGTTTCCCTAGTCGCCTTCTACGACATCCACGGGAAGACTTGGAGTGGTCCTATTCTACTCTTCCGGGAACCTTAAGGCATCTAACATAGCTTAATTGTCATCCAGCGATAACATTAGTGGTCAACGGCTTGGATTCAGATTCCTAGAAGCACTAGGAAAAGTAACAGGTATATAGGTGACTATAGATAACTTTTTTTTAAACTTTGTATAAACCTCCAAGTTTACGCCCTTTTTCGTTAGTTTATTTATATAATATAATTGTATATTTATTATATAATTAAGTATATATTTTTTTTATATATTACAAATTCATTTTAAGTAGACTGATCAATCAATAGGAATGTGGTTGCTTCATATGGATCGCTAGAATTAACATGTAGTAAAATACTCATATTAAAAGCATAAAAAATATTGTTTAAGTGTTAATTTCAAATGTGTCATACCATACATTATGACTCAAATGATTTATGATAATGATCCACTCACTAATGAGATCAACATTAGACAGCGATTCGGTTTTACCATCTACTTAATACCCAACTATAGTAAAGCCAAAAGGGTAGTTACGATTTCCGCCTCGATCTATGTCTGTATATTCATCTGTTCCCTCATAACTAACCTTAATGTTATCCTTGATAACTTGACAAATGAGATATTGATAGTAGCTTATATATAAGTTTAACCGTAGTTTTTTGTAAATTAATTAAATAATTTAATTTAGTTGTAGCGACATAATGCAAGATTGCACTTTTGTGAAGCGACTGGCGGACGAAAAAATGTAATTTTACAAAAACCTGTAAAATTCCCGAGAGAAAAAGTAAAATTACTTAATTTTATGTAAAATTACATGATTTTTAAACAGTGTAGTGCGGGAATCTTTGTTTAAACTTGTCGTAGTAGTATGTAGTACCACCCAGTAGGTGGTGTGTGGGCGGCAAATTTCCGGACGGCCCCAGGCGGCGAAAGCTCACGCTACGCCACTGCTGTACCTGTGATATTTTTTGTTATCTAGCCAGAGAAAAGAAAAAATATGTGTACAATATTTTTTGACAATGTAACTGATAGGCCAAAAACTTTTTTCATTCATCCATCATGCCTACTCAGTTTTATAGTTACTATAAACTATACTACTCATGATCATCCGAGCGTTTTCCCGGTTGCATCCTCAGCGGTTACGCTTCAGAGCCCGGGGTCTGCTACCTAACCTAGGCGATTTGACGAGGTTACTGGTTTTTACACAGAGCGACTGCCGTCTGACCTCCGCAACCCAAAGAGTAGACCAGAACCAATCCTAGGATAGGTACAAACGCTAGATGGCGTTCGGGACCAACGGCTTTACGTGCCTTCCGAAGCACGGAATCATCTTTCTTTTCAGATAATCAGGTGATTCAAGCCTGCAATATCCTAAACAGACTGGATATAACTTTTCACAAAGTATGCTTCCCAGTGGGATTTGAACCCATGACCTCCGGATCACAAGGCAAACGCCTTGACCACTGGACCACGAAGGCAGTCATATACATATAAACTATACTACTATAAACTATAAAATAGTTTATTCGTCCAAATAGTTAGCATACTGACAGCGTGTCGACAGTATGCACACCATTTAAATGAACGACCTATATCGTCTTACTTAGTAGTGTGATGATTGTACAGAGCCAGGTTGCCTTTTTGTGTCCCGATCGCCAGTAGAGGCTCCCCATATGCCCAAGCTAAGCAGGATGGAGGCTCGCGAAGTCCTGTCTCGATAGTCATCCGTTTATTGGCATGGCACTCCCACAGTAACACTGAATTACTGTTTGGTGTAATGATGGCCAAGTAATCACCATCATTGTCCCACTCCATGCCACCACATAAACTGAAAAAGATAAATTGGTACATATACATATGAATCACAGCAGATAAGTTATATTTAAGAGTATGAGTATTATTGTTTTATGGTATGTGGGAAAATCACAAAGTCATGAACTCAGTCTATTTTAAAACCTACGTCTACTTTAGTTTTCTCTTTCTGCTCAGTGTCTTAATATTGAGTATATAAAATAATAATAGGGATGTGAAATGGGTCCAAAAAATTGTATTTTATTTAGTCCATCAGTTAGATTACCCAAAAATAATCGACCAATATTTTTCGGTTTATCAAAGTAGTGAAAATTCACAAAGATACAGCGCGTCGACGTTTCGGAGTGGGGATGTTTGACGTCACCGTCAAGTGAAAATCGTACTTGATCGTGACGTCATGCGGAATTTAAATGCACTGTATCTTTGTAATTATTTGCTACTCAGAAAAAAGTTAAATGTGTATACATACAACCGAGGTCGACCCTGTCCCGCTCTTCCTTTCACACTTGCTTTATAAATATTTTTTGTTAATCCATTTTCATCCATCCTTTCTACATGCCCAAACCATCTTAACATCGCTTGCTCTACTTTTGTCACTACATCCTCTTTCACTCCACACGGATCCCTTATAACATCATTTCTTATACGGTCTTTCAAGGTAACACCACTCATACTCCTCAGCGCTCGCATTTCAACTGCATTTATTCTACTTTTATGCTTTGTCTGCCATACCCAACTCTCACTACCGTACATTAAAGTAGGTATTAGCACTCCTTTATGAACGGCAAGACGTGCCTTATCTGATACCTTCCTGCTGGTCATAAAGGAATGCAATCTATCTCTATCTGATGACCTAAATATATTTCTTAGTCCACATCCATATACTACTTATTAAATAAGCAGTTGTTAACTTGTATTTGTTCCGTACAGTTTAAAGTTTTAACTTATTGTTTAGGTTGTAAGAAGTTACCCATGCAGTTTCATCCTCTCCAGTAATTGGCCTGATCTGTCATGGATAGCAACAGTGGCATCCGTCCCAGTGGTAGCAATCAGTGATCGGGATTCTCCTTTCTGCCAAAGGAAGTACAACTCTCCCAGGCCATGAGGCTGCTCTATTGTGTATAGCAACTATAAAAAACAGAATGATTACAATAAGTACTTATTCAAGTAGTTTAGTAAAACACTATATGTATAGCTCATTAGGCAATATTTTATATTGTTCTTGCATACAGTATTTCTCCATGGAATTTCTTAAAGCCCGCAGTAGTTTTCACTAAAACGGTAGTGTATTACATTACATTCTCTTTGGTTTTCACATTAGACTACAGCATAAACTTCTTCCAAACAGATTAATATCTCGTTAAGGTTGGCAATAGCACATTGAAATTTAAGATAGAAGGTAATAATAGTATCTGTATGTGCGTAAAACATAATGGCAAAATTTACTGGCATCGGATTTTTGCGAAATAGCAATTTCCTTTAATGTAACTCCAAATGATGACAATAAATGTTACCTTTGGTGCAGTCATTTTCGTTAAGCTGTCCCTTAGGTGATATTTTACAGCAAAATATCGATTTATCAGGTCATATTAATGAAATTGCTGTTTTCCATTACATTTTCTACAATATCAATGAGAATTTTAGTTTAGTTCTATTTCACATAAGTAGGTAGGTACCTACCTACTAAAACATTATTTATTTACTTTGTTGTGGTTCGTTGCTAAGCAACTGTCATGGTACCATTCTTATACCATGGGTCAACAGGGTCAAACAAAACAAGACCTATCAAATAGAAATGTCAAACAAAATAGTGATGTTTTTTATCACTAGACTCATCATCACCATCAATCTAACACGATAAAGTGTTTGACTATGCTGTATGAAATAAGATTTGATTGCCTAATTAAATTAAGTAAATTATATTGTCACTCAGCCGCATGTCACCCGTCAGCATTTTCTTGTTTTTCACTTTTCTCGTCTGTCAGCTGACTGTCAAGTCAACCCGGCTAAATAACCAATAAAATATGTAAACCCTAATATGTTATGTAAATAAATATTCGTAAAATGAGTAATAAATTGAAAAAAATATTAGTTGATAAGGTAAGAGTTTATTCGGTATTATTTAGTTTAAGTTTATGTCAACCAACTGTCCAACTACTTATTTTACAGTTGATCTGCTTGAGGCTCAGGCATTAATTAATATTTGTATCAATGTGCTGTATTTTAGATATAATAATTACATAATTGAAGCCAGTTTTATATTTATTATTTAAGAATAATGTAGTCACAAAATTATTAATTACATAAATTGGCTATTTACTTTCTTTAATTTGCAACTAAAGTCAAAGTACTAAGATAACCTTTTTTATTTTCCACGTTTTAGGTTTAACTTATTTATTTTTCAGGTTTATCCACACGTTATTGAAAAGAGAACCATACTAAGACATTTGAGAAACACCCATGTAGCATACAAACATAGTGAAAATAATTTTATCATCACGTTACCAAATAATATACAATTGGAACACTCACCAAGTGGATCTGCTACTGCTTCGTCTGATAATATTCAAGTATGTATTGATAGAGAAACAGTGATAAAGAACATTTTGACAGATTTTAACACAGAGAATACAAATGATGAATTGGAAAAACAGAAAATTGTGATTGACTTCAGCTCACCAAACATTGCGAAACCCTTCCATGCTGGACATTTAAGGTCTACAATTATTGGTAATTTTATTGGGAATATTCATAAATATTTCAATCACACAGTTACAAAAATAAATTACTTAGGCGATTGGGGTACACAGTTTGGCCTACTCCAATATGGAATGCAAAAAAATAATATTGATATTGACAAACTGAAGGATAATCCAATCAAACTTCTCTATGAAACATATGTTGAAGCTAACAAGTTATCTGCCACAGATGAACATGTGCAACGGTTAGCCAGGCAATACTTCTGTGACATAGAACAAGGAAAGGCTGATTTAGAGAGATGGAAGAAAATACGAGAAGTAACAGTGGATGAACTGACAAAAATATACCATAGATTAGGAATACAGTTTGATGACTATCACTGGGAGTCTGACTACAATGGCGAAGCTATAAAAGATGTCATTAGTTTACTAGAAAAAGAAAATATAATAAGAACTGATTCAGATGGTAAAAAAATAGCTACAGTAAATAATAGAGATGTCACAGTAATGAAAAGTGATAACTCGACACTATATCTCTCGAGAGATATAGCTGCTTTGTTAGATCGATTTAAAAGGTACAACTTTGATAAAATGTTGTATGTTGTGGACAACGCTCAGACTGACCACTTTGCTAGTGTGATAGATATTGTTAAAAGAATCAATGAGCAATGTGCGAGAGGCTGTGAACATATAAAGTTCGGTAGAATCAAAGGCATGAGCACAAGGGCTGGCAATGTTGTCTTCTTGAATGACATATTGGAGGAAGCAAAAAGGAAAATGTATGACAAACAACAAAAATCTAAAAGTAAGGTCAATTATAATACACAATTTAACATTTCCTGAAGAACATTGCTAAATGTAAATTCCCCTTTCCTTGTCTTATTTTTAATGTTGTGATTTCTATTGCCGCATTAATTTATTTAAATGTCAACCTACTTTTCCATATAATAAAGCCACCAAGTAATATCACATAGGATCTATAACTTGTTTTTCAATGTTCATTTTTATTTATTTTCTTACATAGTTAAATATTATTAGTTTATTTACAGACACAAGAAGCACAGCCATGAATGAAGAAACATGTGACAGATTGGGTACAACAGCAGTCATCATAAATGATCTCAAGCAACGCAGACAGAAAGACTATGTGTTTGATTGGGACAGAGCATTACAGAGTGAGGGAGACAGTGGCATCAAACTGCAATACCTCCACTGCAGACTCTGGAGTTTAGAACAAAACTGTGGAGTGACATTACCTAGTGTTTGTGACCCTGGATATTTAACAGAAGAAGTTATTGGCGACGTGGTAGCAGAAATAGCCAAGTTCGAAGATGTCCTATACAGATCACTTGCGGAGAAGGAGGCCTGTGTGGTAGTAAACTACTTGTTTCGTTTAGCAAAGCATGTGAATAGAATGTTCAATGAACTGAAGGTGAAGAATGTGGAAGCAGATTTAGCCGCACAGAGGCTACTTGTTTATCATACTGCTCGGCTTGTAGTCAAGACTGGAATGAAAATATTAGGTGTGGAGCCCCTGAAGGAAATGTAATATAAAGTTATATCTAGATGGTTGAAAACCAGCCCGGATAATATAGGAAAAGGTGTGGACAAAGATGTAGATGGTTGAAATACAATTGTTATAACTATCAATTAAACACTATCTTGCGACATGAATGAGTTTTTATTTTATTAAAACTAACGTGAGATAAAGCCATAATTGATTAATTTAAAACGGTTGACTCCCGTGATATAGTCGGAAAAGGCCGACCACAGATAGAGCGGACAGCGACATCGTCGATTCGCCGCTGACACTCGCCCTGAAGATGATCGTCTAAATCGATCGAAACCTGGTCGGCCTTTTCTGACTATATCACGTGAGTCAACCGTTTTAAATTAATCAATTATGAATGAGTTGTTTACTAAATAAATCAATAAATCACATAAACCTGTTTGTTGTCTTCTTTTAAAAATATTTTATTAATTTGCATACTACACTGTGATGTAAACACAGGCTGGGAATCCATTTGCTGAAATTCAGATGCTGCTTTTATAAAATGCATTGCTGGTTTTGTATTGATACAATTTTGAGCGATCGTTGTAAAACAGGCAATGTATATGAAATCAGCATCGGCAAAGGGCTTTCCCAGACTTAGACTGATACAAAAGTCTTGTAAGACTTGTAGTCTTGTAAATCTCCAAACATTAAGACGCACACGCATAAGCATAATAGGCTGCTAGTGTGTTTAATAATAAATAATAATAATAAGACAGGTTTATCTCACATAAACAGTTCTGAACTGTCTTAAAACTTTTGTGTCTACGACATCTCGTATACAGCGTTAGACAAATCTGTTTTGTCTGTAAGGCTGCGGCTCCATGGGCTCTGTTGTGTTTCCGTTACTGACATACGGAAAGAGATATAGTCCTATAGGTTGTCAAAACACAGCATATCTTCGCTCAATTTCTATCGAGCAATGATCCTGAAACTAGAAGAGAAAATATTGATCAAATATTATCTATAAATCAGCGCTCCGCTTTTCCCATCCGACTTTATTGACGCCATCTTTTGAGAAAAAAAGCGAAAGACTAGTGGTGTTATTCGTTACTAGATGTCACTATATCAGTGCTATGCTCAAAGAAATTGTATACAATCTAGAATGCTTACGAAGTGGCTGGCAAAGCCGTTCCCAAATAAGATACCTAAAGTTAAAGGTCTCCTTTTCTACTTTATTGCACTGGCTTGGCAGATTGCGGGAAAGGCGCTTATAACTTTAAGTAAATTTTTTGGGAACGTTAGGTATTTAAACATAAGCATTATGAATATATGAGCTTTATGTTCGTGGCATTAAGTTTAGATTCAATGTAAAAGAAAAAGTTTATTTAAAAAAGAAAGATAAAATAATTACATATTTAAAAGATATATATAGAAAAGTTAAATACCTACTTACTACAAATTTAATCTAAAAAATCGTATCCATGTGGCACAGTGCCAAGAACGCTGGCTGCATTTCCGCGTTGAATCGCAATACTAATACAATACAATAAAATACAAAAATCTTTATTGCACCAAATAAAAAATTACAAAGTTTACGGAACTTATAAATAAGGTACAAGAGGCGGCCTTATCGCCGGATAATACGTTGTGCGAAAACAGCCAGCCCTCTTGTCAATATTGTTTTTTTGAGATTATTACTCTTAGTTATTTTGGATTGTATTATAAAGCTGGTTTCAGAGTGACGCCGGAAATTAAAGACTTTGTTTTAGCTGGTATCTAACCAGCTAAAACAAAGTCTTTAATTTCGCTCATGTTATGTTATATATTTCATTCATTATAGTTTACCACCAAACGATGATACATACATACATCCTATCACGTCTTTATCCCTAATGGGGCAGACAGAGCATTTTAAGTGTTGCGGCTCTAAGCAATCAGAGCCCAGGGCCGCAATACTCAAAGGCAACTTTTAAGTGGGCGAGAAGGTGGAAAAAGAAATCAAAATAGTGATGAGTTGCTAGCCGCATCGCCTATTAACATGATTTGCATTTTCACCCATTCCTTCGATCGGCTTCTACGATTTGCGCGGGGAGAGAAGCAGCTATGACCTCCGTGGCGTAATGGTCAACACGCTAGTCCGCCAATCTGGAGGCAAAATCGAAAATGACCTTTTTCAAATTGTCCTGGGTCTTGGATGTTTATCTATATATGTATTTATTATAAAATATAGTATCGTTGAGTTAGTATCCCATAACACAAGTTTAAACTTACTTTGGGGCTAGCTCAATCGGTGTGATTTGTCCTTACATATTTATGTTTATATTCAAGTTTTATTTTTGTCTCCCAGACCAGCATGGAAGACCGATAATACGGTGCGCTAAATGGCGATAGTAGCTTCTTGTAGTAGTCAACCCTAACGCGTCGCTCGCTGAGTCTATTTTAGTCGGTTTTGTGTGTATTGTCCAGAGTCATAAGGAAAAAATTGGCTTGCAATGGATTTCTGCAGGTGTCTAAATAAAAAGGTGCTGCGTTTTGACGCGAGCTAAATTACACCATATTGCTAACCACTGTGAGTAGATATTTCTTTGAAAACGTTTGTGGAGTGAGACTTCTGTACTACTGGTATTTATTCTGTGGTAGGGCTAGGGAGGTTTTTACGACCGTTGTTTTTTAAATAGTTTTATACACGTTTTATACGTTGAGTAGACTCAAGTGAAGCTAGCAAGTAGAGTGAGTGAAGTAAATACGCATCGCTAGCGCTTTTGTAAGTTAAGCAGACCCAAACGTGGTCCGAACTTGGATGGGCACAAGTGGCAAAAGCTCTTCCATACTTCGAAAGGCACGTTAAGCCGTTGGTTCCGCCCGGCTTTCTTCATTGAATGCCCAAATTAGATAGTATTGAATGGCAGTCGGCAGCTATGTCAGACGCCTTTAGGCTTCTTCTTCTTATTTAAGAGCTAAGTGGCTCTTGTCGGTGGAGTATGCGCCAAACTTCTCGGTTCTCTTCGGTTGCCTTTAGGCAGCTTGGAAAATCTAATACCAGTGTTGGCCACTTACACACACGAAAAACAAAAAAAAACGAAAAACTATTCAAGTTGGAGATTCAAGCAAGGATACGAGAAATTGTAAGTATTATTTATTTGCCTAAATCTCGGTTTCTTTAATAAGTAGTTTTTGAAAAAATTTCATATAATATTTAGTTTTTGCCTTTTCAAAGCTTTGTATTATTTTAGGTGTCGGTGTTCCTCGATGTTTTTTTAGTTTGGCTGTATATTTTGAACAACTTTGCCAGAAAGGTATAATTCTTTGTCTATGAAGACGATCTAACCATAAACAATGATAGAGACACGTATTGATGATGGCTGTTCGGCCACTCCCGATTTGGAGGGAAATTTAAATCAAGTTTTATTTTCTCAATAAAACAGACTGCTTACGGATAATGACTTATTTGAGGAGAGTAAGAAGTGTAAAAATAATTAAAAAAGGTAAAATTCATATTTATATTATCAAAAATCTAAAATGTATTGATAAAAATGGATTTACATGTACATTTTATCTTCGGCTTTTGTCGGCAATACTCGGTTTTGAATGCGTTGACGTCAGATTGCTCGGTCCGATCCTGCGTCAAATCAGCACTTCCGGTGATCACGTGGTATGCGCAAACCAATCAGATCGCTCCGTTCCTTTATAGGCCGACATTTTCTGACAAGCGTAGAAAAAGTTTTCATCAACAGCCGCCATTTTGCGCTGGAGAGACTGTGAAGAATTTCGGAATTTGTCGTGTAAATTTTCTGTTTTTTCTTACATCATTTTATCATAAACTGTACCATTCCGTGTATTTTAAAGTGTTAAGTGAAATCGTGTTGTTCGATCGATAAAATAAGTCCCATAAAGTAGCTAAAATCTGGTGATATTGTTTTCATTTATTGTGCTAGTTCGACGGAAGATGGTGAGAGGGTCTGTGTAGCTCTTCGATTCGGAGCTTTGTAATGGCGAATACTTGAGTTAGAAAATTTAATATGTGCCTTCAATGGTGCGAAGGACATCGGACGATCGTGATGTGGGTGAATTATGTTATAATGGATGACAAATCGATCTAAAATGTTATTTCTTCAAGATATAAGACATAAAAGTGTTATTTGAATCGGCGGGCCGAAATATTCACGACGGCTTACGTTTAGTAAACACAGCCATGGCCGATCATCATGTGGATGAACCGCCTAACAAGCGGGCAAAGATGATCAGGGACCCTTTCCAGGGTCCCTCGGACTCCGCGGGTGAGTACTTTATTATTTTATTCAAGTTTGGCAAGTGTTAGTACAGTGTTCTGTCATTATTATCTTTCTTTGATTTTTGACACTTTGCCGTCGTTCTTGTTAGCGCCTTGCAAGATTTGCGTCGTATTATTATATCTTAGCACACGGAATCATTAAAGTATGCATAAAGGCTTCATTGGCATAATTATTTACAGCTAAAAATATAAATATCTCATACATTTCTCATACTAAATGCAATGAACACAAGTCAAAATATTTTTGCTGTTTTTAGTCATAAAATATTTTCTAGCATTCTCTGAACTTAAAAATTAAAACTTGATGATATAAAAAGTACAGGCTAATATCTTTATTATAAATATTATCAAATCAGGTCCTAAAATATTTTTAAGGTCAAATTGTATTTCTTGATTATTTTTACTGTTATTCCTTATTTCATGAAGGTAAACTTATTTATTCTAGGCTTAATTAAATTGGTTGCCATAAAATTCTATAAAAAATCCTACAAAATATTCTTATACATGAATGATAAAATATGCTTGACCTACATCATAATGTTAGCTTGTTTCTTTGATGATTTGTAACTCAAAACTTCTTACCAAAATAATAGAAATAACAGAATAATAAAAAGAACAGTTATATGTATTACCAATACCTCATAAAATATTCACAGTGTGATATTTCATGGAACATTTTTAAGACAAGGTGCCAAGAGACCAAACTAAAGAAGGCCTAGTTTCCCTTTTAATTAATAAAACCAAAAAAATGTATTATAAAATGAAGAAACTAAGATTATTTATTTATTATTATGGCCTGAAGAACTAATTGTCAGTAGTTTGAATGCATTGTCACATAACCTATGGATGTGGTTTATGTTGCACTTTGTTGTGACATTTTCCGATATTTAAAGAGCATGGTTATTTTTTAAGACCACATTATTTAGAAGCAAAAATCATGCATTAGGTATCCTTTCTTATTATAAATTTTAGTCCCAATCATCTGTCTATTCATGCATGTCGATCTCATAAATTATCAGGGTGATTTGTATGGTTTTCATTAAAATGTTAAACATTTCTTTAGAAAAGTTTATATTTAATACATGCTTGTTCAAAGCCAGGCAGACAGCTAGTGCTATAAAATTGTAACTATCAGTTTATTAACTAATCCTATTATAAAACAACAAACAACAAATTATCTGATGGATATTATACACCTATTTTCATTCATCAAAAAATTTAATAAAAAGGCTGTCAATAGGTACTAGAACACACACATGTAAATATTTTGTTATGATGGAAATATGATCATCATTACAAAACAGGTAATGTATATGAAATCAGCATCTGAAATTCAGATTAGTGTATGGCTAGCCTTTTTTAGAAACAATCCATGTTACTATTTTGTAATTTAGATAAGAAAATTTTCTTTAATAAATTACTTATTAGGATTTTTATTCTAATGATAGCAGAAACAAACAATACATATTGCATCTAAGATTGATTCATTATTCAGTAACAATATATTAATAATAGTAGAAACTGATCTAGTTGATGATATTTTTTTTTTCTTATTACTGTGTGTTATTATTTACAGTGCATTGTAAATTACTTATAAGTACTTCAAGTTGTTAATGTAAGGCAGAGCCATTCCTACTCAACTGGTTCCTCTGAAAATCAGCGTCTTGGCCGCAAAAAGCCTCGACATAATGCTGAGAGTAACCATTTTGGTAGCATTATTTGTTTTTTCTTTCATGTTTAATGTCATTTGTTATAATTATGCTCCAAATAAAGATTTTCTATTTCTAAAATGAAAGTATTTATTTTCAAATAAATAAGGAATCTTCAAAAATCTGTCTGTTTATTCTCCTATACATAATCTTAACAAAGTTTCTATTCTATTTCATTTCTTTATTAAAAGACAAAAAGCTATGTTTTTTTGATAAAGGATTTTCTAGTAATCTGTTTGAAAAGAATATAATATTAGAAATAGGAATTTTTAGGTTATATTCCTGACAAAAAACCACCATATTTGTTAGGAACAACTCTCATTAGTAGGTTTCATGAATCGGGTTAGTATGTCAAAATATAATTTCCTCATTTCTAATAAATTTACACACTGACGAATCTACTTCCCAATAGCTACATCTGCATCTGCAACACATAGGTGTATGTCATACTTAATGCTATACAAAGAAAAATGATCTTTACACTAGTTGAAGGTTGTAACTACATATTAGAAATATTATTTATTTATTATCAGAAAAAATACATGTGCATGATTTTTCTGAATCTACAAAATGTTATTAAACAAAAAATAAGTAGTATTGTGTTCAAAAGAAATTTAAAAATTAATTTAAATGTATGTTACAGACTTTAGTATAGTCAAGCCATATACATATATTATTATACATTTACACACATACAAGTTTGCTATTAATTTCTGTGATCAGTGTGAAAGCCTTCAGTAACTTATTATCAATAATCTAATTTGATTCATGATCTAAGTCACTGAAGGCTTTTCAAAAAAGATGGTTTTCACCTTTTGAAAACAATCAAAAAATTGTTAAACTGTTTGATTGTTTGTTTACAAAGCTATATTGTACAAAAAAAAAGCAAATACAAAAACAGAAAAGTAAACATACAATGGCGGACTTATCCCGTATAGGTATCTCTTCAAATCAACCGGCAAACCGGTACAAAAATTTGAGAAACATGTTGTTAGAAATCAAACTTTCTGAAACTATTATTTTCAAAATAAGTACATACATTAAGACTTTGTGTAAAATTTTTCTGAGTTAGAAATACTGTCACAACCCTAATTTTCTTGCTACAAATGATTTTGGCATACTGGGCTAAAATGTCCAGTATATAAAATAAAGAACATGGTAAAAGTTGTGCAATTGGTGCCATAGAAAGAGGAATATCTGTTTAAAATGGAAATATCTATGGAATATTATAATATATAAAGGTATTTTCTGGTAGACAGCGTTTAGCGTTAAGATTATACCTATTGTACATTAAGTTTAATAGTGCAATAAATTAAATAAATAAATATTTAATCCATTTAGATTGGATCCAAATTAGTAGTAGAAGCCATAACACTACTTCACCCAGAACTGTGTATGGTCTCCTTCCCCCATTTTATGCAGGGCAGGCCGGGGCTTTGTTAGGTCTTCTTCGTCTAAGTGCATTCCTGGTTGCATCCTCAGCTGTGCTGCTTTGGAGCCCAGGGTGTGCTTTCCCGCTTCCTTCTCCAAACATAACATGCATGTCAATGGTCACCCAAGGATGCCAAAGACCTTGCAAAATGGAGAAGAAATAGCCGGAACAGTTTAAATGATTTGGCTATAGTTTTACGACCGGCCGCCCCTGACGTCAATACTCTTTGGAAATCTATTTGTGCGAAAAGTTTTACAACCGGCCCCTCCCGACGTTAATCCTTCTTGGGAATGCAAATGTAGCACGAGATGTTTGTGCTTAGTCCTTTAGTCGCCTCTTACGACATCCATAGGAAGAGATGGAGTGGGCCTATTCTAACCTGAAACCACACGGGTACGGCCGGGGTTTTTGTTAGGTAAATGCTGTTTATCCATTAGCTAGCAAGATATTATGAATTTGGAGTTAACAATTCGCTAGTTTCCAACAAGTCAAATCAGACACTTTTTAGGGTTCCGTACCCAAAGGGTGCAAACGGGACCCTATTACTGTGACTCTGCTGTCTGTCTGTCTGTTAGTCACAGCTCTACCTCTTGAACCGTAATAGCTAAACACTTCACCGATTATGTATTACTGTGGCGGCTATAACAACAAATACTAAAAATAAATAATAGTTAAAAATTAAAGGGGGTCGTCATACAAGAAACGTGTTTTTTCCAGCGTTTTTAACTTGATCTTTATAATGGCATTAACTAGATACTTGAAATTTTCACCAATTATGTATTACTATGACCACAATAACAACAAATACTAAAAATAAAATAAAGTTAAAAATTAAAGGGGGTTGTCATACAAGAAACGTGTTTATTCAGCGTTTTAAAACATTGTACGGTGGTACGGAACCTTTCATGTACGAGTCCGACTCGCACTTGCCCGTTTATTACTGAATGTCAAAACAAACATTTTCTATGATATTTGTATGAAATATCGGACTGTGACGTCATAGTTTTTTAGTCAAATAGCGCTCTTAACATCCGTTTTTTTGCATAATAAATCTAAAATCACATTTAAAATGGATGTGATCAATGACAAGTGACATTATTTTGTGATGTTTTATTCTCTTCACAGTACCAAATAATTTATTTTTGACCTAGGTAACTACCCAATTGCAGGTGCCCATAGGCTACAATGATCACTTACATAGGTGGGCTGTATGCATAGTGACTGCTTGATAAAAAAACAGGATTCCAAAATAGCTGATTCCAATTTGTTAGAATTTCAAATACAGGGAGAAAGTAGCTAATTCAAATAGCACTAACAAGTATTTAATCTAAAAGATCCTGGAATTTTGAATGAAATCTCATTACTCAAACCATACATGTAATAAAAAATTATTTTATAAAAATAAATAAATAATTATATAGGTAGTCTAGAATGGTTTTTTTAAAGGCAAACACAACTTAAAAAGCCATTTCTTTATATTATTGCTGTAAGTGTACTTTTCAGTGTATAATTAATTTTTATTTTATTTTAACAGATGCCTTCTCCAATTTGGACATGTTCGATTTGGAGAACCGCCTTCCTGATGAACTCATGGTGGGTTCTTGGGTTGAGCAACCCGGAGTCACAGGGCCCAAGCCTCCTGCACAGGGTCCGGGCCCTGGGGGACAACTCCCCCCTCAGCAACAGCTTAATGGGGATGACCCCACAGCTGCTATGCAAAGACAACTAAACAATCACCTTATACAACAAGTGAGTACCTGGGACTGATGGCATGCTTAATGATGTGTTTAGCCAGGATATTAATATTTTTTTCACTATGTCCCACTTTTAGGCAAATAAATATTTATATTATCGAATTTAAAGTAATTTATTTCATAATACAGTTGAACAGATTGCAGAATTAGACTTCTAAATGTAATGATTTTTAATTTATTTTGAAATAGCATGTATGTACTAATGATTTTTGTCGTTTGCTGGTCTTTTCACAGGGCAACAAAGGTGGCTTAGTAGGCCACAATAATTCTTTAGGATTGGGTAGCTTAGGAAGTAAGAGTCCAAACCTACAGTCACCTCCAAACGTATCTGTATCAAAAGACCTGATGGGTGGTATGCACCCACAACTAATGCCAAATACAAGTCATCCAAATCAACTACACTCAACAATGCCAATGAGTTCTATTCAAGGTAAGTAAAAACTCAGTGTTTTGCGCTCGATATAATTTATGTAATTTTTTTATTTCGGTTTCTATATGGTGATTGTTTTGTTTCGTAGGTGGAATGAACGTGGCGAACGTAGGCGGCAATATGATAGTGACGAATAGCAATATGACGAGCGCCGGGATGTTGGGCACAGGACTCATCAACAATGTGAACAAACAGCTGCCGACGCTGATGGGGGGCAACCACCACGGCGTGGCGCAGCACCACCCCCACGCGCAGGGCATTCAGAACGGACCGCTCGGGGGGCGAGTGGGAGGCGTCGGCATGCAGGCGCCGAACATGCGCACGGGGCTTCAGCATCATCCGCGCATGCAAGCGCCCGGCGGCGGAGCCTTACTGACGCCTTACCATCCTGCTTACGGCCAGTCGGCCACGGGCGGCGCAGGCGGAGCGGTCGGGGCTGGCGGGCCCGGCGCTCCGGCTCCCCGGCCGGCCGGCGTCCGCTTCGGGCCCCCCGGCGAAGCGGGTGGAGGCGCGGCACAAGCGGTGCCCCCGGCGCCGTCGCCGCAGACGCCGGGCGCGCCGTCCGGCGGGCAGTCGCAGCCGCAGGCCGCCACGCAGGCGGCGGCGCCCCCCACGTCCCAAGCCGCACCCACGGGCTCCATCGCCGACCCCGAGAAGCGAAAGCTGATACAGCAGCAGCTCGTATTGCTGCTGCACGCACACAAATGCCAGCGCCGAGAGTCGCAGTCAAATGGTGAGACATGGCAGTGCTCTTTACCGCACTGTAAGACTATGAAGGGGGTTCTCACGCATATGATGTCGTGTCAGGTATGTGTCGAGTTTTCATACTCATCAATAAATATTTTCTCATTTTAACAATTTTTAACATTTGTAATATTTGTTTTTCTGTTTCAGGCCGGTAAAAATTGTGCAGTACCCCATTGTTCCTCATCCAGACAAATTATAAATCATTGGAAACACTGTAGTAAAAATGACTGTCCTGTATGTTTGCCTCTCAAGCAAGCTGATAGGACTAGAACAAATAACATGAGTGGTAAGTTTTAAGGGTTCCATACCCAAGGGGTGCAAACGGGACCCTATTACTGAGACTCCACTGTCTGTCCATCTGTCACAAGGCTCTATCTCTTGAACCGTAATAGCTAGACACTTAAAATTTTCACCGATTATGCCTTACTGTGGCCACTATAACAACAAATACTAAAAGTTAAAAATTATAAGGTGTCATACGAAAAACGTGATTTTTCAGCGTTTTTAACTAGATCTTTATAATGGCATTAACTAGATACTTAAAATTTTCACAGAATATGTATTACTATGACCACTATAACAACGAATACTAAAAATAAGATTAGTTAAAAATTAAAGGGGGTCGTAATACAAGGAACGTGTTTTTTCAGCGTTTTAAAACATTGTACGGAGGTACGGATCCCTTCATGTACAAGTCCGACTCGCACTTGCCTGTTTATTCCTTTTACTTCGAAGATGCAGTTATTTACATTTTATTTTAAACATATAACTGCATAAAATGTTACAGAACTCTGTAAAGTGATGCGCAATAATGTCGACTATTGTTTTATTTTCACTCAGCCTTAATTTGAAAATCTTAAATATGTATCTTTGGTAAAAGACGAGAATAAATGTCACATTGGCATTAAGGTACCGTCATTGACCCTATACAAAACACCGTGTAATGGAAAAACATTTTCAGCAGTGCCAGTGTCGCACACGGCGACCGGCGTTGGCGCTGGCGGAGTGACAGGCGTGGGCGTGAACCCCGGGGTGGGGCAGGTCGGCGGCGTGGGCAACGTGGGGCAGGTGGGCTCGGTGGGCAGCGCGCCTAACATGGGGGTTAACTCCATGGCTGGTGTAGCGCCCCCCAGCTCAGCACCCGCGCCGCAACCCAGCACACAGGGCGCAGATATGAAGCGAGCCTACGAAGGTATGAAAGTCCAAGATGACAAAGAAAGACATTTAGTCCTAATGTACCACTAAAGATCATTTGGAAGTTAATATTTTCCAAGTCTGGTGTCAGATTTTTATTATTTTGGAACCAATTTAAACAGTACATGAATACAATTAACCAACCAATTTTATTCTATTTTAAAACGAATTTCATTATATTAGTTCATAGATGAGCAGCTTACGCAGAAATGCGTGTACTTGACACAGCATAGATCGTCTAATTTAAAAGTGCTCGCCCCATTCCTCGGTTTTACGCTCATAAGCAGAATAGGTGTTTATTCTCAATACTTACAAATTTTATTTCATCATTGTTCATTCATTGTCTGCTTGTCAAAATGCCAAACGGGCAGTCCTGTTGACCAACTAATGCATAAATGACACGAACACGCGACAGCAGACGTCACTCACGTCATACATTAGGCGCGTACTTCGCCTTACAATGAAAATTTCAGAATTGATTGCACGATTATTTAAGTGCATAGAAGAGTCCAATCCAGAGTCAAATTGCCGCACTCACTTTATTGAAATGTTACAATAAGTATTTACTTCCACATATTAAAACAATCATAATTAGTGGAGGAAGTTCATTTTTGGGCTAGACGATCTATTCATAACATTTAATTTTACTTCCACATACTATCCATAATTTCTCATGCTTGTTTCTTCTTCTTTCCCTTCAGTATATTTTTGTGAGAAATCGTTACTGCGTATCTTAACTTTCCTCTGGTTAATCGAGTTTGTATCACTAAGTGTGGTTTTACATTGTGACTTTCGCACGCTTGGTTGGTCCGAGCCGCGGGCCATGTGCTTTGAGTGTCTTGGATAGTTAGTAACATAGTAAAATGCAGACTTTTTTTGTATGGCTTTCGTGCCACGTTACCAGCCGCGCGGACGGTAAGCGTCACTGTAAAACCAGCCTAAAGGCTTGTATAGTAAGTAGTGTATATTTCCGTGTAGCCCTCGGCATCGCGTGCCCGACGTCGGTGTCCAACATGGTGGGCGGGGCGTTCCCGCGCGCGCCGCTGACGCGCATGGCGGTGCCGCGGCCGCCCGCGCTCAATGACGTGGTGCCGCAGCAGTCCATGCAGCAACTGTTCGCACAGAACCAGGATCTGCAACAGCAGCAGCTGCAGCAGCAACTTGTGAGTGCTTTATTACTTAATCACCGGCTTGTGTTCGGACAATGGATGGAGTGTGCCTGGCGTGCGCACTCCGCATTTTAGGTATGAAGTTACGAGTACATACATGGCGCGCCGCTCTAATGCGGCTTATTCACAAACATAAGGTTGAAATTGTTGTGTTTTTAATCGACAACCCCGCTCGAGATAAATGGATATACATATTGCCGTCGCTTCGCAGACGTATAAGTTCGTTGCGAGCGCACCGGCACTCGGTAGGCTGATAAGTCCAGTCGCTTACGCGGCGTGCAAACTGAATGAGACTTGTATGCTGTAACTGGGTTTAATTTAGCAAGTTTCCTATCCAAGATTGATCTTTCTGTACATAGGTACTATTACGTATTCTGTGCTATGGATTTATAGCTGATTTACGAGATTGATATCGAAGTGATAGAGTGTCCGTTAATGAAGCGCAAGAGGTCTGTCAGAATCGTAGCAAGTGCAGGTCTCTGCCTACTCTGTGGGAAACAGGCGTGAAAATATGTATTTAAATATGACATCGAAATGAGATCTCGCCGAATTGAAGAGCGAAAAGTAAAATTACGCTATCCCGAATAACATTTAGAGTAAATTAAGAGTATAAAATCGCGTATAGGCAATAATGTTTCGACACCACGTAAAGTGGGATATGGTGAGGAAAGGAGAGAGAGAGAAATAGGATGTAACTATGTAGTCAAAATCTCGAATTTGCTGATATCTCGCGAAGTGTAAATTTCTAGTCGCCAGGAGCGGTCGCCTCGAAACGGCATTCTCTATCTCTCATCTCCCATTTTGAATGGGTGGAAAATGTCTTCAAAATTGAAAGTAAAAAGGAACATGATTACAGTTTAGCTTTTGTGACATTCAACTTTTGTAACCAATAAGCCAAAAGACTGCTTAGACCATATAAATCCATCACAAATTTGTTCTGCATGATATTTTTTATATCCTTGTATTCATAAAAATTTTAATTGTTTCCTAAACCACTAAATATGCTTTGTCTTTATATTTCTTTCTAATATTTCACGTAGTAAGAATGAGACAAAACATATTTTAACTAAAATAGGTTTAGTAAACATTGGTTGATTTTTATGAATACAATAGTTAAGCTCTTCCCTCTTATCATCATTAAGTCTCCACTGCAGGAGCACGACCCTCTACTACCAGAGCCATATATTAGCCAGAGCAGTCAGAGGTTTTGGCCTATACTCTCTATGCTGGCCAGACGGGTGGAGAATTCATTTTCATTCATTCCCTCTTATAAAAAATATCAAACATTTGCTAAAATATATTTTGTCCTTCTCTAATTTAAATATTTGACACTATTTGACATAGTAAAAAAGAAACAAAAGATAAAACTAAAATAGGTTTAGCAAACATTTGATATTTTTTATGAATAACAGGTTGTTAATTTGCATGAAATGTATTCCCTCATAGTCAAATCCTTGCCTCTGTCAAGTGAAGTGATATTACTTCTTACTTCCCTCGAGGACATTTTTCCGCAATGGTCCATTGTTCTGAACCCATTCGTGTTTGAAGTGATAATAGTGATATTAAGTGGTGTTGTTTTGTAGACGGGCGGCAGCACGCTGCAGCTCCCCGGAGGGCCCGTGACGGCCAATCCCGTGTCCGGCACGAAAGAGTGGCACCAGTCTATAACATCCGATCTCAGAAACCATCTTGTTCATAAACTGTGAGTAAATACCGTCTTTGTCTACTTTTTTATTCCTTTTATTCAAATGACTGAAAGACTAAATAAATAATATAAATATATATTCGGGACAAATCACACTGATTGAGGTAGCCCCAAAGTAAGTTTAAACTTGTGTTATGAACTTTAAGATACCAACTCAAGGATACTATATTTTCATATAAATATATTGATAAACACCCAAGACTGATGATGGGAAGTTATTATTATTTGATCATTACCATTATTTGCCTAATTGATTGAGAGATTGATTATATTCTGTCATGTCTAATGACAAAAAAATGGATTAGTTGTTTTTAAAATCAGGCAATTACAAGAATTAGTCAATTTTAGAATTAGTCATTTGCAGAATCAGTCATTCTTAGAAATGATCATTTTAAGAATCAGTAAATTTTAGATTAATCATTTCTAGAATCTGTAATTATTCGACTAATCATCAGTGTCAAATCACACTATACCGAAGTTCTGAATAAGACTGAAGTAAGTTCGGTATAGTGTATTGATAGTAATTCAAATACCATTGCAGGCGTAATCACGCCGAAGTTCGTTCGCGCAACTTTGGCATAGTATTAGGGTTAGTGTAAAAGAGATTTACAGGTTGTCTATGGCATTGGCATTGGTAATGCAAAAAAAGGTTATCTCATAATGTTGCCAATGCTTTTAGCAAATGAGCTTTCGAGGTTTTATAATTGTTTCTGTCATTGCAGGGTGCAAGCTATCTTCCCGACGCCGGATCCTCACGCAATGTTAGACAAAAGAATGCACAACTTAGTGGCTTACGCGCGGAAAGTCGAAGGCGACATGTACGAAATGGCGAGCACGCGCTCCGAGTACTACCACTTACTCGCCGAGAAAATATACAAAATCCAAAAAGAGCTCGAAGAAAAGAGACAAAAACGAAAGGAGCAACAGTTGCAGGCTCAGCAGCAGCAAGCGCAACAGAACCAACTGCAACAACAGAATCAGTTGCAGCAGCAACCCGTGAACGTTATGTCTGGGGGCGGGGTGATGGGCGGCGCGCGCCCGCCCGCCCCCAACCCCGCAGTGGGCCTGCAGAGGCCCAGCATGCCCACGCAGCCTCTCGCGGGGATGAGGATCCCCTCGCCCGGAATGACCCTCGGCGGGATGCCTACGAACCGAATGGCCTTCCAACCTAATCTCGTCGGACCACCGGGGCCGAGTCCGAACCAAGTGAGTCATTTTTAATCGCGTTTATAATTAATGTCTATAACAAGTAACTGGTAAAATCCTTCTCTTATTTGCTGTAGAAATCTTAAGGTCTATGCTAAATTGTACCTAAACGAGGGGCCATCCATAAATTACGACCCGAATTTCATGATTTTTTTACTCAAACGTACCTACTCGTAGATGCCGTCGACACCCAACGGCGGCTCAGTGGGCGTGGGCAGCGTGGGAAACCCGGGCATGTCGCCGTTCCCGCAGCCGATGACGTCGCCGGCGCCGCAGTACCCGGCCATGACGAGCAATGGGCCCGCGCCGCTGGCCTCGCCCAGCCACCAGGGCGAGGTGAAGGCGCGCATGGCGGCCAGTCCGTTCGTGAACCACGCGTTCGCGGCGGCCGCGCCCTCCCCCGCGCCCGCCACCCCCGCCACCCCGCTGGCCCTCCCCAGCCCCGCGCCCGAGCGCGCCCCGCCGCAGCCGCCCGCGCCGCCGCTGCTCTCCAACCGGCCGTCCTCCGAACTCGACGACTCGGACGCCTCGCAAGATGTGAGTTGAGCTCTAGCTTCTAGAACTTGTGTCACTGATACCTTGAGATTTTTTTACCTGATGCCTTTTTTACGATAAAATATAGACCTATGTCATGAAACTGAAATGATGATGCAGGGTAGATTTGAATTAGTTGGCGTCTATACCGATGGTACAAAGTAATTTAAGACTAATAAAACGTCAGTAAAAAGTCGTCATTTTCATATTAAAGTAAACCTTTAAACATGCGTTTAGATTTGTTGATAGACATCATTACTGCAATTTTTATAAATAAACTGATCGTCAAAAACTCACGAAAAATAAAAAAAACTATAATAGTTTTAATTTTTGTCGCGTCGTCATAGATTCTGTACCTAAATAGGGGGATCGGACAACTTTTCACGAAGTGTTTGAAAGTAATTAGAATGGTTATTTATTACCATAAAGAATAATATTTTATTTAAAGAAGGCTGTAAATATGCATAAATTACATTTAAAATTTGAATGCATAAAAATGCCGCGTAAACGCTCCCATCTGTCACCTTGGCCGCGTGACGTTATCTGTTTGTGAGTAAACATCAAACAATCAAGTGGTGAAAAGGATGGCACTAGTGGAGGCCACAGATTCACATAGTAATGTTGACATCTATGGTTGACATTTTGAGGTTACCCCAGCCGTCAAAAATGACAATTACAAACGAATGACGTAACGCGCTGTGATTGGTGTTTCGTTCAAGGTGGCGAACAGATTAAAAATATTGCAACTAACGCATTTTATTTCTTGATTTAAAAATATAAATCATAATTATTTCACAAAAATACTTATTGAATGGTCAGTTTATATAATTAACATTATTTCTAATTAGAATAAAGATTTTTTGGTGAGACCTGTCCGATCCCCTATTGTTGCAAAGGGGGCGTTCATAAATTATGTGAGATGTTTAAGGGGGGGAGGGGGTCGAGTCAAATCTCATCTAATCTTACGTTGGAGAGAGGGGGGGTCTTGGCAAATATCACACAATTTTTTTTCTGATTGAAACAAAAAAATTATACTATTTGGGTCCATTTAATCCAGATTGTACATGCTTAAGATTTAATCTTAAGCGTAATCGTAATACGATTAAGATCATTCACTAATTCGTTCGAAAGAAAATAATTTCATTCATACTTCGACGTTATACATCTACTGACTGTCAAACCACCATATTTGTTTTATACCAAATAGCTCAATTTAATCTAAATTTACAGTACAGTGTAGCCCCTCCTTTGTTTTCGCGCCACTGTCAGCCGAACGCGCGACTCGATGAACGAGAGCGTACGAGCTGAGTGGCAGCGACACACGGACTGGTTCCAACCTGCTTTGTTTATTCTTGTAAATGTTTTACTCGACTCAGTGCATGCTCTTACTAATTTAAAATAAGTTATTTTTAGCATTTTTTTTTTCTTTTTCTTTTTACAATAACAATCCAACGCGTTTACGTAAGAAACCCACATTTTGAAAAATCTCACGTGAGTTTGGGGGATGGGGGAGGGGTTTGAATAAAATCTAACGACATCTCACCATACAGAAAATTTTAAAAAACACCTCACGTAATTTATGGTCGCCCCCAAATATTCGTTCCTACTTCAAATGAAAATAGAAATTATCTACTATCCTCAAGCGGTCGCGTGACACCACCCTTCCTTACTCGACTTTAAATCTTATTTACACAACTAAAAGTCTACTTTTATATTCCAATTGCCCGCGCCTCTCAGCTGTGAGCAACAAGTCTAGGTACTTATAGCAGCGGAGTCATAGCACTACGCGCGCGCGACTGCATTGACTGAGTGATTGATTATTAATTTTTCTTACTTTTTGATTCTTTTAAATAACTGCATAATTGCAGTATTGTTATCGTACAAAATATCCTTTATGTAAGCATATCAAAAAGTTAATTTGATGCCAATGATTTCAAATGCACCCTGAAGAGAAATTCCATAATTATTATTTTATTTAATTTGTATTTGCGATGATTTAGTCACTTATAAATCCACTATCTTTCAGATTCGAATCAAACAAGAACCGGAAGAAGTTCGAATCAAAGAAGAACCCGAGGAAGATTGCGGAGGGAAGGGCATGCGCGACGAGACGCCCAGCGAGCGCGAGCCTTCCGAGCGTAACGACTTTGCGGTCAAGCAGGAGATCAAACATGAAATAAAGCAAGAAGTGAAAGAAGAGTCGAGCGATAGCGCGACCAACGAAGCGGCGGGCGGCGCGCGACGGACGACTGTGTACAAACCCGAAGAGTTGCGAGTAGCGCTCTTGCCGACCTTAGAAGAGTTGTACCGTCAGGAGCCCGAGTCGCTTCCCTTCCGCATGCCCGTGGACGCGCAGGCTCTCGGCATCCCGGACTACTTCGACATCGTGACGAACCCCATAGACATATCGACGATCAGACGGAAGTTCGAGATGGGAGACTATAAAGAGTCCTGGGAGTATGTGGATGACGTGTGGCTAATGTTCGGCAACGCGTGGCTCTACAACCGCAAGAACTCGAGGGTCTACAGATATTGTACTAAGGTGAGTTTTTTTTTATTATCTAAAGTGATATTTGTACATTATTGTACACACATACAAATGTAACAACAAGCGGACTTAATGCTAGAAGCATTCTTTAACAGTCAAACTATTGGGTCGATCCGAGAGATTTTATGTGGATGTAACAAAGAAATCTTAAACTAAATGAAATAAATAATCAAAAACACATACTATAAACGTTATATTATTATTCGTGATAGTAGATCCCGATTGCTGCTGTGAATATACAGTCTATGTCCAAACCTTACTGACTCTTGTCCATTGAGGGTGATACGGAAACGGGAAAATACACGAAGTCGATAGCGACATTATTAAATGGATTGACAGCCATCCATTTACCCGTTAACTTTGCTGCATATTTTAGAAAAACATTCGCAAATATTAATAATAAGTGATAGTATACGCACACTCTTCCTAATATATATTATAAATATAATTGTTTGACCCCAATAATAACACAATTTGCGTAATAACGCGCAACGTTTGCGCCGCCCGCAGAACATGTTGTGCAACAAGCTTAGCCACCCGATTTTTTAAATTATGTTTTATTACTATAATATAATGATAATTCTTTATTGCTCTAAAGATTACAAGATAAAATTATATACAAATCACTGGTCCCACACTAGGATACCCTGAGTTGTGGGACTCAGTCTCTTTCGCCACATTTAATTTGGTGAAAGTATCTCAATTACAAAACAGCAGAAGGAAATTTATATAAAAGAAAAAAAAATAAAAAAAAAAATATATACTGGGTGGCGCAAAAGTAAAGACCCTATTTGGTTCAGCTATAACATTTTTTCTAAATTAGAAAACTAGATTTAGGTTTTTTTAAATGTATATTTGTGCCATTAAATTTCGTACCATTAGGATTTAAAGATGATGTCTTTTAAATGGTGACCTCCAGAGTTGATACACATTTGAGCCCTATTTATGACATTTTGCATAACTTGCCGTAACACTTCCTGCGATATGTTCGTTATTTCTTGACGAATGTTTTCTTTTAGAGCTGCGAGAGTCTGTGGCTTGTTCACATACACCCGAGATTTCAAAAAACCCCAAAGAAAGAAGTCTGGACTGGTCAGATCGGGTGATCTTGCAGGCCAAGGCAAATCGCCAAAACGAGAGATAACTCGGCCTGGAAAAGCGTCCCTCACTAAGTCCATAGTGTCGCGCGCTGTGTGTGCCGTAGCGCCGTCTTGTTGAAACCAGATGTGCTCCAGCCCCAATTCGTCCAAACTGGGTATCAAAAACTCTCGTAACATGGTTCTGTAGCGTTCTCCAGTGACAGTTATCGCATTGCCTCCAGCGTCTTCGAAAAAATAGGGTCCGATCACTCTGTCAACACAGATGCCACACCATACAGTAACTTTTAGTGGGTGTAGAGGTGTTTCTTGAATAATGCGCGGATTATCAGTGCCCCAGAACCGAGTATTCTGCTTATTGACATGCCCTGAGAGATGGAAATGCGCTTCGTCACTCATAACCAATTTTGAAGGAAAATCATCCTCTTCAAGGTTGAGGTTTATGACGCGCTGGCAGTAATCTAGACGAGCTCGGTGGTCAGCAGGCAGCAGCTGATGAGTCATTTGAGTTTTATACGGGAACATCTTTAAGTCTTTCACCAAAATACGCTGCAGGGTCCGTCTGGAAATGCCCAAATGCGTGGCACGTCGCCTCGTTGATGTTTCTGGACACTCTTCCACATCTTCGCGCACAGCATCGATATTTTCAGCTGAACGGCCTGTTCTTGGTCTCCCAGACTTAGGTCTATCCAATGTTGAGCCAGTTGCTTCAAGGCGTGTGGCAAAGCGTCGAATTGTGCGACCAATCGGTGCCGGACGGTGGTGAAATCGTCGACGAAATTCACGTTGTGTTCTTATCACTGATGAATTATTCCGTAAGAACATTGACACAATTATTCCACGTTCTTGGGGAGTAAAACGGTCCATGTTTATTTTCAGTGTATTTTACATTTGTTCACTACACAATTTTCAACAACAGAATGACAGAAAATGTCATATAAAAAAAATAAAAGTATTTTCTTTAGTGCCAGTACTTTTGCGCCACCCAGTATATATACATAATAATTAAATAAATAAATATATACCTACTTGATACATAAGTGTAAAAAACATTACAACAAAAAACTAGCGGACCCTACCCCGCCCCAGACACAGGTGCAGATTCCGTACACACTTTTATTAGAATGTACCTAAATAATCATAATTACGGATCGGGCATTGTGTGTACAAGACCAGCACCCGCATCCAGAGTGAGTCCAGCTTTAGACCAAATGCTTAGTGGTATTGTGTGTAAGTGTAGGAAGAAGAAAAGGGAGTGGATACCTTTTTGGGGGTGGGAGGGGTATTTTCTTTTTAATGTTATTATTTAACGAAGCCTACTATATTTTCCGTGTTAGTTATGTTCTTTTAGCCATTCCATAATATTTTTTTTACAGCGAGCTTTTCTTAGAGGAAAAACGTTTAGTGTGTTGTTTATTTTAGTGTGTAGGTAATTTTCCATATACGCGTATGAGTTATGACCGAAATCTTAATTAGCTGAGGGCTTATTCCATTTGGGTTTTCTTTGTGATCGGCGGGTTGATTTGATTGTTTTGAAAATGAAATCTTAGTGCCACTGCAGTAATATAAAGTTGTCTAACTCTCAATAGGTCTGCTTCGGAATACAAGTCATCAGTGCTGTAGCGCATTGGTCGTTTAAAAATAACCTTTAGGATGGCACGCTGGGCCCGTTCCAATTTAATAAGGTGTGTTTTTTTCGCTGACCCCCAGCTAATTATGCAATAGTTCAAGACCGACTGACATAGAGCGAGATAAGTTATTTTAAGGTGGTACTGGAGGCGCGGGCGAACTCCACAGCGAGTTGCCTACCGACGCGCTTCGTCGTGTTGCTATTTCGTCGAGAAAGAGAAAGGGCGCTAAAAAATGTAGCTCCGTCCCGACCCCCGCATACACCCCCGCGTACGACAAAGAGAGTGCACTGAACGCCAGCGAAACGGGCCGTTATAGGCCATGAATCGAAAGGTTTTCGTAGTTTTCGTTTATTTCGATAAATACGATACATACCCAAATAAAACTTAATTATTTGGAATTTAGAGTCTTCACTCTAGTCGTATAATTAGTTTCCATAAGGATCGAAAATATAATTATAAGTGTAATAGGCGTCTAAATATTACTCGATTTCGTCGATAAAAAAGGCAAATTTTAAGTTGCTATAACTTTTTTTTTGTTTATTATTTTCGAACCAAAACTAATTACAGATCTAGATATTTATCATCTTAATGCTTGTAAAAAATTTGAATACGATGAGTTTTATGGTTTCGAAATTAAAACGAAAGTACGTTTGTATGGGATTTCGTCCCTCCAGTTAACCCTTAAGGAGCTTATCGTCAGCAACAGAACTAAGTCTACGAAAGGCATATAACAATTTTCTGACACGGTTGCTTACGTGTTCGATTTGCCTGCACCAGGTGAGATGTTTATCTATGTAGACACCTAGGTACTTAGTATGGTCTACGTGTTCTAGCACCGGACAGTCACAAGCATTTGTTGAGGGATCGCAACAGTTGTGAAGTTTAAGTGTCAATGACCTTGGTGCCTCTGTTCGTTTGGTAATACTAAAGTTAATGACTTTAGTTTTATCTGAGTTCAGTGTTAGAAGATTTTTCGAAAGCCAGGTAGCTAGCAACAGTCTGCATGCCATCCCTAGCACAATCATAGGCTTTCTTCCATGTGTTGCCGCTGAAGATAATAGCAGTATCGTCAGCAAAGGCGAATATTTCTGCGTTTCTTAAGTTTAGCGAGCATAGGCCGTTTATATAAAGCAGAAATATGGAATGGATAGATTAACCATGGATTAAATTTAGACCAAAGCTAAACCACCTACAGGGGTAGTTTAAGCTAAAACTAAACTTATTTATAACCTACAAATTGTACAAACAAACGTCATATTCATATTGACATGATATTGTGAATTCTGTTGTTTTTATTTGATAAAAACCACGTCAGACCCGTTTAGGTTCGTACTAAACTTATGTTCAATCACGTAAATCAAAATAAAACATCGAAATCGTAGTAAAACTGAAAACATACCTGATGGCTATTACTAAATGCTTATTATATCAAGGAAATGTGTTGAAACTGCCATGAAGATGATTTAAACGTATTTTTATTGTTTTACAAGTTTTCATGACAAAATTCTTATTAAGACTTCGACCGTGAGAATTTTTGATTGAACATCCGAATCTATATTTTCTATCTACACATACGCATTGCGCTGTATTGTACATGCAGCATGGAGACGAATTTAGACGAATTCAGAAACGCAGCGAGCGGTCTGCCTTATCAGCGTTTTCGTCCCCATATTTAACTCAGTCGTATGCGCATGAAATCCGACGACGTATTCGCTTATATTTTCTTCAAAGTTTAACCTTTTTAACAAAGTTTTTGAATGAATTTAAAAAAATATATTAAAATCTTCTCATTCACTTTTTAGGATTTTCCTTTTTTTTTTTTTTCTGTAATTTATACACAACTTCATGTTTTAAATTCCGTGTAAACAACAATGACATGAACTTCGCGCACCGCAAAAAATCGAAACACGTCTCAGGTTTTTGTAATTAAACAAACTATTACAATGAAAATGAATAAATTGTCTTATTCACTTTTTTAATACTTAAATAAACTTAAATTCAACATATGTTAACATATTGTTACTAAGATAGTTTGGCTCCAATCAGCTCCGAAAAAGCAGTCAAAATCATTAAAAATAAGGACTGGGCCCTTAAGCACAATTCAACTCTTTTGTTCGTTTTTTATTTGAAAATATTAAAAACACGATTTGATATTTCTAACACTACACAACACGCATATAAAAACAATATTTATTAAGATTATAAGAAATTAATCTATCTATCCTTCTAAGGCAAAATCCTCACATGAGGCGACCTGAGGCTTTAGTTTTTTTTAAATCGCCCTGTACTTGGCAATTATCTATGTCATAGATCATTATTTCCCCTCTGTGACTCCACCTCCTTTTCACTAATTCCGGAATATGATTTCTATCCAGCTGTCGGAGGTGTTCGAGGCATGCATAGACCCTGTGATGCAGAGCTTGGGCTACTGCTGCGGACGCAAGTACACGTTCAACCCGCAAGTGCTGTGCTGCTACGGCAAGCAGCTCTGCACCATCCCCAGGGACGCCAAGTACTTCAGTTACCAAAACAGGTCAGTGTCTTGTCTATGAACAATGATAAGCAAAAATATGTATAGCATAGGGACATATTACATCGAGCTAGCTTAGGGTTGCTAACTTTTAGACCAAATATTGTATTTTTGGATTCAGTACTCATAAAAATATAGAAGAATTAATAAAAAAAATACAGAACTATAAATTTATCGCTGTTAAAATTTTAAAAAATCAGAACGGAACTAGCATTCGTCGTTAAAAAACATTCCTAAAGCTATGATAATAAGAGAGTGTACCGTTTTAAATAATAGAGACAGATTTTAGCGACTTTGCTGATAAAATATAGTAGTTTTGCTAACTATAATATATTTTTAAAATAATAGACCTAAAATAGTGGGATACTATATTATAAAAAAAATTGAATTTTCATACAAACTGATCAGCTGATCGAGTCAGTTGGTATGAAAATCCGATTTTTTTTTTTGGATTTCGTGAAAGTTGTTGAACAAAAGTTGCTCAGTTTCATGGGCTGAGGTACCATCTGAGAGGTTTTGCGTTCTTTCATTAACACGATGTATAGTAGGGTTGGCAACCCTAAGCTAGCCCTAAAGTAAGTTTTTAACAGTGTGTTATGGGATACTAACTCAATAACACTATATTTTATGATAATACATATATAGATAAACACGCAAGGACAATTTGAAAAATACTATTTTTCAACTTGCCCTAGCGAGGGATCGAACTTAGGCGTCCGATTGGCGCACTAGCGTGGTTACAAAAACGTCACGGAGGTCGTCAGTTAAACATTGCCTATGATAATAAATTGTAAAATTGAATTTAATGTCTGAAAAAGAAATGTTAGCTATAGAATATGTGAGACAAAGCAATTTGGTATTTGTCTGACATTGAAATTAAATATTTAGTGATATACATAAAAATACTCGTTTGTATGAGAAATGATCATCCATCAATTCGAATTGGCGAAGTTATATGGTTTAATTTAAACATTTATTTAGTTAGTTGATGCCTTAAACTCTCATTTGTATAAAAAAAATATTAATTATATATAATATAATAATAAAAATATATATTACTATTAGCTAGGTAACTCGCAGGGTGGCGCGTAGAATTGGCGGCTTTAGAATTATGGCCCTAGAGCCCTTACACAGGCCATACAACTTTTTTCCTTGCTATGAAAATGATAACGAGCAGCAAATGTGATGAAAGAATCCGCTAGTTGCCAACAAGTCAACTATAAAAAATGCACGGCATGACGTCATAGTTTCTTGGAGTCAAATAGCGCTTTTAAAATCAGTTTTTCTGTATTTATAAATCTAAAATTACGTTCAAAATGGATATGATGAATGACAAGTGACATTGTTTTGTGACGTTTTATACTCTTATCATTACAAAATAATTTATGTTTGACCCTGGATACTACCCTATTTAATGGTACTTGGCTAAAAAGTCTCACATATTCTTGATAAGAACCACCACAAGAATAAACTTCTTACATTTCTCTCGACATATGGTATCATGACTAAATTGTAAATAAAATGCTGGTAAAGTTAAATTCATAAGTATGTATCTAAATAAAATCACTCATTTTAAAATAGCGAAAGTAAGATTTTATTCACGATACATTGTCCTTAAATGTGAGAAGAATACTCTTGTAAAGTTATAGGTGCTCGTTATTAACTTTTTAGACATGTGTTTAGTAGCAAAGAAATGTTATATTGTATATTTTATATTTAAAATTTCTAAATCATTCCATTAGATACTTCTGTGATTTAAAAATATCAATTTAGGTATTTTATTTACAATGCATTAACAATTATGATTTGTCCTTAGACCTCTCTTGATCCTAAAATAATTATAAAGGTCTGTGATTGTGTTGTAAGCGTACCACAGGGATCTAATCTTGGTCCACCCAATCTTTAATTTTATAATTTGTCTAGTTTGGTAATTATTTTAATAAAAATTAAATGATATAAATAATGACAAACTATCGAATTTTTGTCATTCTTTGCAATTGCTATTAAACACATGTCCAGTTTATTTATTTTATAATAATGCGTCGTTTATTTTTACCCAATTGGCAATAATTGATGTACAAAATTTGAATGCTCAAAATTTATTGAAGTTTGACGTATTCTTGTAAAATGACAATATTTTACATAGAACCATCCAATATTTTACACATACCTCCAAACTGCAACCCTTCATGCTTTTGTGAGAGCTTCTTGTATATCTGTTGCATCAGCTATTCGCTACACGGTGTCCGATGTTAATGCCTTCTCTTTATAAATGTTACATTCCATCAATGTCTCATACCATACCACCTGTATTAATTTACGGACGTCATGAAAAGCGGGGTCCTCATATTAAAATGGTGCTACATAGGAGTTGTTAATTTTAAATACTCAGCATAAATGTTTACAAAATGGTTACATAGAGTTTTGTCTTGAAATACACACCTCGCTATGGTAATATGACCTCGTTGCTTGCTAATAGCTGCGCAAACGCAAAACAAGCGTTGATGCGTTAATTAGACAATGACAGTGATATGGAATTTATTACAAATATGAAGTTAAATTAGAATTTGTGAATAATATATACAATTTTAGACTTTAAATCTGATAGATCTATTTGCAATGCGACTAACTTGCTTTTTATTCTATATATTTAACAGATAATCAATTTAATTTGCTTTCTTGGAGTTGTATTTATAATTAGAAAATTCTTCTTGTAGGTACCTACCTAATACAGAAAAATTGAGTGTTCAAAATTTTTTTCTGAAAAATTCTACAGTTCTTGCTAGATCAGAATCACGATGTATAGAAATAAAAATTGTAGAATTTCTCGGATTTTCTACAGGCTTCCTGGTAAATAATGTAATATCTTCAGTTCATCAATATAAACAATACTCACTATGGTACCAACTGTGAAGTTGCGAAAAAAATATGTAACTGTGCCTGATTTTAATGAAGCTGATTATTGTTCTCGATAAATACTAGAAATAAAATGTTCTAGATAAATTTGGTCTCATTGATAGTTTTTCATATTGGTGGACGAAACTGTTACACTACAGCGCCAAGTGTACTATTTTTTATACCATTGTTTTACTATCTGGAATCCCTAGCGGCAACAGGGTTATATATCACAATACTTACCAGTCAGTCTTTATATTCCAGTGTCAACATGGAAGTTGATCTCAGGATTTATATCTTAACAAAAACTATATATTAGTGGGGTGTTAATGAACTATTATTGTATGTTATGCTGCCTGCTATCTTTCCAAACAACTTAGATAGCATTAGCAACACCTTATCTGGCCTTGGTTGAATTTACTATATCTACAATACAGACTATAGCAACGGACTATTATACTATGGAGTAGTAACTTCTAACATTATCATCGCACAAAACGGCCCCACGATATTTAAAATGAGTGTTGCATGACGCAGCGTCAACTGTCGGCCAATGTCCGCTATGACGCAGCGTCATTCATCAATAGGAGATATTACTGCAATGTTCTGCCGCCAGAGAGCAGCATTAGCTTAGACAGTAAACAAATGTTTGACAATGACAAGTACATCAAAGTCGCAATAAATTTGTAAATAAAATGAAATTTAATAAAATGGACCTAAGAAGCCATAACACCACAGCACAAGTTTTGAATGGGTGAATAATAATCAAACCATTTAAATTAAAATTTGTACAATAATTATTTGTTGCAAAAAAATATGACATGTAAAATGACAGCAGATTGTGTACTGTATGTGCTAGTGCCGCCTTCTGCTCCGAGTTTTGCGTAATATGTCCTATTGGCGGAAAACGAGATGTAGTTTGTAAGTACCGCCTACTTTAATGTACTTTTAGTGGGGTATTTTTTTGCGCTTGATTATGCTTTCATAGTATAGTTCACTGGACTAATAGATATAGTTGTCCAGCAAAGGCCAAATCTGTTTTTATATAAATGTTCAACCTATCATGCGCCCACACTGTCTTCAACTATTAACCCTTACATGGATCAAGTGACAATAACACTGACAATCGCTAGAAAGTCTTGACTATTTTTGTTTATAAAAAATGTTTTTGAAGGGAATAGGTAAAATGGGAAGAAAATGGTGCCCAATGTACGAGTATAAAAGTCACATAATTAATATTTGAAGTATGAACAATTAAGAATTTCCGACTACGAAGAGGAAAAATAATTTAAAGTTATACGAATAATTTTCTCATGATAACAATGTCTAAAACTGGACCAGCACTGCATCTTAAATATGTATGGTATAGGAAAAAATATCACAAACATAATTTTGTGATATTTTTTCCACATTTTAAAGTGAGTGCTCTTAATTGTGCTGTTACTACAATATAGTTACTGACGACATTTCCAGCAATAACCTCGGTAATATAACCATGCCATAACATATTAGCGACTGACCATACAGCCAGTTACACGTGTTTCGTGTGGTCGTAAATAGAAATACAGATTTCCAGAATTTTGATATATAATTCGCCATACTGAAAAGGCTTCATTTGAAAGAATAATAAAAAATGCCATAAACACAACTTGTTAACAGTTGAAAAGTTATTACAATCTTTAAAAATAAATGATGAGAAACGATCACCATCATCCATACATAGGCACTGAAATATATATTTTCCGGCCATAAACCTGAATTTAATGTTATTAGTTAGTAGCGTTTTTTCTACATAAGATAGTTATTTATTATTGTGTACGGAGATTTTTAGAAGGAAGGAAGATAATCTGTGTGACATGGACAAAATTATATTTCTCATATTACAGAAAATAAAAGGAATTGTAAGTTCCTTTTTGCTAATAAAAAACGTTGATAATTTGTATTACTCGAAAATGATACGTATAATATAAGTGTGGCTTTTGTCAGTGTTATCGTTAAACTTAGCCATGCCCTTATTTATGTTCTCATTGCTTACTAATTTTTTTTCGCCCTCCACGCACGTCCTTGCCCGCACACAAACGTTCCTGTTCACGCTTCACATGACACGCTACACGGACGTTCTGACTAAAGCCTAAAAGCGTATGGGGTTGTGTCCGATAGATACACCTTCTGCCAGAAATGCTTCAACGACATCCAGGGCGACACCGTCACGCTCGGCGACGATCCGCTGCAGCCGCAAACGTAAGTATTTTTTTATTTATTTATTTAACAATGTAATAGGCGGACTTAAAGCCTTACCCTCATATTCATAAAAATTAACAAACGCTAAACCTATTTTAGGTAAAATATGTTTTGTCCTAACACTCTTTACCAAATTTGACATTGCAAGAACAAGACAAAACATATTTTAACTAAAATAGGTTTAGTAAACGTTCGTATTTTTTTATGAATAAGGGGGATAGGCTTTATCTACCAGTTAACCCACTGGCGATGCCGAGAAAAAGAAAAAATATCTTAGTATCAAATCTATTTTGGTATAATACATTTTCTTTTTATCCAATAGTTGTAAAAAAATATCTTAAAATGTTCTGATTTAGTTAACTTTCTATATATTTTTTCTAAAACATTTCTGTCTAATATTGTCAAAATATTTTTTTTACACAGGCCATATTCATAATATTATATTAGCAGATTTTTTCGGTTTTGTTAACACTGTAAAATGCTTTCAGTGCAATCAAAAAGGATCAATTCAAAGAGATGAAGAATGACCATTTAGAGCTAGAACCTTTCGTGGTGTGCATGGACTGCGGGCGCAAGCAGCACCAGATCTGCGTGCTCCACCACGACTCAATATGGCCCCAGGGCTTTTGCTGTGATAATTGTTTGAAGAAGAAAGGGGCGAAGCGAAAAGATAACAAGTTTAGCGCTAAGAAGCTGCCTACCTCTAAGCTTGGCATTTATATTGAGACGAGAGTCAATAATTTTCTTAAGAAGAAAGAGGCTGGCGCTGGAGAAGTGCATGTCAGGGTGGTGGCGTCGTCAGATAAGGTAAACAAACAGCTACTTCTTCTCTTCTCACAATATATTTGTTAGAAATAGTATTTACCATAAGGTACTGAGAAAAAATAATGGTGTTTTAAACAGATTCTCGCTTGTTTCTCACATTAAAAACTTTTTCTCCACTTACAAACAGTGTATTTTGCACGTAAAAAACGAAAAAAAATTCAGTGAATATGAAACATATAGATGTTTCATATTCACTGATATTTTTTTTTATATCCGAGTAAAAATAAAAGGGTTTCTCGTTCTTTTTGTTGTATGTCATAACAGTTATAATGTAACTTTGTTTTAGATTGTGGAAGTGAAGCCGGGCATGCGGTCGAGATTCGTAGAATCCGGGGAGTTGCACGCCGAATTCCCGTATCGGGCTAAAGCGTTGTTTGCATTTCAAGAGATTGACGGAATTGACATTTGTTTCTTCGGCATGCATGTCCAGGTGAGTGATACTCAAAAAAATACTTGCAAATGACAAATGTTTCTCAGGAAAATTTCAATTTGCATTAAAGTATACTTTGATTCGGTTGGTAAATGCGTGAAAAGTAATGTTTCTCAGTTAAGTCTATTACACAAATTCTTGTTTCTCGTTAAAGATAACAATTTATTGAAATGTTTCTCATTTAAATCCCAATTGGAATAAAGTAATTCTCAACTTGATTATGATTTTTATATAACTGTTTCTCAACAATTATTTTTGTAAATTGTGATGTAACTCTCTTGTTTCTCAATATACCTTTTCCAAAAAAAAAATTGATGCGGCCAAATAAATAGAATTGCCTTTACATATAATATCGCACTCGATGCATTTCTCTGGATTTTAAAGATTTTCTGTGACGTTATATTAGTAAAGAGATATTAAAACGCTTTTGTTTCTTTTTAGGAATACGGTAGTGAAAGTCCAGCACCAAACACCCGGCGCGTGTACATAGCATACCTAGACTCAGTCCACTTCTTCCAACCGCGGCAGTACCGCACGGCCGTGTACCACGAGATCCTGCTGGGCTATCTGGACTACGCCAAGCAGCTGGGCTACACGATGGCCCACATCTGGGCGTGCCCGCCCTCCGAGGGCGACGACTACATCTTCCACTGCCATCCGCCCGAACAAAAGATACCCAAGCCTAAGAGGCTACAAGAGTGGTACAAGAAAATGTTAGACAAAGGTATCATAGAGAGGATAATTTTAGACTACAAAGATATTCTTAAGCAAGCGATGGAGGACAATATCTCTTCTGCGGCGGAACTCCCGTACTTCGAGGGCGACTTCTGGCCCAACGTGCTTGAGGAGTCCATCAAGGAATTGGACCAGGAGGAAGAGGAGAAGAGAAAGCAGGCTGAAGCCGCCGAAGCAGTGGTCAGTATAACACTCGCACACACTACGTCATTATACTATATTCGTCGTATTTCCATATAAAGGTTTACAAATAAGTTAATGGACAGCAGCGCCATCTTGCGGAAAAATCGGAACCAAATTTAACATGACAGATTAATATATAAATATAGCTGTGTCCACATATAACATATTTAATCTACCTAAGCTATAATAAATAATTTATCTATCTATCTATCTAACCTATTATAATAATATAATTAGACGTCCTACATTATTCTTGGCCTATGCATACATACATATATATACATAGTGATAGGGACATACTGGTAATAAATCAAACCACGGGCTATACTAGAACACTAAAGTACCTATAATGAAATCAAAAAACCAAAAAAAATTCAACGTTCCCATACAAATCGCCCATGCGGCCGCACTCTTTTGTATGGAAATCCCAAAATTTATTTTTGTTGCTTGGCTGTTATTTTAATTCTATTATACTGTAATAATCTAGTATAGACCGTGGTTTGATTTATTACGGGTATGTCCCTTCCACGTTGTATATGTTTTAAATAGTTATGGGTACCCTTAAGGGTGTCCGCTACGTTAAGCGTGCGCATGCGACGGGTTCAGTCTCTCTCTGTAATAAACTTTACGTGTGAAAGAGATAGCAGAATCCGTCGCGTGATGCCGTGTCTCTGTCGCACGTAGTAGAGTTTATGTCAGAGATAGACTACACCCGTCGCGTGCGCCCGCTTAACGTAGCGGTTACCCATAATTATTTGAATGATGCCCTTAGTGACATGTGCCGTGTAGATAAAGCTTGTAAAGAGATCATGTTTAGCATGCAATGATACTTTGATGAATTTAGTCAGATTGAGATGAAACAGCTGCTTATTGCATCCATTTTTGTACTCCTCAGAACTCATCGTATAAGTTGTAAGATTACCTGCTGAACTTGATTACAAAATAAACGACGAATTCATGTCGTTATCGTACTGTTAATACAAGTATTTCTCTAACCTTGTAGATCTTCCAGTCGTCAGAAGAGAACGAACAAGGCCCCGACGGCAAGAAGAAGGGGCAGAAAAAGGCTAAGAAGTCGAACAAATCCAAGGCCGCTCAGAGGAAGAACAGTAAGAAGCAGAGCGACCAGCAGCAGGGAAGCGATCTCAGTGCAAAGATATTTGCCACCATGGAGAAACACAAGGAGGTGTTCTTTGTTATAAGGCTACATTCCGCGCAGTCAGCCGCAAGCTTAGCGGTAAGTTTGTATTATCTACAGATCAAATTTTATCCCTTAGGCCTCATTTGATATGGCGGAGGCAAAGACGTGGCGCAGACAGACGTCTGCGCCATAGGAGGGGATAGACATCCCTCCCATTAAAATTTTATACAAAAAGCATAAAAATTAATTTAAAATTTGACCACAACTTATGGTAGGAAACAACTTGTACCTAGTTTTATACGAGATTCCAAATTCACTCATGACTATTTCCAGATACTGATTTTAATTTCCCCTTTAGCACAGGAAAATACTTCATTGAACACGTATTTTGTGATCATATTCTTATATGAATCAAGTTCGTACGGAGGTTTATAAAGTCCATTCAAAGCTGCCTCAAAATGTAAAAAATGGAATTTGGCAAATAACTCCACAATCACACTGAATTTAAGTAAAATTTCATCTACACTTGAATAGGAAAAACTATTTACATTATTACTTGTTTATGTTAAATGGCTTTATTTGAAGAAAACTGGATTTTTTTATTACCACCAAAATTATAAATTTTTTTAAAGTTTTCATTATATGTCGCAAATTAGTACTGACATACGGGGTGACTTTTTAAACACCAGCCAAATTTTTGGAGCAAGTCCAGTCTATGATACTGAACTACTTTCTATAAAAAAAGTTATTAAAAATCGATAAAAATTTTTCGGCCTCCCATAAAAAATCCGTTTGGCTGAGCGCTGATTTGTATGGGAAGGCGAATTTTATTTTTGATTTTCATTTATTGTGTTTATGGAAAATAGTTCAGTATCATGAACTTGCTCCAAAAATTTGGCTGGTGGTTAAAAAGTCACCCTGTATAGTGATGTGGGCAAATTTGCTATCATAAACGAAGGAGTGAATGATATTTTTTTTCTTACCGTTGCAAGTGTTGCAACTAGTTGAAAGCATTGAATTTAGTATTAAATTGTTCGTAGGGTCTACACACCAAAAATGTTATATTAGTAGTAAGTTTCCATACAATTGGTAGATTGGGGTAGTCAGATATAGTTCGCCGTAGTCGGGTAAAAATTTATCTCCATGACGATTTTTGAACAATGAATAATTTTTATCATCGTTGATGGCTTTCTGACGAGACGATAATAAGTAGGTATATCATATTTGGAAAATGAAAGACGATTTTCCGCTTTGAGGTGTAGTGTGAACGCACCCTATGTACGTCATATACTTTACCTATATTAGATCAATGTAACAGATTTGAGTCAATGATATTGGATACTTAGTGGCATACAGTTGTTTCCTTTGTAACTCCCGTTCCGCGCCTTATATGGCGACCCTGCCATAGGAATCCGTCTCGTGTTCGCGTTCGGTGTGGTAATGGAAAGCTCCAGTGACGCGTAATATTGTATTGGACAATGGATTCTGTTAAGTTAGTAGCTTTAGATATAGTTCTAGATCTATATTGATGTTGTTTTGCATATCGCCTAACCAGTCTTATAAGCATGATTTATTTGTATGCGAGATCAGTCGCAATAATACATTCGTAAAGAGCACACAGCGACTTACAAAATTTTTTCAAACGTAAGTGAACCTTACGCACTACAACAGATTTTATAAACATTTATCGTCGCGAGTGCGCAGTTTTTACGGAAAGTGAATTAATCATTAAAGATGTGCCAATCTACACGAAACAAGGAGGAGGTTTTCTTGGACCAAAATGCCGCTGGTTCAAATAATGGGAATTTAGAGAATATTGGCTGGCATCAGAGTACACATAATATCATTACTACTGTCATTGTGGTACTGCTGGGATTAATGTTGATTTATTTGGGGTACAAGGTGTAACAACGCTGCTTGTCTCGGTTTATTCGACGTGAGATGTTCCACGCAAAATTCACCGGGTGTCGGATGTCATCCGGGCGAGGCCCCGCCAGTTCGCTCCAAGGCCAGGGGCTCAGGTTAGCGATATCAAGTGCTAAAATGTGTACCTACAACGAACTTAGTGCGTATTCGGCTATTCGTATATTCGGCTGTGAGTGCAGAAATCGAAAACGTCGATCATGATGATTTATTTTAAGGCCCAATACGAAGAGAACTGCCGAAACTTCATGTATTTCTGTTCACTAGAACTTTGACCTGGAGCTCTAAGCATTAAATTTTTTTTTGTAGGTTTGTTAGGATAATTAACATGGTGAACGCCTTCTTAAAATTTTAAAATTACCGTTTTAAAAAAATGTTAAGAAATTATATCTAAAAATTATTTTTCTTCCAAAACTCTATGAATATAAATTGAGGAAAAATTATTTTACTCGAAGCTATTATTAGTATTGTAATTCCGAAGGTGCCTTCTTCATTTTCGGTACAAAAAATTTGTTGCATTTTGAAAGGTGTCATTATAATAAACGGGCAAGTGCGAGTCCGACTCGTACATGAAGGGTTCCGTACTACCGTACAATGTTTTAAAACGCTGAAGAAACACGTTTCTTGTATGACGACCCCCTTTAATTTTTAACTTTATTTTATTTTTAGTATTTGTTGTTATTGTGGTCATAGTAATACATAATTGGTGAAAATTTCAAGTATCTAGTTAATGCCATTATGAAGATCAAGTTACAAACGCTGAAAAAAACATGTTTCTTGTATGACGACCCCCTTTAATTTTTAACTATTTTTTATTTTTAGTATTTGTTGTTATATCCGCCACAGTAATACATAATCGGTGAAAATTTCAAGTGTCTAGCTTCGGTTCAAGAGATAGAGCCCTGTGACTGACGGACAGACAGCGGAGTCTCAGTAATAGGGTCCCGTTTGCACCCTTCGGGTCGGAACCCTAAAAAGCAGACCAAACATACTGTTGGCAACTGTAAGATTGAGAAATAAAACAAAATTATATGAAAGTTGGCAAATGATTATTCTGCGAATTAAAATTCTTCGAAACGTTAGTTGACAAGTGATAATCGGCCGTACATTTTTCTGCGCAAAGGCAGAGAACCAGTAATATGATCTACTCGTATGTAGTTACTTATTGAGTATCTAAACATATTTTTTTGTGTTTATAATGTGATTGCAATTTTTTTATTGTTGTTTTGAAGGGAGGCTAAGGATTTAAACGATATTTTGAGTGAATTGCAATATATTGATGAATATCTAGTAAAATTAGGACCTACCATAATATACCTATATAAACCATTCAAAAGTCACATCCCTAAACACATTATCTATAAGATGTCAAATCTTTGTTTACATTTCGAGGCAGCTTTGAATGGATTAGACTTTAATGTTTCGAATGCATTTAATGTATTCTATTAAACCCTGGACTGGTAAAGGTTTATACTTTCGAAGTGATTAATATCCCATACATTCATGAGTATTTGCAGAAAATAAATATTTATTTATTTATCAAAATACACATTGCCCAACTTTGACAACAAAGTAAATGCGGTTATTCTAAACCTGTCAAAAAACATATTTATAACAAATCGTTCATAATCAGCGTTTCAGTGCCATAATCTTCATTTAGTACATCCTCCAAAAGCAGCTCATTTAATAATCGTACATTTAGTATTTTTCCACTGAGTTCATGAGTTTATTTCCCCCCACAGCCAATCCAAGACCCGGACCCACTGATGAACTGCGACCTGATGGACGGGCGCGACGCGTTCCTCACGATGGCGCGCGACCGCCACTACGAGTTCTCGTCCACGCGGCGGGCGCAGTTCTCCACCCTGTGCATGCTGTACGAGCTGCACAACCAGGGCACGGACAAGTTCGTCTACACCTGCAACACCTGCAAATCGCACGTCGAGACCAGATACCACTGTACCGTGTGCGACGACTTCGATCTCTGCGTGCCGTGCTACGAGAAAGAAGGCCATCCGCACAAAATGGAGAAGCTCGGCTTAGATATCGACGTTGGATCGTCTCCGGGCGACATGAAACAAGCGAACCCACAAGAAGCGAGGAAGTTATCGATACAGAGGTGTATCCAGTCGCTAGTGCACGCGTGCCAGTGCCGCGACGCGAACTGCCGGCTGCCGTCGTGCCTGAAGATGAAGCGCGTGGTGCAGCACACGAAGATCTGCAAGCGGAAGACCAAGGGCGACTGTCCGATCTGCAAGCAACTCATCGCGCTGTGCTGCTACCATGCGAAACATTGTCAAGTAAGTGTAAACTATTAAAACTTTGATATACACAAAGAAAAAAATGTAAAAATACACGTTACACACAGATAGAGTTAAACAAAGGCAGATGTATCCCAGATACATACTGTTCTAGTCAACCTCAGGGTAGAGAGTTGGTGCAATTCCCAGAAACTGTTGTTCATTCTTTTCATTTTCAAGAAAACCTTGACGCGAGGTCTGTAAATGGGGACTTTCTACAGCTAAAACGATGTTAACGATGGTTTGATCCATTCCATTAACTAGTCTACGAAGCAAATATGAGTGGAAGTGTGGTTCTAGGTGGTACTCGACGAATGTACTGTCACGAGATGAAGCGAGAGAAGTCTATCAGGATCGTAGCAAGTTGAGATCCATAGTCTGCCTACCACTGGGAAACAGGCGAAGAATCAAATTGCATATACAAAGCTAGCTAGCATAGCTGTTTGTGTCTTTTTTTTCCTTAAAATCAGCTTTTGTGATTCGCAAGATCGCAAGGAAATACATAATTATAACACACTCAAAACTATTAAGACTAAAAGGCACGTTTAGTTTTTTTGTTTTACTTTTTTTTAACCGACTTTTTTTTTTTTAATGTATGTTTGTTACGCGATATCTTCGCCAATTGTGAACCGATTTTGATAATTCTTTTTTTATTTGAAAGCCTATACTACCAAGTTGGTCCCATTTTAATTTGGTGAAGATATGATGAAGAACTTTGGAGATACGGAAGAAACTCCTAAAAAAAATTGAAGTCGGTTGTTTTTTTTTTTTGTTAAAAATGTAATTATTAATAGTGACAATTTGTGGTGCAGGAAACGAAGTGTTCGGTGCCGTTCTGCAGCAGCATCAAGCAGAAGCTGAAGCAGCAGCAGGTGCAGCAGCGCGTGCAGCAGGCCAAGCTGCTGCGGCGCCGCATGGCCGCCATGAACACGCGCGCCTGCGTGGGCGCCAGCTCGCCGCCGCCGCCCGCGCTCGCCTCGCCGCCGCCTTCCAAGCCCGGCTCGCACACCTTGCCGCACAATGTGCAGAAGGCGTTACAGCAGGTATGTACTACTACTACTTTGCACAAAGGATTTCTATCGCGGCCGTTAGGGATAAAAACGTAATAGTGTATCTGTATCAGTACAAAATAATTGAGATTGAACCCAGTCCACATACCTATTCTTTACCGTTGCTCACGTTTCTGTACGTGTCCAGTCCACTGTCCAGGCACAGAATTAAAAGAGTATTTCATACAAAACGGAATCACCAAAGGTTCCTTGCAATATGCGTCTCCGTTCCCCGTCCCCGATCCTCTCCGCCGTTCTCGCCTTGTCGCGGGCAAGAGCGGGTGAACACACACGCATTGACGTTGCACGGATGTATAGTTTCGTTTGTTTGTAGTAATGTAGGCATAAATGCTACTCCGCTTCTATCAAGTGCCATACCTGTGCCTTGGTGATAAGCTACCACGCTCATTGATCAAATTAAATCATTGACGACTCTCAAGACCATGGGAAACGGAGAAGAACAGGTCAAAAATCAAAATAGTTTTATCTCAAACAGGATTTTGATTTCGGCCGTACGTAACGCAATTCGATAGTTTCCAACGAGTCAAATCAGATCATTTTTTCTTAACGTCAAAACAAACATTTTCTATGGGATCCGTATGAAATATCTGACTATGACGACATAGTCAAATAGCGCTCTTCATATCAGTTTTTCTGCAGTAATAAATCTAATGTGTATGAATAATTGGCTTTTTTTAAAATTAATTTTGAACCCAGTCCACACGTTATTCTCGCGTTAACCGTTGCTTACGTTTCTGTACGTCAGGTGCAAGAAGAAGCGGCGCGGCAGCAGGCGCCGTCGTACGGCAAGCAGGGCGGCATGGGCCCGCCCAGCCTGGGGCAGCCCCCGCAGGGCCTGCCGGCCGGGCTGGGCGCGCCCGCCGGGCCCGGCGTGGGCGCGCGCGCCGACTGGGCCGCCCGCTACCGCGCGCCGCCGCCGCTGCACCACCCGCCGCACGCGCCGCGCCTGCCCCTCCACCACCAGCAGCCGCTGCAGCAGCCGCACGTGCCCCAGGGACATGTACAGGTAAATTATATTACTTTATATAATTATTCAAATATATAGCTATATTCGAGCAAAGTAATGTTTAAGCGTTGGAACACATCATTTGAAGCACGGAACAGCATTTTTCTATGCTGCTATCCTTTTCTGTCGCTAAGAACCGTCATTTGCTAGTGTAGTGGGTAGGTACATATCATGTATCGAAGGAATTTATGAACAATACTAAGAAATAAGTAACATGATCCATATTAAGTTAAATAATATGATTCAATTCAATTCAAAATATCATTATTATCATAGGATATTTATAATATCTCTTAATAATAGTCACTTTGTTTTGTTTTGTTTTGATATTATCTCGGTAAATATAGATCAAAGAGATCTGTATAAAGTATAGCCTAATTACAAATGTAAACATTGTCATACGACACCTTCTGTGTTATGACTCCCCACTCAGAATGTCTAATATATTTTAGTATTTAAGTAGATGTCAATAAACATTTGTTTCATTTCTCGTCAAGTAGTATAACATCACATGGCGATCCCGCCAGTGCCGTGCCAGCGAGAAAGAGAGAATAAACGCCGCGGAATCAGCGATGCTGCGGCATTCCGTCGCTCTCTTTCGCTTTAGCAAATGACGGTTTTGAGCGACAGAAAAGGATCTAACAATTTATATAAATAAACAATTTGTTTATTTGTATAAATTGTTAAATCCTGTTTTGAGTTCCGTGCCGACAGATGTGTCCTAACCCTATATGTAGTGCCTGTAGGAGTAATTACTCAATAAACATTAGAATGTAGACGCGTTCAGCCGCAATGTGTGAGTAATAAAGGTTGCGTGCCCGCAGCAGCGGCCCGGGCCGGGGCCGGGCGCGGCGCCCGCGCCGGCCATGCACCAGCAGGCGCTGCAGAAACTCATGGCCACGCTGCGCTCGCCCACCAGCCACAACCAGCAGCAGGAGATCCTGCAGATCCTCAAGTCCAACCCGCCGCTCATGGCAGCCTTCATCAAACAGAGACAGGTAATTATTTATTTATTATATTTTTCAACACCCTTCCTTGTAAAGCGAATCTAATTTCACTGGTTTTACATATGTAAAGTAGCTCATAAAACACGCGTGTGTTAGAAACCCAAATAGTGAAGTTAAGTATATTCTATAACCGCACTATTTGCTATTTATTTATTCAACTTTATTACAAAAAATTAAACGGCGGACTTAGAGCCTCAGGCTTTATCTATCAGTCAACGGACAGATGACCGATTATATGCTACAAATTGTATTTTTATCCTCAAATTTAAAGCTGGCCCTCCCCGCTGTTTTTAAAAAGTAAAACGGTGGGAAAGCAACAATGTGCATCTCAGTTTTATGTTTGAGTTTATTTAAATCAAAAATATCAGTTAATTACGATATACGTACGTATATTGGTTAAACACACTCAGCTCCATTACGCCCTTGCCTTCGGCTCGGACTGAAATTCCGCTTCGTGTGTTATAACCACCAAATAACGCAGTTATATCGTAATGTACTATAAATTAAATCGAAAATTGTTATTGACATTTTCACCACACATTACTTCACCACTCCTACCTTAAGTTACACGTGCGAGTATATCATATCTGATTAGATATTACGTGTTGTCAATCTTTCGATAGCGCGTTGGCGTAAACAGACCTAGTTTTTTTTTACTATGGCCGTAAACATGCGTCAAGGATGGCATATATTATGGTTTTCTGTTGACATATTTTTATGACGAAATGCAACTGTATAATTTTTTTATTATTTGTACAATTGTTAAAGCATATTGAAGGAATTAAGAATGGAATCTTGAATGAAATCGTTATCATGCAACACGAAACACGTGGGGAATTATCAGTTTGTCAGCTTGCTATGGAGATAGTGATCGTATTTATAGATTTTATATTTGTCTGTACGACGCACCTATCTCTGATAACGGTTTAAACATGCTCGCGTAACCCAGGATAAGAAAGCAGGTGCGCCATAGTTTGTGGGTAGGAACCACACTCCAACACGTTCCGTGCGCTATCTATTATAGCAACGACCTACTTGGGTTCGCAGTCTATTGAGGCGACTTCCAAGCGGGCCAAGGCAGATCTTGTCCAGGCGGCAATTGATACCTAGGGTAAGGACGCTAAGCTTGAAGAATATCGTACACTGACCTTTAGGTTTACTGCCAGTGGTCAATAAATTTTTTATGTAATGTTCGAATTCCACTGACTTAAATAATATAATGTATTTTATTTAAAATAAAATTAATTATGAATGCTTAGTAATTGAGATTTAGACGTTACTTTATATTTTGTAAATATAAAAAAAAAAACTAAATGTGAATACATATAGGAGTTAGGAGGTTAAGAAATTAGCAGAACAAAGACACATGGAAAGCACTCCACCGACAAGAGCGCAGCTCTTAAATACAAGAAGAAGAATGTGTGCGCGCGATATTACTATATAAAGGTTGACAATCTATGATGCTGGTGGTCCATGCCACTGTGCGAGCGGGACAGCAGTATAATTATATGTAGGGAATAAATGCAATCTCGAACTTGCGAGATCTCGAGAAATTTTTCGAGATTCAATCTCGAAGATAGGTAATCTCGTTTTTAAAGTATCGTTCGAGATCTCAAGAAAATCGATTGGGATCACATTCGAGATCGAGATTGAGCGCGCATGAAAAACGAAACTTATTTGGATCACTTTGTTGTCCGTCTGTCTGTCTGTCAAGATTCTTTTTCTCAGGAACGCGTGGAGGTATCAAGCTGAAATTCATATTAAATACTCAAGTCTACTGTCCCTTGGAGCTGTAAAAAATCAAACTTCTAAGCCAACGCAATCAAAAGATACAGCCTTTTATGCCACAAGTTTTCGACACTCGCAAGGGAATTAAAACCTAAGTCAAGATTCTGAGTTCACGGAAGGACCCTGGTCCTCCCGTGAACTCAGAATCTTGAAGTTTGGTACAAAGCAATGTCTTATAGCACAGATAAAGGAAAAATTGCGAAAAGCATAATTTTTTTGTTAAATCATATAATAAAAATAATTTTAATAATTTTAAATTTACTTTCGACTCGTATTTGGTCGGTTTTTTTTTAATTTTTGCTCAATTATTATTGTGTCTTATTTACAAAATATTATAACAGTCGCATAGGTAGGTAGTTTTATGCAATTTAACAATTTTTTATCAATGAATATGGTATTTTTTAAGTCTAATCTCGATTAAAGCTAGATCTCGTCGGATAATCGGACGAGATGACTCAATCTCGTATTAAAATTTTGAGACGAGATCTCGATTCGTCAATCTCGAGTCGAGATTGCTTATGTGCGTGCGATGGAGATAGGAAATAGCGTGTCAATATACGAAATTCTGCGTGCTTAGCGTCCTTACTTTATCAAAAAGAATAGTACTTATTATGAGTATTGACTTAGTTGTCGTACCGTACCAAAGTAGAATGCAGGCCGCTTACAATAAATACTACTATGCCCACATTGGATTTCCTGCGTCCTTCCTTAATGGTGATGATAACGTATCTTTATGTTTACAGCAAAACGCGCAAAATCAACAAGCAGCAGCGGGCGGCGTGGGCAACGTGGGCAATGTGGGGCTCAGCGCGCTCGCGGGGAACGTGGCCCAGCCGCCGCTGCACAACATGATGCCCCAGCAGCGGCTGCAGCAGATGCACCAGATGCTGCCCCAGCAGTCGCAAGTCAGTATATCATCATCTACTACTGCGGAGGTCGTACGCAATACTAGCGCTTTCGCAAGTTAAGCGACACTGGCCATGGTCCACACTTGGATGGGTCGTCAATCCGTTAGTCTCAGCTGTCATACGTACATTTTGCTCGTGTCAGCAAAGTCTGGGGTTGCTTAGCTTGTTTTTATACAACCTTGTCAGGGCATCCGATTACGAATAACTTTGTACTAGTTCGGCTTCGCCCGTGGTACACACATAGCCTATGTCACTCGGGGATAGAGTAGCTTTCTAATGATAAAAGAATTTTTTAAATCGGTCCAGTAGTTTCGGAGCCTATTCAATGCAAATTTTTCCTCTTTATAATATGAGTATAGATAACATGTTGTGTACCATTTTCTAACCACCTTTTGAACGTTGTTGGACGATGGTTGTCGAAATAGAGGAAGGAATGTTTTTTTTATTTTAATTATTTTTTATTAGAAAGGGTTATACATGCAAGTTGGTCCCATTGTCACCAGGTGAAGATCTGATGATGAATCCTCGAGAAATCGAGGAGACTTCTCAAATATTTAATGGACACATAATGATGTTGATGTTTTTGTCAATAAATCAAGCATTTGCATTCAGAAAGTGGGTTTTGGTGAGTAGAACTAATGAAGAAGACTAGAAATTGTAGTCCCTTTTTTAATTTATTTAATATGAATGATAATTAATTTAGCACACGATCGCTTGTAGGTCGGAGGCATCGGCGGCGTCGGGAATGTGGGTAACGTCGGCGTCGGCAACGTGGGTGTGGGCGGCGTGGGCGTGGGCATGGGCGGCGCGGGCGTGGCGGGCGGCATGCCGGCCGCGGGCTGGTTCAGCAAGCAGGCGCCCGGCATGCTGGGCATGCGCGCGGCGTACGGCGGCGCGGGCGCGCGGCTGGCGGGCGGCGCGCGCTACTTCCCGGGCGGCGTGGCGCGCTCCCCGCCCGCCGCGCCCTCCCCGCGCCCGCCCACGCCCTCGGAGCTGCTCCTGCTGCGGCAGTCGCCGGCGCCCAACCCGCCGCACGAGGACCAGCTGCCGCCCATGACGCCGCAGGACCAGCTCACCAAGTTCGTGGAGCAGTTGTAGTGTACATAGCCGTAGCGCGCCGCCCGCCTGTAACATATAGCTCCGCGGGCCGCGCGCGTGCCTCGCGCCGCGATCCTATTTATTGTCGACGCCGAGTCGATGCCGCCGGCGGCGCGGGGGACGCCCTTAAGTATTACGATGAATCGAGCGCTCAATGTACAAAATGTAAATACGAGTATGAGAGGAGAACGTCCTGTCCGCTTCTGAGTAGGTAATCTAAGTTGTTCGTAGTGTAGGTACATTATGATACTTATTCTGTTTATTGTAATTAAATCATTTTATAATATAATTATGTGATTATAATACTGTTGTTTCTATTTTTTCTTGTACCCGACGAACGAAGGCGCACCGATAAAGAAGCGCCTGTAACACATGTGCACGCAATTACCGCATCAACCAGTGGAACTCGAGTGGTGGGACGAACAAACGATGTTATCCGAATCTACTTGGACAATCGAGCGTTTTTATTGGCCTGCGAAGACGAAGTGATTATCCGGGGGGTAGGTACTACTTAGGCTCGTGCTACACTGAATTGGCAACGACGTGGTAACAAGACTATAGACTTTGTCTAATGTCAATAAGATATAGAAACGATTGATAGAATGAATGGGGGTGTCTTTATGAAACTGCTTGTCGCGTCGCTGCACTCGCTGCTAATCCAGTGTAGCGCGTGCCTTATCTATCAATCGTGGTCGAGAAAGTCAAAGCTACCGCTAACGGCAAAACTCAGTTTTGGCGTTAGCGGGGAAGTACCACACTCACAGAAAATCGACGTCTGAGTAGTAGCTTCACCGCTTCTATGCTTCTTTCGGTGAGTGAGAGAGCTGGAGCCCCCCTCCCCCTGATAACGCTCTTGTTACACCCCTGGTGTTGCAGTTGTCCATTGGCAGCGGTGATCACTTACCATCAGGTGACCCGCTTGTTCGTTTGCCGTCCTATGACAAAAACAAAAAAAAGCTGATCATCTCTGTGCATCCTATGATCGGAAAATTAGTCTTTAGATTTGATATGATAATGACACCAAAACGACAGAAGACAGTAAGAGTATACTCTGTCTTCTGTGCCAAAACTAGCCGACCCTTTGAGATACATATACACTATCCGCAGCAGTTCCAGTTCATCAAATAAGGGTTGGGACACATCTGTCAGCACGGTACGGCACTTTCCTATGCTGCTATCCTTTTCTGTCGCTCAGAAGCATCATTTGCTAGAGCGAGAGAGAGCGACGGAATGCTTCAGCATGGCCGGTGCTTAAGGACAGTATGCACAAAGCCACGTGGTCGGATTTGGCTCTGAAATATGAAAAATTTTCCCTCTAGGGGGATAAAAATGTCAAGATGAAGTTGCGTAGAGTTAATAATGTGTAAACGGGACAATAGTTGTAGGTAATCATAAATTGTAACGTAGAATTAGTATACAGCTTACTTTTTTCTTTTCGTCAAGACTTCCAGTCCTTGATACTTATTAAAATTTTCAAATCAATCAAATCAAAAAATTATTTTGTTTGAATTATTATTTCTGAATTAAGGCCTTGGCAGACGTCATTATAATGTACTTAACACTTTAGTAGACAGGCTATCAGTAGAAAAAGTAAAGTCGAAAATACAGTAGTGTGCTTAAATGCAAGACGTTTATTTAAAAAGCGAGTTTAAATATATGTGAAATTCATATAGCACTTTCTAAAAAATCCAAGTTATAGTTATTCGAATCTTGCGTAAAATTTATTACTTTTTCAATTTATTAGTCGACCTCCGTCGCGATTCCTTAACACGCTAGTCCGTCACTCGGAGGTTGGTAAATGGCCTTTTTTAATTTATCCTGGTTCTTGGGTGTTTATTTTATCCCATCAAAAATATTAATGTAAAAATGCCAAGTTCAAATTCCGACAAAACAATTGAAATTTAAATAGCTGCCAAGTTATGTAGGTAGAGAAAACTGAAATTTATTCATAAGAATCTCAACATTTGACTTGGACAACATTAAAATTGAAAGCACGGTCACCCATCCTAACTGTGACCAAGCTAGAAGTTGCTTAACCTGTAAAAGCACGGTCATTCATCCATCAAGTTTTGAATTTATCGTATGCGAAGTGGAGCGAAATATTTGCACAAGTGGTTTTGATTACTCGTATTTTGAAATTTGTTAAAGCGCAAATGACAAAGACCCCTTAGAATAGAGAATCTGTTTAGTTTCACGCAGCTTTTTAGGGTTCCGTAGTAAACAAGTGGTATGTTCATAATACAATGCGGGTATGATTGTATCGTCAGTCTTGCAATAAACACGTTAACCTACGCACGTCTATTATTTACTAGTGGCGACGAGGAGTTAAGATACGAATCATACGCGGAAAAAGTGAAAACTGGTACAAGTGAAAATGGGAGTAGGGAAAATACAGGAATTTGACGTTAAAACGGGGAACTGGATTAGTTACAGTGAAAGACTGGACATGTATTTTCTCGCAAATGACGTGAAGGACAGTGCAAAGTTACCTACATTAATAGCGGTGATGGGCGAAGAAGCATATCTTCTGTTGTCGACGTTATCAAGCCCTAAGAAACCATCGACGTTGACCTATGATGAAGCTGTATCTCTTATGAAAGACCATTTGCAGCCAAAACCATCAATCTTAGCAGAGCGTTATAAATTTCGACAACGACGGCAGGTAGAAGCAGAATCAATCGCCGATTACGTAGCCGAACTAAAAAAACTCGCTAAAGATTGCGATTTTAAGGCATCGGGATGCGGGATCAATTGGTTTGTGGTATAATCAGTGAAACGACGCGACAACGGTTGTTCGCAGAGGATGATAGTATCACATATCGCAAAGCATTCAAATTAGCTACGTCATTAGAAGCGGCCGAAAAAAATGCTTGCGCTGTGGATCGCGATACTAAGCCTTCGGTTCAAGACAATAAGGTTCAAAGTGTATACCAATGTATGGCGTGCGGTACAAACGGACATCGAACGGAAACCTGCAGGTACAAAAACTTTGAGTGTAGCAGTTGCAGGAAGGTGGGACATTTAAGGAGAATGTGTCCAGATAAAAATGCAAGACTCGATTTGGCGGTAATGGCCAATCAGCCTCGCGGTGATGGCGGGAGCTATGACGGCGGCAGAGGGGGACGCGGGGGTCCACGCGCCGGGGCAGGTAGCGGAGGCCGTGGAGCAAGCACACGCGGGCGTTGGCGTGGACGCTCGGGAGCGGGGCGAAGTGGGGGCCGGAGTGCCGGCAACTACTGGGTGCACGGAGAAGGTGCGGCGCCTCCGGACTTTGTACCGGACCAACAGCTGACCGGCGGCGAGTGCGACGCGTCTTTGCCGCGGTATGAAGATGACGGGAGCGATGACTTGGATGAACCTATGTATCAGATGTCCTTAACTAAATACAAACCGGTATGTATTAGTCTATTGATACAAAATAAGTTATTAAATATGGAAATAGACACCGGTTCGGCCTTGTCATGTATAAACGGAAACACTTACCGGAAGTTGTATAGTAACTTACCTTTAAAGTCATGTAGTTTGAGATTGAAATTTTATGATGGTTCCGTTATACAACCGCTAGGATATATCGAGGTTCAGGTTAGGTATAATCAAATTGTAAAAAAATTAGATCTTTACGTTATAGATAACGGGACCACGACTTTATTGGGACGGCAGTGGCTTTTCGAATTAGGTATTTCAGTACCTAAAGTAAGTTTATATAATGTTAATGCTAAGCCAGGGGAGAACGAAACTAAACAATTGGATATTATTATTTCCAGGCATGAGTCATTGTTTGATGGCACACTGGGCCGGTACGTGGGCCCTCCGGTGCGGCTTCATGTGCGGGCGGACGCGGCGCCCGTGTTTTGCCGCGCCCGGCCTGTACCGTACGCGCTTCGCGCACGCGTCGACGCGGAGTTGGATGCTATGCTGCGCGCCGGCGTCATCGAGCCGGTGGAGCGCTCCGACTGGGCCACTCCTCTGGTAATCGCAAGTAAGGCGGATGGCGGACTCCGCATCTGCGCCGACTATAAGGTTACTCTAAATCGTGTTTTGTTGGTCGATAGGTACCCGGTTCCTAAGGTAGATGACCTATTTAGTACCTTGAGTGGAAACGAATATTTTACAAAGCTAGATCTTTCACAAGCGTATAACCAACTGGTACTCGACAATTCTTCTAGAGCTTATACAGTGATAAATACAAACAGAGGCCTATTTACTTATAACCGGTTAGTTTACGGGTTGTCGGCGAGCCCGGGAATATTTCAAAAATTCATGGAAAGCTTGTTTAAAGATGTTCCGGTGGTAATTTTTTATGATGATATCTTAATAAAAAGTAAAGATATAAATAGTCACTTAAGAGATTTTAGAACGAGTATTACAGATCTTACAACAAAATGGTTTAAAAATTAAAAAAAGCAAATGTAAATTTCTCTCCAGACAAGTAGAATATCTAGGTTTTATAGTGGATAAAAGTGGAATACGAGCAAATCCGGATAAAATTAAACCAATAGTCAGCATGCCACCACCGCAGAACGCATCTGAATTAAAATCATTTTTGGGAATGGTAAACTTTTACGGGAAATTTGTAAAGAATTTAAGTACTTATTTAGTACCATTATATACACTACTAAAGAAAGGCAAGCATTACTTTTGGGGTAAAGAACAAAACGAGTCCTTTATACGGGTTAAACAATTGTTGTGTGGTACGGGGGTGTTAGTACACTACGACTTATCGCGACCTCCCGTGGTAACGTGCGACGCGAGCGCGCGCGGCCTGGGCGCCGTGCTCGCGCAGCGCGCTTCCGACGGCTCCGAGCGCGCGGTCTGTTACGCTTCGCGCGCGCTTACGCTGGCTGAGACTAACTATAGCCAAATACATAAGGAAGCCTTAGCCATTATATACGCAATGGATAAATTCCATCAGTATTTGTATGGTAGGAAATTCACACTCCGAACTGATCACAAACCTTTAGTCAGTATTTTTGGCCCGAATGCTGGAATACCGGCGACGGCGGCTAGTCGCCTTCAGAGATGGGCAATTCAACTTTCCGCATATGATTTTAACATTGAATACGTAATTACGGAAAAAAATACGGCTGATGCTCTTTCGCGGCTAATCAAAACTCACAAAGAGACAACAAAAGTAGAAGACGAACTTGAGCTTCCTGAACAGACTTACTTACATTTTGCTACAGAGGCACTTTTATTAGATTATAAAACGTTAAAGAAAGAAACTGGATCAGATCCAATATTAAGTAGGGTAATTAGTTACATTAAGGATGGGTGGCCACCTGAGGTCGACATAAAAGATCTAAAGCCTTACTTAAATAGAAAAAAAGAAATTTATATCGAGCTAGGTTGTATTATGTGGGGACATCGAGTAGTCATACCAGCGTCCTGTAGGGCTAAGGTAATAAAAAACCGGCCAAGTGCGAGTCGGACTCGCGCACCGAGGGTTCCGTAAAATATATTATGTGATGTAACTAAAAATTTATGGTTTTCGTAATTTTTCCTTTATCTATGCTATAAGACGTTGCTTCGTACCAAATTTCAAGATTCTGAGTTCACGGGAAGCACCCTGTAGGTTTTGATTCCCTTGCAAGTGTCGAAAATTTGCGGCATAAACGGCTGTATCTTTTGATTGCGTTGGCTTAGAAGTTTGATTTTTTCACAGCTTCAAGGGACAGTAGACCTGAGTAATTGATATAAATTTCAGCTTCATACCTCCACGCGTTCCTGAGAAAAAGGGTCTTGACAGACGGACGGACGGACGGACAGACGGACAACAAAGTGATCCTATAAGGGTTCCGTTTTTTCCTTTTGAGGTACGGAACCCTAAAAAGAACTACATGAGTCACACATGGGTATAGTAAAAACCAAAGCGTTGGCCCGTAGTTACGCATGGTGGCCTGGAGTGGACGAGGCTGTAGAAACTGCTTGCCGCGCGTGTGAGGTGTGCGCGGCGGTAGCAGACGCGCCGCCCGCCCACACTCCGAGCCCGTGGCCGTGGCCCGATCGAGCATGGTCGCGACTGCACCTTGATTTTTTGGGACCGATTGTGGGTACTACTTACTTGGTGGTAGTAGACGCATGTTCAAAATGGATCGAAGCTATAAAGATGAAGAGTACTACGGCTAGCTCTGTGATTGCGGTACTACGTGACATGTGGGCGAGATTTGGGTTGCCAAAACAAGTGGTCAGTGATAACGGACCACCCTTTTCTAGTTCAGAATTTGACACATTTTTAACCAATAATGGAATTGATCACCTGTTTTCGGCGCCCTATCACCCAGCCTCCAATGGGGCGGCAGAAAATGCTGTTAAAATTTGTAAACGAACTATTAAAAAGGCATTAAAACAGAAAGTAGACATTGATACTGCTCTTAATAGGTTTTTATTAGCTTATAGAAATACTGAACACGATACAACAGGAGAAAGTCCAGCGAAAATACTTCTCGGTAGAAGTTTACGCATGCGCCTAGATAAATTAAAACCAAATTGTGAGGAAAGAGTAAGAGAACGTCGGAGGAGTAGTAACAGCGGTGGCGAGAGGAGAGCGCCGAGACAACGCCAGCTCGAGCCGGGCGAGGACGTCTGGTGCCGCGACTACCGCGCGCAGGACAGGTGGGTACCGGGTATAATTTCGGAGAAAATAGGAAATACTGATTACAAAGTGAAATGCGATATAGGAACCGAGGTATATCGACCAATTGAAGCGTAGAGTATCTTATAGTCCTACAGGTATAAACGCACCACCAAATCCAGTAGTACGACGAACTTCTCGTAGTTCTTTGGTGGTGCCGGTGAGCGGGGAGAGTGAGCCAGAGGAACGACCTCAGCCGGGGAAAGCGATGACGCTGGCGTCGCCCTCAACCGCGATGTCACCGCAACGACAGAGTACAGACACTCAGCCCAGTGTGCCAGATAACAGGTCTCATGCTACGCCTGCGGATGTGCCGGGGGAGGAAAAAAGGGCCCGAAAACCCCCAACTCGTTTTGGAATAGACGAGTATTTTTGATACACACTTATTAGCATTAAAATTTATGTAATTATTATTAGTTTTGGAGTCTATCGAGAACAGACAGACGGACGCTGTGTGGGACTTTACCTGATACAACGTATAATATGATTGTTTATTGCCTATACATAATTGTTGTTTGTATGCATATACAGTTAATACTTTATACTACTCGAAGATCATTTCGTGTTGTTAGTTATGTAAGTAGTTAATGCTTAGTCATAGAGTACAGCTAGAAAGTAATCCTGAGTTTTTTATGATACGGTTTATCTTAGACTTCGAAATAATATAAGCATTGTTCAAAAAGGTGGTCCAGATAATTTGTAGCTGTACTTATGTTATCTATCACATATTTTGATGAGTTAGATTGTAATTAGTTGTTAATTAAGGGTGGAGGTATTGGTATGTTCATAATACAATGCGGGTATGATTGTATCGTCAGTCTTGCAATAAACACGTTAACCTACGCACGTCTATTATTTACTAACAAGAAACCCTTATAGTTTCGTCATGTCTGTCTGTCTGTCTGTCCCCAGTTTTACTCATAGACTATTAGTACTAGAAAGCTGTAATTGGGCATGGGCATGGATATGTGGTAATAAAAACTTGAAAAAAAAAGTGTGGTGTGAGACGTCGTTGAATAGGTCTTACAAAAATATTGTAAGATTATGAACACCCTTTTTCGTTTTAGAATCCGTTTGTGAAATATTTGGTTTTTGATTGGAATTTTTTGTTAGAATTATGTGTCTCTCTGTCAGTTAAACGGTTGTATATGGACACTTAAAAAAATTCACGGCAGTAGTATATAACGTCTCCCTGTACTAAAACTAATTTAAGGTGGATTCAGTTCATGATACTGAACAACTTTTTCTAAGGAACACATAATTAAATATGAAAAGAAAATGTTTGCTTTCCATTCGACCTCCGTGGCGTAATTGTTAACACGCTAGACCGCTAATCCGGAGGTTCTGGGTTCGAGCCCCAGCCAGGGCAAGTTAGAAAGTGGTCTTTTTAAATTTTCCTGGGTCTTGGGTGTTTATCTATGTATGTATTTATCATAAAATATAGTATCAATGAGTTAGTATCCCATAATACAAGTTTAAAACTTACTTTGGGGCTAGCTTAATTAGTGTGATTTGTCCTTACGTATTCCATACATATAATGCATAAATATTACATTTTGTCAAATCTTGTGTGTAAGAGATCAAAAATAATTTTTATATTTCGTTTGTTCCTTGGTGAAAGTTGTTCAGTATCATGGACTGAATTCAGACCTCAAGTTAGGCAGTTGTTAGTTACATAAAACAAGTAGGTACTGACTACGGAACCCTACACTGCACGTGGCCCGTCACGGCACGTGGCCGGTTTATTTTGGTTAAGTTGAAATTTTAGGGAACCATAGACAAATTTATGATATTGCTGCGTAAATCAATATTACTTATCGCTGACAGGACGTTCTCAAAAATACAATCAAATAGTATTTTACGCGAGCGGTGACTTGGAAAACTACACGTTTTGTGTTCCACTGACAGAAAAATATATTTAAAAATATATGTTTAAAAATGTCATAAAAAGTTCTTTCATTTGATATGTCACACGATTTTGTTATCAAAACTTTTTTAATGTCTAATTTACCCACCATAAGTGGCCCCCTTTTTTAAATTTCATTTATTTACATTATACGTCTATCTTTGGGTCACTAAGTTACATAAGTGTAGGTACTAAATCTCAACTAAATCATTCTAATAGTTTCGTAGCAGATTGGCTGTGACTTACGGACAGACAGACAAGCGAAACCCTAAAAACAGTAAAAAACCAAAAAAATCGGTTCATATACAAATTTCCCGGGCGGCTGTACACTTTTGTATGAAAACGCAGATTTTTTTTTGTTTTTTGACTGTTATTTTAATATCATTATACTATACTAGCAGTCCACCCCGGCTTCGCCCTTGGTATACACAAAGCCTATGTCACTCGGGAATAGTGTACATTTCCAACGTAAATCGGTCCAGTAGTTTCGGAGCCATGCAATGCAAACAAACAAACAACCAAATCTTTCCTCTTTATAATATTAGTATAGATAAATAGCCTACTATAGCCTGCCTGCCTAGCCAAGTATAGATCTAGTATAGCCTGTGGTTCGATATATTACGCATAATGTCAATTCGTATTTTGATATATGTGACGTTCCACGCGTAAAGGTACCTTGTGGACGCTGGCGCTTAAGACGTTTAGAAAAACAATTCGTAAAATTAACTTAGCTCAAATGAACACAATGTCGTAAGTGCCAGCGTCCATAAGGTACCTTTATCCATGGAACGTCACATATATTCATGGGGAAAAGTTGTTCAAAATTTGAGACTGAATCACCCCTCAAAATAATTGTAAAACCCTAATTAAACAGCACCATTTATTACAAAAACAGTTAATATGATTCCGCGACCCTAAAAAGTTCCAATCCGATTTTCACCCTAATCGCCAATTAAAAGATATAGGTAATAAATCAAACCAAATTATTTTTTTCATTGACTTAATTTTCAATAAAATTTAAAAAAAAAATGTGCGATGCCGTATCTGCGATAGCATTACATCTTTACTTGAACGTCAACAAAATGTCAAAACTGTACCATAGTGTAGCAAAAGTATGACATAATTTGGCAGTTTGTACATAGTTTTTTATTGAAATATTTTAGACTGTAATGCAATTTTACGTAATTCGAAAATAAATTTTTTTGAAAAATTCGACACGGCCTCCTTCCTGAACGCCCGGCGGGCAACTGAATTTGTATGAAAGGAACATGGCCGCCATTTCAGAGAATTCTGTCAAAAACGTTGCAAAACATCCAATTTTTAAAATTATTTTTTTTATTATTGCGTGATTGCATTGTAAGCAAATATTAAGAATAATGTTTCAAAATAGCCTTTATTTTTATAAAATATATGCAATCCCTTGTTAGAATATTTCTTTACGCAGAAAAACAAGCCAGTTTGTAGCAAGATTTTCTAAAATATTTCTATCAGGTTTCTTTACAATTATCTTACTTTTTCTGAATGAAAATTTAAAAAATACGGTTTTCGTCTACTGGCTAGTCTATTCACCTATAACTAGGTATGTAATTTTCTTAGTGGTCTTCTCTACTTAAGCCATAACTATTGCCCACGCAAAGTGCGTTTTGCATGTTTTTGGGTAAATTCAATGCTTGTTTTTAGGAAAACTACAAAATATTTTAAAAAATCCTTTTTTTCGTCTACTGTCCCAACTCTTCCTCTATCTATGTGTATACATTATTTGACTTAAATCAAACGCTTTCTGTACAAACTTGTTTCCCGCGCAAACCCAGTTTACATGGTGCCGACCCTTAAGCGTGTTGTTCCGTGCTGACAGATGTGTCCCAACCCTAAACTGCTATAAATGCCACGACGTTTGAAAGATTAATTTCAATAATGCCTGAAATAGACACCTCTAAAAGCTGCTCTACAATTTAAAACCAAATAAATTGTAAGGATTTATTCCTAAGGATTGGGAAAAGCATCACTTATCCACACGCGAAAAGGTATACTTATAATAAAAAAACAAACGTATATATAAAAACGCTTTAATTAAACGTGAATGTTAATATAAACATTTTGGATAAGTATGCAGTAAGAATTAGTAACATCTTGCTGTGCTGTACATAAATGCTACAACGACAATTATGATTTTAGGACTAAATGCCCATATAACATGATATCCACATAATATAATTTTAAAATCTGTAATTCACACTCCTGCTTTTAGGTTTCTCTCTAATATTCTTCAAATATAGGAACTAGAAGAGTAAATTTTGAAAGAAGTCTTGTATCTAACATTTAAAATATTAGAATATTATAACTTGAGGTAATTCAAAAATACCATATTACTTAGTGCCTGTTAGCTAGGACATAGCGTATATTGACCAATAGTTTCTTGCATACAAACATATTAAAGTACCAACATACCAACTTTAATTTTATTGAATAATCCCGTCACCTAATAATTGAATTCCCTAGCTAAGGCTTGGTAAGGCTATTCCCCGTGAAAGAGACATACTCGTAATAAATCTAACCACGTGCTATACAAGATCACTAAAGTATAATAAAATTAAAATAATAGTCAAAAAACAACAAAAAAAATTCGACATTCCCATACAAATGGCGGGTGTGGCTGCACACTTTTGTATGGAAATGCCAATTTTTTTGGTTCTTGGCTGTTATTTTAATTTCATTATACTATAAAGATATAGATCGTGGTTCAATTTATTACGGGTATGTCCCTTCCACGTAGTATATCATGCCAAATAAGAAGTTATGAAACGATTATTACGATATAACGCAGAAGTGGCGCCCTAATTTGAAAAAAGTTATTTAATCGTAAATACGGTGATAATTAACATTTTGCTAATCGTCAGGCATTAGATGTATGTTTAAATTTTAAATCTTTAAATTAACTGATAAAGGTATCATTGGTAGTCCGTCTAGCTTTAACATGCGGTTATGTTAGTAGAGGCCACTTTTGGCAAAAACGTTTTAAAACTAAATCAACGGTTGTTCATAAAATAATTTAAAGGTTCCCATATGCCTGATGTTTAGCAATATGTTCGTTATCTCCATATTTATGATTTAACAATTAATTTCAAACGAGGGTGCCATCTCTGCACGGTATTCACTTTAAGCCAATTTTCCCAGACTTCATTACATACAGGAACTATCAAATTCACAGAGTGGGTCTCCTGTGCTTAGCTTCGGCATGTGAGCTCCTTTTACAATCCAGCGCGACGGGTGCCAGCAAACCAGTACAAGAGGTCACGATGCTGTACTATTTTTCAACGAGGTCAGCAAAAAACAGAACGTGTAGTTCTAACTCACTGCTCGCGTTACACGAAGGTGGTATGGGACACCCTCCGATGGAATGGTCCCAGTGGTGGCGAGGATCCGCCGTTGGTCCGGCCCACGTTACTAGAAACAAGGCAAGCCCAACAAGATTTGTTACCGAAAACCAGGAACTTTTACTTTATGTATCACACAAATAAGAGCCAGTGTGGCCTGCAGTAGAACATAAATGTTATGAAAATTTAAGGCAAGAGTATAATTTTATTAGGTAAACCAAATTATGCAAGATTTTTTCCAATTGCCGATAAATTATCGAAAGTACATCTGTTAGTTGGGATATGACTATCATCTTCTATAAAAATACGAAATGTTACGTTAGCTTGTTCGAGTTTAATGGCAAACCATATAGTACTACAACATCAATGGATCATGCAACAAGGTCAAGTTCAACTTGCATACAAATAGAAAAATAATAATAATCACAGAAATACCATACTTCACAAAATAATACACCGCAAAATCTTAAATCTAACATTATCTTAACATAAAAAACAATGAACATTACAACAACCAAACAAATAATTTTATCGTACGAAATAGATATTTAAGGCAGACGCACAAATGCACACGCCGTTGTACTTAGTAATGTGATGATTAAGCGATATTAGTCGAGGCTAGCATTAACAGAAACAATTAGTCGCCTGAAATATCATATTTTACGATTTAAGCATAGAACAAACAAAATACATCTAAAATCAACACCTGAACACATTGTCACGTTAAGATTCACACCTTAACTACATAATTGAATGACTTATTATGCACATTTCCTTATTTTTGTATTTTTCTTCGCTTGCAAACATACAATTTATATTAAGTGCTTACGTTTAAGTACCGAATGTCATGTAGGGTGCACGCCCGGGTCAATGATAAAATGCATCGCAGGTGATCGTGTAAATAAATGCTTACGATGGAAATGACGTCGACGTGCTCGCGGCCGCACGCCCGACTCTAAACAAGTAACTGATGGCGCAAACAGACTTTAACAGATTTACGGGTAGGCCACCACGATAACGCGTTAGACGTTGTATAGCTCATTTTCATTAGCGTTTTTCGTTCGCATTCGGGGCGCGGGAGATTTCTTAGGGCAGCTTCAAACCGAAACGGCTGCGGCAGGCTCCCGTCGCCGCCGGCGGCCGCGCGCCCGCTCGTGGCCTCTCAACCCCACGCGCCTAGTCTCCTCTTTACGCAGTTTAGTTTCATTCGGCAAGGAAACTCATGTTTGGAGTGAAAATGATGAAGAATTGGTTATTATTATTACTTATTTAGCTTGTTAGCACTTATTTCTGAAGAAACAAAGGAAAAAAGAAAAAGGGATATACCCGGCGCCGCGAACGGCCTCGCGTCGCCGCCGCGGGCGGGTGCGCGTCCCTTTTCGAGCTTTTCAAGCGATACTGGTCTTAAAAGTATGTACAATACCCGGCACATAAGTTGACCCAAAATGGAGGCTCTGCGCAGGTATAATTAGAGGGAAAAGTGTGCGCAGTGACCGCCATTTTGGGTCAACTTATGTGCCGGGTCTAACAAAATATACTGAAACTATTTTAATGGCTAATTCAGTCCATGATACTGAACAACTTTCCTCAAGGAACGTATAAATATGTCGAAATATGAAAAATAATGTTTGGCCTCCTATACAAATTGTCCATTATCCGTAAACTGAACAGAGTTTGTATAGAAAGCCAAAATAGTAGATTGTGCTACAAGGCGTAAAGGTAATAGTTTTAACGCGAGGGCGCTACTTTGAATCCAGAGCGAAACGAAGGATGCCACAATAGAATCACGAGCATAGCGAGGGATCCTACGGTGGAATCCTGAGTGAAGCGAGGGATTCAAGTATATCGCCCGAGATAAAACTATTACCGTACACCGAGTAGCACATTCTTCTTTTCTTCTCCACTATGAGAAAAAGCAAATATATACCTATAACGAAAGTAGAATACCTACATATACCTAATCAGAGTTTAACAGTCAGTTAATAACCTTTATTTAGTGGCGTTTTCACGGAAGAAGTACTATGAAAAAAATTTCTAGGATATTTCGGCATATGTTCCTTGAGGAAAGCGGTTCAATATCACGGACTGAATTAGCCCTTAAAATAGTTTCAGTATATTTTGTTAGACATTTCTTCTTCTTAAGAGCTTTTTTCTCTCTTAAGAGCTTGCTCTTGTCGGTGTAGTTAAGTGGAGATACCTCCACTTCTCTCTTCTCTCTGCCAATTTTTTTAATGTCTTGTTTACATTGCAAATACTCGCCGCGTCGCTGCCATAGGGCTCGCATTTGGAGAACCATTTTCACTGTTTGATATAGCCCGCATTCGGGATGCGAGATTTGAGTAATGAATGCGGGGAGCCGTTTTCACTAGGCGATAGAGTAATGTGTCGACTTGCGGCCTTGAATGGTCGTTAGCCCGCCTACGGGGAGACCCCGCATGCTGTATAGGTATCGACCAATGAAAATGAGCCATTATGCATCCAGTATTAAAAAAAACCTAATTTCTAAGAAAACGAGCTGGTCGTTGACGCCCATGTCGTATTATCGTGGCTTAGTAACCTTTCAAGAGGTGCCAGTGATTCCAAGAGAATATTTTATAGGATTATACAGGGCGACTTTTTAACCACCAGCCAAATTTTTGGAGCAAGTTCAGTCCATAATACTCAACAACTTTCCATAAAAGCAAAGAAAATAAAATCGCCTTTCTATGTCAGTGCTTAGCCGAAGGGATTTTGCATACAACAAAATCCCTTTGGCTAAGCACTTATCTATCCCATAGGATGACGAAAACCTTGTATCGACTTTCAATATTTTTTTTATACAAACATGGTCTGATATTGCTTTAAAAATTTGGCTGATTGTTAAAAAGTCCCACTGTATACATAGATAGTATGCATTAGTTGAACATTATCTGTACAACCGATATGATCTGTAACTTTAAAAACAATTGGCACGAAATAAACCATTTACCATTTGTCCGTGAAAGGAATGTGCAATTCTCAATTTAGTTTTCCCTTCTAACATTTTATTCAACTTAATATGCCATCACTCAGTCTTACAATTCATGAAACTGTAAATATATAATATATATCCAAAAATCTGCAATAAGCAACAGTTTAAAGTAAAAATGATACAATAGATTTCATATATACAATAAACTCTCACCGCCATCTCGCAAGGTTGGTGTCGTATCGCTCGAGTCATCATGTTCCAATAGGGTATTACACCCATTAACGAAGATTAAAAAATATTCAGTTGACAAGTGCCAGAGTTTTTGGCTAGAAGTCAAGGGGTTCGGTTGGGGTTTGCTTTAAATTATTTTGCAAATTGATTTTAGTGGACTTTATAATATGAAATTGGTGTTGTTTGGTGTTATAAATGCTCATGTAAAATAGTTCAAGTGGACAGTTATAGTACGGCTGTAGTGATATTTGTTTTGCGGACTGTGTGGGCGTCTTCGGGCGTCGTCCGCCACTCAATCGTGTATGAAAACCAGTGGACTCGTACAGATTTGTCGCCAGAAGCTCCCTTGAAGCAGTCAAAGGCCTACACCACCCTTTGATTGTAACTTGTTAGGATTAGGAATAAAGAAAAAAATTAAAGATAGGCTCTAAAGGACTTGTATCCAGAGCCGTAAAATTAATTAATAAAAAAAAAATTTACAAGTGCCATAAAAATGCATTTTTCTAAATTTTTAAATTTTGCGTGTAATTTTCCGAAACCGTTAGAGCAGAGTGGACGCCATATTGCTATTGACGTCAGTTATGTAAACAAATGCCTTGGTGTATTTTGACAGTTGACACTTTTTAGTTCCCACCCATCCCACTTTACGTGGGGTCTGGACAGCATGTAAGTAATGCTGTCCAGACCCCACGTAAAGTGGGATAAGGTGAGGAAGAAGACACTTTTTAGTTTACACGCGCGTATGGCGTAATAGCATGGCGGTTACTATTTGGTGTTTAAAAACATATTATAAAACTTTGATTAAAAAATTAATTGAAGTTTTCTAAAACTAACATTTTCCGGCTGTTTTGAGCCTAAGCTATCTCAAGAATATATTTTTAGTATTTTCTTAAAATATAGACTAAAACACCTTATTTATATTTTTTCATACTATACAGTTAAATTGCGTTTTTGTATCAAGTTAATCAATAAAAAAACCTCCTTCAACCAATAAAAAAAAAACTATATTACTTAAATAAATCAGTCTCAATTTAAGAAGCGAATATGTATAAAATTCAATTAGCGAGTAATCGAACCTGCTTAGAGATGGGCCGCGGGAAGAAATGCAGGAAGGTAAAAATGGGAAGGAAAGGGAAGGAAGGGAAGAAATGAATTAATTCCCATTTATACCCGGTATTTTTAATAATACCCGGGTAGAAATTGATTTTGTTAAATTTACTTTAATATTGATACAATATTTTGATTTAGCAGCTCAGTTTAATAAAATATCGTTCAGAAATAAAAGGCTGTTTAGTTAAATCATGTTTATTCTTTGATATACAAAAAAAAAAGCAAATATAATGATTTCTATTTAAAACACAGCCGTATTATAAGAATCATTTTCCTTACTTTTTACTACGTAAGAAATCTAAAATTTAAACATTTAATCAGCATATTGCTAAGTATGCATGGCTTTAATCTACCCTGATCATTGATATATGTTAGTTAAGTAACTATAAGCACATATTTGCAAATAAGTTTTAAACTTAAACAAATATTCGTCAAGTATAAGTATGGCACATTACATACTTTATTTATAAAGTACGTTAGTATAGCTATAACGGTTTATAAAAATCATAAAAATCACAAAAATCAGTTTTATAATAGTCATATAAAATCAGCATCAAATACTATGTTCGTATCTTAATTGACTCGAGTTTAATAATCACAGTTTGATTGACTTAATAATAACATGAGATACAAAGGTATGTATGTATATATGATAAACATATGTATCCCTACGTGCACTTAAAAATTAACAATCTATAATTTAATCATCATTACTGTCAGTTATACTATCACAGTTTAAAAATTCAACTTCAGGTCTACTCTACTAAATATTATATTCTTGCTGCTCTTCTTCAGTGAACACATTGCTTTCATAGTCTTCGCCATCATTAAATAAATCATCATGAGATTCATGTTCCTCAGATTCTTCGTCACTGTGTTTGTGATCGCGCCGAGCGCGATTACTTGACGCGTACGCGCACTGGAACCAACTACACAAAATGGCGAGCTAACTGCGAAAGCGCGAATTGCGCCCTCCCCGCTTCTTCCCCGTTTCACTTACCGTAATCGAATTGTAGGGAGTATGTAGAACTCGTAACGTAAGTATCATTCGCCTGTCGTCTACATAAACTCTTGCATTGATAACTTTAATATTTTTAATTAAATATTTATATTTTACACTTGAATATATAGAAATAAAAATTAATGCCTCTATTACATGTATTAAATAACACCTTCATTCGATTAAAACATTGTTTTTTAAATAAACTTAAAAATATTCCCATAAATAAAAAGCTTTCCATTTCTTCCCGGTAGAAATTGAAATCGGGTGGGTAAAAATGGGTGTAAATGGAAATATTTCCAGAGGTTGGGTTTTTACCGGGTAGGCGCCCATCTCTAAACCTGCTAAATGCTAATTAGCATGAAAACGCACGTAATATCTGATTGGAACATGACACTGGAGCAAGAACTGTACACAAGTTTATTCGAATTGTTTGACTAACTCTACCGCACACCACTAGACGCTATAGGATCAACATAGACAGAACGGAAAAATTAACGCGCAAAATATAGGCTACACTGAAATTAGGACCAAATCACCATTGCCTAACTAAAGTACAACATTACTAGCGTTGACTGTTTGTACAACAGCAAGCAATGAGCATTTCAAATATTGGTATGAAGTCGAAAGTGGGAGAGCGTGGTGGAGACATCTCGCTCTCTTTCGTTCGTAGTGAATTCACATGCCTATACCACAGAATAAGTACTAGTACTCACGTACAGAAGTCTTACTCTGCAAAGGTATTCAAAGAAATATCTACTCAATGTGGTTAGCGATATGGTGTAATTTAGAAGAACGCAGCAACCTTTTCGTTCAGATTTTCGTACCTACATAAATCCATTGCAATAATAATAACCACTTTAAAGTACATCTTATCTTTCACGTCCTTAGGAAGCCTAAAAAAAGTTAAATGTTGATATCAATCCTTATTTAAATAGTCAAACACTGCGCAGTAGGTATATTTTTGCCCTTTTTTATGTTCTTCATTTATAAAACATCGGACGGATCGGTGATGTAGGTGTCGAAGAAAGCTTGCGCGTGCGTCACTGCTCGCTCGTGAGTCCATTACTTTACTCTATAGCCCTACTCGTAAGGCCGCCGCGCGTAGGTATGTTTTCGATACCTGGTGGCCACGGCTGGTGCGGATGGGTGACCAGCGGATGCTCGACCTTGCGCGATGATTTTTCCGTTCTATCTGTGCTGATCCGTGAGCATACTCTTTGCAGCTAAAGACTCCTTATAACACGTAAGAAATCGCAAACAAAACCTTCTGGGATATGGCATTGTCATCGCCTTTTATTGGACGTATGTAAACCTTCAACGAATCGTAATCCTTTGCTTAAAAAATTCCAAGCAATTTTTCGCTTTTCTCCATAGAAGTGCTTGAATATGTCAGCTGAAATGAAGGCATTTCGATCCATGTTCGTGCGATATGTGTGTATGTTAGGGCATACAACCGAACATCTTGTGCGGAAAGGGTCGGCGCGGCTTAGTCGTCTTTCTTGTCAGCAGGACTGCTGGAGTGGTCGGTCTCTTCTGTCTCCTCGTCGGAGTAGTTCGCGGGTTCCTCGCCAGGCTTCAGCAGCCGCCCTACGAGCTCGTACTTCTCTAAAAACCAAAGGAAATTATGCTCAGACACACTTTTGATCACAACATTATTAGGACTCTTTGGTTGAAATAGAAAAAATATATTGACTGTCAAGGTTGTCATTGTGCTTTTGTGGTTTTGGAAAATAAAATTTTGTTCGACATCAAACTTACTTATTACGTATATTTCTATTATTTACTGCGTTCCCAATAGGTTATGGACCCAGGATACGAGTAGAAATACGTTAATTTGAATAAAGTAGAAGTAAATAGTATTCACGGGACTTGGTCATGGAGGTCTCGATGAAAGTGGAAAAATTTGATGGTCATAACTTCAAACAGTGGAAGTTCCAAGTTTTGTGTGCTCTAAGAGCAAAAGGCTTGAGTATAAAGGAAACAAAACCAAAAGATAGTGATGCACAAGTTGAGTGGAATAAGAATGATGGCATGGCGATGTTCATACTAACTTCATCCATGGATTTGAATCAAATTTCTTTAATAGAAAATTGTGAAACTGCAAAACAGGTAATGGACAAATTGGAAGCTATTTACGAGCATAAATCGGAATTCAACAAGATGATGGTGCATGAAAAATTTTATCAATATAAATATATGACTAGTGATACTATGGCTCAACATGTATCAAAGGTAGAAAGTCTCGCAAAACAATTACGGGAGTCAGGAGAAACTATCAGTGACACTGCGATTATCACCAAGATACTAAGCTCGTTACCCGCGTCGTATCGCTCTCTCAGGCAAGCATGGTTGTCACTAGATCCAGCTTGCCAGACGATTCAAAACTTAACTTCAAGGTTGATAGATGAAGAGGCAAGCTTAGCGAGTGAAGCAACGAGTGAGACTGCTCTGGTAAGTAGCAATGGAAATCCAAAAATGGGAAAACAAATAGTTAATAAAGATAATGGCAATGTTTCAAGCAGTCACAGATACGTTTGTTATAATTGCAATAAGAGAGGCCATTTTGCTAGAAATTGTAGAGCTTCAAAGAATTTTTTTCATAAGAATGAAGAGCAGTCAGACACATTAATGTTCAGTGTCGAGCAATGTTTGCAGACGGATATAAGTGAGGATGTATGGATCCTGGACAGTGGCGCATCTGCACACATGTCATTTAAGAGGCATAGTTTTTATGACTATCATGACTTTGAATGTGTCAATAGAACTGTTAAACTGGGAGATAAAAAAGAGATTGCTGTAAAAGGAAAAGGCAATATATTGGTAGAAAGATTAATTGGTGGAAAATGGAAAAAAGGTATATTGAATGACGTTCTTTATGTACCTGATTTAAGACGAAATCTTCTTTCTGAAGGTATGTTAACACGGAAAAATTATATTGTTATTAAGAAAAATAAAGAGGCTATGATCATAAAAAATAATGAGTTGGTTATGAGTGCACAGCTAAGAGAGAACAATCTTTACGAGTTGGGGATAAAGACTCTTCTAGAAGAAAGTTGTAACTTGATACAGACAGATATTAGAGTGTGGCATGAGAGATTAGGTCACCTGAACGTGAAAGAAATTCAGAAAATGAGTAGAAATGGTGCACTACCAGTATCTTTAACTGGAAGTGATACATTTGTTTGTGAAGCATGTCAGTATGGGAAACAGGCAAGATTGCCATTTGCAAAGTCACATAGAGGTCCCTCACAGCCAGGAGATATCGTTTATAGTGATGTTTGTGGTCCCATGGAAGAGACCTCTGTATCTGGAATGAGATATTTTGTTTTGTTTAAAGATGGAGCGACAAGTTATCGCCATATTTATTTTTTGAAGCATAAAGATGAGGTATTTGAATGTTTTAAGAAGTATAATGCTATTGTCAATAATAAGTTTAATCATGATGTGCGTATTTTACATACAGATAATGGTAGTGAGTTTGTGGGCCTTGCGTTTAAGCAATTTTTGGAAAGTAAAGGCATTTCTTGTGAATGTACAGCTCCGTACACGCCAGAACAAAATGGCAGGGCAGAACGAGAATTACGTACAATAATGGAAAGTGCAAGGTCTATGTTATATGCTAAAAATATTCCTTTAAAGTTGTGGGCAGAAGCGGTAAGATGTGCAATTTATTTGTTAAATAGAAGTTCGTCTTGCCAAACCTTAAATGCGTCACCGTATGAGCTTTGGTGTGGTGATAAACCAAGCTTACAGCATGTAAGAATATTTGGGTCAGTTGGATATGTCCACATTCCCAAACAGAAAAGAAGTAAACTAGATAAAAAAAGTACAAAGATGATTTTAGTTGGATATGAACAAGGGAATTATAGAATGTATAATGAAATTACAAAGAAAGTAAGTATTTCTAGAGATGTGAAATTTGATGAAAATAGTAAACCGGAGATTGAAAAAAATTTTACCCATTTGGAAATAGGTGGAGAAGACGGGGAAGGTGTTGAAATATCTTCTCCACCAGGTGAACATGAGAGTAGCAATGAAGATAATAGTCATGAAATATCATCTGATAGTAGTATGCAGAGTATAGAGGACAGTGACGAATCGTATCATCCACCCCAACGTGTTGTTGTAGATATGGAAGCTCGTAATGCAATGGTATTACGACCGCGCCAAAACTTGAGTTTGGAATTGAATCTTTCTGAAATAGATATTCCGAAAACGTATTGTCGCGAACGAGATAGAATCTTCCCGAACAATATTCGCGAACGAATACTACGATAGAATGGTTCAAGCCATATTGGCCCATATGTCTTGTGTCATAAAGTCTAGAGTTGCTTAACCATGTAACATTCACACACATACCCGGCGCCTGGATGCTTCGAAACGCATTCGTCGACTATGTAGAATATTCGAGATTAATGTGGACCTATTCGATGGCGCATATAAATAGGGAACGTTGGGTGCGCCACGGCAGTTCAATACGAGCTATCAAAGCGATTACTTCGAAGCGAAGGAAACCTACCTTAGTGCGACAAGTGGAAGTACCTGCGACTACCTTGGCGAGATACCTGGACCTCAGCTGCTACGCGACTTGGACCTTGGACGTTTGGACCATCTTCACGTGTCAACTTAGGGTTCCGTAGTGAATAAATCCCTCATACGAAGTTTGGCGTTTTTCTCCAAATACCGAACCCCAGTTTCGTAACATTTGGTGTCGGAAGTGGATTTGGAGATGCCAGTTTTCCCGAGGGAAGAAGAGGATACCACCAGGGAAGGTGTCAGGACCAGGGCCCAGCGTGCCATGGAGGCTCAAGGGGGCGTGGCTCAGGCCACGCCTACTGAACCTCAAGCCACGCCCACTGACCCTGAGGCCACGCCCACCGATCATCAGGCCCCGCCCACTGGACCTCAAGCCACGCCTACCGGGCCTCAAGCCACGCCCACTGGACGTCAAGCCACGCCCATCGGACCTCAAGCCACGCCCACCAGACCTCAAGCTCCGCCCACTGGCCCCGCCCACTTTGGCCAGACCACGCCTACTGGCCACGCCCACCAAACAGTACCACGTACATTAGAGGCATCAGTGGATTTAAACACCTTAATGCAGATGTTACAAGGCATAAGTGAAAATCAAAATGCAACTACAAAACGACTTCAAAGTATAGACGAGGCACAAAATGCAAGTACAAAACGACTTCAAAGTATAGAAGAGGCACAAAATACTCGACTTCAACGCATAGAAGAAAAACAAGATGCACGATTTCAACGTATAGAAGAGGCACAAAATTTACGATTTGCACGCTTGAGTGAGGACCAGCAAATAGTTTTGAGCACTGTCAGCAAGCTCAACAAGGCAATGGACCATATCCGTGAGGACGTTGATTTATTAAAGAATCGAATGACCGATTTGGAGATTCGGGTAACCGACCTGGAGAATAGGGTTGAAAAACGAATGGCAAGTTTGGAAAGAAAAGTTCTGCAGCTTGAGAGTATGGAAGCGAAAACCATTCCAAGTACATCCGGAGGTCAAGTTCAGGGATTAAAAGTCAAAGTGCCACCTTATGATGGTACAACATCGTGGGTTGTGTACAAAAAGCAATTCCAAATTGTGGCTGCTGCTAATGGGTGGACGAATGAACAAAGGCTGGCCGCTCTCACCGTTGCCTTGAAGGGTTCAGCTCTGTCGGTACTGGAGGTACTGCCAGGCTCAGGCAGCACCTTTGAAGAATTGATAGAGGCACTTGAAACTAGGTACGGGGAACGGCACTTGGAATACGTGTTTCGGGAACAGCTGCGTGACAGAGTTCAACGCCCTGAAGAAGGATTACAGGAGTGGGCACTAGAAATTGAGAAACTAGTGCGCAAAGCCTATGCTTCGGTGGATTCCAGAATGGTAGATAGTAAAATCTTAGCATTCTTTGTGGATGGAATCCGAGATAAGGAAGTAAGGGTTCCTGTAAGCATGAGACATCATACGTCGCTCAGAGACGCGTTGGCACATGCTTTGGAAATTGAAGCACTGCGACAGGACACACAAGTGCATAGCCAGCAAGAATCAATAATGGAAACAAAGGTTCTGAAAACTCCGTCGAAGAAGATTTCAACAGGGCCCTTGTGTTACAGATGTTGGGAAAGGGGCCATCTGCAGCTTAGTTGTACAAAGAAAGACGATCTTATGGATAAAATAACGAAGTTAAAAGAATTGCTCGACGAAGTGACATTGGGACATGATACCTCATTTCGTGGAGAGAGTTTTGACAAGAATTCTAATGAGGCTAATTGGCGAAGATCGAAACTCTTGCGTGAACGTTGGAATGGATTGCACGAGGCGAAACAAGGAAAACGAAAGTTCGACGAGAGGACGGGCAGGTGCCACGCTAAGAATTCTTACAGCTGGCGAACTGGTAAGGACATCATCAGTTCAACCTCGAACGACGTAAGAGCCGACATCAATAAAGCATTAGTTAGACGTCAGAATCAGGCGAGATGGGAAGCTCCAAACAGGATAGTCAAGCAAGTGAGTGACGATAGATATCAGAGTGATACACATAGGCCGCCTGGGACGTTATCATGGCAGCAATTGTGACGCTCGGGACGAGCGCCTCTAAGAAGGGGGCAGTGTCGCGAACGAGATAGAATCTTCCCGAACAATATTCGCGAACGAATACTACGATAGAATGGTGCAAGCCAAATTGGCCCATATGTCTTGTGTCATAAAGTCTAGAGTTGCTTAACCATGTAACACTCACACACATACCCGGCGCCTGGATGCTTCGAAACGCATTCGTCGACTATGTAGAATATTCGAGATTAATGTGGACCTATTCGATGGCGCATATAAATAGGGAACGTTGGGTGCGCCACGGCAGTTCAATACGAGCTATCAAAGCGATTACTTCGAAGCGAAGGAAACCTACCTTAGTGCGACAAGTGGAAGTACCTGCGACTACCTTGGCGAGATACCTGGACCTCAGCTGCTACGCGACTTGGACCTTGGACGTTTGGACCATCTTCACGTGTCAACTTAGGGTTCCGTAGTGAATAAATCCCTCATACGAAGTTTGGCGTTTTTCTCCAAATACCGAACCCCAGTTTCGTAACAGTATGAAGAGGCAATAAGTAATGAGAATGGTAAAAATTGGAAGAAAGCCATTGAAGAAGAACTGCAGTCTCATGATGAAAATAATACATGGACGATAACTAACAGAACTGATAAGAAACCTATTACGTGTAAATGCGTATTTTGTGTTAAAAGAAATAAAGAAGGAGACATAGAAAGATATAAAGCACGGTTAGTAGCACGTGGATTTACTCAAATAAAAGGTTTAGATTACACATAAACTTTTTCTCCTACTACCAGGTACGATTCCATAAGATTATTGTTAAGTGTTGCAGCAAAAGAAGAGCTTGAGATCCGGCAGTTTGATGTGAAGACGGCTTTTCTGTATGGAGAGCTTGCTGAGGAGATTTATATGGAGGCGCCCGAGGGTATTGAAGCTCAGCCTTACAAAGTATGTAAGTTAAATAAATCTTTATACGGACTTAAGCAAGCACCTAGGTGCTGGAACAAAAAATTTTGCTTATTCTTAACCTCATATAGGTTCAAACCATGTCAGTCTGATAGTTGTGTATTTATAGGATATTTTAATAATGTTAAAGTATTACTGGTAATTTATGTTGATGACGGATTGCTTTTTTCAAAGAGTCGTGCAATTTTATCCATAATACTAAAGGATTTAAAAAATAATTTCGAGATTAAGATACTTGACTTTAGTTGTTTTGTCGGTATGGAGATAGAAAAGACAAAAGGTCGTATTGCTATTAGCCAAAGGCGGTATGTAGAGAACATAATTAAAAAGTTTAATTTATCTGAAGCAAAAGGTTGTAGCACACCAATTGATGTAAATGTACAACTGTGTAAAGATATGGGAGAAGTACCAACTAATTTTCCGTATAGAGAAGCAGTGGGAGCATTATTATTTTTGTCGTGTGTTTCTAGGCCTGATATAACTTATGCCGTTAATATTGTGAGCAGGTATGTAAGTGCTCCAAGTACTGCACATGTAAATGCTGTAAAGCGAATAATACGCTATTTAAAGGAAACCAAGGACATGTCAATCGTGTATGATGACAATGTAGATTTAGTTGGTTATTCCGACTCTGACTTTGCGGGTGACTTAGATACTAGAAAGTCTAATACGGGGTATATATTTTTAATGAATGGTGGACCTGTTATTTGGGCTAGTAGAAAACAAATAACAGTAGCTTTGTCAACGACAGAGTCGGAATACATGGCTGCTAGTGACGCTGTTAGAGAGATACTTTGGGTAAAGCAGTTTTTAAAAGAGATAAATGAACCGCAGGAATCAGTAACTCTGAATGTAGATAATCAGAGTGCAATAAAATTGATTCATAATCCTGTATTTCACAGGAGAAGTAAACACATAGACATCAGGTATCATTTTATTAGAGAAAGTGTTGAGAGGAATTGTGTTGTTGTTAAATATGTGGAAAGTTCTTGTCAACTAGCAGATTTTTTAACTAAAGCTTTACCGAATTGTAAATTTAACTTGATAAGAGATCAAGTTATGAATAAGGTAGGTAATAAATAGGTAGTGTTGCCAGCCAATAAATTTTAGTGGGAGTATTAGGACTCTTTGGTTGAAATAGAAAAAATATATTGACTGTCAAGGTTGTCATTGTGCTTTTGTGTGGTTTTGGAAAATAAAATTTTGTTCGACATCAAACTTACTTATTACGTATATTTCTATTATTTACTGCGTTCCCAATAAACATGAGTACCTACATTAATATTTTTTGTATTATGTAGTAGTAGATGTTTTTTTTACTCAACATTCCGTACCGTGTGGTTCCCGGCAGAGTAGAACAGGACCACTTCAAGACTTCCCATGGATGTCGTAGAAGGCGACTTAGTCAATACAAGCTAAACAAAGCTTATAAACACCAATTAGACCTCTCCAACCCATCTGGCCAGCGTTTTTTTCGTACATTTGCGATGGCAAATTTGCAAAGAAAAGCTTCACGTTCTCACTTTAAACTATAGTTCATAAAATAATTTGAAGGGTTTACCTAGGGCATACTGGAGACAAAATATTAAATGATATCTCCGTTTTCTTTCAAATATTTAATTATTTCAAATGGGGGCAGCACTGGACCCCAAAAAATACTTATGTATCCTGTAAATAATTTATTATGAATTCATGGTATAACTGACGCTTAGAACAAATGAGTCAATGTCAAGGTCTCTAACGAATAGGTAGACACACTATCGCATAATGACATAGCGAAGTTGGAGCTACAAATAGCCTAACTGGAATAATCAATATGATAGCCGCGATACCATGACATAATCTCAACACGCGATAATGAATGTATCTTACTGTAAAAGTGAGTGAGTATGCATGGCCATGTAAGACCTATGACCAATAGAGGAATCTACGCCGTATGGTTGACATAATTTCTGGTCACTGTAAACTAAACAAACACCTTTACACCCTAGAAATTACAGACAGCCCTCTGTGCAGAGCTTGCATGGAGGCTGATGAAACTGCGAGCCATCTCCTCATCGAGTGCGGTGGCGTCGCACACATAAGAAGAGGGTTCCTGGAACATCAGGGAACCGTGGAGGAAGCCGTGAGAGCGCCGGGGAGCGTTATCGGATTCCTGCAGGGGCTGGGCTGGTTTGAGAACTGAAACCAGCCCCACGCAAAACGGGTTCAGCGCAATGGACCAAATTGCGGAAAAGAAGTCCTCGGGAGAAGTAAGAAGTAAGTAAGTAAGACCTATGACCATGCCCGGATCTAGGGATAGAGGGGGCAAAATCGCACTCCCCATCCCCATTGGCGATAAATGGGGTGGCATATTCTATAAGGGCGCGGCTTAGGTCTTCGTCACGTAGTCAACATCCTCTAGGGAAATCTCACGTTTTTTCAAGCTATATACAACGTGTTAATGAAATAACGCAAAACCTCTCAGATGGTATAAAAATCTGAATTTTATTTTTGGCATTTTGGGAATGTTGTAGAACAAAAGTTGTTCAGTTTCATGGACTGAGTTACAACACGAGAGGTTTTGCGTTATTTCATTTTTTCCATCTTCATGTAATTCACGCTGCTGAAACCTGGACTTGGAAACCCAACATCAATATTTACCTGACCCGGAAGAAATGTTTTTTGCTGACTTGAAGAATTAAGAGGAAAAACTACGGTCGAGACTTCCGAGAGTATTGAAAAATAAGTATTTGTAAAATCTATTGCCATCGCGCTGTGCCCGAATAACAACTGAGCGAGTGTGATAGAGACAATTGCAGCTCGGACGGAAAATACCTATGAAAAGTAAACAAAATCAACGTTTCGTAGTCGGCTTGTTACTCCTCCAAAATTTAACCGATTTAATTTCCTTTTTTTATTAGATTTGAAGAAAGGCATTAGCTGTGTTCCTATGTTTTCTTTTTATAATATAATCTCGTCAAATTTATTTGCTAGATATTTGAACAGTGGAATTTTTTTTTCAGGTATATGAGGGGTCGTATCCTTTTTTAATTAAAATATGAAAAAAAAAACAGGGACATGCCAATATATCCACAGATTTTTTTTAAAGAATCAGTGCTCTTCTGGCACCATCCGGCGAGGAAGCAGGGGACAACGCTTGTATGGAAATCCATTACCTTACTCTTTTGTGTTTAACAATTTTTATATGGTGGGACAAAACACAAGTATTAAAGCTCGAAAAACTCATAAATCACGATTAAAAAAAGAGAGATGCAGTAAATAGTTGATATTTTTCACGATTTTAGGTTTGATTTATAGTAAACGTTTGGCGAATTGGATTGAATTCGAATTTATCATCATACTTATTATCACATGTGTTTCCCATACGGTAGGCAATGACTACTTCGGACGGGCCTCTTGTTACGATCCTGACAGACCTCTCTCGCTTCATCTTACACTTATTACTCTCTTCATGCATTCCCGCTAGTAGGGGTACTTCGGAGTCACAAGGACCCGCGTAACCGGCGGGAATGCAGAAGAGGTCAGAAGTTCTCACCGCTCCTTTTTATGAAAATCTGCAATCTGGTCGCATTATGTACGTCGAAGCCCTGACCCACTCTTCCACTCACATGTGCTTCCTAGACCGTTTTAGTAAATCTCCTTCATAATTTTTTTCTACATGCCCAAACCATCTCAACATTCCTTTCTCAATTTTTGTCACTACATCTTCTTTCAAGCTCAACATTATGTTAAGCAACCCACTACCACATATGGCAAAAGCCATATACTTTTTCTTAAGAGCTGTGATGTTGCACAGAAATTAGAAATTATTTAATCGACATTCCCCATGAGGCTGGCGTAGTCACACCAAGTTAACTGAAGCCTCGGAAAAAAAATTATATAAAAGGAATATTCTTTCAGTCCACAGGGTTCCTTTATGATATCATTTCTAATTTTGATATTACCATCATCAAAAATATGTCATTTTAGGCAGTTTTTTTTTTATAAAATGTGTTATGTTTGATTTGTGTTGAGTTTTTGCAATACCCTTGTCTTTCTCAACATCGCCCGGTTTGTTGACATAAGGCTTTAGGTTTTAAGACGATGCAGGGAGTCCAGTGCCTCCCCCCATTTGAAATAAATAATATGAAAGGAACTGAGCTATCATTTAAAATTTTGATCTAGGAAAACCTAGATAACCCTTCAAACTATTTATTGTCTTAAGTCCGCCATTACACTTTTGTGTATGAAGTTTAATGAATCAAAAAAACTTGTAACTCACCTCTGAACTGTGCTTCCCACTCCTTCACAGACTCCATCTCCATTGAGTTGAGGTCACTGAGGTCATCGTATTCCTTGTCTGACGATGTCACGGAGAAAGTAGCAAGACCTCGGGAAGCATCCTTTCCACCAAAAGCTGCATATGGCCCACCTGTTGGAGTTTGAACATAATATTAATGGAGTGTAAAATGGGTGCCGGAGAGTAAGACATGGAATCGGGATACTCTACTTATTTGGTAGTTGCTTAGGGTTAGGTGCGCGTTAAAACAGAGATCGAATAAATGGCTGTATAGCCTTATATGCATAGAAATATAATTCTCTAGAATTGTAAATAATCCCGAAAAATCATTCCACGCGATATGTACCGCGGCGGGCGGGGCTTATAATATGAAAAGCGCGACACGACAGTTCGCCGTGACACTCGAGTCGTGCGGTTGCGTCGCAAGAGGTTTCCTTTGAGAATATTGCTGTGTTTTTGCGATAGTCAATTCATTAAAAATGCCGTCATGTGCCGTGAAGTGGTGTAGAAGTCATACAGACATGAAAATTAGTTATTAAAGAAAATAAGTAACAAGGTTATTTATTTTAGCGCAGCGTACTGCATAATAGGTACAATCTGCGCGTTTTACCTCACCGCTTTTGAAAAGCATCAATTATAGATAGTATTGATCTATTAAGTCCTTACTACCAGGCCTGTGTCACTCCCCGTGTAGGTATTCAAAATTCAAAATATCTTTATTATCATAGGATATTTATAATATCTCTTAATAATAGTCACTTTGTTTTGTTTTGCACAAATGTTGACGTCAAATCGTTACTTAAAGCTAAGTTTACGCCGCTTCCTAGGCGCAAGTGCAGAAGAAGCGGCAGCAAACTGCACTGCACGTTTTCTCCAAAGACGTCAACTAACAAACTAAAAACTTAAAATTAGTTATATAGATGGACAGAGATTACATTGTTTATTATGTCATAATTAAATTGAATTATAAGAATTACGAAATTTAAAATAATGTCAATTTGTAAATTTAGTATGTACCAATGTACCTAAATTATGACATGTCTAAGTATACAAACCTTTAAGAGGGACCCGCGCCAAGCTCAAGCCAGACCTTTTTGTCTTTAAGATAGTCATCGGTCCTATAATAAGCCTTCTCACAAAGTACTTTCTTTACATAAGCTTTGAATTTTCTGTCTGGCATATCAAGGACCGATTCTGACAATTTATTATAAAAAAGTATACACTTCCCCATAAAAGACTTACTGACTGTATTCAGCCTGTAATACGGGCTAACTAAGTCATTCTTATTACGTAAATTTCTATCTGTAAAATCACTTACTTTATTGAACATGGAAATATTTTTCCTTACATACATTATATTTTTAAATATGAATTGTGATGCAAAAGTAAGTATACCTATTTCCTTGAATAATTCCCTCAGTGAGTCTCTCGATCCTAAACCGTAAATAGCACGAATTGCTCTTTTTGTATGTCAACGCAGGCTTGATTCACATTAGGAAGAGAGAATCGAATGCATTGGGTCTTGTTCGCATTTAACATGAGGTTATTGGCCGAAAACCAATCAGAAATTAAAGATAAGGTGCTGTTCACCGCGCTAGCATCACTGTTATGTCGATCTATTTTAAATATTAGCGAGGTGTCATCAGCAAACAGCACCATGTCAGCCTCTTTCTCAACCATGTAAGGCAAGTCATTGACATAAACTAAGAAAAGGAACGGTTCTAGAATTGAACCTTGGGGTACGCCCATTTTCACATTAGACCCGTGTGATTTTACGCCGTTTATATCAACAGTTTGAAGCCTATCTGTTAAGTAAGATTCTATTAATTTAATTGACTTATCATCAAAACCGTATTGACGAAATTTGAGCAAAAGTGTTGGATGATCAACGCAATCAAATGCTTTAGAAAGATCGCAAAATGATCCAATTGCATCATTTCTGTTTTCCCACGCGTCGTAGATATTAGTGATAATAAGTGATACTCCTGCATCGGTGGTCGATTTTCCAGCAGTAAAGCCGTATTGTTGGCTATGGAAAAGATTATTGGTCTTAAAGTGAAGTAGCATTTGATTGAGCATTATCTTTTCGAACACCTTACTCAAAACTGGCAGAATAGAGATAGGTCTGTAGTTGCCAGGGTCTGTTTTTTCTCCTTTTTTGAATAAGGGGATTAGTTTACTACATTTCATTAATGTTGCCTGCATGCATTAATGTATCAAAAATATACCTACGCGCGGCGGCCTTCTCGGGTGGCTAATTCAGTCGGGGCTGACGTGCGAGCTGTGACCCACGTGCGAGCTTTGTTCGTCGCCTAGGTACTTCACCGTGTTTCGAGTTTCGGGTGTTGTAGTGTTAGTACAATGACCCGGCCGTTTTAAAAATACTGCGCAGTTTTTAACTGTTTAAACAAGGATTGCGATCCAAATTTAACTTTTTTTAGACTTCGTAAGGACGCTGAAAGGTAAGATCTACTTTAAAGTTGTTATTATTATGTTGTCATTTATGATAGGTACACTAAGTAGGTTTAATACCTAGGACCTAGGTACCTACTTAGGTTACGAAAATAAGTAGGAACGTAGGTATAAGTATATTATTATTCTTTCGAATTTCTGATGTTTGGTTTGAGATTGACGATCTGTTTCGTTATAAGTAGCTACCTACATAACCCACCTACTTAGGAACTTTTCTGTTCGCTAGCAGAATAATTATGAAAGTTACAGAAATGGTATGAACCTACTAGGTAGGTACATCCTATAGAATTCGGTATCTACTTTAAAGAATTTATTTTAGCTGGTTAGATATTTCGCACGTTATATTATATTTCATTCATTATAGTTTACTACTAAACGATGATACATTAATACATAATATAACGTCTTTATCCCTAACGGGGCAGACAGAGCATTTTAAGTGCTGCGGCTCTAAGCAATCAGAGCCCAGGGCCGCAATACGCAAAGGCAACTTTTAGCGTGATGGTGGGCGAGAAGGTGGAAAAAGGAATCAAAATAGTGATGGGTTGCTAGCTGCATCGCCTATTAACATGATTTGCATTTTCGTCTATTCCTTCGATCGGCTTCTACGATTTGCGCAGGAAGAGAAGCAGCTATGACCTCTGTGGTGTAATAGTCAACACGCTAGTCCGCCAATCTGGAGGTTCTGAGTTTGATGTTCTGAGTTCGATCCCCAGCCAGGGCAAGTTCGAAAATGGCCTTTTTCAAATTCTCCCAGGTCTTGGATGTTTATCTATATACATATGTAGGTATTTATTATAAAATATAGTATCGTTGAGTTAGTATCTCATAACACAAGTTTAAACTTATTTTGGGGCTAGCTCAATCGGTGTGATTTGTCCTTACATATTTATATTTATTTAAGTTTTATTCTTGTTTCCCAGACCAGCATGGAAGACAGATAATACGGTGTGCTAAATGGCTGTAGCTTTTTGCAGTAGTCAACCCTAGCAAAGCTACAAAAATCTTCAACACCTTTTCTATTCCTGCTTTTGATACCATTATGGTTGTTTAATGAAATCAATTATATTTTCTACATTCTATAACATTATTTCCTTTATTTGTGTCCTTAATGATACCACATAAAAAGGATAGTCCAGGGACCAAGGAAGAGTTGGGTGGACAAATTCATAGAGAAAACAGGCATCCTCGCATATGAGGAACCAAAAAGCAAGGCTGAGGTTTATCCACCAACAAGAGAAATGAATTCTTATATAGGCATTTCTCTGTTAACCAGGCATTTCAATGCCAACCGAATGCAAAGCCAATAATGTACAATAAATACAGATTATATGTTTCATAAAAAACTTAAAAAGATGAAAACTATAACTGTCACCATTGATATAAAAATAAGGCGGCCAACCGTCCTGCATTCTCCGGGACACCCGCATTGTATTATTTTATAAAAATGTCCCGCATTTGGCATTCCTATTTCTTTTTCGTTTCACATCACGTCTACATGCAATGCTTATTGTAAAATTTTAGATCCAATGGGCATTTGTGAAAGCTTTTATGACATTCTTAACCGAAACCCAGAATAATTATTTATATATGCCACACATTATATCAAGTTTCAATCATGTACAAACAACATAACCAGGTAAGTAATATTAGCATTTTATGATCAAGTCAAGCAAATTTACTATTTTCTACAATAACATGTTGGGAACACATCACTATTCAGTTTATAAATAATATACATAGCAGTTGTGCCGAACACCAGAACATTGACAGCATGCCCAAATGTGTTCAGCAGACAGGTCGCGGGTGCAACCTGCATCTGCATAATAAAAACGCGCCGAATAATTAATGCGTCACGCGTCAACGCTATTTTTAAACACGCGTACGATATGCACTCACCGGGCCCGTAGAAGCGGCGACCTCGCGTCACGTCGAATATCCATCCGTTCACTGCCACCAAAACCCTCCCATCTGGCTGGTTACCATCGTACTGCCGCAACTCCGCCACGGTCATGTCTTTCCGCAGCTTCGGCAACTCCACCACTGGAGCCTCAGACTTTGATTTTGAAAACTTACAGTATATTTTATAAATCAAAACAAATATTATAGCGGACAACAACAAATTCACAGGACTGAAAGCCGCAATGATCTCATCCAAGATCCTAGATGAGATGCTTGGGCTATCTGCTGGTTTTGTTTCTGGCGCAGATGCCATCTTATAGAAAACAGTTCTAGATTATTAGTAATATAAATTAGCACTGAATTTTAGTTTTGTTTAAATTTTTGTAAACTGTCGCTCAAGTCAACAATGTGTAAAATATAAAACCACTAATGACGTCAGCATTGTGAGTGAAGAATTTATGTGAGTGATGTGATGATGATCGACCAAGACAATCGATTATAGAGAATAACTAAAGCTTAATCGTTTTCATCGAATTGGTTGGTTTAATTTATAAACACAGACTACTCAACCTACAAGACCACGCTTTCATGAACTTTATTACTAAAACGAAATCGCCAAAAGTTAGCGGGGTACGGGGCAGGGTCCGGAAGTTTTTATTAGCTCGCTAGAGTTCACGCCTAGCTAGTTAAACGATAGCAGGTAAGTAGGTACATGTCACCGGTAATTCCATAGTGATGGATTGAGGATAATTTGTTGAAAATTGAGTTGCAGGATTTGACTTAAAAAACCGGCCAAGTGCGAATTGAACTCGCGTGGAAAGGGTTCCGTACAATTGATTGAATTCTTATAGGTTTTCCTGTAATCTACAAGCAATGAACTATATTTCGTATTTTTTTCAAAATTTTAGGTTTAGTAGTTTCGGAGATCAGGGTAGAGGAATGGTCAATTTTCGTCTTTTTTCATGAATAAAATCAAAACTTTTTTTTTCAATTTTCTAATTTATCCTTCGAAAATGACCCTTATTGTTAAAAAATATTTATTTTGCACATATGTGTTTGGGGCATAGGATTACACCATCCTACCAAATTTCACCTGATTCGGTCCAGTAGATTCGGAGCAAATTGGCTGTGACAGACGGACGGACAGACAGACGCACGAGCACTATAAGGGTTCCGTTTTTTCATTTTTTGTACGGAATCCTAAAAAATATACATACACATACATGATACATTGCAAGTTAAATAAAAGCTTGTAAAATAAAATACAATATTTGCTTACGTATATGCCATACTCGATTATATATTGAATTGTTAAAATGTTGTCGATAAACAATTCTCTTAAGGTGAAGGGGTAAGCAAATAAATAAATAAATAAATATATAAGGACAAATCACACTGAAATGGCAAATGGCCTTGAAGTGTGAAATAAATTGTTAACTCGTAAATATGGTGATAATTTCCATATTGCTCTTCGTCATGCACTAGATATCCTTTTAAATTATTTTATGAACTGCCTTTGAAACTATTATTGGTGATCCGTCTAGCTTTAAAACTTGCCGTGGCCACTTTTGGCGGAGGCAAGTTTTAAAGCTAGACGGACTAATGTAAATACTTTCAACGGTGGTTCATAAAATAATTTAAAGGGCTATCTAGTGAATAACGAAGAGCAATATGGAAATATGTGTATATATATATCACCATATTTACAAGTTAACAATTTATTTCACACTTCAAGGCCATTTGCCATTTCAGTGTGATTTGTACTTATATATTTATTTATTTATTTATTTGCTTACCTCTTCACCTTAAGAGAATTGTTTATCGACAACATTTTAACAATTCAATATTGGCATATACGTAAGCAAGCAAGTTGTGTCTCGACACTATCAAATAGACAGAGCGAGACAACCTTATACTAATCCTATGAAGAGAGAAAAGGACTATTTAAAAAGACATCAACGGGTACCCTTAAAAATAAACGAAAATGTTTTTTCTGGAAATTATATTTCCAGAATATAATCACAGTTTTACTATGTTATTATTACTTACGTTAGTAATTATATTATCTTTGTTATTACTTACCGGTGAAATGTAATGCCATCTTTCATGAGACTGGAAGTTGCCCTTGATTTTCGACACAGTTTCACAGTAGAATACGGCATTTTAAATACTGAGATTATTATCACACTGCGGACGCATCGAATGTAAGTCGCAGATTAAGAGCCAAAAGTGGGTGAGGCCGCCATAGGTCGTGATTATAACCTAGGCATGGTGATAGCCGTGCTTCGGCAAAGCGTGGTCTTGCAGGTTGAGTAGTCTGTGTTTATATATTACATGTAAAATCCGCTAATTCACTAAACCTCTAGCTGTTTGGCATTACAGCTTGGTTTCGTAAAACAGCGTTAAATAACTGACACCTCATACGCAGAATGGCATAAACGATTTGTATTCATCAATGACGCGGCGCAAGACGTAAGATTGTACATTTAGTTCGAAATTCTTCATAGCGTTCCGAGAGTAAGCTGTTTTTAGCGAGAGATATCGGAGACATCGTTTATGATTTTGGACTGCAAATGGTTAGGAAAAATAAAGCTGATTATCAGCTTGGTTCTCGTATAGTTATTTCGACGCCCGCCTTCCAGCAAGACGGAGAATTTACGTGAATCAAATGAAGGTCAAAGAAACCGCTACGCCATTGAAATTATGTCGCGATAACAAACTTTTCTGTATCTACTTGCATCGAAATTAGTATCATTCCTTATTGGTGTTCTATGATGTTAGAGACTAGATTACATAGTAAAAAGTTGAATTGAGTTTTTATTTTAATGCCCCGTCATAAATTTGTTTGTTAATAAAATGCCTGCAAATAATCTATCTGCGGTCTAAACGTGGTTAGCTAGTTTGTTAAACGTGACACATAGACAATGTAGCTAAACGATATTTAGCTGGTTAACAAAACCGAGCTGTAATGACAAACATCTAGAGGTTCAGTGAATTAGCGGTTTATACCATCCAACTACGACATATATACAACATCCACATCAACTTCCTGCAGCGGTGTTCCCGAACCGATACGACATTGAAACCTTCAAAAAACGAGTCTATATCTTCCTGAAAGGCCGGTACCTAACGCTCTTGTTACACCCCTGGTGTTGCAGTTGTCCATGGACAGTGGTGATCACTTACCATCAGGTGACCCGCTTGTTCGTTTGCCGCCCTATAACATTAAAAAAAAAAAATGTATTATGTCAGTCAGTCAGTCCAGCCAGCCAGCCAGTTTATTAATCGTTTGAGCTGTGGTGGAACATCGAGTACCTATCAGTTTATTTTAGGGTCTCTATACATCGTGTTAATGAAAGAACGCAAAACCTCTCAGATGGTACCTCAGCCTATGTAACTGAACTACTTTTGTTCCACAACTTTCACGAAATAAGAAAAAAATCGGATATTCATACAAATTAACTCGATCAGCTGATCAGTTTGTATGAAAATTCAAATTATTTTTTTTAGTTTCGTGAAAGTTGTTGAACAAAAGTTTTTCAGTTACATGGGGCTGAGGTACCTTCTGAGAGGTTTTGCGTTCTTTCATTAACACGATGTATAAGCCAAAGATGTTTTAATATTTTGAGTTTGGCTCAAAATTTCGCCATTTTGCGTGAAGTCGATTAGCCGACTACTAAACTTATTTGTCAATCTTTTCATAACTCTCATTTTATTGGTAGTCAGTACAAAGAATTTTTAGTGTATCGGTCAATCAAAGACAGACAACACTATATTTTCTTAATGCAAAAGCATTAAATGTAATATCAGTGACAGCTGCCAACCAAATGTCAATGTCAACATGAGTGTCAACTTGATGTCAACATTGATGTTGCTAGATTAGGCATTATATATCCATTTAGGCTACACTTCACTTATACAGAGCTGGGCAAAATAAGCCTATACAGGCTGTTAGTATAAATACTCTTGTCATTCCAACCACGGATACTGAACGCTAAAATAAAAGGTTTCGAGCAAGTATTCAAAATAATACGCTTATAGTTTTAATGCATTTTGATTATTTTTTTTCACTGGTTTTCGACTCTACTCATGATACTAAACCACTGGTTTCAAGGACAAGACTGTTAACACTAACATCCTGTATGTATATGACTATGAGTGAGTGAGTGACTCAACTCAAATATGTAATTTTTTCTGCGATATAGTATTTTGTAACAGTATCGGTCTGTAATTAGATTCTTATTTTTGGAAGGAAAAACATGTGATGAAATAAAAGTAAGAATGCAAGCGGTTTACCATGAATGTGCTCCTTCTATGACAACCGTCAGATATTGGTATAACGAGTTTAAGCGGGGGAGAACTGTTAAATATTGTGATTTTATAGTATAGGTATGGATACTTCTTACACCTAACCTATAGAGTATTTAAAATAGAAATTGTTCTCTCTAGTTTTGACGCTTCACGAAATATGTTTCCTTGTGTGGTTCTTAAATAAAATATTATTATAATTGAGGTACAGGGTTTTCTTAAGTACCTATTTTAACATGGTAGCAGAGGTCCGTAGTTGAGCGAAAAATATGGCAAATAAATTAAAATGATTTAAGTAAGAAATATTTTGAAAATTTTCTTTAAAGAAGAAAAACAATTGACGAAAGAAAATACCAGTGAAGTGACCGGAATCCCTAGGTCAGCAAAGATGGAAGGTAAGGATGATTTTAAGATACCGATTTTTGAAGGCACAGATTATGAGAAATGGAAGTTTCGCTTGAAATTATTATTAGAATTGAAAAACTGTGAAAAAGTGATAGAAAAGGAGGAGACAGATAAAGAAATAGATGAAAAAGATTGGAGAAGAATGAATTTAAAAGCTCAGAACTATATAGTCAATAGCATCGGAAATTCGCAGATCGATATCGTAATATCTGAGAATAGTGCCTACAAAATGATTAAAAAACTTGATGATTTATATATAGTAAAAGGATGTGCGAACAAGTTATTATTAAAAAGGAAAATACTCGGATTAAAATTTGATGAAACGGTCTCGCCTTTAGATTTTTTTCAAATTTTTGAGAAACATATTAATGACTTAAAGGGAGCAGGAGAGTTAGTCAGTGAAGAGGATAGATTAAATTACTTATTACTAACATTACCATCCAAATTCGAATACCTTGTAAATATTGTCGATGCAATGCCGAAAGAGAAACAAACGGTTGAATATGTAAAGTCAAAAATAATTTTAGATTTCAAAAAAAATTAATCAAGAAATAAAGTAGAGATAGAACAAAGTTTTACGAGTACCAGTGGTAACAGTCGTAATGATAACTGCTATGCTTGTAACCAAAGAGGTCATTTTAAGGAGGATTGTCCAAAATTTAGAAATAGAGGAGGATATAACAGGTATCACCGTGGTAACCGAGGAAGAGGACGAAACTACAGACGAAATTATGGCAATGCATTTAATGTTGAGGTAATGACAGTTGGGACAGACCAGTCAAATGAAGCAGGAACCATAGATTGGTTGTTAGACAGTGAATGCAGCGATCACATTGTCAATGATATTAAATATTTTTCCGAATATGAAACGCTCAAGAATCCAATAAATATAAAGGTTGGAGATGGTTTTTGTCTGAAAGCTTACAAGATTGGAAAAGTAAGCATGTTTTGTAACCTAGGATACAAATCGACAAAAATTGATATAGACAATGTTTACCTCGTTACAAATATGAAAAAGAATTTACTCAGCGTGTCTAGTATTGTGAACAAAGGAAATATGGTAAGGTTTGATCGTAATAATGCAAAAATTTATAATGTTCAAGGAAGATTAATAGCTATAGCCAAAAAGGAAAACAAATTGTTTGAATTATCAGGTAAGATCTTTTATAATAGAAAAAGTGTAGCGTATCAAAGTGATAAAGTAATGTCAATGAAAGAAAATGGCACCGTATTTTAGGACATCCTAATTTTTATAAACTTAAAGAGATGTGTCGTCATAAAGTTTTAGATGGTTTGCCTGACACTTTAGAAGGGTTTATGCACTATGAAATTTGTTTAAAAAATAAGATGACTAATTTACCGTTCGTTAATAATAGACGACGCGCCACACAACCATGTGAAATAATACATACGGATGTAAATGGGCCCATGCAAACAACAGGATACAAGGGTCAGAGATATTTTGTTTCATTTATTGATGATTTTAGTCGACATGCATATGTTTGTGTTATTAGAAATAAAAGTGATGTTTTTGAATGTTTTAGGACATATGTTGATTTAGTGCAGACACAGACCGGTAAACATGTAAAGGAAGTAAGGTGTGATAACGGTGGTGAGTACATAAACAAAAATTTCTATGAATTTGCAAAGCAGAAAGGATTTTTTATTAAACCTGCACCAGCTCACACACATGAATTAAACGGAGTTGCGGAACGCTATAATAGGTCAATAATGGACAGAGCTAGATGTTTAATGACAGAAGCAAAACTAGAGAAAAAGTACTGGCCTGAATTTGTGATGACAGCAGCATATTTAGGTAATAGACTGCTTACAAATACAGTAGAAAAGAAAACGCCATATGAATTGTTTACTGGTAGAAAACCAAATGTTAAAAATTTGAAATTGTATGGCAGTAAATGTTTTGTACGTGTTCCAGAGGAAGTTAGAATATCAAAATTAAATCCAAAAAGTCAACAAGGAATCTTGGTAGGATATACGGACATGGGGTACAACATTTTAATTGACGGAAAGGTTATAGTTTCTAGACATGTAAGATTTATAGAAAATGATGTAGAAGAAGAAAATATAATTAGATTTGAAACTTGTGAAGAAGAGAAAGGAAATGACGAAAACGAAGAGTTCTATGACATCATTGATAATGATGAAGATGAAGCTGAAGATAAACCGGAGGACAAAAGTGAAGAACCTAGTGAAGAAAACCGTGCTGAAAGTCGTCCTAGAAGAGAAGTGAAATTACCAGAAAGGTTTAAAGATCACGTAGTTTACGTAAACATGTCAAATGCACTAGTACCGACTACATATGATGAAGCAGTAAACTGTCCTGAAGCAAGGAAGTGGATAAGTGCTATGGAGAATGAAATTAATTGTTTAGAAAAGAACGAAACTTGGGAAGTAGTAAATCAACCAAAAGATAAACAAATGATAGATGTGAAATGGATTTACAGGATTAAATCAAGTGGAAACTATAAAGCGAGAGTTGTTGCTAGAGGATTTCAGCAGTGGTATGATGAAAATGAAGATAATTATTCGCCAGTAGCAAGGCTTACTACAATGAAGGCACTTTTATCTATAGCCTGTGTTAATGGCTGGCAGATACATCAAATGGACGTAGAAACAGCTTTTTTGAATGGAAACATCAAATCGGAGGTGTACATCTATCCGCCTGATGGATACGAAATTGGAAAGAACAAAGTTTGTAAACTTCGAAAAGCTCTTTATGGGTTAAGAGAAAGCCCTAGAGATTGGTATGATTGTTTTAATGAATATATGAGTATTAATTTTAAAAGATCGGTATATGATTATTGTTTATACACAGGAAGTGTAAAAGATGTTGTAACTCATTTATGTTTATACGTTGATGATATTTTAATATTTTCAGAGAATTTAAATTCTATAAATGAAGTAAAAAGGCTGTTAAATATTCGTTTTATAATGAAAGATATGGGAAGTGTGAAGGAATACTTGGGAATTGATATAGAATATAACCCGTCAGAGAAAAGGATGTCATTAAGCCAACAGAAGTACATTGAACAGTTGGTAGAAAAGTATAACATTAAAGACTATAAGTACGAAACACCTATGGAGCAAAATTTGAAATTGGAACCCAGCAAGACTCAAAATTCTGATATCAAGTACAGAAATTTAATAGGAGCACTACAGTATGTCGCTAGTGGAACGAGACCCGATATAGCATATAGTGTTAACTATTTAAGTCGTTTTCAAAACAGTTATAGTGCTACTCATTATAAATATGCATTAAGAGTGCTAAAATATTTGTATCGAACAAAAGAAATGAAATTAAAATACAATGAATTTTTTGATGAATTTATTGATGCATATGTTGATGCTGATTTTGCTGCAGATGTCACAGATAGGAAAAGTACAACAGGTATAATTATTAGATTGTTTAATAATCCCATATATTGGAAATCTCAAAAACAAAAGATTGTATCGAGAGCATCTACTCATTCTGAATACTATGCATTGGCAGATTGTGTTGAGGAAGTGTTACCGATTAGAGGCATATTAGATGATTTAGGAATTAAAATAAATAAACCTATTAAGATTTATGAAGATAATACGGGAGCTATTGCTTTGTCTAAAAATGGAAAGTTTTCTAAAAACTCAAAGCACATTGACGTTAGTTATCACTTTGTGTATGACTACGAGAAACAGGGAGTTATTAATGTTTCTAAAATAAATACTGAACATCAGTTAGCTGACATTTTTACAAAATCATTAGGTAGAGTTCGTTTTCAAAAACTAAGAGAGTTGATTTCTGTCAAATAGAAAGATAAATATGTTTACTTATTTTAATTTGTTTTTTTGGTTAGAGTAATTTGATAGGAATGTTACTTATAAGGTTGTTGTTAATGTTTTGTTTGAGATTTATGTTTATGTCTAATAAGTGAGTGTGTACGACTATAAAATCAAGGAAGTGTGTTAAATATTGTGATTTTATAGTATAGGTATGGATACTTCTTACACCTAACCTATAGAGTATTTAAAATAGAAATTGTTCTCTCTAGTTTTGACGCTTCACGAAATATGTTTCCTTGTGTGGTTCTTAAATAAAATATTATTGTAATTGAGGTACAGGGTTTTCTTAAGTACCTATTTTAACAAGAACAACCGTCTTTGATGAGGATCGCCCAGGCCGGCCAGTTGAGGTGACTACAGACGATATGGTTAAGAAAATTGAAAATATCGTTTTAGCCGACCGCCGAATTAAACTTCGAGAAATCGTTGATGCTGTAAATGTTTCAATCGAGAGGGTACTACACATATTAGAAAAAAAATTGGGTATGAAGAAAGTATCGGCGAGGTGGGTGCCACGTTTACTCACGGAGGAGCAAAAACGGAACCGACTGAATACTTCGGAGCAGTGTTTGGCCGTGTTCAAACGTAACCCGAAGGAGTTTCTGCGTCGTTTCGTGACCGTGGACGAAACGCAAGCAATGCTTTTTAGAAACATTTGAATTAAATGCTTATCTATTGTTACCTATATAAAGTTTAAAATATCTCGATATAAAATACGCGCGCTCGCTCAGAAGTCGCGTAGTAAGTAATAGCGTTGCGATCGCACAGTGCACGAGCAGAGTCCGCGACGCCTATTTTATATCGAGATATTTTAAACTTTATATTGTAATCGTTCGCGACGCGGACTCTTATTGAAAGCTGGATCTACGCGATAGGAGCTCGTGCGCACGTGTAGTCTGAACGCGCCCTTAGTCATTTAAAAATATGTCCTTTAGGCATATGATATGTTATGATGACTTATAAAAATAGGTCATATTTTTTAAATCACTCGAAATCGTAGGCTACATAATTGGAGAAATTCGGTTACTTCGAGCTTGGTGTACCTGGCAACATTGGTCATTTCTTGACTTCTTGTGTTGTGTGTGGGAAGGGAAGGGTTTTTGGGTTTTGTCATGGTTTTGTTATCAATCATCATCATCATGTTATCATTCTTGTAACCGTGATCATATACCTACTCTTTGGTTTGTGTCACAAAAAATACCTTTATAAGAGAAGTAAAAAGTTACATATACAGGCGTTTTATAAAGAAGTTATCATTTGAATTAGCATCGTTTCTACAAATCAGAAAAATACTATAGAAAATTAGTACGATTGTTTGTATTATACTTAATTTTTGTACTTATTATTATCAATTCGATTCTGCAACTGCAATTACAATTACTTAAATAATATAAACTTTGTGTACTTGGTGTGCAGATCCTAGTACTACCAAATATGATGAAGGAAGCACGATCAGACCTATGTTCCCGGTATATCACAATATTCATTGTGGTATCATGTTATTGGTAAGTTTTATGACTAAGTTCCTTTGCTCAGAGGCGTAGCGATAACTAGTAGTCTAGACTTTATATAAGAAGCGGCTGACTTTTTAATTCTGGCGAACCAGTAGGTACATATATAAAAGCGGTTTCAGACGCGAGGCGTCCCAAAAACAAAAAAATCTTCATCCGCTTCACAAGCGAAGCCCTATAGATCGCGGGGCCGTGGAAGATGTGGGCCTCCACGACGCTCACACCTAGCGACACCTCTGCCTTTGCTTAACCGATTCGCGTAGCTATACAGAGAGGAAACGCAGCCAGAGTTCTTGACTGTGTGGCACCATGTTGCACGTTCAAAATCATTCATCATCATCACCATCTTCCTCGCCTTCTCCCTATTTGGGGTTGGCTTCGTATGTCAACTCTCCATCGTTTTCTATCATTTATTATATCTGTTCTAACCCCCCTGTCCATCATGTCCCGGTTCTAGGTCGTCCTCTATCTATGTGGCCATCCACCTTTAAGTTAAACATTTTGCTAGCCAGATGTTCGGCATCCCGCCTGTTGATATGACCGTACTTTGTTAAACGGTGGCTTTTTAACTTCTCTACAATCGGTGCTATCTTTAAACTTCCTCTTATATATTCATTCCTGATCTTATCCATCTTCGTCACCCCACACATCCACCTAGACACCTGCATTTCTGCTACATGTAACTTATGTTCTTCTTCGTAGCCCAATATTCCCCTCCACACAGCAAAGCAAGTCTTATTTCTGTCTTATATATCTTTCCTTTAGTTTCAATGGGAGCCACTTATCGCAAGTTGTTGTTTGTTTGTTTGCAAAATCATTCAACAGATTTTTTTTATTTTTTCCAAGGCTTCAGTTCACTTGGTGTGACTAACATAGATATTTAAATTTAATAATTTAAGATATTTAAATAGTGACTTTTATTTTTAGGTTTGGTTTATAAACTATAAATATTGTTTATAGCTAATATTTGAATATGCTTTAGTTTTTTGTGATTTTAATCTTATATCCATGCAGGACACCTAAATTCATACAAAACAACATACATCATACATAGACATACAATACTATGTCTATTATTATTACCTATGATTTCCTGTGGGTGAATAGGGATGTGGAATGTGGACTAAAAAAATATAAAAATATTGTATAGATAGATAAAGAGAGAGATAAGATGTTTATTTGTAGCTATAGTCACACACATACAGAAAATACACAACATAAGAACATAATAAAATACATAAGAAAACACAGAAACATATATCAATATATTTGTATCTGTGTGCTACAGCAATCCAAAAAGGTCATAGCTCAGTGCTATACATATAATTATACATATTTTTTCTTTTTTCTGATTAGCAAATAATTACAAAGATATAGTTTAAATTCCACATGACGTCACGATCAAGTACGATTTTCAACTGACGGCGACGTTAATCACCCCGACTCCGAAACTTCGACGCGCTGTATCTTTGTTTTCACTACTTTGATCTTTGATAAACCGAAAAAAAAAACATGGTCCATTAATTTTAGATAATCTAACTGACAGACTTTTATATTCCACATCCCTATTATCATTGCATATAGTTAATTTAATATTTCTTAAATTCCATAATATGATGATTATATCCTGGCCGGTTTCGCCTCGGCGACTGTTTTGTCATGCGTTTCAATTCCTTCTCTGGTGTGCTCTGTAGTGACTTGTGTAGCCCAATTTGTTGGTAAACGAGCAATAACATATTTATATGATGATAATTATGAATAGAAATATATGTACATATATAGCATGATTGTAATTAGTAATTATTATGAATTAATATTTTCTTCAATGCTAGCAACCGTCACACTCAAAATGGCTTTTAGGTCTTGTCCTGTTTTCTTCTATACTACGCCATACAATATCATGTCATTATCCCTAACGTGGCAAACAGAGCCTAGGGCGGTAAGGCCCAGGCCACTTTTAGGGTGATGGTGGGCAAGAAAGTGTCACCTATTGATACGATTCAGATTATCGCCCATTCCCTCGATAGGCTTTTACGATCTGCGCGGGAAGAGAAGCAGCTGGTACATTTTATTTTTTTCTTTTCTCCCATACCAGCAAAGAAGAAAGACGTTATTAGTATGTTTTTATAGAAGACCTGATAAAAAAATTCCCTTGAACATTTTCTTGGTTAACCCTGACCTGACCTAGAACTAGTAACCCTGTTTGTTTTTGCAGGATAGTGTCCATAGCCACGGTGTTCGTAAACAAGACTTTACTCAGCGGACAATCTGTAGCATTAGAAGCGCCGCTGTTCATCACATGGTTCCAGTGTATAGTCTCATTTTCCATTTGTTTCACTCTGAGTAAAACTAAAGGAATACCGGGGGTTTTCGATTTCCCTAAAGGCTCACCGTGGAATATGGATGTTATAAGAAAGGTTGGTGGTTAATTCATTTTATACACTATACTATCACATATAGATCTCGTTGCACTATCATTTCTTTATCGCTAATGGGACAGACACAGTATTTTAGGTCTTGCGGCTCTAAGTAGAGAGAGCCTAGGGCCGTAAGACCCACTCTTGGCAAGATGGTGGGCGAGAAGGTGGAAACAGGAGTCAAAATAGTGATGGGTTGCTAGCCGCATCGCCTATTAACATGATTCGCATTTTCGTCCATTCCCTCGGCTTTTACGATCTGCGCGAGAAAAAATGCAGCTAGTACATTCTAAGTTTTTCATTTTCACCGGCATGGGCATGGAGGTTTACTTGCATATAGCATGATAGAATTAAAATTTAACCCCCTTTGCAAAATGAGAGGTATTAATAAAGTTTTAGGTATGTCTGTATCATTGTAGCTTCCAAACATATGAATTGATTATATTGAAATAAGTTACAAACAAGTTTTAAAAAAAAAATCATTTTTTGTACAAGTTTTTATTATGAGACCAAAGGTCTTGTTAACACAAAACAAATAAGCCCAAACTCAACGGGGTTGCGTCGTTTTATTACTGAGTTCTTATGGCCACCTTCGAGCTTCATCATCAGATCAGCTCCAAGTCGTCATAATATTGCATTGTCACGTGATATACATATGCGCGCAAAATTTCAGCTCAATCAGTTGAAGATTTATTATCAAAATTGAGTTGCAAGATTCCATCCGAACAAACATACATTGCAAGTTGAATAAAAGCTTGTAAAAAGGGTAAATTTAAATAGTATCGAATGAAGCATGGTGCAGGCGCGGTTTCAGCTCTCAAAAAAGGAGGTGCGTGGTCAGTCAGCCACTCGAAAATCGACCAAGTGCGAGTCGGAGTATGAACTCACTCATTATTGATATAGTGCATTCCTACCTGTGATTCTTACAAAGGAGATGTTTATAAAATATATGACGCCCTGACCAACATTTTGTACCGTGTATAGTTACATGTGGGCAAAGCCTCGCTATCGCCCTCAATTATAGACTGACAGTAGGTATGACGATACAAGTCTAGGCATAGGATATAAAAAGCAGTCAGCCCTGTTGTCACTGGCGGGCGGCGGAGATCAGTCGTGGAGAAATCTCTTTAAAGAGACCTAGAACCAGGGTCCGACTTCATAAGTCTCCACGCCAACAGGCACAAAAATATAGCCCCATAAAAGTAATGTAACCAGGAGTGATTTTAGCTTTGGTTCAAGAAAAAAATTAATACGGTCATTTTAAGCCAAAAAGGGGGGGCCAATCTCGGAATTAAACTGAATAAGCTGGATTTTGGTATTAACCTTTATTTTGGCATTCTTAACGTTGTCACATAAGTCTTATAATGTCACAAATAGTGATGTGCAGTTACCGGTAATTTACTCCAGTCGAGTATTTTCCAAGTAACGTTACCAGTAACATTACGGAAAAATGGTTATTTAGGGTAACATAGGAAAAAAACAGTTATTTTTATTATTTCGAGCGATGACTATTTGCGAAAGTGGCGAATTGCGTCACAACCAGCCATACATGCCATTCCAGCTAATTCCGTTTCATTCTGAGATTAAACCCTGATGACTGGACTATTTATAATATAATATTTACTTGTTACATTTAATAAATCTGAGTGATTGTAATAGTAAGCGATTACTTTATCACTGTGATAATACTGAAGGATAGTGATTGGGAAAACGATTAAAAAATGCACCATGAAGTGTAATAAAGTTAATTAAATGAGCAGATATGAGTTTATCAATAGGTTAGGTACCATGAAGTGTTATCAAACAGCAAAAAAATGACTATTTCTGATAACGTATGCATAGTTTTGAAGACAAAAGAGCTGTGGGTGGAATTGTTTTAAATTTAATACACATCCAAAATGTCATAAGTGTTACTCGTATAACACTAAATTTATTAAAATACATAGATTATATTTAAATTGAACTGCAAAAACTGCGAAGAGTCCGAAAATTTTGCAGTTTTTATCCTTATTACTGAGACCCCGTCTCGTCTGTCATACATAAGGCTCTATCTCTTGAACCGTAATAGCTAGACACTTGAAATTTTCACCGATTATTATATTACTGTGGCCGCTATAAAAACAAATACTAAAAATCACATCAAAGATAAATAAGAATGAAGAAAGGAAAAGATAAATAGGAATAAGAACAAAGATATAAAAATCACCTCTGACTAAGAATTATTCCACTTCAGCGATGAAGCGGAATAATAAGCATTGTGTTATGGCACCTAATAAGTATGTTGTATTTACTTATCAATAACTTGTTAAAATGTCGCTAACATGTCGGTTCTTTAACTGCTTATGTAACTGCTACAAATGGAGATTTTTAAATGACTTCATGTTTTTAAAATGAAGTATTATATGGTTGATGTAGTCGATAATCTTACTAAAAACTTAAAGATAAGATTAAGATAAAAACAATGATGGGGGTCGTCATACAAGAAACGTGTTTATTTCAGCGTTTTAAAATATTGTACGGGGGTACGAAACCCTTCGTGTACGAGTCCGACTCGCACTTGACCGGTTTATTACGTATTACGCAGGTACAACTTATAGGTATTAGTACTTATAGGTACAGGTTTATTGCTAGCTAGCTATCTACACTGTACATCACGTTTTGTTTTATTTTTATTGATAATTTGTGTAGAGAATAAAACTGTGAGTGTTTTTAAAAAATCACTGTAATTAAACTACTACAGTTTATTCCTCAAAAAATAACATACATTTATATTACATAAATTAACATAAGAATCTTAAGGATTTTCTACAGACACCCACAATAGCCAAAACACGATGAAGCATTTTTGGCTCGATAGAAAAAAATCACAAACATACCTCTGAATTTGCCTAAATTTGCCTTTATAATACGTATTACTATTTTATACAATCACCTTTTTATTTGAAAATCATATCAAAAAATTTATTATCTAAATATCTATCCGTTTTAGCTACAGAAAAAATTATAAATATAATACAAAAATTATAATAAATAAAACACTGCGAAATATCGTCGAGCACGGCTCCGGGCCTTTCTTCGCTCTCGACGAATATTTCACTGTGTTTTATTTATTTTTATTGTGTTCATGACATGGCTATTCAAAAAATATATTTACTCTTTATTGCGTTACATTAAACAAATAAGGTCACACATGCTTGGCGCGGGTCCCTATTAAAGGTTTGTATACTTAGACATGTCATAATTTAGGTACATTGGTACATACTAAATTTACAAATTGACATTATTTCAAATTTCGTAATTTTTATAATTCAATTTAATTATGACATAACAAACAATGTAATCTCAGTCCATCCATTTATCTAATTTTAAGTTTTAGCACGGCTCCGGGCCTTTCTTCGCTCTCGACGAATATTTCACTGTGTTTTATTTATTTTTTTATTGTGTTCATGATATGGCTATTCAAAAAATATATTTACTCTTTATTTGGTTTCCATTAAACAAATGAGGTCACACATGTATAAAAAAATTTCGTCGTATACATAATCCATTTGGCTGAGCGCCGATTTGTATAGGAAGCCGATTTTTTTTTTGTTTTTCGACGATTATTTTTATGGAAAGTGGTTTAGTATCACGGACTGAACTTGCTCCAAAAATGTTGCCGGTGTTTTAAAAGTAACCCTGTATAGAGATATATTTTAGTATACAAAAGGCGGCCTTATCACACAGCAATCTCTTCAATTTCAATTTATTTATTGCTTTTCACATTGTACATTACAGTATAGTACATTAGTAAGTAGTTAATACGTCATACATCATATTATGTTACATGCTGCTACGGAACCCTTCATGGGCGAGTCCGACTCGCACTTGGCCATTTTTTTGCACGCCTCATAAGCGAAGCGCATGAGGTAGTGCTCTACTCTCGCCTTACAAAAATCAAGTGATTTTTTTAACTAAATGTGTCTATTTATTTTCTATCGCACTTGTACAATAATATTTACACATAAATGTCAAGGAAAAACACTAGTTTCAACACTTATGACATTTTTAAAAGACATTTTGCCTTTTATATAAATAAAAACAATGTTTAATAAAATCATTTTGTGGACGTCCGTGTGTCGGTATGTATGGAAACTGGCGTGGTCACAATAACTCCCGAAAAACTTATCTAATCAAGTCCATTATTTTTTAAACGCTTCAGTATTATCCAAAACTAAGTCCTTTCGAAGATCACGGTCACTAATTCAATGTAGTTTATTCGTAATTATTATTATAAAAATACAGGTGACATATTTAAAATAATTTTGGATGTGAGGTTTGTTGAAAGAGTTAATACCTATGTATGATGAGTACGAATGTGTAACTGGCAAGTAAGAAAAGAAGTAAAAAGAAATTTGAATAAAGAATGTTGTGATTTTGTTTGTTTTATTAAATATGAAAGACGAATAAATGTAAAAAAAGCGATAAGTTAGTTAATATTTTATTTAATTTGCATTAACTAATTGAGAATGAAAAGAACAATCAGTGGTAACACTTTTCTTGACATTCGTGACGTAGTCTTGTGTCTTTTTCTTGTTTTTGCTTAGTTTTTTTGAGATTTCTCAAAATCCATCGGTCCGAATCGGTTTAAATTCACAGGAAATCTGAGTTGTATAGAACTCTTTGGAAAGCTACTTGTTTGGTTCCGATCGGTTTAGTTGTTCAAGAGTTATAAGCGGGTCACATACATACCCACACACACATACGGATAGGGTGCATGACACTTGCTCGTGAGTGGTCAGGGAAGATTCCTGAGACCTTTAAACGTCGAGATCTGATGAAAACTCGACTTTTCAAAAACGGGGTGAAACTAATAACGTCCCGAATTTTGAAAATTTTCAATTTTCTCAGCGAGAAGTTAAAATCAAAAGTTAAAAATAATCTCCAGTCGTGCATTAAAGCCGACACATGCTTTTCTTCGTTTTAAGTTAGCAATAAAACAATCAAAATCAATTTAATTGTGAAAAATGAGATTATGAGGCGTGCACTTTTGGATTTTCCAAACAATTTTTTTAATTTATGAACGCCCGTATCGCGACTAACTTGTTTACAAAATATTAGAGCGCACGAAACGCGAGTAGACGGTGGAGGCATTTTTTTTTTAAATTTTGATGAACGCACGAGTAGCGACTAATTTAGAAATAGAAATAGAAAATCTTTATTTGGAGCATAAAAACAACAAATAACTTGTTTACAAAAATTCAACGACGCACTAAACGCGCCCAGACCATTATTACTATGCGCGCAGCGGCCCCTCCGGGTGGTAAATTCAGTTATACGAATCGTTTGTCTAGAGTAATAACTAGAATGAAATTGGCTTGCAATGGATGTCTAGGTATCTAAACGAAAACGTGCTGAGTTCTGACGTGAGCTAAATTAAACCATATCGCTAGCCACATTAAGTAGATATTTATTGGAATTTCTTTGCTGAGTGAGACTTCTATACGTTAGTATAAGTATTTATTCTGAGATTATACACAGTAGGTACCTACACTACTAGCTGTGCTACTAGTCACTTCTTAATTTAGTAGGTACAGCATGAACCCTGATTAGGGCATTGCAACAGAAAACAGTGGAATGGAATGGCATGCGGATTTTCATTTAGTATTTATCTATGCTAAAATTATTGTGTAATTAATTATCCAAAAATATATCAATTTGTCTGGTAGTTTTTTAGATAATGTCAATTAGTTTTTATACAAAGTCAGTGTTTTGTTTAAAAATACTTGCTATATTTGTTTATTTAAATACTTACTGACATGTTATTTCTAAAGAAATGTCCTTTGCTTTTATTTTTTATTTTTATGCCTAAATTTTTAAATTTATTTATTACTTATGTCAATATTTCGATTATTTTGTTACTATTTTTTTACATGTCATACCTACTATTTTTTACAAGTCATTGTTATTTATATGAATATAAATTTATTTATTTTTTAAATTACCAATGTACTGTACATATGTTATTCGTAATGTATTTTATATTTTTTCAAATCTTTATCATTAAAAACCTCGTCTAATGTGTAATGTAATAATTTTTATCTGCAAGCAGTGCTTTTAATTTTTTATTAAAAATGGAGTCCTTCTCTGCTCTCAGCAATCTCTTCGCAACCTTAGGGTATAGTTATAGACACAAAAGAAATAGTTATGTTACAGGTGAGGTGCAATATTTCAAATTATTTATGGCATGTTTTTTTTATCATTTCAGGTTATCCCCCTATCAATAATGTTTACACTTATGATCGCAACCAACAACCTCTGTCTGAAATATGTTGGAGTTTCGTTCTATTACATCGGAAGATCACTTACGACCGTCTTCAACGTGGTATTGAGTTGGATGCTGCTGGGGCAAAGCACATCTCTTAGATGTATGATGTGCTGTGCATTTATTGTGTTTGGTTTTTACCTTGGGGTAGACCAAGAATCTTTATTAGGTAAGTATTCTCTTACTGTTAGTGTTACACCGCCGCCGCTGCTGCTTAGTTTTTGTATGCAGACCTTTACACACAGCCACCGCTCGCCGCTGCGGCGGCGCCACGTGTTATGGCACTTATGGCCCATTTACACACAAGACAAGCCACAAAGCCAATCCATCGCTTAGTGGATTGTCCTGTCAATGATTTCGTGTGAATGGAGCCTTTCATTGGATTATCTTGATCATTGTCCTGAGGACAATCCAATGCAGTGAAATATCAAATATACCGAATAGAAAAAGACGGTAAGTACTACACAGCCTGGCATGTCTGCTGTTTATACGACCTCCTCCCCCCCTCAAAGAAGGCTACAAAACCCAAGCGCGTCACACTCGCGTAGTATAGCGAAGTAACATAAATGTAATCAATGGGCATGGCTAGTTTTGGAAGTCCTGGGGCAACGAAAAAGCGGAGGCCCTAAGTATTTTCCGAATAAAAGGAACTTTTTTTCCGTGACGGTCGCCATAAACTTTTGGGGGCCTTTCTTGGAGGTCCCGAAGCTGTATGTATATAGCCCCGCTTGCCCTCCCCCAAATCCGGCCCTGTAGTCAGGAAACACCGACTAGTTTCAGCCTTCATTCAGGATTATGCACTGACTGATTAAATCCGTGTACTTATAAGGTTTACATGAATTTATCTCTTGTTAGATTTAAGTTTTTGACAGTATTATTTTATAGTCACACAAATATTATTATTCACATAGTCCACAAGGAAGTCATATCACATTTAGGTAAGATCCCACTACGGGAAAATTCTACTGAAAAGTACGTATATCCAGATAATACTCGTACAAGCAAAGCAGGTAGTAACAGCTTATAATAATTTTACGCGGTATGATTCGGTTATTTTATTTTTTAGTTCAATACTTTATAGCTTATAGATTGCTATATTGAATTTACTGTGACGTCACAAAGCGTACGTAATATAGTCGGAAAAGCAGACCAGCACCCGTAGCATGCTACAGGCGAGAGCGTTTATAGAGCGCTATCGTCTATCACTATCTCGCTCTACGTAATAATAACAACGGGATGGCACTAGTCCGTCACGCGATATAAACTTTACTTGTACGTAGATAACTAAGGTTATCAACGGTGCCATGCTACGAGGGCAGATCTTGTTTTAGGGGTGGTGACCCTACGGTTCACTGCTCTATCTGCACTGACTGGAAAAAGGAATCGCTCCGCTCCTCCCTCAGTCCCCTTTAGTCGTCATGCTCCCACGCCCTTGTACCCCGCAGGCGAAAACTCAAGCGGTCGGTCTAAACTGGTTGATTTTGCACCCCTAGCTATTTTGAAATCTTGTAATCAGAATCATTAAAGAACACAAAACCATAAGAAAAAAAGTTTTATACCCTACTAACTTTAGTAACTACTTACAGCGGGTGGTGACATTTAAATGGGAGATTTTTTGTATGCATTTGTCAGCTGATATCTTTGGTTATTTTTATAAAACAAGATACATAACAGAATATTTTTTTATTTCGCTTTAAGAGTACTTTCCTAAAAGATAGCTACCAGGTTTAAAATCACCCTTTATTACGTGAGTAAACCGGTTAACAATATTCATAATGAATTTATCTCACGTTCGTTTTAATTAAATAGTTTCCTTACTGTATTTCATTTAATTTTATGATATATTTGTCTATTAAAAAAATACATTTCTTTTCAGGATCATTTTCATTGAAAGGCACAATATATGGCGTGATTGGGTCACTCATGCTGTCTCTATATTCAATCTACACCAAGAAGGTCCTGCCACACGTCAACCAAGAAGTATGGCTACTGTCTTACTACAACAATGCATACTCCATCATTCTCTTCTTGCCATTGATGGCTTTAAATGGCGAAGTCAGTGTGCTGTTGTGCTATAAAAACTTTGACAGTTTAGCCTTCTGGGGACAAATGTTTGTTGGCGGTATTTGTGGATTTGCTATTGGATTCTTCACATCATTACAAATAAAGGTGATAAGTGTCACATGACATTATTTTTTTTAAATACGTCAGATGGTCCGGGCAAGAGATGGCGGCGTAAACGTCATATCACACTTACACGATTCGGCTCCAACACTGCCCTAAACTAATGACTGCTCGTGGTCCACGCACCGACAGCTAGCAGGCGCCCAGCGGTCTTCGTTCCGACGGCTATCTAGGGGAGTGAGGCTCGTCTAGTCGTCGCGGCGACTGTAAGCAGTCAGCGTGCGGACAGCGCGTAGACCGCTTGTTTCCAACGCGCGGCCAGCGAGGCGTCAACCACCGAGCAGTCTGATGGCGGTAAGCTCGCTGACAGTGAGCTGTCTGCTAATTTATGTTGCCAATGTAAAATATATCTAAAGAGCACTACCTGAAGCCCATATTTCAATATTATTTTATTTGTTGGGTGGGAGCAGAGCCGTGTAAGTGGGTTATGACCTTAATGCTGTCATGGGTTTAAAATGGGAATTAAAAATATTTTTACTTTTTATAATTAATTGACTTGGCAGAAATATCTGATATAATTTCATAGTAACGAACGAGGAATGTTATTCCTAACCACAGACAAATACTCAAGTTTTCAAAATTTTTATCCCTTCCCTATTACGAGTAGATTAGCAGCAAGATTACTGGCTGATTTCTTTTTTTACTCGATTACGGCGTAGTCATAAGGAGGGTAATGTGTTTCGACCTTATGTATGAACGTATGTTCATCTATTCCCTCGTATCTTTTATGATATCTGTGGTACCTTGACAACTGCGGTATCGTTGGAAGCGTCTTGGCTGTCCGCTGGTTATGGGCTATATGACGTCACGTAAATTCAATATGGCGCCTTATTAAATGCCATAAAGTAATGAACAATAAAATAAAATAAATCATACCGTGTGTGAAGGGACATCACGGCCACGTAAAAATTCGTACGATTTTTACATGGCTGTGATGTCACAACAACCCTCCACTCTGAAACTTGGATGCGCTGTATCTTGTGATTTTTACTGATTTGATAAACAGAAAAATATGGGTCCATTGTTTTTGGATAATCTTACTGACGGACTGAATAGAATATTACTGACGTAGTGGCGACCTCCGTGGCGTAATGGTTAACACGCTAGACCGCTAATCCGGAGGTTCTGGGTTCGATCCCCAGCCAGAGCAAGTTGGAAAATGGCCTTTTTCAAATTGTCCTGGGTCTTGGGTGTTTATCTATATATGTATTTATCATAAAATAAGTATCGTTGAGTTAGTATCCCATAACACAAGTTTAAAACTTACTTTGGGGCTAGCTAAATCAGTGTGATTTGTCATTTGCATCATCCCTATTTAAAGGTAAACTTTTAAATTTCAGGTCACATCTCCATTAACACACAACATCTCAGGCACAGCCAAGGCTTGTGCGCAAACGGTGATGGCCACTCAGTGGTATAATGAAACCAAAAACACCCTATGGTGGACTTCAAATGTGATAATATTAGGCAGTAGTGCATTATACGCTCGTTTCAAGCAACTTGAAATGGAGGTTAAAGCTCGGAAACCAGTGCCCGAGGAGAAACAAAGCTTGGTATGATACTTAAAGCAAACTTGCATTTATGTCATAAGACTGTATTTGTACAAAGAAAATGGTTACAAAAGTTTAAAAAGTGTTAAGTAGTATTTAAATAGCTGTATGCGTGATGATTTAGGCTATCGATGTCTAGTTTTTAGAATATAATTCTATTTATTTTGATTGTGCTATAACTTTTATTAATATACTTGCCGCGCGATTGGTATAATTTTAGTCAGCGACCAAGATGGCAGTAGGGTCGTTGAAATATCTGGCTCAAAATTCCCATAATACATATTAATAATAGTCTTTATAATAATTGGGATCACAATGACCGCGATTCTCTAAATATAATATGTGTGCTATAACTTTCATCTAAGTGTAATTTTTTGTGATAATGGTGCCATTGCTACACTTAATGGTAATTTAAATAATATACTGCAATGGTCTAACAACTTTGGTATCACAGTTAACCCGAAGAAATGCCAAGCAATTATTGCGGGTAGTGGACGACAACTGCCAAACATAAATTTAGATGTTTTGACACCAATTAAGTATAATGGTAACATTGTACCGTTTTCAACCTCTATTAAAGATCTTGGCCTAGTTGTTGACACTAAACTAAATTGGATCCCACATCTTGCTGAGGTCAGTCGGAAAGTCTTTGGAACAATGCATTACCTCAATAACCTCAAAAACTTTCTTCCTATCAAAACCAAAATTATGCTGGTCCAATATCTCGTTCTCCCCATTATCGATTACGCTGATGTGTGTTATTTGGATATAACTGAGGATCAGCTCAGTAAGCTTGAACGCCTCTTAAACAATTGTATTAGATTTATATTTTGTCTTCGCAACGATGATCACATATCCGCTTATCGTTCTCAGCTTAAATGGCTCACTATCAAACATCGTAGAAATCTACATATTCTTTGTTATCTTCATAGTGTTATCTATAATCCTTTTGCTCCCAGTTACATGATATCTAAATTTCAGCTCCTTAGCTCAACTCACGATAGAAATCTACGCTCCCCTAACACAATGCAACTTGCTGCTCCTTCTCACCGTACTGGTTTCTTTTCTAATTCATTTGCCGTGACGGCTGTTCGGCTCTGGAATGCCCTCCCTGATAGCATTACGAGATCACATAATCGTGATTATTTCAAAATGCTGGTCAAGAAATATTATCTGGAATCAAACTAAACTCTCTCTGCTGTCTATAATATATAAATATGTGTATGTATGTATATAGTTTAGTATATACTGGGTGGCGCAAAAGTACTGGCACTAAAGAAAATACTTTTATTTTTTTTATATGACATTTTCTGTCATTCTGTTGTTGAAAATTGTGTAGTGAACAAATGTAAAATACACTGAAAATAAACATGGACCGTTTTACTCCCCAAGAACGTGGAATAATTGTGTCAATGTTCTTACGGAATAATTCATCAGTGATAAGAACACAACGTGAATTTCGTCGACGATTTCACCACCGTCCGGCACCGATTGGTCGCACAATTCGACGCTTTGCCACACGCCTTGAAGCAACTGGCTCAACATTGGATAGACCTAAGTCTGGGAGACCAAGAACAGGCCGTTCAGCTGAAAATATCGATGCTGTGCGCGAAGATGTGGAAGAGTGTCCAGAAACATCAACGAGGCGACGTGCCACGCAATTGGGCATTTCCAGACGGACCCTGCAGCGTATTTTGGTGAAAGACTTAAAGATGTTCCCGTATAAAACTCAAATGACTCATCAGCTGCTGCCTGCTGACCACCGAGCTCGTCTAGATTACTGCCAGCGCGTCATAAACCTCAACCTTGAAGAGGATGATTTTCCTTCAAAATTGGTTATGAGTGACGAAGCGCATTTCCATCTCTCAGGGCATGTCAATAAGCAGAATACTCGGTTCTGGGGCACTGATAATCCGCGCATTATTCAAGAAACACCTCTACACCCACTAAAAGTTACTGTATGGTGTGGCATCTGTGTTGACAGAGTGATCGGACCCTATTTTTTCGAAGACGCTGGAGGCAATGCGATAACTGTCACTGGAGAACGCTACAGAACCATGTTACGAGAGTTTTTGATACCCAGTTTGGACGAATTGGGGCTGGAGCACATCTGGTTTCAACAAGACGGCGCTACGGCACACACAGCGCGCGACACTATGGACTTAGTGAGGGACGCTTTTCCAGGCCGAGTTATCTCTCGTTTTGGCGATTTGCCTTGGCCTGCAAGATCACCCGATCTGACCAGTCCAGACTTCTTTCTTTGGGGTTTTTTGAAATCTCGGGTGTATGTGAACAAGCCACAGACTCTCGCAGCTCTAAAAGAAAACATTCGTCAAGAAATAACGAACATATCGCAGGAAGTGTTACGGCAAGTTATGCAAAATGTCATAAATAGGGCTCAAATGTGTATCAACTCTGGAGGTCACCATTTAAAAGACATCATCTTTAAATCCTAATGGTACGAAATTTAATGGCACAAATATACATTTAAAAAAACCTAAATCTAGTTTTCTAATTTAGAAAAAATGTTATAGCTGAACCAAATAGGGTCTTTACTTTTGCGCCACCCAGTACGTATGGTATTTATTTAATGTTTCTGTGGATATATATGTATGTATGTATTGTTATAGATCTTTTCATGTATTATTTAATAAAATTATGTTGAAATTAATAATATTTATATTAAGTATATGTATTTATTGTGTAATATTATGTAGGAATGTTGTATTGTAATAGTGCTAAAACTTGCACCCCTTCTACCAACTTCTCTATGTGTCCCAAAGGCAAACTGGTAGATAATGCATAGCGTTAAGTTTGACCCATTGTAATCAATCAAATATGAGATTGTGTGCAATAAACTTAAATAAATAAAATAAATAATACATATATTCATTGTAAATAAATATTTTTTACTAAGTAATTCTTTCTTCTCTATTCATTTTGATTTCAATTTTACATCTCATTGCGTATTGGAACGAAGTTCCTTCTCGTAGATTGCGGAGTCGAGACTATTTCCAAGGTTGCGTGCGTTACACGAAATGTTGATTGACATAATTGTTTGACCTGTTCCAGGTTAACAGGGGTAATGATTGATTACCATCGTATAAATAGAGGTTGTTTTAAAACCAACCAAAAAATCCGAAAAGTTAAAGATCACCAGATCTTGATGTGGAAGGGGTACGGCCTGCAGACAGGGTTAGAGTCAAGAGCGTGATTTGTTTTCTAAAATGTAGGGGGATTTTATACAATTTTACGACAGTTAACTATTTTTAACTTTATTCAAAATTCAAGATGGCCGCCATACAAGGACAATTTTCGAGTGTGTACAGCGGACTGCAGGTCGAGCGAAAAGTAAGGCCGAAGGCCGAGCTATGTGGCAAGGGTGAATCACGAGCCCCTCTTAACGTCCCTCCACGCAGGATCTCCCCCCAGTAACTAAGCTAAGCCTGAGGTCGAAGGTCGAAAGCGCTCCCGGGCGAGGCAGTTTTTTCCCATTGATCCAAGATGGCCGCACATTCTCAACTGCATGCGATTTAACTGAAACTCGGTACCTATCCTGGGTATTTTAGGTCGCGGAATCCGAATCTAAACTTCTTTTTAAATGAAATACAAAACATCAATGATTAAATAAGTGTTTATAAAGCTTTCGGTTTTGCAGTAAGGAACTTCGTTACCACCGAGTGTACCCCGACACCCATCCCTTTTTTTAATTAATTTTATATTTCATTTCACATCGTTTTTTCATTTCGTACCTATTCGATTTAATTCTGTTACAGGAATCTGTTCATATTTCTGTTGACAATACAACGGAGAAACTAAACGACTCGCACTCTGGAGGGCAAAACTAAGTTGTTTTGTATCAATGTTTTTTATTTTAATTTTATGTTTGGAGAGTAGATGTAAAGAGAACCATGTTGTGTATTCAAATGTGTCCGTTCTAATGATGGTGGTGGCGCGAGTATTCGGTGGGTAGAAAGGGCCTAAAATACTTACTAGTTTTGATTTTCACTTTACGCACACTTGGATAAACTCTTGAACGACTCGAATGAAATTAAAACAACAGTCAAAAAACAAAAAAAAATATATGCAATTCCATAGCTACAAAAGTGTGCAGCCGCCTGGGCAATTTGTATGTGAATGTCTATTTTCTTTTTGTTTTTTAGTGTTATTTTAAATTCATTATACTATAGTTAGTTATACCACAGAATACAGTAAGAGTAAACAGAAGGGAATCTCCTAAGGTACGCGCAATATGGGTCCCCGTTCCCCGCACCCGCACCTCTCCCCCGTTCTTGACGGCCAACGTGAGTCATTGAGGCGAAAACGGGGGAGAGGTGCGGGGACGGGGAACGGGGACGCATATTGCACGTACCTTAGGAGATTCCGGCCTGTGGTTATACTATAGTAGTATAGTTCTAGTATTGCCCGTGGTTCGATTTATTACGCATACGAGTATGTCTCTTACACTTTGTATATTTATTGAGATAGATTATGTACTTCTACGAGGCTAGGAATTTTTTTTTTGCTAGCCTATTATATAATTATTTTAATTTATTTATTATAATTGTGTCCCGTGTAGGAAATATTATTTATGTTTTTTTATACATGATTTTCCACTTGTTGCCTTAGTTTTTTAGATAAAAATGTAATTATTGTTTTGTATTTGGAAACTAAAAAAACATTGTTAGACTCTTCAGGGTCCAGGACGTGGTCATACAGTTCTACTCCATAAACTCTATTCCAGTTCCTTGTAAATAGTGTACTATTAAAGGAGATCCATTCCGTGTATCTGAATCTTTTTGTTCTTATACTGTAACCCATTATTCTAATATTCTTTAGGCGAGGTTTGTCTGAATTTTTCCTAGGATATACACTTGGTCTCGGGTACTGACTGATGGCAAACGATTTTGGGTGAAATCCATTGGCGTCAGACTCCATAAGTGGTACCAAGTTCTGTCCATCCAAGCAATTCTCTGTTCTATCTTTATGATGACATTTAGGTATTCTGATTTCAATACCGCTCAGCTGTACAAGCGTAGGAAAGACATCGATCAGCTCTACAGGCGTTTCGATAGACTTGGGCTTTCTTCCTGGGATGGTAAATATCAAAGGAACTTTGAGCGCGACGTCGAAGTTACTGTATTTAGCCCAGAGACCGTTTTCACCTAAAGACCAACCTGAAAAAGAAAACATTATTTTAGGATTTTAAAATGAGATCTTTATCCCTTCACCTGATACTCGTAACGGAAGATGGAATTGCCTAAATTATTTCTTTAACTATTGTTTTTAATTTTATAAGCAGGTGAAGGTGACGGGGGTGCAAATAATGATTTTGCCGCCCCTCTCAGCTTGCCGCTCGGGGCATAATAAGCCGTGGCTTATCTCCTCCTTCGTAAATCCGGGGTTAATTAATAGATAGATAAAATCTTTAATGAATAAAAGATTTTATCTATCTCATCATCTCATAGATATGCAGATAAAATCTTGAATAAATATTTTATCTATCTATATCCTTAGATCCGGGACTGATTCTTCGTGTCGACAAGAAGCAACACGATTTTGCCTGATTATTATCTGCACGTATCATCAGCTTTCAAGAACCCACTGTTGGCCTCCCTTTGTCTGCGCCATCCTATAAGATGACTAGATTAGAGCTATGAGAAATTAGTTTACCGTGATCGCTAGTTAAGACAACGACAGTGTCTTTCTTGTCTACGTAGCCCATTAGTATTCCTATCAGGTCGTCAGTATACGCCTCGGCTGCATAGTAACTCTGCCTGATCCTCAAGGTCCAGTCCCCTGGCATTGCGCCGTACGGGAAAGAAATGTTGAGTTGCTTGATGTCGTCTCTCTGCCGCACGTCTGTCCAGGGGTGCCACGCCACGGCTGGCAGGTTGACGGGAATGTCGGGGTGTTTTGGTGGCTGTACCGTTTTTAAGGGGATCCTTCCTGAAATATTTTCTTTATTGAGCATGCGCACATTGTAGCAGTTTTCTTATACTAAGATCGAGAGAATTGAAAATTTACTGGCACTATCCGGCGAGGAATCAGTGGTCTACTCTTATATGGAAATATAGCCCATCGATTTCCTCTTAAATATTTATTGACCACAATGGTACAAAAGGTAGACTTATGCTAATGCATTATACATCGTGTTAATGAAAGAACGCAAAACCTCTCAGATGGTACCTCAGCCCATGTCACTGAACAACTTTCACTAAATCCAAAAAAAAATCGGGTTTTCATACAAATTGACTCGATCACCTGATCAGTTTGTATGAAAATTTGTTGAATAAAAGTTGTTCAGTTACATGGACTAAGGTACCATCTGAGAGGTTTTGCGTTCTTTCATTAACACGATGTATACCAGTCGGCCTTAGCAGTAGGAAAAACAGAAAAACTTGAGTAATTTTTATAAAATAATAAATTTTATAAGTGGACTTCCTGCGACTGAAACGAAGTATAAAATTAAACAAATAGCAAAGAAGTTTTCTATGGTCCTACCTAAATATTTCTTAGGATATTTAAGTGGTATATGAGGTTTATGGAATCCGACTGCCAAAAAGAACGGTTGACTTCTGTTTCTCTTAGTTAAAACCTCAACAGCATAGTCCAAAGACTGTACGTCCGGTAAAGACCCTCCAGGCTGGCGTTTAATTTTTACAGGACATACTAGATTTTTCTGATACTTCCCGGTTACCTCGTCTTTGCATACAGCTGCATCTTTGTATTTATCTGTAGGTGGATGGTACGGGAAGTGAGTCCAACTGTACGGATAGTCATCTGTGAAGTTTGAGCTGGCACCTGGATGAAAAACCTTGCCAATGGAGTAAGTATCGTAGCCGTTCTCTTTGAAATACTGTGGGATGGTAGTAAAATTGCCGACTGAGGTGCGCCAGTAGCTATAGAAGTCGTATAAATGCAATGCGTCTGGCCGACGGCCCGTCAGCAGCGAGTTCCTGCTGGGGGCACAGAGTGCTTGCTGAAACAATTAAATGATCATTAACGCCTGGCCGGACCTAATTTTACCTACAGTATTTAATTTAATGCCGCGTGGTTCCCGGCAGAGTAGAATAGAACCACTCCAAGACTTTTCGTGGATGTCGTAGAAGGCGACTTAGGAAACACAAGCTAAACAAAGCTTATAAACATCAATGAGACCTCTTCAACCCGTCTGGCCAGCGTGGAGAGTATAGGCCAAATCCTCTGGCTGCTCTAGCCAAGTATTATGGCTCGGTAGTACAGAGGGTCGTGCTCCTGCAGTGGAGACTAAAAAAGGCCTGGTGATGATCGTATTTAAATTGCGAGTATTTGTGGTTAATTTTAAACCTCGTAGCGCTTGGCAATTTATAAGCAAAGAAATATCAAGCGTGCCGCAAGCCTGAATTCTATCTGGGAAAAGGAATGCTTATTATATTGACTATGAGCTTCTTATCTTTTATCATCATCATCTATCACCCAGATTATTTTAGTCTCGAATCCACTGCACGACCCTCTCTGTATTCTGTGTAAATCTGGCTACAGTGTCAGAATAGCCAGAGGATTTGGCCTATGCTCTCCATGCTGGTCAGACAGGTTGGAGAACTTGGAGAGGTCTCATTGAAGTTTAAAAGCTTTATTTAGCTTAGCTTGTTTCCTAAGTCGCATTTTACGACATCAATACCACGGGAAGACTGGATGGTCCCGCGCGCGGCTAGCAACTAGCATCATAGGTAATTGCCTGGGATTTCATTTGCTGTTTAGATGCTGATTTTATATAATTACATTGCTGGTTTTATAATGATTCAATTTTGACCAAGCGTTGTAAAACAGGCAATGTACCTATAGGTACATATACAAGTACCTAATTATTAAAAAAAAAACATGACTGCCAACATATTAGTTCTATATACAGACAGGCTGACTTTTAAACCACCAACCAAATTTTTGGAGCAAGTTTAGTCCATGATACTGATTTACTTTCTATAAAAAAAGTTATTAAAAATCAATGAAAATGTTTCGTCCTCCCTTACAAAATCCGTTTGACTGAGCGCTGATTTGTATGAAAAGGCGAATGTTTATTTTAGTTTTTCGTTAATTGTTTTTATGGAAAGTAGTTCAGTATCATGGACTGAACTGTGGTTTAAAAGTCAGCCTGTATATTTGTAATCCTTGTATAAAATCCTTTAATTGAAACCCCACTCGATAGGTTTTAAATAAATAAAAAAATCGAAGACGATTTGGATTATTTTAATTTTTGATATACCCAGTGTCACTCTTAGAGTTAGGTAGGACAAATCTAACAACAGCTCTCAAGCTAAAATCCATCAAGCCGTTTAGGCTGTATAGCGTGCCAAAGAAATTTACATACAAACAATCGAAAAGCATAACCCTCCTTCTGGCGCAGTCGGGTAAAAATCATAGATGGTATAAACCACAGATATAGATACCTACTTCGCGTGTCCGAAGTTCGGACTCGTCCCCAACGTGTCCCCTTGTACTGCAAGGGGTTGCACTGCAATTGCCTAGTATAGTATCTGCTCCATAGTCTGTGGCAATTGCCGCCCTGTCAGGAAAGAAAATAAGTATAGGTCGTGTCATGTAAAATGTAAAAAGAACGCTGGACAAAAGGAAAGGGAGTGTGTTTGCGCATGGGTACACTCGCGAACAAAGGTAATAGACTTATTGTATTATTTTCACTCGCAGCTTGGTAGGTATGTACATTGCAAAAATTGTTAGGTATAATATAATATTCATTAAATAGATCGATAAATAGCCTAATGCGCAGCTTGACCGCCAGCGTTCTTTTTACGTGACGCGATCTATATGTACATGAAAAAATATTTTTTTCTACCTTACCTGCACAAAAGCATTTTTGAAATAAATTCCATTTGCCGCCATTTTTCCAATATTCGGAAGTGAAATTGATGTTTCCGGTGGAAAACGGAAGTCGTCAATAATTATGAAAATTACATTATATTTACTTTTAGCTATTAGGACTAAGTGAAAAAATATTAAGTTACTAAAAAATAAATAACTTGGCATTTTTTATATATCAATATGGAAAATATAACTTTATAAATGTCCCGTCCCGAGGGCCACAGGCCACAGCACAGCACAGCCCGCCCGCACACTTGGTTGGTGCCACAAACAGGATTTCGAATGTCGCACTGGGTGGGGTGTGGGTGGTAGGGTAGGTAGGAGTGTGACGTACTAGTGATTATATTATTTTTGGTGTGTATCGGATTAGTACCAACGAGGCTACGATACGATACGTTTATATATAAAAATACGAAATAGTATGTCCCAGAATAGGAAATAATCTATCTTATCTATATAAATAAGAATGAATTGTTGTTCGTTAGTCTGCTTAAAACTCGAGAACGGCTGAACCGATTTGGCTAATTTTGGTCTTGAAATATTCATGAAAGTCCAGGGAAGGTTTAAACGGTGAGAAATTATGGAAAAGGGAACGGGAAAGGGCGAAACGAAGTTCGCCGGGTCAGCTAGTATGTAATAAAAGTCAGTCTTATAAAACGGTACGCCCGGTACATTATTTCTCTTTGGGTACGCCAAGCCCACGATCCTGATTTCCCATTCTGTTTGAATGCTTGTAATGTCAGGTCAAAAACTAATGATTTGAACTTTCACAAACCATAAGTAAATGTTTTTTTAAATTAGAATTTTAATCTGGAAATAATTTGCAAATTTAAAATCAGAATGAATTCCTTTATTGATTACGAAACGCGTACATAAAAAATAAAATAAAGAACATAACGTGAAGAAACGGAACGTAAGCACACAGTCGCACCTTGGCCACACCACTCCAATAGTACATTGGTTCAAAGAAGAAGTACATAAATAGAAAGCCCAAATAGGCATTAATCTGTGTTATGTTTTTATGAATTTAGTTTGTTGACTAACAGAAAAAAATACAAAGTAAAAAGTTTATTACTAACTAGGTATACAGGCTGACTTTTTAACTACCAGCCAAATTTTTGGAGCAAGTTCAGTCCATGATACTGAACTACTTTCCATATGAACAATTACCGAAAAACTAATATAAAAATTCGTCTTACCATACAAATCAGCTCTCAGCCAAACGGATTTTGTATGGGAGGACTAAAAATTTTGTCGATTTTTAATAACTTTTTTTATAGAAAGTAGTTCAGTACTTCAGTAACATGGACTGAACTTGATTCAAAAATTTGGCTGGTGTTTAAAAAGTCATCCTGTAAAGGCCTGAAAATGGTGTTGATACACATTATCTATCTATATTTAAGGTGAAGTGGTAGCATAAGTGGCGCCCTCATTTGAAATAAATTGTTTAAAACTAATAGTCCGTCTAGTTTTAAAACTAGACGGACTACCAATATTACTTTCAAAGGTTATTCATAAAATAGTTTGAAGGTCTTTTTAGACATTGATACAAATCAAATTTTTAAATATCACCATATTTAGTTTTAAACAATTTATTTCAAATGAGGGCGCCACTTATGCTACCATTTCACCTTAAGGTGAAGGGAAAAGCAAATGGCCTTGAAGTGTGAAATAAATTGTTAACTTGTAAATATGGTAATATATATATATATACATGCCTTTTAAATTATTTTATGAACCACCGTTGAAAGTATTTACATTAATCCGTCTAGCTTTAAAACTTGCCTCCGCTATGCTCTTGTCAGTGGAGTATGAATTCTCTTCCATTTTTCTCTCTCATCTGCCAGTTGTTTTACTTCGCTGTACGACACAACGTTCACCTTTTCCTTTATCTGTTTCATGGAACTATGCCTCAGTCTTCCTGGTCCTCTTTTCCCTTTTATCTTTCCTTCCATGATAGTCTTTATGAAGTCGTCATGTCGTAGCAGATGACCCAACATATTTACTCTTCTATTCTCTATTATATCCACAATGTACCTTTTCTCTCCTACTCTTTTCAGACACCAGCACCACATTTCAAATGCTTCTATTTGTTTTTTTTCTTTTTGAGTCAAAGTCCATGCCTCGCAGCCATATAACGCAATAGTACAGATATATATTTTTAGGAGCCGTTTTCGTATATACATTACATTTTATTATTTTAATATCACTAAAGCACAGACTTATCGACATGGGATAGGTCCTGGAAAGAAGAACCAGCCCTCTGTAGAAAAGAAAATCAACTTCATCCTAACGCCGAAGAGACGAATATTTAACGATGTTTCAGTGATCAATCGGATTAAAACCGGGAGCGATCACCGAATATTAAGAGACATCATGAATATTTGTCTCAAAGTCGAAAGGCCACGAGTGATCCAAATTAAAAACTCCGAAGCTTTCGACTTGAACTATCCAATCGCTTTGAAGGCCTTCAGGATTGTGCTACAGTGGACGAGATAAACCAAGGTTTTGTAGAAACTGTCCAAGCGATCGAAGGTGTTTCAGACCCGTCCCAAACGCAACCTCAAAAAATGTCTGCTCAGACCCTAGACTTGATGGCAGAGCGACGATCTAGGCTGCTGCAGACCTCCAAAGACGCTGATTTATATCGGCAGCTCAACAGACGTATACAAAAGTCCTTGCGACACGACATCCGCTCCTTTAATACCAAATGTATTATAGAGCAGAACAAAGGCTCCAACAAAGTGTTTGCAAGAGCTATGTTGGTTGGGCAAAGCCGATTGATGAAGCTGAAGATGGAGGCCGGTGGCGTGGTGTCGATCTGGCAGAGATCGAGAGGTTTGTAGATTACACCTCAGTTGCACAACCCAGTGGACAATTGGCTAAAGACCCAAGAGCCAAGCTGACCCGACACTATACTGAAGATATCAGCCTGTTCGAGATTAGGATGGTCCTCAAGCAGCTCAAAAATAACAAGGCGCTGGGCGAGGATGGAATCACAGCAGAGCTTTTGAAAGCGAGCGGAACGCCAGTACTGAAAGTCCTTTAGAGGCTCTTTAATTCCGTTCTGCTCGAGGGCGTAACGCCAGAAGCGTGGCAAAGGGGCATGGTGGTCCTCTTCTTCAAAAAGGGAGATAACGCCCTATTAAAAAACTATAGGCCTATCACGTTTCTGAGTCATATACGACGAACTCCGTGGCGTAATGGTTAACACGCTAGACCGCTAATCCGGAGGTTCTGGGTTCGATCCCCAGCCAGGGCAAGTTGGAAAATGGCCTTTTTCAAATTGTCCTGGGTCTTGGGTGTTTATCTATGTATGTACCTATTTATTATAAAATATAGTATCTTTGAGTTAGTATCTCATAACACAAGTTTAAAACTTACTTTGGGGCTAGCTTAATCAGTGTAGTTTGTCCCACGTGAAGTAGTTTGAGGAGTAGAAGTCCAAGCTCAGATTTGTCAAAGGGCAATGAAGCGAGTATTTTAATGTATTTTGTTTGTAGTTTTAGTGGGATTGTGTAGGGTAGTCGACGTTTTCCGGATGCACCCAGATCAATGGGCTAATCTGGATACAGGATGGATTCCCATGGGTGGCCGAAGAAAACCGGGCAGGTCAAGGGAAAATTTGGAGGGACCCTTTAAGGCCGTACCTACCTAATTTTCCGGGGTCCAGTGCTGCCCCTATTTATAATAAATAATTTCAAAGAAAACGGAGACATTATTTAAAATTTTGCTACTACCAAATCCTAGATAACCCTTCAATGTATTTAATGAACTACTGTTTACAGTTTATAATGAGAACGTTAAGATTTACTACGCACATTTGCCAAAAGTGGCCGTTTTTCGCAAATGTGCGTAGTAAAGCTTAACGTTCTCACTTTAAACTGTAAACAGTAACAACAGTGTTCATAAAATACTTTGAAGGGTTATCTAGGACTTGGTAGTAGCAAAATTTTAAATGATGTCTCCGTTTTCTTTGAAATGATTTATTTTAAATAGGGGCAGCACTGGACCCCGCAAAATTTATGTACGGCTTTAAAACATTGGGGGAGAAATTTTCCCAGCAGTGGTACAATACAGGTTAAAAGAGTTATTTCCATGATGGACTGCTACAATAGGTGACAAAAACATGGAAGTAGTACAGACGGTTAATCAGATACCTGTGCCACCGCGCGCGTCGCGCACTACGTAAGGTGGCACAGGTATCTTAACTTTCCTCTGTACCAACCAAAACACATTAGAAATATAGGTACCATAATAATGTGCTTATTTATTTGGTACTACTTCTTCCATGTTTTTTTCTAGTATTAACAAAAATATATTAGAAGAAAAAAACCTAGTACCCTAGTCTTACCGGTAGATCTATTAGGAATTTTTGATGAACTTTGTCATTATAAGTACAACTGGGCTGGGACAGGCTGTACTGTAGTGCCTGTAGTTCTCTAAGTAGTCTGTGGGTAGACTTAAAATCGGGAGTTAGTTACAACAACGAATGATTTATGCGAGTGTTTCCAAACGGGCACATTTTCGACTTGATCATAATATGCGAAAGATTTGCACGAGTGGTCTTGAGTTCTTGACTTGTTCAGAACAAGTCAAGAACTCAAGACCAGTCTTGTTCTTGACTACCTAACCTACTACCTACTCATAATTTTGATATTTGTAGCGTACAAATGTCAAAGAAACCTTTGATGGAGAATCGGTTTCGTTTCACGCTGCTTTTTAATTTATTTTTTGGTTAAAAGGTTTTGGTTTGGTTTTTCATTTATGTTGAAATGTTAAGAAAACCATTGACAATTTTATATTTTCTGCGTAAAACAACACAACGATCCCAAAAATACGATGCTGCCTGCCTGCGTCGGAAGGAACACACACACACAACACAACACAACTCGTCAGAGTAATCAAAGAGTAATATTGTTCCAAGCAACACAAGCAAGCGGTGAGTTGGAAAACTACATTCGCTAACTCCTTCGTTGATAAATAGCACTCGCTCCTTACTTCAAAATAACTACATTGTTTAGTGCAAACTACGAATAATAGGCATAATCTAACTATACAGTCTGTGGAATATTTATTCTTTGTGAAAGTGTTTTTCCACACTCACTCATACTTGCATCTGTGTAGTGTTGCGTCCTATCAGTGAAACGTCAGTGTTTTGTCCAAATACTCACGCAAACATCAAACAAACTAGTGGGAGTGCGGTTATTGTCATTCATTCGAATCATCTGTTTTCGTGAATCCTTGTATATTTTGTACATAAATTTATTTATTTCCAATATATTTATTGACGAATGTTAAGACTAATTGAACAGATAACAGTGTGTGATCGAGTAATGATTGTTTAGTTTATATTTTATTTGTGTGACGTCATTATTTTCGATTGCCAGCAATAACGACGCAGTTGCATTTTTACTCGAAAATGGATTTAAAATGAAGATTGATTTTATAAATAAGGTAAGCACTAAAGATAACGCGTAAATTCGGCGTTTATTTGCCTTTGGCGTGGGTTTCGTAGGCTTTTAGTTCATATTTCTAAGCTGCGATAGTTGCATCGATTTCCTTTGTCCTCGTCCTCTTGTTGCTTGTGATAGGTACACAGTACACACCTTGTATACTAATTGTAAATGCCAGCTGTTTCACAACAACAAAATATTTTTGATACAATTTTTCTGTGTAAACGTATTTATTCACTAGGTAGGTATGTGACATTGTTTTGTTTTTCTAAATTATGTAATCATTGATGTATGTATCAGGCCTAATTTTAGTAATTTTGTTTTCATAATATGTAGTTAGGTAAGTATATTTTTTAAAGTATATTTATATGTATACTATTTCAGTAAGTATTTCTAATAACTGTTTGTGTAATATTATGCATCTTATAAATAACTGAGATGAATTAATTTAATTGTTTTCTAATTTCTTGGTCAGGGTCACAGTGACAACTCACTGTAAAGATTTACATAAAAATCCAGTTTCGTTATTAATTCAAATGGGCCATTTAAATAAACATTTATTGTTTGTTTTTCATAAATTATATTGTCTACTCATTTTATCATTATTCTGTAAAAAATCACTAGTGTGATTTGGAATGGGTATACTAAAACAGCAGCTTTAAAAAAAGATTTGAATATTATTTTGAATTAAGTAAAGGTTTTATTTTTATGGACTTTATTAGGGTCCAGTGTATGCTTAACGGTGTGGTGACGGCAGAGTAGAATAAAATTGGTCACCATTCACCAACCCTTTCCCAAGGGTGTCGTAAGGGGCGACTAAGGGAGGTTTAGGCAAAAGACAAAAGGCATCAGGCATCTTCACACTGCACACTTGTGTAAATCCTCCCTTTTATTGGGCCTTTCGTCCTGCAGTGGCCTGATATAGGCTGTAAGGAAGGTGTATTCTTGTTAAAGTAGGTATTTCCCTTCTGATAAAATCTAATTCTTTGACATTTGTGATGGAGCGCAGTGTGGTGTTGTCTAACCATGTCAATTAGTTTTAACATCTATAAAACATAATTTTACATGACACCACTGCAAGTAGTTAGTATCAGTATGCCGCCTTTTTAATTACTTTCTTTTCTATGTTTCAAAATTCTGCACTCCCCCTGAGCACTTGCCTAGTTTGCCTTAAGGATAAACCGCCTCTGGTCCAATAGCAAACATTAAATTTGACAACAGTCAAATTTAATGTTTGCTTTTAAAATTAATGCTGTGTTATTATTATTGATTAAAACATAGAGTTCTTATTTACACTAAGTAACTAAAGTGTTGCACTTCTTATGTTTTCCCTAAAATGGCAACAGATTCTCAAAAAGGATTTTTTTTACCGTATTAAGTGTATCCATACTACGTTTATCGATGCTCTGCTTGGAAATTGTCATTTTCACCCCTCATACACCATTATACAGTGGTATTACCACCGGTAATAGTTGTGTATCTTGATGTCATGTTGGCTTTAGTAATTTCAATGTTACAAACGTAGCAATATCTTGGCAGGTGATTAGCGGGCAGCATGTCAGCGGAGTCGCCGCGGCACGCGCGCGGAGGCGGGCCTCTCACGGTGCCCCCGCAGCCGCCCAGCGACCGCAGCATCATCGACGCTGTCTCCGGGTTCATCAACGACGTCACGCTCTCGTCCAGCGCCGCGCAAGACCCTAAGGATGTGATCCAGTGGGCGCGGTGAGCATAATGTGATAATACTGATGACTACCTGACTGACTTATTGTCCTATGTTCCATATTAGGTGGGCCCCGGGTTTCGCAGCATTGTAGCTGTGGATGCAACTGGGAATTAGCTGAGATGAGAGAGAGAGAGTTCCATAGTAGCTGGGTCAGGCCACTATACAGTATGTCTCCTTCTCATTCTGATAGATTGGTCAGGTTGTTAGCTTGTTTGTATCTGTTTCAGGAATATTTGATACAAAAGTTAGGTTATATATAAGTAAGTTATTAACCATGTCAATAGGGTTGGACATTGGCGTCTTACATCTCGTTGTTTATTTTGTTATAAGAACAAATTTTGTGTTTTTTTAACACAATATCCATTTATCCATCATAACTTGTTGCCTTTTCAATTGATATTTATATTTTATCATTAAAATGGTTATATTTTATTTAAAATCTAAAATAATGTGTATATTTTGAGTGAATATGTACAAAAAAAGATAGGATCAAAAATTCACTATCTTTTTTTTAGTTATTAGTTTCTAACCTTATAATTAGGATTTTCTGGTCCAGCATGGAACCTTAAGTCGGTGGTTTGAAACGCACCTCTTTTATTAGATAACATTTTGTCACTGTGAAGGCAAGTTGCCTTGGGAACAAAAATTCACTATCTTTTTTTGTACATATTCACTCAAAATATACACATTATTTAAGATTTTACATAAAATACTATACATTAAAAATATCAACATTTATCTTGACCTTTACCAAAGTTACTTGTTGTGTGCCGTATACTTTGTTTATATATTAACAAAGAAAATGAAGATGACTCAGATATAAAATGAACAATAGTCATTATACAAGTCATAAAGCCTTTTATTGATTTTAATCCTGTTAAGGACATATATTTTATTAAGAGAATAATAACATTTTATCAATAAGTTAGTACTTATTGTATGTTATATGTATATTGTACTAAATTAGTAAATAAATAAATAGGGACAAAGCACACTGATTTAGCTAGCCTCAAAGTAAGTTTAAACTTGTTATGGAATACTAACTCAACGATATTACATATATATATATATATATATATATAAATACTTATTTAAATAAACATCCAAGATATAGGAAAGTTGAAAAATTATTTAGCCTGTTAAGGGGTATCATGAATTTTTCGGGGTCCAGTGCTGACCCCTTTTGAAATAAATTATTTGAAAGGAAACGGAGATATCATTAAAAATTTTGTTCTAGTAAGCCCTAGATAACCCTTCAAACTATTATCCACTAGATTTGAGACAGCTGACATCAACGAACCCACGCCCGAGGGAGACAGCGACAACGACATATCTCCTCTCCTGCTCATACTGGGCTACGGAGCGGGGGTGCAGGTGTGGCTAATCCCGCCCAGCGGGGACGCGCAGGAGGTGTTATCCTGGCGACAAGGCATAGTGAAGGTAGGTTTAGCATAGGCGATAAACCCTTAGATCCCCCCTCGGTACCTACGCTTATGAGGTGTAGTACAGGTGACTTTTTAACGGAAAACAAAAAAAAAACTCCTATACAAATCTGTGCTCAGCTGAACGAAATTTCCAATAAACTTTTAGATTTCCTATAAATTATATTTATGGAAAGTTGTTCTAAACCTGTTCTAAATATAGCCTGGTAGTTAAAAAGTCATTCTGTTGCGACCTCAAGAATAGTCTAACAGAACAAAGTTTTATAAGAAGAATGATCCAGAATAGTCTTGCAGTCTAAGTTTTAGAAGAATTTGGAATATTCTAGGTGTGGAATGTTCTCGAAGAATGTGGAATATTTATAAAGAATCCCAAATTTACAAGATTCACGATACTAATCATAATAATAGTCATTCAAGTTTTGTAACAACAATACAATCTATACAAAATAGTTACCTACATTTTTTTTCGCAGGTGCTCCGTATACTGCCCAGTCCGCAGCACGGCGACTGCTTTGCATCGAAGAGGCCCCTCATAGCTTTGTGTGACTCCGCCAGCCCCGGACCGACCTTCTGTTCCCTTAGCTTCATATCCATCAGAGGCGGAGAACAGGTATTATATATGTTTTAGTAAATAAGTCCACAATCTCTAAATCCTATTTAAAAAAACAAGTTATTTAAAAAAAATATAAAATAATAGGTTAAATAAGTATATGTATGTTGTGTAGCATTTCTCATTCCAAATTACATTTAAACATAATTTTTGTGTTTGATATAACCAATTTCCGAGTTTCTAGCCTTATAATTAGGATTTTCTGGTCCATCATGGAACCTTAAGGCGACGTGGGTTCACAATTTGTAATGTTGTGCGTGTTTTTGAAAAATTACTTTTATTAAACTAGTACAGTTTATTTCTTAAAAAAATTTACATAAAAATCTTAAGGCGACGTGGGTTCACAATTTGCAATACTGTGCGTAATTTTGAAAAATCACTGTTATTAAACTACTACAGTTTATTCCTCAAAAAATTTACATAAAAATCTTAAGGATTTTCTACAGGCATCCATAATAGCCAAAACACGATTGTGCATTTTTGGCTCGATAGAAAAAAATCATAAACATACCTCTAAATTTGCCTTTATAATACGTATTACTATTTTATACGATCACCTTTTTATATGAAAATTATACCAAAAAATGTATTATCTAAATATCTATCCGTTTTGGCTACAGAAAAAATTATAAATATAATACAAAAAAATAAAGAAATAAAACACAGTGAAATATTCGTCGAGAGCGAAGGTTATTCTGGGTGTCTGTAGGAAATTTTTATGCAAATTTTTGAGGAATAAACTGTAGTAGTTTAATAACAGTGATTTTTCAAAAACACGCACAGCTTTGCAAATTGTGAACCCACGTCACCTTAAGGATTTTCTACAGACACCCACAATTGAATAGCCAAAACACGATTGAGCATTTTTGGCTCGATAGAAAAAAATCACAAACATACCTCTAATTTGCCTAAATTTGCCTTTAGATAATACATTTTTTGGTATAATTTTCATATAAAAAGGTGATTGTATAAAATAGTAATATGTTTTATAAAGACAAATATTTTTTCAGTCATCATGCGTATTACAGTGATTTTTTAAAAACACTCACAGTTTTCGTGGCTCTGAACAGGCGGGGCCTTAAGTCGGTGGTTTGAAACGCACCTCTTATATAAGACTAGCTGCGCCCGCGACTTCGTTCGCGTGGTTGTCGGAACGTAATGTTATATAGCCTAAAGCCTTCCTCTATAAATGGACTACCCAACAAAAAAAGAATTTTTCAAATCGGACCATTAGTTCCTGAGATTAGCGCGTTTAAACAAACAAACAAACTCTTCCGCTTTATAATATTAGTATAGACTAGCTGTGCCCGCGACTTCGTTCGCGTGGTTGTCGGAACGTAATGTTATTTAGCCTAAAGCCTTCCTCTATAAATGGACTACCCAACAAAAAAAGAATTTTTCAAATCGGACCATTAGTTTCTGAGATTAGCGCGTTTAAACAAACAAACAATCAAACAAACAAACAAACTCTTCCGCTTTATAATATTAGTATAGATTACATTTTGTCACTGTGAATTAAGACAAATCTAGGTGTCCTTCGTTTCGTTAAAACTCATCGGATACAAAAAGGGCATGGAGTGGATCAATCTTTCAAAAAAGATTGTGGTCAAGCCTCCTATTTGACGCCCCACACCCCCATTACCCGTCCGTCGAATAATTATAGATTCTCGTCCATTCCCTCAATCGGCTCTACGATCTGCGCAGGAGGAGATGAAGGTGGTACATTCTATGTTTTTTCTTTTATTCCAGACCAGCATAAAAGATTTGGCCAGACTTGTTTAATTAAATTTTCACACATAGGTTTAACAAGTGAATAACACTGGCGTGTGGAAAACTGCAGTCTTTGTTCTAATGTTATATCGGTGCATTGATTTGTAATAACACTAATAACGCAGTGAGTATAGACTATGCGTCGGCGTGTTCTAGTCTTTATTGAGAATTAATTGTTGATTCGAGTCTGCAACTGGACCAAGGTCGCTGACATTTTATCAAAGTACTCGTTTTCCGGCTATTCGGTAGTTTCAGCTTACTAAGTTAATTGTAATATTGTACATCTTTTTTTTTCTTTTCGCTGAGAAACAATAAATGACGAAGTTACAGCGCATTTAAATTTCGCATTACGTCACGCTTTCGTACGATTTTTACACATCGGTGACGTCACAAGCACCCACTCTGGAAGTTAGATACTCTGTATCTTTGTGAATGTTTGCTCTTTTGATAAACTGAAAAATTTGGTTACCTGCATTAGGTACTTAGCTTCTGCTTTCTATATGGGACGCTTTGTAAGGCACGTAAAGCTGTGGGTCCCGAACGTCATCTAGCGTTTGTTTGTTTTGCCGTCTGACCTCCGAAACCCAAAGGCAAGTCCAGAGTCTACCCTTTGGGTTGCAGAGGTCAGATGGCAGTCGCTCTGTGTAAAAACCAGTAACCTCGTCAAATTACCTAGGTTAGGTAGCGGACCCCTGGCTCTGAAGCGTTACCGCTTCGGATGCAACCGGGAATAAATTCAAATTGTTCTCAATTCGAATTTATTCCCTATTTTTTTGAAGTCGCTTAAGGTGACGTGGGTTCACAATTTGCAAAACTGTGCGTGTTTTGAAAAATCACTGTTATTAAACTACTACAGTTTATTCCTCAAAAAAATTACATAAAAATCATTTTCTAAAAAAAGATTTGACAATAGCCAAAACACGATTGAGCATTTTTGGCTCGATAGAAAAAAATCACAAACATACCTCTAAATTTGCCTTTATAATACGTATTACTATTTTATACAATCACCTTTTTATATGAAAATTACACCAAAAATGTAGTATCTAAATATCTATCCGTTTTGGCGTTAGGCCTACGCCTGACGCCGCTTCAATATGATAATATTAGATATTATGGTATTAGACTGGACTCGACTGTTGAAGTTATTAAAAGAAAAAAAACTTATCAATAGTTTTGGGATGTAAACCTCTTGAAATATTTTTGTACATCTGTGAATATGTGAGTAAGGTCCTACCAAGACATTAAAAAGATAGCAGAGAGAAGAGAGGAATGGGGGCATCTCCACTTAACTCTACCGACAAGAGCAAGCTCTTAAATTAAAGAAGAAGATTATTCCTATAGAAGATGAGAATGCTACGCTAGACAAAGCTGTAAAGACGGCAACCTCATCATTGGTGAATACGCCTGGACAATCACATCACAGTAATTTGTCCTTCTCTTGTGTCTACGCGAATATATTTCTAAAATTCGCAATTCCATCAAGGGATGCCTTTATTGTCATACTGGGAACTGCTTTCAAGACCGCAAGCGATAATTCATAATGTGGGATCATGCTTCGCTCCCCAGAGTATAAAATCAATAGTTCTGTTATACTCGTAAGTAATCACACCCCTAAAGAATCTAGTAAGCAACTGAAACTCCCGTTAGAACTACTGTTACGTCACCACCAACTGGCAGGTCTATTGGAACAAAAAATCCCGATAGACTTGCTAGTAGGACTAGTTTGATAGGTCTACTGGGCTCGTAAAAAGGATGCCAGGGACTCACCGCTACTAGGAAATCTCCCTTCCGAAGGCCAGCTCTGTCAGCCACTCCTCCTTTCACTGTGTTTTATTTATTATTTTTTTTGTATTATATTTATTATTTTTTCTGTAGCCAAAACGGATAGATATTTAGATACTACATTTTTGGTGTAATTTTCATATAAAAAGGTGATTGTATAAAATAGTAATACGTATTTTATAGGCAAATTTAGGCAAAATTAGAGGTATGTTTGTGATTTTTTTCCATCGAGCCAAAAATGCTCAATCGTGTTTTGGCTATTGTGGGTGTCTGTAGAAAATCCTTAAGATTTTTTTGTAAATTTTTTGAGGAATAAACTAGTAGTTTAATAACAGTGATTTTTCAAAAACACGCACAGTATTGCAATTTGTGAACCCACGTCGCCTTAAAAATAACTGTAATGGCTAAGGGATTATTATTTTTCGTGTATGTAAGTGGCCAACACTGGTGTCAGATTTTTCAAGCTGCCTAAAGGCATCTGACATAGCTTGACGACTGCCATACAATGACATCCGAGACCAACAGCTTTCATGTGCCTTCCGAAGCACGGAGGAGCTCGAGAAATTTTTGTACTACTTGTGTTCACCCATCCAAGTACGGACCACGCCCGGGGTTGCTTAACTTGTGAAAACGCCAGCAATACGTACTCCAACCTGGCCACCGAGCTCCTCATTCAGGGATACCATTTATCCAACAGGTAAAAAGCATAAAATTCAAGAATCCCATTCTGGACGTACTCGCAAATAAGCGGTCGGTGGTAGTATCGTTCTCCGAGCGGTTCGCGGTGTTCGATGCGGCGACCCTCGAGGACCGGATGACGGTCACTACGTGCTACCCCTGCCCCTGTCCGCTAGGGGGCAGCGCCCCTATAAACCCCCTGGCGTTGGGGGACCGCTGGCTGGCCTATGCTGACAAGAAGCTGAACCAGTCGAAGAGAAGCAGCGGTGGTTGTGAAGGTAAGTGTGTTAAGCGTGTAGAGCAGTGTTTTTCAACGTGTGGGTCGCGTCCCCCTAGGGAGTCGCGGAGCCTCTATAAGGGGGTCGCGGGAGTCGCAAAGCCTCAGTAAAAATTGATTCATTTTCAATAATTTCTACAAGTCACATTAATAAATTCATATACATACCTACGTGAGTTCACCATTAAAACAATGGCTTGTGCTCTTCTAACAAATGCCGAATGGCGGTTTGGCGGTTATACCTGGACTTACAATCCATGTAAAAATGTCTGTTGTAGGCTTGTAGGTACTTGAGTAAAAAATGTATGAATTTGATATTTGTAACATAATTAAACACTGGTTAAAGATAGAGGCCCTCCTCTATCTTTAACCAATGTTTAATTATGCCTCAGGGGTAGGCATAATTAAACATAGGGGGTCGTGAATTTTTTTACATAGGGGTCGCGTCATGAAAAAGGTTGAAAAACACTGGTGTAGACACAGGTATAGATGTATAGAAGATAATCTAACCTTTGCTTCTGTCGCGTTTTCCGTAGGGGGCAGGTAACTTGTATGTCTTGTATGAACAATTTTTTTTCTGGAAGGTTTACTTGTTACATGACTTTTCCAAAAAAGGAGTGTAATCGGTTTAGTAGGGTTTATGTATGTATGTTATAATTTTTTTGTTTATTTATTTGGTTCGCTAACTGGCTGAACAACACACATATTTATACATATACATATTAGAGCATATAAGTTGCCAACCTACTTGGATCGAACACAACATGCACATTTGATAAACTAAATATAAATATATATATATATATATACATTAAAAGTTACCTAAATAATTAAACTTTAAATAAGGATTTGGTTGGATATTATGGGGTAGTATCGTTAGAATCATTACATCGCTCTGAGTGATAGCCTATAATTTTTTTTTTTAAATTTAGGGGGCATTCTTTTTTGTATTTTTTAATAAAAAACACCTTGTTTATTACAAACAACTGGAACCATTATCGCTCTTCTTTAGTTATCGTATGAGTTACAAAACAAATTGTTTACGAAAAATCAGTTAATTGAGGTACAGCTCGGTTATTTGCGACCTAGTGGGTACTACGGGACGGGTGGCCAGACATTCTTATCGTTCTTCTTTCGTTTTATCGGCCGGCTCTTGCTTGACCCTTCTCTACTTCATAGATAACTTTTTATATGGTTTGTGGTTACGCACGTGCGAAAATCGATCTGGCGCGCTTGCGTATAAATCACTTGGATTTTATTTTTTCGTAGATTTTGTCAATATGTATCAATAAGGTACCTTACCTTACAATGATAAGATACAATGATTTTATTAAAACCATTAAAAAACAATGTGTAGTTTCCCCAAGGAACATATATTTCGATATATGTTCCTTGGGGAAAGTTGTTCAGTATCATGGACTGAATCCACCCTTAAAATAGTTTCAGTATATTTTGTATGACCCTGTATACTTACTTATTTATACAATATATGTAAATAACTTTATTATTTAACAATTACAAAGCCAATATAATCGGTAGCCTTAAAGAGATTACCATGCGATAAGGCCGGCTTTTGTATACTAACATATTTTATCTTTATATGTGTGTCTCATTTGTGTAATTAGGTATGTATGTGCAATAAAGAGTATAATAAATAAATATATATCTGCCTATATCAACAACACCTATAACAATTTTTGTATGTTTGTAAATTTCCAAGTGTACTTGAATAAATAAATAACAAATTATATTGTCACCGTATGCTTGTGAATACCGAGTCCACAAATTATGGCGCGAAATTATAACTAAATGTACTTATTACAAGCAATCCGTATATTTGGTCGATTGAAAATTGACTATTTTCAATCGACGAAATATTTTTTCACATGATACTTTGATCAGGTTATTTCTATATTTCAGTTTTCTCCAGGAAATTTAGGAATTCACAGCCAATAAATTAGATTTTCGTTTCTTTTATTGTAAATTATATTCGCTATGCATAAATAAATATAAATATATCGTACGCCGAATCTCTTCATCGTTTGATATTTTTTCAACATTTCTTATTTCATTATTTAATTTGAGTACTTTATTTAGTACTGCATCTTGAATGCCTAAAAACCCTATAAAAATATTGAGAATTTGTTGTTAAATGTTTACGAAATATCGCGCGTGCCTACTTAGTGAAGGAGACGCACGTCCAGTTAAATAATAATATAATTTATAGGTTTATCGCATTGAAATATGTTTATCGCTTGTAAGCACGCATGATGGGCGACGCAGTATTTCCTTAATAATGCTATTATTCCAATAATGCGTAGTATTCGATGTAAATATGATTAATTATTGACGTATTTTAGCAAAGAACAGGTGTTTTGTTATAAATTCTATCGAGGAGACGTAAACATAGCATTCAATGATGATATACATATGTTATGGCCGTTAACTACTAGACAGAATTGAGGGAAAATATTGCTTTTTGTTTTTACCTTTTCAAATATCAAATTTTTATTATATTATTTATTTATTAATAAATAAATAATATAATTAAAAAAAAATTATAAAAATTTAGTATTAGTAAATAAATTAGGACAAATCACAAAAATAAAAGTGCCGTGTGGTTCCCGGCAGAGTAGAATAGAACCACTCCAAGTCTTCCTGTGGATGTCGTAGAAGGCGACTTAGGAAACACAAGCTAAACAAAGCTTATAAACATCAATGAGACCTCTCCAACCCGTCTGGCCAGCGTGAAGAGTGTAGGCCAAATCCTCTGACTGCTCTGGCTAATATATAGCTCTGACAGTAAAGAGGGGGTCGTGTTCCTGCAGTGGAGACTAAAAAAGACCTGATCATGATGATGATGACACAAATTGAGTTAGCCCCAACGTAAGTTTAAGCTTGTGTTATGGGATACTTACTCAACGATATTATCTATATTTTATATTAAATACTTATATAGACAAATACACAAGACCCAAGGACAGTTTGAAAAAAGACTATTTTCCTACGCCACGGAGGTCGTAAGTGAACATATATCTTACTTGAATCTTTATTGAACACAAAAGGTGGACTTAACGTTAATGGATTCTCTACCATTACATTTAATGTCATTTATTGTAATTGGTTGTCAGGCAACTACGCTTACTGGATATAAATGATGATAATAATTATATAATAAATGATGGTTTGTCGTTAACACTTTATATACTTATACATACATACATAAACTTGTTCGTATACACAAAAAATAAATAAGACTAGAACAGTAACAAAGCGGACTTATCTCAGATTCCAGCCAACCTTCAACGTTTTTATTTTGTTCTTTGCAGCGAAGAAGTATTAAGGCGAAGATATAGGCAAATGGCCTTGAAGTGTGAAATAAATTGTTAACTCGTAAATATGGTGATAATTTCCATATTTCTCTACGTCATGCACTAGATAGCCCTTTAAATTATTTTATGAACTGCCGTTAAAACTATTATTGGTGATCCGTCTAGCTTTAAAACTTGCCGTGGTCACTTTTGGCGGAGGCAAGTTTAAAGCTAGACGGACTAATGTAAATACTTTCAACAGTGGTTTATAAAATAATTTAAAGGGCTATTTAGTGCATGACGAAGAGTAATATGGAAATTATCTCCATATTTACGAGTTAACAATTTATTTCAAATGAGGGCGCCACTTCAAGGTTATTTGCCTATATCTTCACCTTAAGTTAAATTCAGGTCTATGTTTACTTTGACTGGTTTCTGATATACATATATCAAGCAAGTTGCAATCGCACACGATTGAACTAAACGTGTTGTATTAAATTAATATAATATAAAGGGGGCTCAAGGTCCTCTTTTAATTATATAGTATTAAATTATCAGACTCCTTTTATTTATTTATTTATTTAATATTTATTGCACAATAATCTAACGATTATAATACAAAAGGTAAAACTTAATGCTAAGCATTGTCTACCAGTTCACCTTAGGGACGTAGCAGAAAAGGTAGTAAATGGGGTGCAAGTTTAACTACTTAAAATAAAGAAAGAAGAGTGTTATATACAAATAATAAAACATATATAATTCGTATAATTACATAAGATATATATATTATACATAAATTCCATTAATCCATATACATATTTACATACTTAAAATAAACTCACATAAATATGAATACATAAGCATAAAATAAATATACTTACTTAAATTATTGCAGCAAAGCTTTTTCGCGATAGTGTCGAATTACCAGCATTTTGAAGTGATCCCGCGCCTGTGCTCTCGTGATGTTATCTTTTACAGGAGTCTGATTATTATTTATTTATTTATTAAATCTTTATTGACCACAATGGTACAAAACTTCTTCTTTTTTCTTGAACAACAGAACACGAGGAGTTATAATAGGGTGTATTGTAGTTATCATTGGTTAAAGGTGTTTGTGAAATTGTCATTTACTTGATAATCTTTTGTACTAATTAATATGTAGGTATATTCTTATTGTTTTTCATTTGATTAATATATTTTTTTTCATTTTGTATTTTTAGCTTTCTAACGCAATGTAACAATATATCAATCGCAATATCATCGCAATGATCTGCAATCAAATAAAGCTGCTCTAGCTTATCTATCCATCATTGCCCATTCCCACTCCATCCCCGATAATCTCTCCCGTGACTGTGCTTCGCTGGCTGGTGTGGAGTCGGCAAAATATCTCGGCGTGCTCATAGACAAAAATTTAAATTTCCAACCTCACATTAATGCTACTGCCGGTAGAATGCGTAAGTTAATTTATATTTTTAAAAGTCTAAGACACATGGCTAATTCCAAGATAGTTAAAATGGTATATCTCGCTCTTGGCCAATCTCTGCTGACGTACTGTATAACTTCATGGGGTGGTACTAGTAAGACCACATTACTAAAGCTCGAAAGGGCACAGAGAGCACTGCTCAAAGTGTGCACGTTCAAACCTTTCTTGTTTCCAACTCATGATCTTTACCAGTTTTGCGAAGTTCTTACGGTTCGTCAGCTGTTTATCTGGAACACCATTCTGCAGCAACACAGCTCTACCACATTCAGTCCAAATTTGTCGCGAAGGAACTGTCTTGTCGTTAAAATTTCTCCTCTAATTACTGAATTATCCAACCGGTTATTCTGCTTTACCGGTCCCTTCCTTTACAATAAACTACACGGTAAACTTAACATCTTTTCTCTTCCAAAATATTCCTGCAAATTAACTGTCTTAAAATACCTGCAAACCCTAAACTACGATGATACGGAACGCCTTATCCTTCCACTTAAATAGTGTAGTGTATATGTATTTACTTTTGCTCTGCAGTGACCTAACTCCATACTTCCATTCATTTATGTATTCACACACTCACACATCCATACTTTAGATATAAATAAGTATTACTTAGATATTAATTTTATATAATAGATACCGATAGAAATATAAATAAATAGAAATATATGTATTATATATATGTATCTACTCGTCCCCCTTTAAATTTATATAATTAAATACATTAGTAAGCTTCTTTATGTATTTTGTAATCTCACTTGTATCCAGTAGTGAGAGCTCTGGAGATTTGTATCACAGGCCCAGCCTCTTGCAGACTCCAGTCTCCACCAATCGGTGATAACACCATAACCCGTATTGTAACCTACCTTGTAATTTAGATTTTTGGAAAAATAAATATATTTTATAAATAAATATAAAAAAAACATATAGGGACAAATTGACACTGATTAAGCTAGCCCCAAAGTAAGTTTTTTAAACTTGTGTTATGGGATACTAACTTAACGATACTATATTTTATCTTTTATCTTATCTTTTACCATTGTTCAAAAAATAAACAAATTGAATCATTGTTGCAACCAAGTTGATCAAACCAAGAAGTGATTGCGATTTTTTACATGATTCGTTACATTCGCAGGGGAAGGCGTGACCAGCTACACGGCCACAGTCCTCCACGCGGCCAAGTCCCTCAGCAAAGGCCTGCGAGGCCTCGGCGAGAGCGTGGCGCACAGCCTCGCGGGCGGGGGGCGCAGCACCTCGCAGTCTCCCTCGCCGCCCAACGCAGACATACAGCAGCCGGGGGTCGTTACTATACTGGACATAGAGGTATTATCATCATCATCATCAGGTCTTTTTTAGTCTACACTGTAGGAGCACGATCCTCTCTGTACTACCAGAGCTACATAGAGGTATAGCATTTCCTATCTCATAAAATACTGGGTGGCGCAAAAGTACTGGCACTAAAGAAAATACTTTTATTTTTTTTATATGACATTTTCTGTCATTCTGTTGTTGAAAATTGTGTAGTGAACAAATGTAAAATACACTGAAAATAAACATGGACCGTTTTACTCCCCAAGAACGTGGAATAATTGTGTCAATGTTCTTACGGAATAATTCATCAGTGATAAGAACACAACGTGAATTTCGTCGACGATTTCACCACCGTCCGGCACCGATTGGTCGCACAATTCGACGCTTTGCCACACGCCTTGAAGCAACTGGCTCAACATTGGATAGACCTAAGTCTGGGAGACCAAGAACAGGCCGTTCAGCTGAAAATATCGATGCTGTGCGCGAAGATGTGGAAGAGTGTCCAGAAACATCAACGAGGCGACGTGCCACGCAATTGGGCATTTCCAGACGGACCCTGCAGCGTATTTTGGTGAAAGACTTAAAGATGTTCCCGTATAAAACTCAAATGACTCATCAGCTGCTGCCTGCTGACCACCAAGCTCGTCTAGATTACTGCCAGCGCGTCATAAACCTCAACCTTGAAGAGGATGATTTTCCTTCAAAATTGGTTATGAGTGACGAAGCGCATTTCCATCTCTCAGGGCATGTCAATAAGCAGAATACTCGGTTCTGGGGCACTGATAATCCGCGCATTATTCAAGAAACACCTCTACACCCACTAAAAGTTACTGTATGGTGTGGCATCTGTGTTGACAGAGTGATCGGACCCTATTTTTTCGAAGACGCTGGAGGCAATGCGATAACTGTCACTGGAGAACGCTACAGAACCATGTTACGAGAGTTTTTGATACCCAGTTTGGACGAATTGGGGCTGGAGCACATCTGGTTTCAACAAGACGGCGCTACGGCACACACAGCGCGCGACACTATGGACTTAGTGAGGGACGCTTTTCCAGGCCGAGTTATCTCTCGTTTTGGCGATTTGCCTTGGCCTGCAAGATCACCCGATCTGACCAGTCCAGACTTCTTTCTTTGGGGTTTTTTGAAATCTCGGGTGTATGTGAACAAGCCACAGACTCTCGCAGCTCTAAAAGAAAACATTCGTCAAGAAATAACGAACATATCGCAGGAAGTGTTACGGCAAGTTATGCAAAATGTCATAAATAGGGCTCAAATGTGTATCAACTCTGGAGGTCACCATTTAAAAGACATCATCTTTAAATCCTGATGGTACGAAATTTAATGGCACAAATATACATTTAAAAAAACCTAAATCTAGTTTTCTAATTTAGAAAAAATGTTATAGCTGAACCAAATAGGGTCTTTACTTTTGCGCCACCCAGTATAAATAAATAATAAATAAATAAATATATAGGGACAAATCAATATCACCTCATATTTTATAGATAAATCATCATCATCACCATTTTAGCCGCAGGCAGTCCAAGCCTGCACATAGGCCTCAGGCACAGAATACAGTAAGAGTAAACAGAACGTCTCCTGAGGTACGCACCCCGGTACGTTCCCCGCACCCGCACCTCTCCCCCGGTTCTTGTGAGCCAACGTGCGTCATCGAGGCGAAAACGGAGGAGAGGTGCAGGGACGGGGAACGGGGACGCATATTGCGCGTACCTTAGGAGATTCCGTTCTGTTTACTCTTACTGTATTCTGTGCCTCAGGTCCAAGGATTTGAAAAATGAGGACATAAGATATTTATTCATTTGTCGTGGATCGGGTCGCTGGATTCCCTCTAATATGGTTGAGTTCAGCGATGGCTGATCCACGCGTCAACTCGTGAACGGGTGCTGCCAGTAGGGACTGGTCAGCTCGGCTCCGTTTTTTAAAACTACTTAGTGTAACTTATTTCTGTAAATTGGTTTTGGCACTCGTTCGCAAACTTTACATATAATGTTGTGATAACATTGTATTAGGCATAATATCTTTGTAAACTGACAAAGTCCTTCTGGCGCATAGGCGACCAATACTTTGTAAATGAGTTTATTTCGGCATTTCTTCTCAGCAGTGGTCGTTGCAAAACGCTAGCTTTTGAACAAAAAAAAAATAATTTAGATAGAAATAAACATTACACGTAATGTACATTATAATTATTGACGTGTAAAAGTGCCTGCAAAGGATGCCTAATTACTGAATAAATATTTGAATTTGATTTATTTTGGTCAAATGTCACACACAACAGTGTATATTAGGAGAAACAAGAAAGTGTAAACGTTTACCTAATTCAGCATGCATTTTTTTTTACCTGTCCCATCTTTTTTTAGATAAATTATGCTTTCTAGGGGATATCGCTCTTTGCCCAGTTGGAAAACGTAACAGCTACTTATATTAGCAAAAAAAGCAAAGTCTACTTAGCCAATATGTAACCTGTCACTCCACTCCCTAAATTTGTCACTCATTCACATGTCTTATCTCCCAGACCAGCATGGAAGATTTATACTTCTGGCACAGAAGACAGTAAAAATATTACATACAGAACGGAATCTCCTAAGTTCCCGCGCAATATGCGTCCCCGTTCCCCGTCCCCGCACCTCTCCCCCGTGCTTGTGCCGCCGTGAACACGTCAATGCGTGTGTGTTCGCCTGCTCTCGCCCTGAGACAAGGCGGGAACGGGGAAAAGGTGCGGGGACAGGGAACGGGGATGCATATTGCGCGGTAACTTAGGAGATTCCGTTCTGTATGTAATACTCTTACTATCTGCTGTGTTTCTGGATAAATCTTCCATGCTGGTTTGGGAGAAAAGAAATACTACATAATAAAGGAAGCAGTTCTACTCTACGCACTGCGTATACTATAGTACTTACTGCAATTCGGATCCATAGGCGTATCTGGAGTACAGAGTTTTTATACTATGTTAGCCGTGTGGTTCCCGGCAGAATAGAATAGGACCTCTCCAAGTCTTCCCGTGGATGTCGTAGAAGGCGACTTAGGAAACACAAGCTGAACAAAGCTTATAAACATCAGTTAGACCTCTCCAACCAGTCTGGCCAGCGTGGAGAATGCAGGCCAAATCCTCTGTCTGCTCTAGCTAATATATGGCTCAGGCAGTACAGAGAGGGTCGTGCTCCTGCAGGGGAGACTAAAAAAAGACCTGATGATGATACTATGTTAATTGTAATTTTCAGGGTAACGACGATGAAGACGGCCAAGATAGTGAGGAGCCGTGCGAGCCCATCGTGGCCCACTTCGTAGCCCACTCGGAGGCCATCATCGCGCTGCAGTTCGACGCCAGCGGCATGATCCTGGTGACGGCCGACCGCCGCGGGCACGACTTCCACGTGTTCAGGATCAACCCACACCCGTGCGGGCCTAGTCTTGCGGCCGTGCACCATCTCTACATCTTGCATCGAGGAGACACTACGGCTAAAGTACAGGTGAGTACTTCTTCGTCTTGTATTTAATAGCTGCACTCTTGTCAGTGGAGTCTATGTCTCTCTTTTTTCCGTCACATCAGTTCGTAACCTCCTTATATGTTTTTACCTCCTTTTTTTTATATCTCAAAAATAGGGTATGTCAGCCACATCAGGGCACATAAACGACGTCAACAATGAATTTTTGTTTGTTATTAAACGAAGTCAGTCACCACAGCCGAAAACGGCCAGGGAAGATAGGGAAGATATATATACATATATATATATATGTATATATAAAACATATATATACATATATATATATATATATATATATATATATATATATATATATATATATATATATGTTTTTACATTAATTCCTTTTTGTTTGATCGAAATATGTATTATCGCCAGGTGAGTACATGTATATGTATTTAAATTGTGGCGACCTCTATGCCATTTCGAGGAACTACAACAGCGAAACTACAACATAGTTCACAAGGGACATACAAGATGGCCTTGATACATCCTACATCTAGGTGTCAGTGTTCTTGCGATTAATTGCATATATATAACCAAGCCTGGGGGGATGATTTTCCCTATGTAGCGGTCGAGCATATGACCTCGCGTGTTACAAAACATAGGTTACAGTTTGATGCTAGCGGCATGTATTTCGAATTTCCTCGCACAATCTCTATATTTCACACCGAGGAATGCATACTCATTGCGTGTTTGGATAGGAAGTTGAATTATTTATTTTTATAATAGTACGGTTAGTACACACTAACCTTAGATCCAACTAGAATATTTCAGTTTCAATACAAAAATGTTTCGTAATGAGTAGTTTATTGTCTTTAGGACATAGCGATCTCGTGGGACTCCCGCTGGGCGGCGGTGTCGACGCTGCGCGGCACCACGCACGTGTTCGCGCTCAGCGCGTACGGCGGCGCGCCCAGCGTGCGCACGCACACGCAGCCGCGCGTCGTCAACCGGCTGTCGCGCTTCCACCGCTCGGCCGGCCTGCCCATCGCCAGCGCCGCGCACGCCGCGCCCGCGCCCAAGAGGAACTCTGCCAGCCCGGTGTGTATCATCATCTCTATACTTCCACCGCTCGGCCGGCCTGCCCATCGCCAGCGCCGCGCACGCCGCGCCCGCGCCCAAGAGGAACTCTGCCAGCCCGGTGTGTATCATCATCTCTATACTTCCACCGCTCGGCCGGCCTGCCCATCGCCAGCGCCGCGCACGCCGCGCCCGCGCCCAAGAGGGACTCTGCCAGCCCGGTGTGTATCATCATCTCTATACTTCCACCGCTCGGCCGGCCTGCCCATCGCCAGCGCCGCGCACGCCGCGCCCGCGCCCAAGAGGAACTCTGCCAGCCCGGTGTGTATCATCATCTCTATACTTCCACCGCTCGGCCGGCCTGCCCATCGCCAGCGCCGCGCACGCCGCGCCCGCGCCCAAGAGGAACTCTGCCAGCCCGGTGTGTATCATCATCTCTATACTTCCACCGCTCGGCCGGCCTGCCCATCGCCAGCGCCGCGCACGCCGCGCCCGCGCCCAAGAGGAACTCTGCCAGCCCGGTGTGTATCATCATCTCTATACTTCCACCGCTCGGCCGGCCTGCCCATCGCCAGCGCCGCGCACGCCGCGCCCGCGCCCAAGAGGAACTCTGCCAGCCCGGTGTGTATCATCATCTCTATACTTCCACCGCTCGGCCGGCCTGCCCATCGCCAGCGCCGCGCACGCCGCGCCCGCGCCCAAGAGGGACTCTGCCAGCCCGGTGTGTATCATCATCTCTATACTTCCACCGCTCGGCCGGCCTGCCCATCGCCAGCGCCGCGCACGCCGCGCCCGCGCCCAAGAGGAACTCTGCCAGCCCGGTGTGTATCATCATCTCTATACTTCCACCGCTCGGCCGGCCTGCCCATCGCCAGCGCCGCGCACGCCGCGCCCGCGCCCAAGAGGAACTCTGCCAGCCCGGTGTGTATCATCATCTCTATACTTCCACCGCTCGGCCGGCCTGCCCATCGCCAGCGCCGCGCACGCCGCGCCCGCGCCCAAGAGGGACTCTGCCAGCCCGGTGTGTATCATCATCTCTATACTTCCACCGCTCGGCCGGCCTGCCCATCGCCAGCGCCGCGCCCGCGCCCAAGAGGAACTCTGCCAGCCCGGTGTGTATCATCATCTCTATACTTCCACCGCTCGGCCGGCCTACCCATCGCCAGCGCCGCGCACGCCGCGCCCGCGCCCAAGAGGAACTCTGCCAGCCCGGTGTGTATCATCATCTCTATACTTCCACCGCTCGGCCGGCCTGCCCATCGCCAGCGCCGCGCACGCCGCGCCCGCGCCCAAGAGGAACTCTGCCAGCCCGGTGTGTATCGTCATCTCTATACTTCCACCGCTCGGCCGGCCTGAAAATCAGCCAAAAGTCGTCTTCTTTTTAAGTTTGCGTAGTCACGGAGTGATGTCAAGTCAAATACCTAAAACGGGTATCGTTGGATTCCTCCTGATTCTCACGATGACGAATTAGCCTGTTTAGTTTCGAAAGCCGGGAAGAAGTGGTATTTATGACGTCAAGAGGAATTCTGTCAGCCAGGTGTGTATGATCTTTACGAGTATGGTAACAGTGCCAACCGCCTGTCACACTGATCTTGCAGTCTGCAGGTTTTAATTATTTTGTCTTTTCTGTTTAAAAATTTGTTGAATGAAGGTTTTCTTCAGCGTAAACTATTGGTCAGTGCTATTTACATTTAATAATTTATTATACCTACCTTTCTTCTGCAGGTGAGCGAAGGTCTGACGCAAGGCGCGTGGTTCCCCAACCCGCGCTTGCCGCCCTACCCGATCCCCATCACGCTGCTGCCGCTCGCACAACTGCGGCCCACGGCCAACCTTCCCACACACACTATTACAAGGACCAGCTCAGGTAAAGATTCATCCCACTACCAGGCCCAGCTCAGGTAAAGATTTATCCCACTACCAGGCCCAGACCTAGGGCGGGGGAGGGCAAACTGCGGCACCCGGGCGCCAGTTTCAGGGGGCGCAAAAATCGGTGAATATTTGCACCCCCTCCTTCCGCCCAACTCCGTCGTCCACAATGAGACGGCGGTTGGTTAGGCGAGGCAAGTTAAAGACCCCCCTATTTGCACGACCCCCCCTATCATCTATCGTCTTTGCCCCGTGAATCGCTAAAAATAAGTTATTAGTCATCGCACATCCAAGGACAGTCAGACAGTCTTGTGGAAAGTCTTACCAATTAATAGTATATTTCATTACAAGTGCGGAAAGGCTGTCATTGCAAAGAGTTCCGACAAATGTCTACCCGAGCCGAGGCGCAGCCGAAGGCGAGGGTTGACAGTCGGAACAAGTTGCAATGACGGTTCCGCACGTGTACTGAACGACTATTTTTAATACAGTTGCGAAAAAATGAAGCAATTTAATAAAATAATAAAAACAATAAACTCAACTAATCATTTATTTCTTATAAAAGTTATAATTCACATATACATTGAAATTGGTACAGTTTTTTATACTAACTGGGGAAGTTTTAGGTTGCATATTTACTGTTTGAGACAAACTATTATTAATTTCGTATGATTGTTATGTCATACAATGGCGTTTGCTAGTTGATGGAGTTGGATCTGATGAATTATCATTATCAACGAAGGTAGATGGACGAACGTTCTCTTTAACATGTGAAGGAGACAGACTGGACCTTAAATTAATGGATTGTGTGATTTTTTTCCCAGTTTCTAGTTTGTTGTTTAATGAATCACCAATATAGCTTTCTGCAACTTTGTCTGATTTCCAAACTCCTAGTCGCTTTAAGGACGTCAAATTGGCTCCTGAATCTGCCAATAATGTAGCAGAGGTCCTCCTGAAGCGGTGCCCAGTATAATACTCAGCATCCGGCAGACCAAGAAACGTAGCTATTTCTTTTGGCATATTACCAAATTTATTTATCCCGATTGCTTGAGCTGTACACTTCCCTTTTTAGTAATTTTGAAAAAAACGGTCGGTTTTTCCTTTTTGGGACCGCTGATTCATATATTTTTGCACTATTCTAAGAAAATCTTCTTCGACAACAGGGCTTCAATATCTTTTAAAGTAATATTGGCTAACTCCTCTCTGCGGCAAGCTCCAAAAACGCCAAAAATCAGAGCAACCTACAAAAAAAGGGATTTGATTAATATTTATTTAAATAATGTACTCTTATTGACTGTATTTTGCGATTTCGTAAATTGAATACTAAAGAAAAATATAAGTACTTATTAATAAATTACCTTTGTGGCTAAATAACGATCATCGGGAGCTTCGTTCAAAAACCTTTCCACTTCATTCGATGTTAATATTTTCGACTTTTTACTTGTAAAACTGTCTGATTGTCGTTTTAAGAAAGCATTTAATTCTGGGTATTCACTTATATCCACGTTGTTCCTTATTTTCAGCATACTTTTTATCATCGAAAACCTCGACCATAATGTAGAAGGTTTTAATTTTGCTGGGAGTTCGGAGAAGTATGCCAACATAACATTTTCTGAAAAACCTTTTTTCTCTTTTCTCCACGCAATAAATTCGTCGTATGTAGATATGTAGCGACTTTTTGACTTTTCCGGTAAAATGTTCTCCGAAGCATTTTGTGCAATTATACTGAGTTCCGGTGGTGTTAATTCAAAAAAACTAGGGTCGAAATTACTCATTTTGTGCAACAAACAACTAAACTCGCAAAGAAAATTTCTGAAAAATGGCGCCAACTGTAGAAAATAAGCAGAGTTTTTTTTTTCTTCACCCATTCTGATAGGCAAAGGGAACTATGCCCATACAGCCAAGTCTTAAGTAGAATTTTTTTATTGATATGAAATGAAAATGAAATTTAATGAGATGAAATGAAATGAAACCTAACCTAACTCATTAAATCAAATCATTAAATCTGATATTGAAACAAATTAGTAGCTTCTTTTTAGAAATATACGTATTTGCATGAATCATTAAAACACCTATGATTTTTTTTAGTAAAAACTTCATGGTTGGTTTTTCTTTTTAATAGACATTATTTTGACAGTTGGGAAAGAGAACGCACGAGTTCGGGAAAGGTAAAAAAAAAGCACGAGTATGTAATAATAGCCCACATCTCGAACGCTATACGTCCCTGCAATACGCCACTTTTTGAGCAATTGTATTAAAAATTGATTTTAAGACTAGTCATCATCATCTTGTGCGTTCCCGGTAAGTAAGTATGTGGATGTAGATATGTATGTGTGTTCGACCGTAGCATCCATATTTCAATCCAATTGTCACTTTTATAATTCGATAATATAGCCTATGTCACCCAGACTATAATTCGCCATTATAGTCTTGGTGACATAGGCTACATTTTGTATTAAAAAAATGTATACTTTGTAAGTATACATTAAGTAATGTTGTATACATTTACAAAAAGTGTGTGACAAAATTTTTGTTTGCTTATTTATCTAGTCCCTACTCATATTATATGGAAAAGAAAATAAAGACTAAAAATAATACATATATGTAATAAAAAATATTGATAAAGTTACAAAAAACAATAAAGTTACAAAAAACAATAAAAAAAAATTTTTGGCAGAATTTTCTTGTAGTCAGGTTTTGTTTTTTAATCTTACATCTTGTTACTTAAGATGTTTGTGTACCTACCTTTAGGCGTCGTCACCACGGGCGAGTTCATCGCGCCGAAATTTCCGTCGTGCCACCAAATCTAGACACTCGGCAGCGTGTCCAGCCAAGTTCAGAGAGAAAGGAACTGGCGACGCAGCAGCCGTGTGTACACAAGCCATTTCGAGCTACTTTTGAAATTTGGCTCATTTAGTAAAACCCCTTAGCTTGTCTAGAATCCAAAAGTTCATAAACGTATCTCAGTTATTGATATATTATTAAAAACCGGCATTTTATGACTAACTGACTTATAGATTAAAAACCTAACCCACTTCCAGGTGACCTAGAAACTTGATATTTAGCATCAAGGTAGACTTTTAGTTTAGGCGTGTATATGTTTATTTAAAGAAAAAATCAGAAAACTGCACAGTGATCATGATCTTGGATTAGATTCTTTTTTCAATTTCTTGATTCAATTAGGTATTTATAAGCGCCTTTCAAAATTATAAAAGAAAAAAATCTCTGTTAGTTGGAATTAATTAAGTAGAATTAATTTACAAAAAGTAATGATATCCCACACAACATAAATGTGAAAATGGGAGCCAAGTTAAATATTATGTAATGGTGTGGTGTTGTCGACGTCATAGACAAAAGAATCGAGATCTAAATGGGTGCCAAGTTCTGTAGACAATCCTGAAATTTACAAGGATCTCAAAAACATTTGATTTGGCTAGTTTTAGCATACTAGTCGTCTTAATTTGGCTAATCAACTTATCATTTTTATGTTATACGCAAGTTATTGTTTTTACATTGTATGAGTCTATTCTTCTAAATATATATCAGATTTGCTGGTGAATAAAACCGGCCAAGTGCGAGTTAAACTCGCCTGGAAATGGTTCCGTACAATTGATTGAATTATTATAGGTTTTCCTGTAATCTACAAGCAATGAACTATATTTTGTATTTTTTTCAAATTTTTTCTAGATTCCGAGCAAATTGGCTGTGACAGACGGACGGACAGACAGACGCACGAGTGATCCTATAAGGGTTCCGTTTTTTCATTTTTTGTACGGAACCCTAAAAACATGAAACGTGACTCCCATTTTCAATTTATGTTTTTGGTGGATAATACTAATTCTATGAATCAATCTCCGGGGAGTTGATGTATTGACTTATGTCAACTATAGTCGCGATTCTCTTGCCTGTTGAGTCAACGCCTTAGTCGCCTTTACAACATCCACATGAAGATGTGGATTGAGTTCGAGAACGCAATCATCAATAAGATCAATAATACGAGTATAGTAGATCGAAAACCATACGGCAAAACAGGGTTCTTTACTTCTTTCGTCGTATTGATTTTTTTCTTTTCAAGTTTTTGGACCAAATTTTTCGTTGCTACGTTTTGTTAAACCTTTATTGACATTGTTAATTCGTTACAGGTCGTCAGCGACTGTCGTCCCTATCGGAAGACAGCAACACCGCCCCGCTGCTCGCCCGCTGCAGCTTCGGCATGTACGTGGGCAGCGGCGGGGCCGCGCCCGTCACCGCTCTCTACCTCATGGCGGCCAACGGCTCTCTTCTGCACCTGGTACTGCACCCAAGAGCCAGTCATAGTAAGTATTATTACAATACAGCAATAAATGCTCATGCTCATGAACAATGTGTGAAATAGTTAAAGTGGACAGTCATAGTACGGCTGTAGTGATATTTGTTTCGCGGACTGTGTGCGTCTTCGGGCGTCGTCCGCCACTCAGTCGGCTATGAAAACCAGTGGACTCGTATAGATTAGTCGCCAGAAGCTCCCTTGAAGCAGTCAAAGGCCTACACCAACCTTTGATTGTAACTTGTTAGGAAAAAAGAATTTCCCACGTTTTATTAACTTGTTCCTGGCTAAATACGCAGTAGCGTCAAGCCATTAATTAAAAAAAAAGAAAAAAAAAATTGTTCTTTATTCCTAATCCTAACCTAACCTAATCCTTTTAGCTTAAGCTTTTTAGCTTTTAGCGTTAAGTCCGCCAATTGTACCATTTTTTTTTTAATGTGGAACAATAAAGTTTTTTAAATAAATAAAATAAATAAATCCTAACAAGTTACACTCAAAGGGTGGTGTAGGCCTTTGACTGCTTCAAGGGAGCTTCTGGCGACTAATCTATACGAGTCCACTGGTTTTCATAGCCGACTGAGTGGCGGACGACGCCCGAAGACGCACACAGTCCGCGAAACAAATATCACTACAGCCGTACTATGACTGTCCACTTTAACTATTTCACATATTGTTCATGAGCATGAGCATTTATAACACCAAACAACACTAATTTCATATTATAAAGTCCACTAAAATCAATTTGCAAAATAATTAAAAGAAAGGCTCTAAAGGACTTGTATCCAGAATAGAGATGTGCGTTATCGGCTATTTTTAGTAACGGCTACCTAACCGTTATTTGGTTTCAATATCGATATTAATAACCGTTGTCGAATATCGGTATCTGTGCCTACTGTGTTCTATCTATTATATCGCGCAACGTCGGATTAACTAGTTAGCTGCCGCATCAATGCTTTCTAAGTTAGCTACCTATTTGAAATGGTCGATTTTACTAAATAATGTGTATAAATAAATAAAAAAAATACAAAATATCCAAATTATTTATACAACAATAAGGAGACAATGTAAAAAACATAAAACTTCACTAAAATATCCAAAATTATAGTGATGGATGTTTACATATACGCAAAGTCGCAAACTAACTAGGTAAAACAACAAATCTGCCGCCGGCCGCATTACATTGGGTGAGAGAAAGACCATTTAAGAATGACTCGTGTCATACTAGTGTCACACTAAATACCACCTTATCTGTTTATATGTAAAGTTCAACGTAATGACGTTTCGGAGGTCTAACTATAATGTACAAGTTGTCGGTTGCGAGTGTCACGTGATCGCTGTTGGTAAAATATACGCTCCATCTCGTTTTTGCACATCGACACTTGCTTAGAAAGACAGGGAAAGCATAATTATTTTTAGGTATCGCTTCACCGGTGCCAAGCCAACTGACAAACGAAGCAACCAAACTAGCGAACCAGACGCGCGCGCCGCGTGGCCGCCGGCCGCCGTCACAAAAAGAAATTTGGTAACTGGTAACCGCTACTAGGAGTGATAACGCCGCTACGTTATAGGTTTGGCAACTGTGATTAGTTACGTTTTGGTATAGTGGACTCATGTCTAATCCAGAGCCGTAAAATTATTTAAAAAAAAAAGTTTTTATGTTTTAGTTTCTTTAAATAAAATAAAAAAAAACAGTTTATTAGGTGTTTTTTCTCGCAAGTGTGTTGAAAAACGTCGTACGATATACGTGCCATTGATTAAACACACTCGGCTCTATTACGCCCTCGCCTTCGACTTGGGCTAAAATTCCCCTCGTGTTTTATAACCACCATAACGCATTTATATCGTAATGTACTATAAACTTACTTTGGGACTAGCTCAATCAGTGTGTGGCGCAAAAGTAAAGACCCTATTTGGTTCAGCTATAACATTTTTTCTAAATTAGAAAACTAGATTTAGGTTTTTTTAAATGTATATTTGTGCCATTAAATTTCGTACCATTAGGATTTAAAGATGATGTCTTTTAAATGGTGACCTCCAGAGTTGATACACATTTGAGCCCTATTTATGACATTTTGCATAACTTGCCGTAACACTTCCTGCGATATGTTCGTTATTTCTTGACGAATGTTTTCTTTTAGAGCTGCCAGAGTCTGTGGCTTGTTCACATACACCCGAGATTTCAAAAAACCCCAAAGAAAGAAGTCTGGACTGGTCAGATCGGGTGATCTTGCAGGCCAAGGCAAATCGCCAAAACGAGAGATAACTCGGCCTGGAAAAGCGTCCCTCACTAAGTCCATAGTGTCGCGCGCTGTGTGTGCCGTAGCGCCGTCTTGTTGAAACCAGATGTGCTCCAGCCCCAATTCGTCCAAACTGGGTATCAAAAACTCTCGTAACATGGTTCTGTAGCGTTCTCCAGTGACAGTTATCGCATTGCCTCCAGCGTCTTCGAAAAAATAGGGTCCGATCACTCTGTCAACACAGATGCCACACCATACAGTAACTTTTAGTGGGTGTAGAGGTGTTTCTTGAATAATGCGCGGATTATCAGTGCCCCAGAACCGAGTATTCTGCTTATTGACATGCCCTGAGAGATGGAAATGCGCTTCGTCACTCATAACCAATTTTGAAGGAAAATCATCCTCTTCAAGGTTGAGGTTTATGACGCGCTGGCAGTAATCTAGACGAGCTCGGTGGTCAGCAGGCAGCAGCTGATGAGTCATTTGAGTTTTATACGGGAACATCTTTAAGTCTTTCACCAAAATACGCTGCAGGGTCCGTCTGGAAATGCCCAATTGCGTGGCACGTCGCCTCGTTGATGTTTCTGGACACTCTTCCACATCTTCGCGCACAGCATCGATATTTTCAGCTGAACGGCCTGTTCTTGGTCTCCCAGACTTAGGTCTATCCAATGTTGAGCCAGTTGCTTCAAGGCGTGTGGCAAAGCGTCGAATTGTGCGACCAATCGGTGCCGGACGGTGGTGAAATCGTCGACGAAATTCACGTTGTGTTCTTATCACTGATGAATTATTCCGTAAGAACATTGACACAATTATTCCACGTTCTTGGGGAGTAAAACGGTCCATGTTTATTTTCAGTGTATTTTACATTTGTTCACTACACAATTTTCAACAACAGAATGACAGAAAATGTCATATAAAAAAAATAAAAGTATTTTCTTTAGTGCCAGTACTTTTGCGCCACCCAGTACTTATCTATTTATTTATTTAATAGAAGGGTAATAAATGTTTATTTATATGACAGATATTCCCAAAGAGAAGGTGTGCGACGAGTCTCCCATCGAGGTGGAGGTGGAGGCGGCGGCGCAGTGGCCCCTGCAGCGGCCGCCGGCCAGCGCGGCCGGGGACCTGCTGGCGCCGCTGCCGCCCTCCAACCCGCTGCTGCAACCCCACTCCAACACGGTATGACACAACACATATACAAATAAAAAAACTGTTTATTAGTTATTTTTCCTCGCAAGTGTGTTGAAAAACGTACGATATACGTGCGTATATTGGTTAAGCACACTCGGCTCTATTACGTCCTCGCCTTCGGCTCGGGCTGAAATTCCGCCTCGTGTGTTATAACGACCATAACGCACTTATATCGTAATGTACTATTATTGTATTAAATACAATACTGCACCAAAAAAACGGGACAGAATTATCTTCAAAATTAAGGCAAATCATAGGTAAATTTTCGTGTTTTAGAGTTTTATTGCCTTATTTTATTTAAGAGCTAGGCTCTTGTCGATGGTGTGCTTTCCATTTCTCTTTTTTACATTTTTTATTTAGCTTGCCATGATTGTTATTTATTTGTTTGGGTCAAATCTTGCAAAATAAATTTGAGCCACTTCCCGGTTTCCGATTGTGATGAATTTTTTTATGCTAATGTAAATCAGATGACAATGGTATATTTTTATAACAAGAAGCTGTTTTGATGATGGAGCCGAAAGGTGGCTATAGGAACCCTGTAATGAAACGACGCAACCTCATCGAGTTTAGTGAGAGTGAGAGGCCTTACAATAAAAGCTTGTAGTAAAAAAATATTTTTTCGAAACTTATTTTAATATATTACCGCTAAGTTCTTAATTTACATTTTATTTTAGTTGATCAATTTTTTTTTCTAAGTTTGCTTACTCTTTGTCAAAATACTCTCTTTAGACGCACGCGACACCCAATAGAGAGTATGCATGCATTTTTTTTATATATTTTTTATCGATAGTCCTCGTCGAGAAATAGCCGCAAAAAATAAATCAGTGCCGAAACACATGTATATAGTGTAGAAAATAAATATTAAAAATAGCAAGTAGATTATAACAACTAAAACACGCCATTTTAAAATTTGACGTCAAAGTCTGCAATATCCGCTAGAGACAGAAGCTGTCAACGCAAGTTTTTCTTTTGTGGGTACTTTCGATATTATCAGCCAGTGATGTTTGTTGAACCTCTATATAAAAGTACATACATTTCGAATGTCATCGATAGTCAAACTACATGGACGGACAGTCCTACCGAACGCACCCGAACTTGTCATTTCCTTTTTGTGAACTTTGTCGTCATTTCCCTTTTGTTTGTCAAAAGTTCCCGCGCAATATTTGCATATTTTCAATAATTTATTTCTAATCTAAATAGGAGTCAATAAGAAAAATAATTAACTAGGCGTGGTAACGTATTAATAGAAATTGTATAATAAAAATATGAGCCGGATTGGTATTACATGCATATTCCTTATTGTGTCTGTCCTGAGTGAGAGTGCCAAGCTCCAAATGTCATCATCATTATCATCCGAGCGTATTCCCGGTTGCATCCTCAGCGGTAACTCTTCAGAGCCCGGGGTCCGCTACGTACCTAACCTAACCTAGGTGATTTGACGAGGTTACTGGTTTTTATACAGAGCTACTGCCGTCTGACCTCCGCAACCCAATTGGTAGACCAGAACCAATCCTAGGATAGGTTTAAACAAACGCTAGATGGCGTTCGGGACCCACAGCTTTACGTGCCTTCCAAAGTACGGAATCATCTTTTCAGATAATCAGGTGATTCAAGCCTGCAATACCCTAACCAGATTGCAAACAACTTTTCACAAAGTATGCTTCCCAGTGGGATTTGAACCCATGACTTTCGGATAATAAGGCAAACGCCTTAACCACTGGACCACGGAGGCAGCCAAGCTCGAAATGTCTGAATATACAGGCTGACTTTTTAACCACCAGCCAAATTTTTGGAGCAAGTTCAGTCCATGATACTGAACTACTTTCCATAAAAACAATTAACAAAAACCTAAAATAAAAATTCGCCCTCCCATACAAATCAGCGCTCAGCCAAACGGATTTTGTATGGAAGGACGAAACATTTTTATAGATTTTTAGTAACTTTTTTAATAGAAAGTAGTTCAGTCGCATGGATTGAACTTGCTCCAAAATTTTGGCTGGTGTTTAAAAAGTCATCCTGTACATTTATATTCGCAGGGCTGTGCGGACATGTGTATGAGCGAGGAAGAGCGCTGGCTGTCGCAGGTGGAGATCGTGACGCACGCGGGCCCGCACCGCCGCCTGTGGATGGGCCCGCAGTTCGTCTTCAAGACCTACAACTGCACAGGGTGAGTACTGACAAATGTGTCGATATTATTGCTGCTCGACGTTTATTAGATGTCGCCGCCTTGCTGAATATCAGAAGGGGTTTATTTTAGCACCGCCCATAACATAGATCGTAGGTTTATGTTAAATTTGGCTTGGGTAAAAACCAAATATTGGAATTGTGAGGCTTTAGGCTTGAAACTACGTCAAGCGGACGCCCGCGAGGGGTTCAGTCCGTCTCTGTTACAAATCCTACGTACGATAAAGATAGCTGAAACTGTCGCGGGTCACGTGACAGAGATGGACTGAACCCGTAACGGGTCTCGCTACACTTCGCCTGCTGAAAACGCACCGTGATAATGGTATTAAGGTTGATTTGGCACTGATTGGGAATATTTTGTTATTTTTTTTTCATGTCACACACAGGTCGAGCTCATCCCTATCAGAAGCGGAGACAGTGGAAGTAGAGTTTCACAACGTAGCGCGCTCCAACCCCGTCAACGTGCCGGCAGCGAGACCCATCGTGCCCGTGCTGGTGGACTCTGGATCTGCAAGTGAGTAGCATACTGAACACCATTATCATTAGGTCTTTTTTTGTTTGTCCCCACTGCAGTTACTACGTTTCAACTATTATCCGCCGTATCGAGTCCGTCAGACTGGAGTACTGGAATTGTGTCAGCTAGATTCGAGTCCAGGAATCGAATAAGCCGCAAACTCGCTCGAGTCTAATAAAAAGGGTATGCGTGTCAGCGAGTCCACGGCAAGAATCGAGTAAAGCCGTACTCGGCACATCACTACTCATAAAATCATCCGGATCCGTTAATTGAGCTAGTGGCCTGATACTAGTCATCATCATCCGAGCGTATTTTTTTTTTCCCGGTTACATCGTCGGCGGTAACGCTTTAGAGCTCAGGGTCCGCTACCTAACCTAGGTGATTTGACTAGATTACTGGTTTTTACACAGAGGCAATATCCTAACCAGACGAGAAACAACTTTTCACTAAGTATGCTTCCTAGTGGGATTTGAACCCACAACCTACGGAACACAAGGCAAACCTTGACCACTGGACCACGGAGGCAGTCAAAATTCCCGGGCCAAAGGCAGGCCCCATTGATATGTGTTTGCCGTAAAACGAAGTTGACACTGAAGTTGATCTTCTCGTCATAGGTTCGCTGGAGCAGTCCCCCGTGGACGGGTTCCGGCGGCGCTCCGTGGCCGAGGGCCGCGCGCCCGCCTGCGACCTGCAGCTCAAGGAGGACCTGGCCGAGGCCATGCGGGAGGACCACGGTACGATCCCACACTTATTATTTACCTGGCATCGGGTAGTGCCATTCGGGCAGGTTTCCAGCGGACCACAATGTTTTTACTTTATGAGAACTGAATTAGCAGGTTTACGTTTTATTTTATTAGCCTATTTCTGTGTCCCACTGCTGGGCAAAGGCCTCCTCTTTCTGTTTCCAATCAGTCCTGTCGAGGGCAGTAGTTTGCCACTCGCCCATGTACTTGTCCAAGTCATCACGCCATCTTTTTCGAGGTCTATCTAGGAGGATATACTTGGGCGGATTATAGACTATGTCGAGGAGTATCTATACCTGGGCCAGATAGCATCCTTTGAAAACATCGATAACAACTGGAAGTTTCTGGTCCATAAAGAACTTGAGGAAGGGCAACCTTCTTATTAACCTAAAAAGGTTCACGTTAATAAAAAAAAACAGGCACACCGGGAGTGCCGATAGAAGTGAAAACTTGAACAAAGTGTCGGTTACGGTAACGGTGTCGCGAGTTCAATAGTTTTTTCCTATCTCAAAAAATGTCCAACGCGCCTCAAAAAGGTTATACTTCAAAAAACAAATTAATGCCAATTTTGACCAACCAGACCAGCTGGTACCAAAATTTTGGACCTCTAAGTATCTTGCTGCTTTGGGATGAATAAACTTAGACGATGATGTTTATATGGACAAGGCTGTGGGATTCGGGATGGCAGGATTACTTTTCAGGATAGCTGAATTTATCGCGCAAATTTAAGTGCATGACTTCAAAGCATTTTTTCTATAGGCTGATTTACAGGTTTTTTGAATAAAAGTCAAAATTTTGTCGTATATTTAAAGAAAAAACCTATAGCAAAAATCTACTTGGTTTTTGCAAAACTTTATTATTTGTTCACCAAAACATTCAAACACAATTACATTCACAAAATTCAAACTCCTATGACATTAATCGTGATTTCATTAAAAATATTAAAATTAAAACAACTTTAACATTTACAATAACTATAATATTCGAATTCTTTTTGTAATGTATTTAGTACGTGACATTTTAATTCCAAATTTTTTGAATAACCCTTTTAATTTTGTTTTTGGAAAAAGAACATAAACTAAACAACCTACATAACGTAACGTACGTTAATTTATTGAAGCTAATTGAAAGTTATTATAAAATTAATGTGTCGACGAGTTCATATGCTTTCATTATCGTTTCGAGTGTGTTCCGTTGCCAAGTCACAAATGGACCAATAGAACGCGCAAGAGCGAAGCATTTCACCGCGGAGGAGTTCTCGAAGAAAGCATTCGCAATCGCGAGCTAGAAAACGGCCGCCGGCCCGAACCGAAGCCAAAGGCACCATCGCACTCGCGGCTCCATCTATGTCGAACATGCTTTTTTCCAAATCTCCTCCGTATAGTAACGTGGTTGCCTTCGGTTTCGATAGGGCGCGAGCGGGAGGCGAGCGAGGAGCGGCCGAGGTCCGGGCAAGCGCGGCCGGCGGTCGCCCGGGCCGTGGACCCGGCGGGCACGGTGGTGGCCGACACCGCCGGCGCCGCGCCGCCGCCGCTCGAGCCCGACAGCTACACGCGCGCCAACGACGACGAGGCGCGCTTCCGACCCGTGGTGCGCGCGCCCGCTGCGCTGGCGCCCGCGCCGCCCGTACTAGCGCGCCCGCTGCCGCGCGGCACCACCATCCCCGTGCAGACGTGCGAGGCGCGCGCGCCGCCCGAGCTCAGCCCTGCGCTGCCGCTGTCCTCGCACGTGCTCATCCCGGCGGCGCTGCAGCGCGCGCCCTGCGCCGCCGCCCCCCGCCCACCACTGCCCGAGGTCGTGGCCCCACACCCGCCCCGACCTACTTCTAGGAAATCTCCCACCGAGTCGGACGCCGGCGATCGCATTAGTTGTAAGCTTAGAGATAAGGATACGGACGTTGGGGAGCCGAGTGACGGTGTACATAATCGTACTCAAAATAGGGAAGTTAAACCTGTTGTTGCTAGTGTAGCTAAATTGATTGAGGAATCTGTCGTTCCTCCGGCGTTGCCGGATTGTAACGTAAAAGAAATAAAGGAACCCGATGTATCTAAACGATCGAAAGAGTCTAATAACAACGCGCGCAAAGATGTCCGAGAAATAAACGTAGATAGAGTAAAGGTAGATATCAGAGAATCTAAAGTAATTAAAAAAGATAAGCAGTCCAGTGTAGTAAAAAATGTCAGAGAATCTAGTGTACATAGGGAAGACAAGGAGTTAAGTTTGTCTAAAAAAGTTAGGGAACCTAGCATTCCTGCAGAAGTCGGTCGCTATAGTGTAACTAGAGAAGTCGAGAATTCGAATGTAGAAAACATTAAGACGTTTAGCGATAGGGAAGTTAGGTCACCTAGTGTCAATAAAGATACTAGGAAATCCAGCGAACCCAAAGAAAGCAGCGATCCGCATAAGTCTAAAAAAAATAATGATACAAAGAAAGTCAGAGAGCTTAGTTTATCAAGGGATACCAAACAAACAAAAGAAACTGAAATTACCCACGAAGTTCAAGAACTTAAAAAAGCTAAGGAACCTAAAAGTAAATTGCCTCAAATTTCTAAAGAGACAGAAAACAAAACAGAATTAGAAACATCTGGTAAAAAAGAATCCATTGCAGTCGTGAAAGAAGATCCCATAGTTTCCGTGTCGATGACGTTGCCAGCCAAATCAGAAAATTCCCAAGGTAAGTGTAAAGACTGGCGAGATCGCGACATAAAGACTGAGGAACAAGCATGGGACATGCTTCTCAACGAACCCGAGAAGCCTGTAGTGGCCAAGGTAAGCCAACAGCCTACAGATAGTGATAAGATAGCGGGAGAATCAAAACCTAAGTCTAAGAAAAATCGCAAAGCTAAGAAAGCTCAAGATGATCTCCAAGCGAAGGCGGATGAAGATAGTTTCGTAGAAATACACGCGATCGAAGATAAGCAACAGTCTTGTAGCGGAGAGCTGGTTGCGATTACTCCTTACGAAGAAATAGAACCTTCTAGTTTATACCTTTCTAGAACTAAGAAAGCTCGTTCGCCTAAAAGTCCTGCTTCTGAAAAATGCGAGGATATTAGAGAAAAGAGTTTTGATATTCCGAATAAAGTAGAGCTTCAAAAAGTGAACGTTTGTATGACAGAAGAAATAAATAAAATTAAAGATATATCTTTTGACGATAAAATTCTAGCCGATTTTAGCTCTCCTGTAAAATATGAAGATATACTCACTGAGGATCGACAGTCTAAATCTGAAATTAGGCAAGATGAGATACCTAACGATAGCACGTACTTAATAACAGCAAAAGGTTCACCTAAGGCAAAGAAAAGTAAGTCATTGTCGCCATACGGCGAAGATCGCAAAACAAAAGATAAATTTTCTGAAACAGACGTAAAAGACGTGTACGTCATAGATACAACTAAAGATGATTTCCCTGAAATTCAAATAACGAGAGGTAAACCGCACAAAAGATCTCCCCAGCCCAAACCAGCTGACAAAAAAAGTTCAGCGACTGATGTACCTGTTGTTAAATCTTGGAGCTCTATAGCAGCTTCGAAAAGTGTGAAAAAAGTTGAAATGGAAGAAAAGAAGGATGAAATTGTGGATAAAAGAGAGAATGTTTGTTTGCGAGATGAGCTTAGAGATGCCGCGGGCATCGTAGATGAGAATTCGGAGTCTTCCAAAGTGTCGCTGCAAGACAAGTTGATAGAACTCTGCAAGAGGACGGACATAATGGTCGCGGAGTGCGACGCGCCTTCGGAACTCAACTTTGTGGAAGAGCACCATGCGGTATTGCACGACTTGCCACCACTCGAGCCGTTAGACTTCGGCCTAGACGATTTCAAACTAGAAGTCATGAGAGACAGCCTTTTAGATGTGAACGACACAAAGTTGACCAGTCCTATTTGCAAAATAAATATAGACGACATACTGTCGTCCATTAAAGAAACGACTAGCAGAGTTATAGAGTCGAGTACTTTCAATTTGATCGATCTTGAGAAAGTTCCCGCGAAACGAGAGAAGGGTTTCAGTGTTATAGAGAGTCATAAGATAACGTCGCAGGAGGTGAAATTGGAAGACGATTCTAAGTCAGAGGAAAAAGATGTAGAGATAATGGAAAAGTCATCGGACGATGATACTGTCTCGCCTGTGCTTTCTACTGACAGTGACAAGGAGGACAAAAAGGGTACCGCGGCGAGTATTGCACTGCCTTCAAAGCAATCGACTAAGTCTAAGAAATCGCGTAGGAAGAAAAAGTAATATCAAACAATGTGTTCATATATTTTAATCGCTTAGTATTTTTATGTGTTGCTACATAAAAGTTAATGATTGGAAACAAATTCGCTGCTATTATCGTAGTTATTAGTAATTTAAGACAAGCAAATTGATATGCACAGGTAAAAGACAAAAAGTTTTAAGTTATAATCTTGCTATTCAAGCCTAATACACCGTTTGAGCAATAAAATAATACTTCAAATGTCTTGAATTTAGTAGTATTATATTACTGTCATATCGAAAAAAATAATATAAAAAAATTAAAAACTAGTAAAACGACAAAATTAAAAAAATCATGGTATTGCAATTCTTATGAAGAAGAAGTATTAATAACATCATATATAAGTCGTTTTTGCATAGTTCTCTTTTTAATTACAGTAAAAACTATGAAATCACATGCAATATCTTCATAAAAATTGCAACGCCAGCTAAAGATCAATGTTTAATTCGAGACAGTAACCTGACAATATACCGAAACAATGACAGTTGTCAAATTGTTATATAATTTGACCACAAGAGTTGACAGAGGCGGCCAAAATGTCAGTTGAGACTTGGATTAAAAATTGAACTTTAAAGCAGTGCTTTTAGGTACTTATCTCGTTTTAGTTACGACATCTAATGTAGTTGTAGTAGTGACGAAGCCTTGTAGAAGTCTCTACAATTATAACAGCAACTATTAGTTTAATTTAAGGCCAGTATGTAGCTGCAATACCTCGTCCTACCATTTTTAAGGCACGTATTTAATAGGGAACCAGCATTGCGCAACATTTTATTGTGCTTTTTAACGCCGATTGTACACACTCGCCGAGAGAAGGCTCTTGATGAGAGCATACCTGTACACACTCGCGAGAGCCAACGAGACTTGAACGAGACTTTGACTCTTGCGCAAAAACCGACAAGCGACTGAGACCGACCGAGGCGAGGCGAGAGCACCATGTACATACTCGCTCTGACCCTGTCTATGGGGGGCCTCGGCGAGTGTGTGCAGCCGGCATAAGGAGTTTCTAGATTATTTATTATACTGATATGCGGACTAAAAAATAAAAGAAAACGCAAATCACAGGACTTGAAGCCAAAAAGTTTTTTCATTAAAGATTTTTTCTTAGGAATGTTGCTTTCCCTTTCGTGTCAATAACGACGAGTGAGACGGCGAATTGCAAAGAGAAAACGCTAAATGTTGTGCGACAAATGTCCCCTACTAAATAATAGCTTACGTCGAAGTTAAACAAAGAATCTCTTAAGTTATGAGATGTTAAAATTACGAAAACAAGTCGATATCTTTATCAGTTTCTGAACAAAGACTTAAGTACTTTACTCATGGCAGTCTTATCCCAAAATTTTTGACATGACTCGTAAATTGGTAAAAGAAAAGATTTTTCTCACTGTGACTATTCTTCATATTTTGGGACTAGGGTAGATCTAATATCATGAAATGAATGTACCAGATAAGTTTTTCGACTGTATTCTGAGCAGTATAAGGTCGGTTATTTAACTGGGATTATTTTAAGAATTCAAGTTACATTAATTTCACAAAATTATTGGAAAATGTCTGCACCTAAAATAAAATAGTCTTATTTTAAGATAAAATAAAAAAAATATTAACAAAAGAGAAAGTTGTTGAGATGCTGACTATGTTAACATTTCTTCAGTTTAGAGTTATATGACTCATTCAAATAAAAAAAAAATAGGTTAATTACAGTTTCTGTATATATTTCTTTCCTATATACAGCGCAAACTGTTCGTTTTAGAAAAAAAAATACTGACAGCTATTTTGTTGTATTACGTTTTAACATAATGTTCATTTTTCTTGACACTTGATGTAATAGAAAATTTAATTGATTATTGATAATAATTTATGTTAATTTAATTATTTTTACGTAACTAACGATCGGCAACTTCTTTTGACGTTATATTATACTTAAATCTTCGATACCTCAGTATTATGTTGCTTTGTATCCAAAACGTTAGGCTGCGTCTCCACTGAAGCGGAGCGGAGTGGATAGGAGCTTATCGGTGTCTGAATTGACCAATCATAATGCTCAAAATCTTCGCTTGAGCGTTATAATTGGTCAATTTGAAAGAAAGAAAGAACAAATGATAAATACAATTTGCTAACAGTACCAAATCCTCTAGTTGCCGACAAGATAAAACAGATACTTTTTTTCCAAACGTCAACTTTTTTTCTAAACGTCAAAACAAATATTTTCCATGGGATTTTTATGAAAAACGCGCGGCGTGACGTCGTAGTTTCTTGGAGTCAATTAGCGCTCTTAATATCAGTTTGTCTGCATTAATTAATCTAAAATCACGTTCAAAATGGATATGGTGAATGACAAGCGACATTATTTAGTGACGTTTTATTCTCTTATCATTACAAAATAATTTATTTTTGACCCTGGATACTGCCCTATTGGTCTCCGCTCAGCATTTTATCATGGGGTTACCATGACGCTGATCTTACGCGGATGCCATACTTAAATTTACATACAATTATAATATTATAATAAAACACAAGTATGTAGTTATAAAATCAGTTCAGATACCGCTAAGCTCCTCCCCGCTCCGCTCCGGTTCAGTGGAAACGCGGCTCTTACTAGATGACTTGGTCACTCGGTATATAATACCTTATCTCATCCTCGGCTGTCTTATGTACAAAATCTTGTAATATTATTATCGACGTAAAGTATTATTTAATGTTGTAATAAAATATTTTAGTTGTAATATGTTGAATCATGACAAATATTTATTTTTTCTATGTGATTTACGCGTAATTATTACGTTTTTTTTTAATTCTATATTCATTTGAATATAAGATATAGGTACATAAGTAGTTGGTGCATAATATTTATATTCATTATTTTGTAAAAAAAAACAAATGAGTAGATTTCATTAATGAACTTCGTTCATGTTTAAAGAGTAGTGTCATGATCAACTTTTCTTATCTGTATATTATATCTAAGTACCTACAGATCGTTGAAGGTTTATACCAACGTATGCCGATATTTTTTTTTCTAGATGCTTCAATTTAAAAATAAATATAAACAATTACGTTAACTAAAATTTAAACAATTGTTAATACCTAAGCCACAGACCTAAGCATTAAGACTTAAATCGTGCGTAAAAATATGAAAATGAAAAAAAAAAGTAATAACTGCAATAATATCTCATAATTAATACTTAACTAAACCCAATAAATATTCGGAAAAAATGTACTTGTATGTATTGTATGAACTTGTTGTTATTTTTCTTTTCTAGCCAAAGCATGTAAGTTTACTGTAAAATAAAACAAAAAAATGACAATCGAATCTAAGAGGTATAAATAAATAAAATTATTGTGTTATCTGTAGTTAAAACATTTCAATCCAGGGACATTGGCAATTAATCAATATATTCATTGCCTTTTCAAAACTTAATTTTGTAAATAAAATTTAAAAATCTTATAATTTGGACAAATGTTGGTTCAACATTAGTATATATGTAAATGAAGCTTGCTAACTGATGTTGTTAGCTTAAAACTAAAAATTAATTAAGCAGTATCGAAACGACACTTTTGAAATAAAAAAAAAAAACACTTCCACCAAGATTGTAAAATTATAGAATTGTCGAATAGCATTCTATGCTCCAAAGTTATATTATATCTACTACATGTCTGCTGTTTTTAAATTGTTTACATAATATAAAATTGCTATTTACAATGTTATAGTAATTAAACTACTTATTGAAAATGTGCGCGCGATATTCATACCGGTGGAAAATCTACCCATTAAGTTTATAGACCGCACTTTATTGTTCAAACACATGAAACTAAATGAACTATGGCCTTCTCTATCTTATAGATAAAAACTGTGTACACTACGCCATTCGTTCTGGTTTATAAACTACGTGGGTTAGGTTTGCCTGCGCTCAATGTTCTGTACAGCAATTGTTTTAGCTGTTTAGACAAGTACAAGCGCCTTAAGACATTATGTTTATACAACTTGGCAATAAACGAGTAACAATAGAAGACTAAAATTTGGAAAAACTTGTTTCCCCAGATAATAGTTTTGTTATTAACTTGGTGGCACGGTGGAAGTTCACATTGTTAGCGCTTTTACAAGTTAAGCAAATCCGGGTGTGGTCTGTATTTTAGATGGAACTACAAATAATCATAATAGGCAAATAATCTAGCTCCTCCGTGCTACGACACGCCGTTGAGTCGACAAGCTATGATAGATGACTTTCGGTATGAATAATTTCCTTCCGCAGCTTGAAAAATTGACTACAGTGTTGGCCATTGACACATACGAAAAACAAACGGTTAATGTTATTATAACATCCTTTCGACATATTTCTGAAACTCTTTGCCAAATTGTATCGACATACAAATTGTTACATGAAATTCAGTTTTATGTACAGTTTATAGGCAAAATTCTTTTCTGAAAGGTCCAAAAAATTATGAACAAAATATTAAACTAAACACTCCACTGTCTTGTGTGTGATGAAAAAGAATGTAATAAAATAATCGCCTTTCAGAATTAGACATTTTGGAATAATCATTTCTTATAGATGGTTATAAATTCGCTGTATAATTGTAAATTGTTTGCGTGTTAAAATTTAAAATTACATATATGTACTTGAATTTGGCTGCCTTTTGTCATTTTGTTGATGTTATGGAGTGTTTAAAATAGAGTACATACGTGATAATAAAAATGAGAATTCAAAAACAAATTTACGAAATTTTATTTCCCCTACAAACTACACTTCGTATTCTGTCGCTGCACAGTTTATTGCACTACCATTCCTTCGTACTTTCATTAATCGCACGAGCAATCTGTCGACCAACATTTTATCGATATATACCATCGATAGGTACATATTTCGAACCACAATTCTTCACACGTTTGTATTTCGAAGTTCAGTTACGCACTCTACCTAAGTACTTACCTATTTTTAGTAGAAATATACCAATAAATAGTCTCTTTCAACTCAGCATATTCCCAGTTGCATCCTCAGCTGTAGTGCTGTGAAGCAAGCCTAGGATCCGCTTTCCGGCATTTTCTTCTGCACTTCGCACCATTGTTGTAAGATCATTGGCAGTATTATCATCCTTGGCGACGTTAAGCCAGCATGGTCATTCTTGGTAATAGCATAGATCAATATAAATAGTGTGCAGTGAATTGTTGAAAAGTGTTCTGGTGATTCTTTTAACCAATATTCATCATTACCTAGTTATATAGGTTCTAACAAAATATCCTGAAACAATTTTAAGGGTTTTAGTCAATGATACTGAACAACTTTTCCTAAGAAAACATATAGTGAAATACGTAAATAAAATTTCGCTTTTTATACAAACTCTGTCACAAGAGGCTATTTTTTTTTTCTAAAATGCGAATCCTGTTAGTTAATAGGCGATGCGGCTAGCAACCCACCTCTATTTTGATTGTTTTTCCATCTCGCCCACCATCACGCTAAAAGTGGCATTTTTTTCTTGCGGCTCTGGGCTCTGTCTGTTTAGAGCCGCTCACCAAGAATGCTCTGGCTCTCAGAATGGGGCAGACCCCCATTAGAGATAAAGACGTGATAGTTAATAGTGTAGTTTTATTTAGGTACTTAAATAAAAAAAATCATGGTATGCAATGCTAACATACAACTCATTTAATTTATTCTATGCATGACTCTAAGAACCCTAGCATATAATACAATATTTGCGTAACAAATGAAAGCACATACTTGTATACTAATATTTAATGATGGTATACAAATAATTATTAAAGTACACCCAGTAGCTAGAAAATCAATTTTGAAATTTCACCTGCTTCGAACATAATGAAAATCGATGACTTATTTTGTGTGAAAATTACGTTTTTACTTATTTTACTTTTTTATAATTTAATATTGATCTAGTGGTCTAGTACAGCCTGTGATATCATTGATTAAGCTTTTATGTCCACATTTTATATTTATTTATTGATTTTCAAGGGGAGCCTTCAAGCTTGTACAATACAAAATAAAAATTTTAATGTAAATCGGAGAGCCAATAAAAGGTATATCTAGTAAGGAAGTAAGTAATACTTTATTGTACACCAAAAATAAAATATACACACAGGAAAAAAAGACATTAGAATGTACAATGGGCGGTCTTAGGCGGTGATCCCGCTGCACCGCGCACCGTCGTGGAGCGCGGGGCGGCAGATTTTAACATTGTATGCAAGTATCTCAGTTTGTATAGAAAACACGCCTAGTTCAACACACTCAAAACGCGTCAACGCGCGGGAGCGTCAATGTGTTGAACCGCGCTCCGCGACGGTGCGCGTTGCAGTAGGTTCACCGCCTTATAGTCTGTTATCATTATATTCCAGTTATAACAACAAGTGGGCGCTTCGAGGCCGAGCCGGAAGAGCTGAGTTCCAGCAGCTTCAGCTCGGCGTCGCGGGCTTCGCTCGACCCCCCCTCCTCGCCCACGCCCAGCTGCAGCGGCGACAACCTGCTGCACTTCCCAGGGGACTCCAGTAGTTCCGTCTGAAGTAAATGCTGCGGCGAAGTTGCTTAAAGGTGAAAAATTAACCTAAAGAGCTTTTTGGAGGCGCTGAGCAAATGTAAACTCTAAAGATCTTGTGACAGACGCTGGGAACCTTTCTTCCTCATTTTCAGCCCCGGATCTAGGGGGGGGGGGGGGGGAAACATATTTTTTTTCCAATCTACAATGGAGCGGTGGCTTGTTAGAGGCGGAAATTTAAGGAGTCCTATTTGCACACCCCCCTCCCGTCGATTTAGATTTCGCCCCCTCATAAAAAAGTCTAGATCCGATACTACACTTTTAGCGTGTTCCTGGTTGCATCATTAGCTATGATTCTGGAGCACGAGGCCCGCTATCAACGTGTGAATCATCCGTCTCTTTCACACGCATTATGTACGACTGCGACGGATGGCATTCTGCTTTTCTCAAGATAATGATCACAACGCAGACAATACGCACGCGGCGCAGCGACGACCCTGAAAGAGTCTAGAACACAAATAGCCGATAAAAGCTCTGGAACGCTTTCCTGTCTCGCTGGAGACAGGAACGTGTGCAGCTCAGTGTCATGCCGGTATCATCTTTATTTCGCACCATTTTAATTGTTGAAAATACTGACAGATTATTTTATACAATGCGCAAATTTTTGTGTTATATGTGTCCGAAGTTTTTACGTTTGCGCAGCGGCTGGAGTGACACACTTACGGTTTAGAGTCTAGTAAGTACCCTAAAGTTGAAAAGCTGTGAACTATACTAAGGTTTTAGTCATACTCATGCGCCAAAATATCCTGCTAACGGTATTCAAATAAGTAGTAAGTATAGCCAAATACAGGGTTAACAAGAGTTGCTCAGTACCACTACATTGGTCCGTAATGTCGGTTTTTGCTCCACTTTTCATCAGTGTATAATCCATCTAAATAAAATTTGACGCGAATCTATGTATGGGTTCAATTCGATCGGCGTGACTAAGTACAATTGATGCAAAAATATATTTTTTAGGAGATAACAAGCTTTGCTTCTTTTTGACGTTTGGCCCGGACATTATTTTGCTAAAACGGTAAAGAGAAACAAAAAGCTGTAGGCAAATAAGTCTGTCCTCGAGTGCCAATGACGTACTGTCGTTCCCCGCACTCCTGTAACATCGAAGAGAGGATAGATTGTGTACTTGTATGTAAGGATGAAGTAAGCGGCCGGCATAGTTGGAAGTACAGTGACTGCGGAGTTAGGTCATTGTGATAGGATAAGCTTATTTAATGTTTTAAAATCTAGGGGGCTTATTCTGTTGCGCTGTTTGCAAAGGATTGTGTTGTAATTTCTCTCTTGTAAAAGTTGTCTCAGAAGCCGTTATAATCCGTATTGATGAGCCATAATGAGATCTTTACAATACAATAGGCATGATGACTGAAAAAATATTTATGGCCGATCAGTTAGTTTATTAAAAATATTGTAAGTACAAGCATTTTTATTTTTTTGTGAAAATTTAAAATTTAAGAAGATTGGTTCTGGGTTCGATCCCCAGCCAGGGCAAGTTGGAAAATGGCCCTTTTCAAATTGTCCTGGGTTTTGGGTGTTTATCTATATATTTATTTATTATAAAATATAGTATCGTTGAGTTAGTATCCCATAACACAAGTTTAAAAAAAAACTTACTTTGGGGCTAGCTTAATCAGTGTGATTTGTCCTTATATACATACCTACATATTTTAATTTTGACTTTGTACGATTTTCAAAGGACGGTGACGTTGCTAGCCCCAACTCCGAAACTTAGATGATACAGAGTGTAAAACCATTTTGGTACTTAAATTGAATAAAATAGAATAATACTATTTGATGCAGTCACCATCCCCATTATGCCCAGACAGCGCACCATACTAAGCCCTCTGTAGTCTTATCAACTAGATCTTCAGTAGATGTAAGTTACGAACTTGTCACATACATTTGTATGCTAGATGTAAGACAATTTTGTACGATTATAAATATTTTGGAGTATTAAAATAACTAAAAAATTATGTGAGTTGATTAACATTCGGGCTTCTAAATTTTATAACACTTTGTATGTTTGATGTATATGTAAATTTATAATTGTGTGCAAGATATTTAAAACATTTTATATGTCACAAACACAAAATAACTTAGCCTTTATTTTGTGAGTTTCACTGACTGTCCTAATTATTATGATTACTATTTATTGTTTAAGTTTATATAATAATTAAACTGGTCCAATTTCATCAGCTTTCAAATTCTATTTAATGCATTTGTTTACCAAAACTGTGATATACTTAGTAGAAATTATAAACATTGTGTAGGCGTAGGAACGAAACGTAGCAACAGTAATGTCTTATTGGTAGAAACATTTTGAAACATTCCAATTTCAGTTAAATTAATGACATTTTCAAAATCAAATTGGATTGCTTCCGTCAAGTCTTCCTTATTTATTGCTTGTGAAAAGAAAACTACTTTGAAATCGTAATAAGAGCACGGGCTACTATAAATATTCATTCCAAACAATTGGATACTTGACTGTGTTCGATTTTGTACAATATTTTTTTAAGAACAACAAAAAGCACTAAAAATAAATCTTTTTCTTGAAACAGCAAGATTGGTTATTAAATTAAGCAGTAATTAGCATTTCAAATATTAGTAAGCAGAAAAATGGGGGCGTGGTGGGGATATATCGCTATCTCTTTCATGCGTGCAAAACCTTTGGGCAGTCATATTTCTAAATGTGCATCCTTTTTCTGTTTTTTGACAGTTTCTCTTTCTACCAGATTTTTAAGGCTTATAACTTATTTTGAGCGGATAGAAAAAAACCCTTTTTGTTTTCAGTTTCAGAATATGTGACTGACTTTATTATGTTTACTTGACTTAACGTTTTTTTATTCATATCAAAAATAATAAAAAAAGTTGAGTCAGGTACCGAATTTGATTACGTTGCCGATGACAAAAAGAATGTTTCATAGTCAAGTCAGCTGTTGCTGAATAGATGAGGAATGTAAATCTCACTAGGTCAATAATTGAATAATTTAAAAATCTTACATTCTTAAAAAATCTATCGTCTAGGAATAAATGTTCGAGTAGCCCGGGCTCTGAAACGTAAAAAAACCCGCAAAGGTTCTTTTGTGTTCAGCAGGACAGGCGTGAAAAGTTTGTACTTACCCAATTTTTATTTCACTTAGAAATTGATTATATTAGGTATGAAAATAATACAGATTGATTTTGCAGCCCCTAGCTATATTGAAATCAGAATCACTTTTACAACACAAAATCGTAAGAAAAAAACTTATTTTTTCCCCTTAAATGGCTAACCTACTGACTTTACTATACGCGCGGCCGTAGCCCTCCCAGCTCGCCGGCCGCCGCCCGCAGTCGCTCGGTAGCGGGCGATGACATCCAAATGGGAGATTTTTGGTATGCTAAAGAGTACTTTCCTTGAACATAGCTAGGAGGTTCAAAATCACCCTGTTTAATCAATCTATGATTAATTAAAATTAATTAAGGTAAGAAAACATCGCAAAGCGTAGATTTTTATATAACGTACGTGTAAGTTAAAAAAGTAGTGGTTTGTGTGGGCGATAGCTCCAATAGTAGACTGAGTTGACATCGATGAATTCAAACCACCGATTTGAGGCCCTCTGACGGTCGCCGCCAAAGCAAAATTAAAATTCTCGAAATTTCGCTATCTTATGTTTTCGTACTTTTCATACTTATACAGGGCGACTTTTTAAACACCAGCAAAATTTTTTGAGCAAGTTCAGTCCATGATATTGAACTACTTTCTATAAAAAAAGTTATTAAAAATCGATAAAAATTTTTCGTCCTCCCATACAAAATCCGTTTGGCTGAGCGCTGATCTGTATAGGAACGCGAATTTTTATTTTAGTTTTTCGTTAATTGTTTTTTGGACAGTAGTTCAGTATCATGGACTGAACTTGCTCCATAAATTTGGCTTTAAAATAAAAAGTCAGCCTGTATGTCATTAATTTTATCATTTATATGTCCATTTATAGAATACTTTTATTTAGGTAACGGCGCTTTTTACATTAAGTTTCATTATTTATTGTGTGAAAATTATGACGTGAAAAAAATCATAAATTGTTTGGTATAGAGTAGCAAGAATTAACAATACATAGCTTGATTTGAAGCAAGAAAAAACGTGTATGTTAAGTCGACGTATCGCTCATATTGATCTTAACAATCATGCGTGCTATAGAGACGGATCACCAGTATCGCACATATATAGTGTGTGGTTAACGCGGGTTGAGATCGCCGCATACATTCGTGTGATGCACCGATGAGTCTTACAATTTATTTTACAATAAATGGATGTAAAATACCACGCTGATGCTTATCTTAGCCGAATTTACATTACGGAAATAGTAGCATGAAACTATTTTCATGACAATAACTTTAATGCTATAGGTAAACGCCCAGTTTACAATGCATAACACTGAATCAGTTTCATTACTTCAATGCTGGTCTGGGAGAAAAGAAAAAACTTAGAATGTACCAGCAAAACTGTGATGCACACTGGCTGGCACCGCGAGGAGGGCCAGACCGAAATTTGAAAAAAAAAAAAAAACAATTGAAGCATATAAATAGCAAAAAGTGCGGTTATAGAATATAACTTTACTATTTGCGTTTATAACACACGCGTGTTTTATGAGCTTCTTTATATATCTGTAACCGGTAACATTAGATCCACTTTACGAGCAAGTGCGTTGAAAATAATGTCATGCAACATTAGTTTCGTAATGTGAATTCGGCTTTATAGCGATCCTAAAATATAAAAAAAGCCTATCAAGAAAAGGTTCGAGGCACATACCTAGGTACATTTAGTTTTATTGCATCAATTTGTTTTGTATATTCTTATGTAAATAAAATCGATATGTATGTTCATATACAACGTGGAAGGGACATACCCGTAATAAATCGAACCACTGTCTATACTAGATCACTATAGTAAGTATAATGAAATTAAAATAACAGCCAAAAGACAGAAAAAAAATCGGCATTTCCATACAAAAGTGTGCAGCCGCCCGGGCGATTTGTATGGGAATGGTAATTTTTTTTTGGTTTTTTGCCTTATTTCAATTTCACTACAGTATCAGTATCAGTGATCTAGTATAGACCGAGGTACGATTTATTACGGGTATGTCCATTCCACGTTGTATATAATAGTCCCAATTTTTTAAAATTGTCTAATTATTGTTATATTGTTATTAGCAATTTGATATAATATTATTTAGCGAATTCGTATATATACTTACTTACAGATTTTTTATTTTATTTTAGAAATTACCAATAACATTTTGTACCCCTTTTAATATTATGTAGAATGTGGAAGGTATTTTTGTTTGTAGATTTTTTCAAAAAATTGAGCTTATACTAAGTGAATTTTTGGACACCAAGTTCATTAGTCTGTCCGTGATAATCAATTACTTTCTATAAATAAATAAATATATTAAGGACAATAAAATAGAAAAATAATCATTATTTCATTCAAATCACACTGATTGAGCCCCAAAGTAAGTCTAAACTTGTATTATGTATGGGATACTAAATCAACGATACAATATTTTATAATATTAATAAATAATGAAAAATAAACGTCCTCCTGTACAAATCAGCGATCGGTCGGATTTTGTATGGAACGATATTTTTTCTATTTTCATTAAATATTTTTATAGAAAGTAGTCGAGTATCGTGGACAGATAAAGTTCATAGCTGAAAATTTGGCTGGGTGGTTAAATATTACTTTGTATTCGTGTAGCATAACATCCCGTTCCAAGTAAGTAATATATACATGTATTACCGTATCTACATACTAAAAATATGATTTAAATTTTGAACATTTACTTTTTTTAATATTTTTTCTACTAATATTTTGTTGTGAGTAAAATTATGATATTCACCTACTTCTTCAAGTTTATTGTTCTCATTTAATTACATACTACTATGAGTATTGAGTGTTGTGTTTGTGTGTAACCGAAAATATTATTTGATGGAAGTTTAACTATAAACGCTCATTGACACGGTAGGCAGTGGATAAAACCATAGGGATAATTTTTATTAAGCTATATGTAAAAAACCTAAAATAAGAAAAAAAAAATTGTAAGATTCAGATCAAGTACTTTTGTCTTTACACCATGGACGAAAATACAAGAATACTGATTACCTTCACACTTTGAAGCGTAATTCGATTTTAAGTTTAAGTTTTGAAGCTACTAGTTTGAAAGAAGGTAGTTTCGTAGTGGTGCCGCCTAATTTCGGAAAGATGGCGGTATAAGCGTTCATTTTCTTCGAACAAACGAGCGCCATCTCTATTTTTTCGTGGATACTGTCAGCGTACAGTATCCAGTATGGGTACTTACCTAGCTTCCTTTGTATGACTAGCGGGCGAGATAGTAGCAACATCTAGAAACAATACAGGATTTTTGCTTTCTATCAGTTTTTTTTGGGTTTTCAGTCTTGTTGTTTTACACTAACCGCCTTATTCATAAAATGCTGTATTTCTTAATTCAGTTATTGTTTGGAAGGACCGAAAACAGGTTGAATGCTACCGATTTTAGAAGCGCTGATTTTTCTGAAGTTTGCACTCCGCGAATTGCTAGATGACTCACTATGTGACTGATTAAAAGGATACCTAGATTTTTAACCATTTAACCGCGAATGTCGGATTTATCCGACAAACATTTTCGTGCCCATTTCGCGAGCGTCGGATTTATCCGACCAAAAACTATGGGTATTCACAATAAGGAATATGCATGTAATACCAATTCGGCTCATATTTTTATTTTACAATTTCTATTAATAAGTTACCACGCCTAGTCAATTATTTTTCTTATTGACTCTTATTTGGACTAGAAATAAATTATTGAAAATATGCAAATATTGCTCGGGAACTTTTGACAAACAAAAGGGAAATGACGACAAAGTTTACAAAAAGGAAATGACAAATTCGGGTGCGTTCGGTAGGACTGTCCGTCAATGTAGTTGGACTATCGATGACATTCGAAATGTATGTACTTTTATATAGAGGTTTAACAAACATCACTGGCTGATAATATCGAAAGTACCCAAAAAAGAAAAACATGCGTTGACAGCTTCTGTCTCTAGCGGATATTGCAGACTTTGACGTCATATTTTAAAATGGCGTGTTTTAGTTGTTATAATCTACTTGCTATTTTTAATATTTATTTTTTACACCATATACATGTTTTTCGGCACTGATTTATTTTTTGCGGCTATTTCTCGACGACGACGACTAGACGAGGACTATCGATTAAAAATATAAAAAAAATGCATGCATACTCTATTCCTCGCGCTGGGAGCACGACAACTCATATAAAGTCTCGCGGTGAAAGGGTTAATGAATACAGCGGTTAGTGTAAAGACTTGGTACTTGAGGTCGACAACAATAAGACATAGGTATATAGACAACTATGAATAAATTGTAAGAGACTCCCTCTTTACTATTTATTCATAGTTGTCTATCTATGTCATGCTCATGTCAATCAATCATCATTGAACTTGTAGTACTTTCATTATTAATTTAAAATGGTTGACTCACGTTAAATAGTCGAAAAGGCAGACTATGTTTCCATCGATTTAGTCAATCTTCAGAGCGTGTTTCAGGAACGGCGACCCGACGATGTCGCTGTCCGCTGACCACTGATATAATATTACGTGAGTCTACCGTTTTAAATTATGGAGTTATCTCACGTTAGATTTTATTAAAATAAGTACTTTCATATTTATTTACATTGCTAGTGTAACGAGTACTTCAAAGAGGGTTCAAATAAGTCATGTTGTCTGAAGAAATCATGTTAGAATTTTTATTGGTATTTTTATTTAATGGTATTGGTTACGCTCGATCAAGTCTATAGAACGACGTATCAGCCCGCCCGAGCCGCGAAGCATACGTCCAAGAGATCGACGTATTTGGCTTAATTCTCCTGTATGTACTTAAAGAAAGCCGAACAAGCGATGCAAATTCTTATTGCGTCGGCTACGTTAAGGTGAAGTGGTAGCATAAGTGGCGCTCTCATTTGAAATTAATTGTTTAAAACTAAACATGGTGATATTTAAAAATTTGATTTGTATCAATGTCTAAAAAGACCTTCAAACTTTTTTATGAATAACCTTTGAAAGTAATATTGGTAGTCCGTCTAGTTTTAAAAGCCGTTATTCATAAAATAGTTTAAGTCCGTACCTAAATTTTCCGGGGTCCAGTGCTGCTCCCATTTAAAATAAATCATTTTAAAGAAAACGGAGACATCATTTAAAATTTTGCTACTACCAAGTCCTAGATATCCCTTCAAACTATTTTGATTGTGAGAACGTTAAGCTTTACTACTCACATTTGCCAAAAGTGGCCGTTTTTCGCAAATGTGCGTAGTAAAGCTTAACGTTCTCACTTTAGACTGTAAACAGTAGTTCATAAAATACTTTGAAAGGATCTAGGGCTTGGTAGTAGCAAAATTTTAAATGATGTCTCCGTTTTCTTTAATATTATTTATTTTAAATGGGGGCAGCACTCGACCCCGGAAAATTCAGGTATGGCCTTAAAGGTTTTTTTAGACATAGATACAAATCAAATTTTTAAATATCACCATATTTAGTTTTAAACAATTTTTTCAAATGAGGGCGCCACTTTTGCTACCATTTCACCTTAATCGGGCGCACGCCACGGGTTCAGTCTATCTGTCTCAAATTCCACGTGCGACAGAGACACGGGATCATGCGTCGGATTGTGCTATCTCTTTTGCCTGTATAGTTTGTGACAGAGATAGACTGAACCCGTCGCATTAAGCGGCTGCTTAACGAAAGCAGGCCCCAAAGGTGCGTGAAGGATGCTCAGCTCTTTGTCGACTGTATGGCGTGACGGAAATGGGCTGATAAGTCATAAGCATGCGTGACGCAGTGCATACCCTTATTCCAACTGCCTGCCGTGTCGACTAAGTCCAATAGGAAAAATAATGTAAAACGGGTCTTATGACCTTAGCCATAAAGGGGTAGTCACTGGACACTTCGTGGGAGACAAATCATGTGATGGTTGGATGTGATAAGGACGGTAATCGCTAGCCTTAGAATATTTATACATGTGTAAGCTAAATTCCTATATTTTATTAAGACGTCTAGCCGTAAGTTGGTTTGTTTTTTTTAAGAAACGCATTACCAATATAATTATTATGGATTCTCAAATAACATTTTGTTTTATTTAACATACACAATACAAACCTTTCAAATAGGATTTACCGCGATTAACCCTTTCTGTACGGGGGTCTAGAAACCGATGTTGCCTCTCAATACGGGGCCTTTTTAGACATGTCGCAAATTTTACTCCACTTTAAAGTATGATATCTCAAAAACCTTAAACCTTGATGATTTGATTTTTTTAACACATATAAAGGAACTATTTTAGATTTACATATCATAAAATATATAAAGAAATATTGATAAAATGTGCCCAAAAAAATAAAATACTCACGGGAGAAAACTTCATTGTACGCACAAAATCACACATTTTTATTAGCACAAACTATTATTTTATGTCCAAAATTTGATTATTCATCTTATTTTATACTAAAAATAACATTTTCACTATGTAAAACCACAAAAATTGAATCACCAAAATTCGCGTAAAACAACATCAATTTAGGAATGAGCCTTTATCGATAATGTATTGACAATTGAAGTTCTCTCTATCGATAAAATAAATAATTTGATAAGTTCAATAAAATATTTATAAAAGTAAATAAATGAGAAAAATGCGCTTTTCTTGAGCAGGCTCAGTGTAAATAAAACAGGTAAACAACTAATAACTACAAAAACTTTTTTTTTTTTACAATTGGCGGCAAACAAGATGTCGCTAACTGAAAACGAAAAGAGTTATTTGGTAGGTATAGTCTAATTACAATGATGCTAATAATTATGAGCAAAATTGTGCAAAGTTGTATGATAATCACGCTCACAAAAAATATTCAAAACCCGAATGAGTAAACCTGCAGTGATGGCGTCCAGACGGCAAGTACTCAATACAATGTGAATCAAACGATATGTAAATAATTTTTCTAGTACCTCCAAAAATCTAGAAACAAATTAAAAACTATCGATAACTACCCACCTGTTAGTCATACCGCACTATTAAGCCGCCATGTTGAATTTTTACATTGCATGTCGGGAATACGGGTGGCACTTATAGATGCCATCAAAATTTGTAAAATATTCGCGCCTTTTTTTCGTTAGGATGACATTTAGATTTTTTTACTGATGACACTGACAGATGGGGCAACTCTTCTAGTTTTTAAGTCAGTAAAAAAAACATTTGTACCATAGACACAGAATTAGAAAAAAATATCAAAATTGTCTGTGCGAAAACAACTATAGATGCCACCCGTATTGAGGAGTGATTTTACGAAATCAACCATAGATGCCACCTGTACAGAAAGGGTTAATATCGTACGTAATAGACATGGGTAACTCCGGATTCGAATATTTAAATGAGCCGATTCATCAACAGCAGCCGGTTCCCCTTACTGAATCCCGGTAATCGTTATCGGCTCCCGCGAGTTATTGAGTCCGCACCGATCTTGGTCCCGCCGGGAACCGGCGGCGCCTGTCGGGTCACGAGCCGCGTTTCGGCTCCACCGCGTCTCGGGAGTCAATATTATTCTGTTTTGAAATCGGGACCAGAAAGGACATCTGTATATTGTAGATTCAATAGTGAAACTTACCTCGGAGTTGAAGCCGATAAGGGAGTAGGAATCATTAAGATGAGTCGGTACCGGATGCGGAGTAAGATTCAGTGAGCCGAAACACTCCAGATGAACACCCGTGGTCTTAACGTACACTCGATTACCCATGTCTATTTACGATAATATATAACGTCTAACAAAATATACTGAAACTATTTTAAGAATAGATTCAGTCCATGATACTGCACAACTTTCCCCAAGGAATATATCGAAATATAAAAAAATGCTTTCCATATAAACTTGGATCAGCTGATTGGACAACTTATTTGGGAGACCAAAAATTAGTTTTTATATTAGAGTTGCACATCGATAGTCGACTATCGCTAAACTATCGATAGTTGACGTCATATCAATAGTATCGATAGCCTATGGATACTATCGATACTATTGAAGATTTAAGAGTAATACTATCGATAGTATCGATATCTCAAACTATCGATAGTTTAATAAACTGCAATAGTATTGCTTTCTAATAATTGACTACATAGCTAGTAATCATTTCCTAAAAACATTTAAGTATAGAGATATAAAATGTGTAATAAAGCAAAAAGTTAGAATGGTTTAATTCTACTTGCTACATAAGCTAAAATTGGGAAACAATACTATCGGCTGTTAATAAACTATCGATAGTGTAATACTATCGATAGTTTACAAACTATAGATAGTATTGATACAATTGAATTACAATAGTATCGCTTTAAAAAATTGATACTATCGATACTATTGTGATTCAATAGTATCGATAGCACTATCGATATTGTAGCACTATCGATATTGTTACTAGTTTTCGAGGTCAACTATTGATAGCGTAACTATCGATAGTTGTGCAACTCTATTTCATATTTCAATAATATGTTCTTGAGGAAAGTTGTTCAATATCAGGGATTGAATACAGCCATAAAATAGTTTTAGTATATTTTGTTAGACCCTGTATCAAAGAATACAGTAAGAGTAAACAGAACGGGATTTCCTAAGGTACGCGCAATATGCGTCCCCGTTCCCCGCACCCGCACCCCTCCCCCGGTTCTTGACGGCCAACGTGAGTCATCGAGGCGGAAACGGGGGAGAGGTGCAGGGACGGGGAACGGGGACGCATATTGCGCGTACCTTAGGATTCCGGCCTGTGCCTGTATAATAATATTAGTTAGTCATTGTGATCGCGAAACTCTAAAATCATATAACCTTCATGGATGCGGCTTTTTTTCCTACAATTCGCACGGTTTCGGCATCCTTGAGTGACCATTGACACGCATACTTCACAGCACAATTTCCTGCTCTCTGGCGGAAAGCTTTTGTTCGTCCTCTTCCCAAAGTCTCTAACCCCCAACTCTATGGTGATCTTCGTCCAATCTCCATCCTCCCGTTTCTCTCAAAAGTACTCGAGGCTTGTGCCCATTATCAACTCACTCAACATATCTTCGGTAATAACCTGTTAAGTCCTTTCCAATCTGGTTTTCGTCGTGGACATGGCACGGTATCGGCCCTCCTCAAAGTGACTGATGACATTCGATTGGGGATGGAAAATAAGAAACTCACAGTACTAGCATTGGTAGATTTCTCCAATGCTTTTAACACCGTGGACCATGACATCCTTCTTGCCATACTATCATATCTCAAGGTTTCTCCATCGATTGTAAACTGGTTCTCATCTTATCTTCGAGGGCGAGAGCAGTCAGTTCGCATCGAGGAATCCTCCTCCGATTGGTGTCAGCTTGAGACGGGCGTTCCTCAAGGAGGTATTCTCTCGCCTCTACTTTTTTCCATTTTTATCGATTCTATTACTAAAGATCTTCAGTGTTCGTATCACCTTTATGCCGATGACTTGCAACTTTATGCACAAGCTGATGTAGATAACCTGGACGTTGCTATCGGTCAAGTCAATACTGCTCTGAGTGCCGTAGCTGATTGGTCGCGGAGGTTTGGGGTTAAGGTCAATCCAAAAAAATGTCAGGCTTTATTACTAGGCAGTTCATATTTTATAAGATGTATTGACATTGATTCCCATCTCTCTGTTTCTTTTGAGGGTACAGTAATTCCATTTGGCACAACTGTCAAAGACCTGGGTCTGCACATGGATTCATGTTTCTCGTGGAATACACAAGTCATAGAAATCTCCAAAAAGGTTACGGGTATCCTAAGAACTCTCTATAAGTTAAAAAAATTTCTCCCCAGTGACACTAAAACAATGCTAGTGAACACATTGATCCTGCCAATCATAGATTATGCTGATGTGTGCTACTCGGACTTGACAGCTGATATGCTGAACAAACTTGACCGTCTTCTCAATAATTGTCTTCGATATATCTTTGGTCTTCGTAAATATGATCATGTGTCGTTTTACCGCTCCCAACTTAATTGGTTACCAATTCGTCAGCGTCGCAATTTGCACATCCTCACAACCCTCTTTTCCATTCTATTTGAACCCGCTACTCCTGCATACCTCAAGTCTAACTTTCAGTTTCTGGGTGACACCCATGTCAGACATCTTCGTTCCTCTAACAATCTCAGCCTTTCTATACCAGCTCACCGGAGTGGGTTCTTTTCACATTCGTTTATTGTCCAAGCTATAAAGCTCTGGAACGCCTTACCAGTTGATTTTCGGAAGGCTAAAACCCGCTTTTCATTTAAAAAACAGGTGAAAGCACTTTTTCTTAAACAACTGTCAGATAGTTCTTAGTGTATGTAGTATATGTGAGTAGTATATCTTAGTATAATAATAGTGTGTATTATTTTTATGTAGTTTATGGTTTATTATTACATATTTATGGTTTATTATTACATATTTATGGTTTATTATTACATATTTAAGTAAACCTGGTTCATTTTTCATCAGTTCTTTTTGAGTTTTTGCACTACCCGTGTCTTTCTCGACATCACCCGGTTGGTTGACTGGTAGATAAGGCCTTAGGCTTTAAGTCCGCCATTACACTTGTATTTGTGTATAAAGTTAAATAAATAAATAAAATAAATAAATACTATTGGAGAAGGAAAAGCCTAATAGCGCGCCCCGGGTTCCAAAATATCCGTCACAGCTGATGATGCAACTGAGGACGTGCTAAGGTGAAGTATTTTTGGATGAAGGAAAAGTAAATAAAAACGATACTTCTAATATAAAAAACAATCATTTATTTATGGAATGTATATTGCAATAAACGCCTTTAAAAATATTTAACAAAATAAAACTAAATTTTAAATACCTTTTTAAGGGTTGGGACACACCTGTCAGCACGGAACAGCACTTTCCTATGCTGCTATCGCTACAGCACCGGCCATGCTGAAGCGTTCCGTCGCTCTCTCTCGCTATAGCAAATGACTGTTCTGAGGGACAGAATAGGATAGTGCTGTTCCGTGCTGACAGATGTGTCCCAACCCTAAAGCGCAATGAGAGATTATAATAACGCATAAAATATTTTTAAGCAAAAACTAAATACATATCTATAATAAAAAATAAGTACGTAGATAGGTACCGCAAAAAGCACCTCAAAACAAGTTCATGAGTGCTATTTTTTAAATCGGGAGTCGCACAACGAATGATTTGCACGAGTGTTTCCAAACGGGCACATTTTTAGGGTTCCGTAGTCCACAAGGAACCCTTATAGTTTCGTCATGTCCGTCCGTCTGTCTGTACGTCCGGGCTCGTACTCCGCCGCTACTGCACCGATTGTCACGAAATTTGGTAGAGAGATAGATATTGAAGTTCCAAAAGTTGGTTTTTAAAATTATGAAAAAATGTTTTTTTTAGCCCTCCCATACAACGAAAAGGTATGAGCGGTGAGTTGAAAAACTACGTTTTGTGTTTCGCTGACTTCCTCGTTGAAAAATAGCACTCCATATTGTAAGTCTGTGCACTAAAAACTAAGAAATAACATTGTCATGTTATTTCATACTACTTACTTACTAAATCTCACAAAGAACTAGGTATTACATTTAAAAGGACGGACTAATATAACTATATTTACTAACATCTCAGATCTAAGCTGTCTTATCTATACCTATTCTATAAAGATTACTAAAATACCTACAAAAAATTTTTTTTTTACTAAATTGGGGAATGGTGAAGTCTTATTATTATCTCCTCAAAATACTTACTTAAATTGTAATTAAAAACTATTAAATATGGACGGATTTAGTTCCGTGTATATTATAAAACAAAAAAAAAATAGGTAAAGTTTGTATAGCTCAAAAATGAACACCCCTCCTCTAATTGTAGAGAGTAATTAGATTACAATGTAAAACTTATTCTTTTTGTGTCGAAAGCTCAAAATGAAATCCGATTTTTGCCCTCCAGGCTTCTCGCTTAGTGCAGCTGGTGGGGCACGGTGGGCAGGTAAGGAGTGTGACAAAGTTTGGTCGTTATGACCACAGTGACACTGTGTTGCAGTTTGATTAATCGAGCAAAGTTATTGTAAAACTATTTATTAGCAAATAAAGATTTGATTTGATCAATCCGGGATGATGCGTCCGCTCTGTCACAGCTTCGTGTCATTTATGCATTAGCCTGGTCAATAGGTCTGGCCTTCCGGCATTTGGACAAGCAGCCAACGAATGATCAATGAATAAACAAAAAAAAATTATGTATTGTTAATGAACACCTATTTTTCTAGTAAGTGTAAACCGAGGAGTGGGCAAGCAGCAGCGAGTGAATTAGACGATTTAATACATATATTTACTATAAAAATATGAGCACAATATACATAATACTAACAAACAACAGAAAAATAAATATTATTCTAAAGTTCGTCAAAAGAGTGTCGTCCATCATGTGACGGTCGAGGGAGACCGGAGAACCAGAGAGGGTTTCGTTTTGTATTACAAAAACTAAACTTATATGACACAAGTTGCAATTCCACTACGTACTTACATCAATCAGATACAGATATACTTTCACGTCTTCATTTCCAAGGTAGACAGAGCCACAGGCTGCGAGGTCTAAACAGCCGCGCAATATGTACAGAAGTCCATACCACTACTAAATTGATGCATACGGGAATCAACGCTAAACTTATTTTTGATTGTGTATGAAGATCACACCGGGCAGGAGGAGGCTTAACATAGCTGTCTCAGTCATGCTGAGACCACGTTCGGTGCGACCCGAACGAAACGTCAGCGCAAAAAAAAAAAAAAAATTATAATACAGAAAGCATTGACGCAACGACTAGGGTTGCCATCCGTACTTTATTATAAAGTATTTTAGAGTACGCAAAAATACTTTATTTTGCATGAATAGATTTTCCGGGGATTTTTAATTCTTAATATTGATAATAAAATCTGCAAAAACTTAATATAGATATGGATGAGCTTTATGGAGAAATTGCTTTATTGAACAAACTTTATGGTCAGATATATAATTCTAAGGGTTTTATGGAATCATCTACTGCACAATTATAGCAGCAAGCATTTAATTAATAAGACTGTGATGTCAATTTTTCAAACTTGTATAAAATAATTTCATTCCTGCTACAACCGCATTCACAGAGTCTTTTCTGTGATAAATAAGAAATGGCGAGACGAAAAAACAAAGCTTCTCTGAACCTTATGTATGAATTACTTATTAATTTTATTTTAACTTAAATAGAATGACAAAGAAAATAAATGATACTTTATTTTAACTTTAATCCCCACTTTAATTGTAAGAAAAGGTGGCAACCCTAGCGATGACCACAATGTCTTTCATCGTGTTTGGTCGGAGATTTGCAATGTATAGAGAGAAGTACAATACCTAGCACATAAGTTAAACCAAAATGGCGGTCACTGTGCACCCTTTTACCGTATCGTCGCAAAAGGGACGTTTTGCGCAAGGGACATTTTGCGAAAGGGACGTTTTGCGAAAGGGTCATTTTGCGAAAGGGACATTTTGCGACTAGGGGACATTTTGCGTAAGGGGCATTTTGCGACTAGGGGACATTTTGCGTAAGGGACATTTTGCGACGATACCCCTTTTACTCTAATTATACCTGCGTAGAGCCGCCATTTTGGGCAACTTATGTGCCGGGTATTGTAGAAGGAAATGGAAGAGATCTTTGCTCAGCAGGGGGATGATACAGTATAATCAAAAAATAAGTGTTTCTCGTTAATTCCCGTCTAATGACTAATGATCCAACGCGATATTTTTAAAGTAGTTGAAGTCCACACCGTTCACTCCTCGTGTCATACGCACCGTATTTGAACTCTGATCACCAGCACGTCATCTTTAACGAACCCGTTCGCGAGGACATCCTTCACAGCGGCGTACTCCGTGAATCCGAACCCTCGGAGGCAGATGTCGGCGGTGGGCTTCTGAAAGGCCACGAGTCGGGAGTTGGACATCATGGTGTCCTTCTGAGTCCGCTCCGGGTCGTACTGGTTTACCATGGTGAAGGAGATGCGCCCGTTGAAAGGCCAGTCGAGGCAGTCGTCGAATTCCGACTTCATCATGTGGACGTGGAGAGCAAAGCATAGGGGATTTTGAGGTGAGATGTTGAGGCGCACGCAGAATCTGAAATAGTGCATACTACATACACTATCACTATACCCTAATAGGGCAGAGACAGAGCATTTTGGGTCTTCCGGCTCTCAACAGACAAAGTCCAGGCCGCAAGACTTGAAGGCACAAATATAGCTCGAATCGAAGGTCACTTTGACTTATTTTCATAGTATAATGTTGTATGAGAGAGAGAGAGAGGCCTTAGATTGAGAGCACGAATTTTAAGCAGGTGTTTGAGGCAAGTTGAAAACTTGTCACATACTTCTCCTATTATACCCCAACACGGAACTTCAGACCTGGCTGGTGAGTGGTGGGCTTAAGGGTCGGCACCATGTAAAATGGGTTTGCGCGGGCAACAAGTTTGTACAGAAAGCGTTTGATTTAAGTCAAATAATGTATACACATAGATAGAGGAAGAGTTGGGACAGTAGACGAAAAAAAGGATTTTTTAAAATATTTTGTAGTTTTCCTAAAAACAAGCATTGAATTTACCCAAAAACATGCAAAACGCACTTTGCGCGGGCAATAGTTATGGCTTAAGTAGAAAAGACCACTAAGAAAATTACATACCTAGTTATAGGTGAATAGACTAGCCAGTAGACGAAAACCGTATTTTTTTAATTTTCATTCAGAAAAAGTAAGATAATTGTAAAGAAACCTGAAAGAAATATTTTAGAAAATCTTGCTACAAACTGGCTTGTTTTTCAGCGTAAAGAAATATTCTAACAAGGGATTGCATATATTTTATAAAAATAAAGGCTATTTTGAAACATTATTCTTTATATTTGCTTACAATGCAATTACGCAATAATAAAAAAAAAAAAATTTTAAAAATTGGATGTTTTGCAACGTTTTTGACAGAATTCTCTGAAATGGCGGCCATGTTACTTCCATACAAATTTAGTTGCCCGCCGGGCGTTCAGGAAGGAGGCCGTGTCGAATTTTTCAAAAAAATCCATTTTCGAATTACGTAAAATTGCATTACAGTCTAAAATATTTCAATAAAAAACTATGTACAAACTGCCAAATTATGTCATACTTTTGCTACACTATGGTACAGTTTTGACATTTTGTTGACATTCAAGCAAAGATGTAATGCTATCGCAGATATGGCATCGCACATTTTTTTTTAAATTTTATTGAAAATTAAGTCAATGAAAAAAATAATTTGGTTTGATTTATTACCTATATTTTTTAATTGGCGATTGGGGTGAAAATCGGATTGGAACTTTCTCGGGTCGCGGAATCATATTAACTGTTTTTGTAATAAAAGCTGCTGTTTAATTAGGGTTTTACAATTATTTTGATGGGTGATTGTCTGAAATTTTGAACAACTTTTCCCCATGAATGTATATCAAAATACGAATTGACAATATGCGTAATATATCGAACCACAGGCTATACTAGATCTATACTTGGCTAGGCAGACAGGCTATATTAGGCTATTTATCTATACTAATATTATAAAGAGGAAAGATTTGGTTGTTTGTTTGTTTGCATTACATGGCTCCGAAACTACTGGACCGATTTAAAAAAAACTTTCACCGTTGGAAAGGTACACTATCGCCGAGTGACATAGGCTTTGTGTGTACCAAGGGCGAGGCGAGGTGTGTAGCAAGGAAGTCAAAAAACAAAAAAAAATCTGCATTTTCATACAAAAGTGTGCAGCCGCCCGGGAAATTTGTATAGAAACCGATTTCTTTGGTGTTTTTACTGTTTTTAGGGTTTCGCTTATCTGTCTGTCCGTAAGTCACAGCCAATTTGCTACGAAACTATTAGAATGATTTAGTTGAGATTTAGTACCTACACTTATGTAACTTAGTGACCCAAAGATAGACGTATAACGTAAATAAATGGAATTTAAAAAAGGGGGCCACTTATGGTGGGTAAATTAGACATTAAAAAAAAGTTTTGATAACAAAATCGTGTGACATATCAAATGAAAGAACTTTTTATGACAATTTTAAATATATATATATTTTTTATATTATTTCTTAGATTGGTATTTTTAAGTTATTTAAGAAAATGGGCGAAAATTGACCCCCCCCCTCTAATAAACTACTGGACCAATTCAGTTGAAATGTGGTGCACATAATGTAAATTTGTGACCCAAAGACGGAAGTAAAATGTAGGTAAAAAATAAATTTAAAAAAAATGGGGCCACTTATGGGAGATAAATGAGACATTAAAAAAAGGGTTTTGTGAACTACATCGCGTAAAATATCAAATGAAAGAGCATTTTATGATAATATTAAATATATTTTTCTAAATTTTTTAAGTTGGTGTTTTTGAAGTTATTTTTGAAAATAAATAATAAAAATACCCTTATCTCCGAAACCACTGAACCCAAACTTTTGAAAAATATACAGTTAAAAGTTCTTTACCTATAGATTACAGGAAAACCTATTAGAAGATAAAAAATAAAAGGGTGTAGTAATTACTGCTTCATTAATCAACCAATTTTTTTAGCTGTTTTCAGGAAAATATTTCTTTTTAGTGGTCTTTGTTGATTCGTTAAAAATATTGTACAAAATCAAACAGTCAAGTCATTGATTGAGCACATACAGCTGCTAAGCCAAGACTGTTGATCTGTTCAACGTGCAATCCTTTTTTACCCTCCGTACTTACATAATAAGGTGAATAGAAGTGAAAGGTGTTACGATTGCAGATGGTCGCTAAACGTATTGTTTCACAAAGAAAATTCAAATGTGTACATTTTCTGTCAGTGGAACACAAAACGTGTAGTTTTCCAAGTTACCGCTCGCGTAAAATACTATTTGATTGTATTTTTGAGAACGTCCTGTCAGCGATAAGTAATATTGAATTACGCAGAAATATCATAAATTTGTCTATGGTTCCCTAGAATTTCAACCTAACCAAAATAAACGGGCACGTGCCGTAACGGGCCACGTCCAGTGTAGAGTTCCGTAGTCAGTACCTACTTGTTTTATGTAACTAACAACTGCCTAAAAAGTTAGGCAGTTGTTAGTTACATTGTTGTTCAGTATCATGGACTGAATTCAGACCTAAAGAGGTCTGAATTCAGTCCATGATACTGAACAACTTTCACCAAGGAACAAACGAAATACATAAATTATTTTTGATCTCTTACACACAAGATTTGGCAAAATGTAATATTTATGGAATATATGTATGGAATATGTAAGGACGAATCACACTAATTAAGCTAGCCCCAAAGTAGGTTTTAAACTTGTTTTATGGAATACTAACTCAATGATACTATATTTTATGATAAAAACATACATAGATAAACACCCAAGACCCAGGGCAATTTGAAAAAGACCATTTTCTAACTTGCCCTGGCTGGGCCTCGAACCCAGAACCTCCGGATTAGCGGTCTAGCGTGTTAACAATTACGCCACGGAGGTCGAATGGAAAGCAAACATTTTCTTTTATATTTAATTATGTGTTCCTTAGGAAAAGTTGTTCAGTATCATGAACTGAATCCACCTTAAATTAGTTTATGTACAGGGAGACGTTATATACCTACTACTGCCGTGAATTTTTTTAAGTGTCCATATACAACCGTTTAACTGACAGAGAGGGGAGACACATGATTCTAACAAAAATTTGCAATCAAAAACCAAATATTTCACAAACGGATTGCTAAAACAAAAAAGGGTGTTCATAATCTTACAATATTTTTGAAAGACCTATTCAACGAAGACTCACAGCACACATTTTTTTTTCAAGTTTTTATTACCACATATCCATGCCCATGCCTAATTACAGCTTTCTAGTACTAATAGTCTATGAGTAAAACTGGGGACAGACAGAAAGACAGACATGATGGATCTATAAGGGTTTCTTGTTTACTACCGAACCCTAAAAAGCTGCGTGAAACAAAACAGATTCTCTATTCTAAGGGTTCTTTGTCATTTGCGCTTTAACAAATTTCAAAATACGAGTAATCAAAACCACTTGTGCATATATTTCGCTCCACTTCGCATACGATAAATTCAAAAATTGATGGATGAATGACCGTGCTTTTACAGGTTAAGCAACTTCTAGCTTCGTCACAGTTAGGATGGGTGACCGTGCTTTCAATCTTAATGTTGTCCAAGTCAAATGTTGAGATTCTTATGAATAAATTTCAGTTTTCTCTACCTACATAACTTGGCAGCTATTTAAATTTCAATTGTTTTGTCGGAATTTGAACTTGGCATTTTTACATTTATGTTTTTGATGGGGTAAAATAAACATCCAAGAACCAGGACAAATTAAAAAAGGCCATTTACCAACTTGCCGTGGCTGGGAATCGAACCCAGAACCTCCGAGTGACGGACTAGCGTGTTAAGGAATCGCCACGGAGGTCGACTAATAAATTGAAAAAGTAATAAATTTTACGCAAGATTCGAATACTTACTATAACTTGGATTTTTTAGAAAGTGCTATATGAATTTCACATATATTTAAACTCGCTTTTTAAATAAACGTCTTGCATTCACGCACACTACTGTATTTTCGACTTTACTTTTTCTACTGATAGCCTGTCTACTAAAGTGTTAAGTACATTATAATGACGTCTGCCAAGGCCTTAATTCAGAAATAATAATTCAAACAAAATAATTCTTTGATTTGATTGATTTGAAATTTTTAATAAGTATCGCGGACTGGAAGTCTTGACGAAAAGAAAAAAGTAAGCTGTATACTAATTCTACGTTACAATTTATGATAACCTACATCTATTGTCCCGTTTACACATTATTAACTCTATGCAACGTCATCTTGACATTTTTATCACCCTAGCGGGAAAATTTTGCATATTTCAGAGCCAAATCCGACCACGTGGCTTTGTGCATACCGTCCTTAAGCAACCTATGAATTCTTAAGGTTTTTTTTTTTAAAAAAGGTATTTGAGGCAATATGCTATTTTTATATGTTGTAGTTTAGTGTTTAAAGAATAAAAAAATCAATAAGCAAGACGATTTGGTCGGGGCTTTGATATTTCCAGGCCGTGCAAAATATTTTTCGAAAAAATATAAAAAGGTATTTGAGGCAACTTGAAATTTTAATAGGGTATAACTTATAACAAAAAAATAAGATTCTCAAAAAGCACTCTAAACTATACTCACCTATAACCGTTGGGCGAGGTGTAGAAGGCGGGGCTGTACAGCATGCTGTTGTGGTTGGCGAGCATCTGCTCCAGCCGCGCGCTGATGCTGTCGATCTTCCAGATGTAGTTGCCCATACAGTACCTGATACATTACAAATAACACTGAGTAGTTTTAAGAAAATGGAGCCAAGCTGACCAGTCCCTACTGGCGGCACCCGTTCACGAGTTGACGCGTGGGTCAGCCATCGCTGGGATAAAGTCATCGTGAATATATCATATGGTTTACTCACGTAGTACTTTGAGTGCAGCGAAACTGTCAGGTCGCCGCTCCTAATACTCGCCTAAATCGATTGAAACTAGTCGGCATTTTCGACTATACTACGTAACTAAACAGTATAGATTTTATTCATATACCTATAGTGTGTCCCGCAATCGGTGTCGGAGCCTTTAGTGGTATGATATACAGCAATTCATCGCCAAATCATTCATTATAAGTTGTTTTAAATCTTCTACTTTCACCGCCCGTAACGATCTATCAAACTTAGCTCAAACCAAGTACAAAAAATTATCAAAATTGTTTAAGGCGAGGTGGGTTTACAATTTGCAATACTGTGCGTGTTTTTGAAAAATAACTGTTATTAAAGTACTAGAGTTTATTTCTCAAAAAATTTACTTAAGAATCTGAAGGATTTTCTACAGACATACGACAATCTAAAACACGATTAAGCATTTTTGGCTCGATAGAAAAAAAATACACAAACATACCTCTAAATTTGCCTAAATTTACCTTTCATTGCGCACAACTGCGCATACTGTAGCAACGCTGTGATGACGCAGCGTTTGTGTGGCTGGCAATGCGTCAAACTTTTCACGTTGCGACGACGCAAGGTCCATGTAAACCCGCTCTAAGGTTAAAGTGCCTGAGAAGACCTAAATTTGAATTAACACATTTCTTACCGCACGCTGTTGTGCTTCATGAGAGCTGACAGCGTGGACACCTGCTTCGTCAGGTTGGCGATCACGATGTCCTGTTCCCGGTTGCGCTGTTCGAGGATCACCACGCGCTCGAATACGGATCTGAAATATGGAGAAAGGCACATGGAGAAAAGTTCAGAACATGCTGTTCTGAAGGGTTCAAATTATATAATACCACAGAATTATTATAAGTACTAACGTACAGAACGGAAGTTCAACCCTGCCGCAAACTGACGTTTCTGGAGACGCATTTTTGAAAGCGGGAGTCACACAGCGAATGATTTGCGCGAGCATCATCATTGGTACGCTAAGAATTTGTAATGAGTGGTCTTGCCTATTCGATTTTTGAGTATTTTTGAAGAAACCTTCGTGTTGTTTGTCATAGAGAATCCGTTCCGTTGAAATTTTTAGAAACCCATAAACTATTTTTTTTGCGTAAAAGAATATTGTTTTGACGTAACAACGTCTAATAACTTGATACTACGGGCTGCATGCACGAAAAAGACGACGTCATTGTCCCGTTATGCTCATGGTCGCGTTCCGCAAGCGAGAGCGCGGCACGAACGAGAGAGAGGCATGATCGGCTCGAGCGATCGGCTCAGTTCGGAATGTTTGACGTTGTCACGTCAAACTACCGTCCGTAAACCGACTTTACACACAACCAATTTTTTCAATAGAAGGTCGTCTACTGGAAAAAACATTTAGTTCAGCAGTGGACTTATAAAAAATTACCTAATAAGCGCACTAGTGTTGTTGAGCGGCTCAGCGGAGCCCTGCGGGTCGTTTTTGTCGGGCGCCTCCCACAGTGTCATCGCTTCCTGTTCCTTTGCGTCTATGTTCGCATTCAGCATGTCATTGTTCATTTTCAGCTCAGAATATGCATTCATCAATAACTGGATTAAAGAAAAAAAAAAAACTATTTTAAAGTTTCAACAATGCTATAATTCTACAACCTAAAGTCAACTTTAAGGCCATGACTTTAACAATTAGGTTCGAAGTTTTTTAGAAAAAGTAAAAAATCAAGAATAAATTGTTAATTGATTCAGGTGTGGACTTTGCGGAAATCAAAGTCCACACTCTTTGATCTAAACTACTTTCTGTGCACTGGACCAATAGTGGGGAAGCACACAAAGATACCGATATATAATACGTCGTTATCCTTAATGGGGTAGACAGAGCCTGGGCCATAACACCCGAAGGCTACGTGGTGGTGGGCGTGAAAGATGAAAAAATAAATTCAAAATAGGTATACATCCTGCTACTTGTTTTCTCTCTATAAACATATTTTTTGAATATTATAAATGACAAAATGAGAATCTGTATGTACTTTGCAGTAAGAGTTCATAAGATAAAATAATAATATTGTAAAGTGCTGCTGATTCTGTGATGAATAAAAAAAAGCATAGCAGCTGGTATATTCACGTTTTTTTTTCTCCCAGACAAGCATAGAAGCAATGTGATCAAGGCGTTTGCCTTGTGATCTGGAGGTTGTGGGTTCAAATACCACTGCGAAGTATACTTTGTAAAAAGTTGTTTACAGTCTGGTTAGGATATTGCAGGCTTGAATCACCTGATTATCCGAAAAGAAAAATGATTCCGTGCTTCGGAAGGCACGTACTTATCCCAAGTATTGGGTCTGGTCTACCCTTTGGGTTGCTAAGGTCAGACGGGAATCGCTCTCGATGCAACCGGGAACACGCTTGGATGATGATGTTGAAGCATTAAAGCAATGAACATCAAGAATTGGTAGAAATAAACGTACACTTAAATGCTTTTGTGTGTCAACATTGAGGTGGTCGTTCATTTCCTGCTGACTGTTGAAGGTCTCCTTGCACCCGATGGCGTGGAATGAGCATGGCACCCGCGCTTCTGCCTGAATGGACGACTGGGGCTTGTTGTAGGAGCAGGACTCTATGTGGGCGTCCAGATCCAGCGGCATGACCTTCACCGTACATCCTAAAAAGGTTAATATAGTTAATTTTTTTTTGTATTACAGTTTTTTATTTATTTATTTATTTACAAAATTCATTTACACAACATACAAACAAAGGAACGTACAAAGTAAGAAAATAGAGTACATAGGTACTGGTTATTTCATAAGAAATCTCTTCCAGCAGACTCAGGAGAGGAAAATTGAAGAAAACAGGTAGTAGGCGTGTACAAAAGACTATAGTTACAAATACATATAAGTACTTATCTAAAATATTAAACATACATAAACATAAACAATACATCAATAAACATACACACATATTATACATAAATATATATACATATAAATACCTAACTATAAATAAATACATATATAGTCTAATATCTTTATTATGATATATTTTATGTAAACTACGTCAAGTGGGATTACGCGACGTGTTTAGTCTATCTCTGTCACAAATTCTATGTGCGACAGAGACATGGACAACATATAAAGTAAGGTACAAGATGCGGTCTTATCGCCGAAACAACCGTTTATAGGCAATCAAAAAGAGAAAAAAGTGTATCTTAATCGACACATGAGATATTGCCATTTAATTCAGTTTAAATCAAGATAAATCACAATTTATTTTACCTTTGTTAGCATAAGGACAGCCTAGCCTCTGGTCCTGTATCTCCCGTTTTGTGTAGTTGTCAGGGAAGATGTCGATCTTCATGCTCAAGTTGATATTGTCTATGGGACAATGACCACTGTTTCTGTAAAAATTTAATATACAGTGTGAACTCTATATAGCGTCACTGAAGGGACTGCACATTATGCGACGTTATAGAGTTGTCGTAATATAGAGTGAAGAAAAAAATCAATATACAGTGTAAACTCTATATAGCGTCATTGAAGGGACTGCACATTTTACGACGTTATAGAGAGTTGTCGTAATATGGAGTGAAGAAAAAAAAATTTTTTTGTTCTATAATACGTTTTACTAATAAAGTATATAGAAACTGCAAACATTAATATTACTATTAATACCAAGACATATTGCTGTAGTCCAACTCATGACGTTTTTTGTTGCCTGCCAAAACAACCTAACGACAGTCTAACGGCCGACATAAACACGTGCAAGGTGCAAGTAATCACAACAAACAAAAGAACATAATTCTTAGAATCTCTGGTACGTATGATGGGGTCAGTCGTGGTAAATCCATGCTAGACAATAAAGCAACAAACAAAAAAACACTTATTCTTATCATATACATAGTACATTACTCAATAAGCTTTCTTGATAGGTACTTACTGAATCCATGGAGTAATACAGCTTTTACAGAACTTGTGGCCACAAGTGGTGATGACCGGGTCCCGCAACCAGTTCAGGCACATTGGACACTCATACCGAGACTCCGGCTGGTTTAGCAGGACAGTATCACTTAGAGAAGATATTCCTATTGGCTGTAAATAAGACAAAACATATAAAGTAAAATCATATTGTATTTTGAAACAATAAAAAATCGAGTTTTTAGTAAACAGTCTGAAGAGTTATATGGCTTGAATTTTACATACAACATTTTTAACTAAAATAATACTCGCGACTAAAAATTTTTTTATTTTATAATATACTAACCGCTATTCCTTCTGAAGCATTCTTCGTCCTCTGTGGCTCCATGGCGTGATGACAGATTGGAAATTTTGCGGAGGAACTGGATTCTAATGAGTAATCATTACCCACTTAGTTATTCGATGATGGATGAACACGAACTATGATGTTTACTTATAAAACATTTAGTTTCGATAAATAAAAAATAAACTACGTCAATGTAACTAAAGTAAAACAGTTTGAATTACACACCCAATTTGTTTGAAAAGTATGAATTATTCATTTAGTTTTTCCAAATTAACTTTGTATGACTTCATGACTTGAAATTACTTGAATAGTAGAAATATGTCAATGTCAACGTCAGCTGACAATTTATGTCAAATTAATTATGCGTTCGTAACGTTCCGTTCATTGTGTTGTGATTAACAAATATAAACTATTGTTGAAATGGAACAAACAAACTAAAGAAAAGGCGGCTCCTGAACCTGCATTTTATAACTGGGAATAAAAAATTTGGAGGCTGGCTCCTTTTATAAACAGTGGCCTTTCACTCCCTGACTACTGATACAGTAATAATCCGGCTCTGTAAAACTTGAGTTCATCCTCCCTTTTCTTCACTTAAGAATACGACCCGAAAAAGAGGTTAAAATGCTTTTAGTTAGATACCATCAATTAGCGTAACATATTGCCAATGAACTAAAATAAATCTATCACGAGATGTAGGTAATAGCCAACCAGTTAAGTAATGCTGATAAATTATATGTAAATCGTCAAAAGAATGGTGTAAAAACAACGCATATTATCATGTTGTAACCTAACACCTTTGAAGAAGTTCTTATAATTTCAGCAATAAGGTTGAATTTAGCGTTTTTTAAGGGGTTATTACCAAATGCATGACACGTAGATCACGAAGTGGCTATCAAAGTGACCCTAAGTTTAGAAACTGTCATGGCAGTTACATAAGGCTATATTGTCGCTTATAATTCCAAAGGAGAGTATTATGGCTCCGGTAACCGTGCCAACAAATTATGTCAGACTGATTCATAATCACAATCCGACTGAATCACAAACATTCTTGGCACCGCTGGGCATTGTCTTCAGGTTGTGAAATCCGATACAAATTATTACAATCGATTGTATGATTCAACTTCTATTGAGAGTACCTAGGTACGTTTTACTTAGTTCCTCCTATTTAAATTCAATCCATCCATCCATCCATCCATAGCAGCCTTTATGTTATCCTTTTCAGGACATAGGCCTCCTCCATATCATTCCATTTTTGTCTCTCCCTTGCCACCTGCATCCATTTGCGGCCTGCGTGACGCTTAATATCGTCTACCCAACGCATTGCTGGGTGTCCTCTACCTCGCTGATTGGCCCATGGTCGGCACTCCATTACCCTTCTGGTCCATCGATCTGCGTCCATTCTCGCTATGTGTCCTGCCCACTTCCATTTCTGTCTTTTTATAGTATCAACAACGTCCCTGACTTTGGTCCTCCTTCGAATCACCTCGTTTCGTATGTGATCGAGCAATGTTATTCCTAACATTGCTCTCTCCATTGCCCACTGAGCAACTCTGAGTTTTTCTTCAGATTTCATTGTCAAGGTAGTCGTTTCCATTCCATAGGTGAATACTGGCAGGACACATTGGTCAAAAACTTTACTTTTCAGCTTTTGTGGGATGTTCCTTGATCGGAGAATCTGCTTATTTGCTCCGAAAGCTGACCACGAATTCAATCCACTACATATGTGGTATTCTAATTCTTCATAATTTTGGTAGTTACCTATACATATGTAGGTGATCAAGCAGAAAGTTTATCTACTTCTAGATAGGCATCTACTGATCTATTTGCAAAGACTCTTGCTCTTTGCAAATAGATCAGTAGATGCCTTGTTCGCAAATTCCTTGAAAATCTAGATTAAAATATTTAGATAAAGAAAAAATATTGTAATAAAAATATTACTTATTACCTATGTAGGTAGGTACTTACATTCTTTATAAGGAGAATCAATTCAAAATGTAATAACTTTAAAACTATCTCACCGTGGGTTAAGAACTTAAGACGTAAATCTTTTTAAGTTCTTTAGAAAAAAATGTGTTGAGTTTCTGATAACACGACACGAAGTAGGTACCTTACTAACCTACCTACATTATATAGTTTATATCTCCCATATTAAGAATCATGTTTTGCTTTTAAACTGCGCTCCATGGTAGGTACTTACCTATTTTTATGCTCCTATTTACAATTCAGATGAATTCCTAACCGTACCTTACTTAAGCAGAATAAATTATTGACATGATGTAATTCCGTTAGTGGAATGGCCCTAGCGCACTGGCTGTCGTTGGAAATACAGATTTCTGGGTCAAATCCAAGGAAAATTAAAGTGCCGGTTTTTGTGTACTACCTATACTATAAGCACAACACTATAAGTATATTATCACGCCTTTATCCCAATTGTTTATGGGGCAGGCGGCAGCATTTTTTCATTTTTCATTTTTTCATTTTCATTAGGTCTTGTGGCTCTAAGCAGTCAAAGCTCAGGGCCACAAGAGCCAAAGGCCACTTTGAGCGTGATGGATTTTTGAGGAGCTCGTGGTTTGGCTCATAACTTGCGGTTCGCATGTTAAGTGGCCCACAGTTCTCCTTCGTGCTTCAGAAGGCACGTTAAATCGTTGGCCCCGGCTGTCATCATTGTATGCCAGTCGTCAAGCTAAGCTAGATACATTTATAGCTTGAAAAATCTGACACCAGTGTTGGTCACTTGTACATACGAAAAACAACAAAAAGATAGAAGACTAAAAAAGAATGAAAATAGTGACGGGTTGCTGAACTTGCTAGCCGCATCGCCTTGATTCGCTTTTCATCCATTCCCTCGACCGGCTTTTACGATTTGCGCGGGAAGAGAAGCAGCCGGTACATTCTAAGTTTTTTTTTATTTTTTATATTATAGTGCGGCAAACGAACAAGCGGGTCACCTGATGGTAAGTGATCACCACTGTCCATGGACAACTGCAACACCAGGGGTGTAACAAGAGCGTTACCGGCCTTTCAGGAAGATATAGACTCGTTTTTTGAAGGTTTTATTTAGACTCATTTTTCTTTTCGCCCAGACCAGCATGCCAGAATCCTTGATCCAGTGACTTCAGAAACCGCTACTTAATGTCATTGCGATAGTCCGGAGCAAAGTATTATTACAAGTGCAGTCCCGTTAAGTTGATCGACCCGCGCACATCAAACGGCAGGTGCGACTGTCCCCACAACGTCTGGTTCCGTACAAAAACGAGTTTACATTTCCTTAGCTTTATAAATATAAAGCAATTATGAATATAAAACGTTATAAATATAAAGCTACGGAAATGTGAACTTGTTTATCCCCAGTCGACACAAATGAATTTCTAAAATTATATATTAAATTATGTATCGCCTAAATATTCACTTCTTCTCTAGGTACCTGGAAGAGATTGCGATTGCGTTAGGTCCGCCTTTGTATCATTTTTCTTTCTCTGTTTTTTTTTTGTAATTCCTTTTGTTTATGGTGCAATAAAGAGTAAGTATTTGTATTGTTTTGTATTATTTATTACTTAACTTCACCTTACAAGGTCTGATGAATCCAGCCGGGCCACGGTATAAAAAGCGCATGTTGATTTTTGCACAAAACAATACATTGTTTACTTAGATCAGCGGCGGCCAGCACTTTAATATTTTTGAAGTGCTTGCTTGGTATTGTGCTTCAGTTTCTATCTATGGGTACATTATATATACTCTTACTGCCTTCTGTGCTATGGGATCTAGGTGACCTAATAATTCGGAGATCTGTTTGTGGAAATTCATAACCGTGGTTATATTCGGAAATGGCTTCGTATTGGCAGATAATGTTTATGCTACGACTTGGTTAGTAGAAAATTGAGAAGATTAAGCCAGGCAACGATTTGATGGTTAATACAATATTTAGTATATACTTAGGTCAAATTTAAAGTAGAGACTACAAGTAGATGACTACTTGTAGAAAGGTTCTAAAATAATATTTTCACGAAGAACTCTTAAAATTAATCTACTACGCGTATACCTAGCTAGTTATGATGATTACGAGGTTTATACGATAAAAGAGCATATCTATACTAATATTATAAAGCGGAAGAGTTTGTTTGTTTGTTTAAACGCGCTAATCTCAGGAACTAATGGTCCGATTTGAAAAATTATTTTTTTGTTGGATAGTCCATTTATAGAGGAAGGCTTTAGGCTATATAACATTCCGACAACCACGCGAACGAAGTCGCGGGCACAGCTAGTAATAGTAGTACATATTACGTAAGTCGAGACCATAATATCTCGTTATTATGAGCTTTCTGAAGGCAGCAGTCAGTGACTCAGTACAGTACCGTTACTCTATAAAATAATACGACTACGACGAACCATCATCATCATCATCATCAGGTCTCCACTGCAGGAGCACGACCCTCTCTGTACTACCAGAGCCTTACTTGGCCAGATTATCAAGAGGATTTGGCCTCTCCACGCTGGCCAGACGGGTTGGAGAGGTCTCATTGATGTTTATAAGCTTTGTTTAGCTTGTGTTTCCTAAGTCGCCTTCTACGACATCCACGGGAAGACTTGGAGTCCTATTCTACTCTGCTGGGCAGTGGCGGAATTTGTAGTCCTAGACGCTCTAGGCCCCAGGCCATGTGCCGGATCTTTTTTAGTACCCATCATGTAGATTAGATAGGTATATAATTAATGAATTTGCAGTGAAATTGAAGTGGGCCACTTGTTCGTTTGCCGCCCTTTAACATTAAAAAAATATTTTTTTGGCACGATTTGCCGCCCTTCATATCTGGCCGTCCTAGGCCCGGGCCTACTGGGCCCTTACTGGGCCTTAGGGCAAATCCGCTACTGCTGCTGGGAACCACACGACGAATAGTAGGTATCGTCCAATTTTTATGACCAAATTTTCTATTACCAAATTAGACATTATCATCATTTAGAACCGCTCAATGTTGCTTGTAACTGAAATGCGGACACATAATACGTAGGTACATCTGTAGTGCGTCGTGCCTCTTTTGGAGTAAGGGTCCTAAAGTGCTATTTTTAACCCTTATTGTATTATGATAGCTTTTCTGACTTTGCACACCGGTGATGGTAAACATGATTGGACGAAACGGAATGTGAATACCTATCTTAAAACAATGTTTGGGAAATAAATTTATATAATACGCATGATGACTAAAAAAATATTTTTGGCCCGTCGGTTAGATTATTAAAAAATATTGTACACGTATTTTTTTTTTTCTCTGAGAAACAATAAATAACAAAGATACAGCGCATTTAAATTTTGCATGACGTTACGCTTTCGTACGATTTTAACACATCGGTGACGTCACAAGCTCCCACCCTGGAACTTTGACACTCTGCATCTTTGTGAATTTTTACTTTTTTGATAAACTGAAAAATATGGTTACATTATTTTTGGATAATCTAATTAACGGACTAATTAGAATAATACTTTTCTGACCCAGTCATCATCCCTATTATCTTTACAGGTCAAAGTCCGTCTTGCTAAACTTACTTAGACCACTGCTCTGTATACCCTGTATGTGATAGGGACGTGACGTTGCTTGCTTGATATACCTATGTATAGATAGACTTTTACAAAGCTACGGACAAACCCAGTTTCCAGAGACCACTTTTAGTAAAATAATGTGGTTATTATGGACCTTATATTATATTTAAAAGGCTTAACAAGCACTTACTCGGTTTCTCAATAGCCTAAAGGTAATAAGAAAGTAAAGCTTCACATAAGTACCCAAGTATTACCTACTTATGTGTTTACTATAACATAATTATAAATAATTAATTTTAAACGGTTGAACCACGTAATATTGTCAGAAAATTTATTTCTGACTTTGAATTAATGATTATGGATTTATCTCACGTTAGTTATGTTAAAATAATAACCATTTAAGCAAAGCTTTTAGCAATTGTACTTGTTATTTTTATATGGTGTACTCGTACTTTCTTTACAGCCTAGGTTTATCAGTCTACTGCTGGGCTAACGGCCTCTCTCAATAGGAAGGATTTAGCCATAATCACTACATTGGCCAGACGGGTTGGTGAAGAAGATATAATTCCTTACAATTTGTGTCTACATTTTTATTCTGTAAGTAGTAAGTAGTAAGTATGCGTAAAAAGTTTCTGTTTAACTTAAGTAAGCCAATGATATTGTGATGTCTTATAATAATAAAACATCAGTGATAACATTGGCTTGCTTTATTAGGTTTCTTTATTTTCTTTAGTTACCTATTGCATTCAATTTATTAATCTTGGGGGCCTTCAGTGCTCTCGATTAGTTGAACGAACCAAGGCACAGCCCTACCATACCTTTCTCGAAGCCATTCCAGGCACTTCTGATATCCCTGTATCAACTTGTGGAAGAAGCTACAAAGCCTAAGTTTTCAGTGACCAAGAAAACGTAGTTAGTAAATGTAATCTAGCTAAAATCCTAAATATCACATTTCTAATGATTTATTTAAACTACTATTAGTTATAGTTTCCTTAAGATAGCGCCGTAAATGAATGTAGAGATACTAATTCCGTGTGGTTCCCGGCCCGGCAGAGCAGATTTGAACCACTCCTAATCTTCCTAAGGATGTCGTAGGAGGCGACTTTGGAAGTACAAGCTAAACAAAGCTTATAAACATCAACGAGACCTCTCTAACTCGTCTGGCCTGCTTGAAGAGTGTAGGCCAAATCCTCTGGCAGCTCTGGCCAAGTGTGGCTCTGGAAGTACAGAGAGGGTCGTGCTTCTGCAGTGAAGACTAAAAAGGATCTGTTGATGATGATTATACTAATTCCATGATAGTTGTTTTTAACTACCTACCTACTTACATCAACTCTACATTTCTTACATCTACAGTTTATAAAAAATCACCAGCTACAATAATGATTACCTATTATTACCATCATCATCATCATGATGTTAACTGCTGGACATAGATCTCTTCCAAGGATTTATGCATAGAATAGTTGGCTGCATGGTTGTTAGAAAACACTGTACTAACTTACAGTTTTTACTTTATTCTCACTTTAAACTGTAAACAGTGGTTCATAGAATAGTTTGAAGGGTTATCTAGGTTTTAGTAGCTTAAAATTTTAAATGATATCTCCGTTTCCTTACAAATAATTTATTTCAAATGGGGGCAGCACTGGACTCCGTGTTTGACACAATATGTGTAATTTGATTTATTTATGTTTGATACATAATGATCGTCAAATCTACGACCACAGATTTATAACGCAAAATCTTTGAATAATTGTGTGATAAATCTACGTTTCTAGTATAATATACATACTTAAATAAGTCACCATTAAAAAATTATCAAAAAAAAAAAATTCTCAAGACTACTGCAGTCGCACAGATTAGTAATATAAGTTTATGTTATGGTTAGCATAAAAAAAACATTTATATAATTTTAACAGAATCAAAGGAACTGGTGGTTTGTAAAACTGAACTAGTTTTACCGCAAAGAGCTGCAATGACACGCAACAGGCAGTAATTTTCATACAGACTCCGTAGATTCGGCGTCGGAAGCGTCAGTCGGTACCGGCAAAGAACGGACGGTGCGCGCGCGGGTGCACCCGCCAGCCGCGAACACGTGTCGCGTCTACGAGTATTACCGGTGTTCATCTGTGTAAATAATTTGAATTTTGAATTATTTCTTTTTAAAATTTTGTGACATTGGTGATTTGGGAATTCTTGTTTATTTTATAAAGTTTTATGCAGCCAGTGCAATTTTGGTTAATTTTCGTTGTTTTTAAATACATAGTAAAAATAGTTGCTTTCCGTTGTCTGTCCTTCTATGTATGTTTCTACGCTCAAATTTTATGAACTTCGCAACTGATTTTAATGTGGTTTTAATTTACATGTAAAACATACCTGTGCTATGCTGGGGTAGGCTAGGTCACTAGCAGGTAATAATTAAATGAATGTAGAGTATTTAACAATACGTTTAGTTATGAAGCCAGAAGGGTAGGATATATGTAGAGATACTAATTCCATGAAAGTTGTTTTAAACCTACTTACATCAACTCTACATTTTATTCAACACTCTAGATACCTTACTTATATTTTTTGTATTTTACAAAAAAATAAATATTAGAGTTTTTAGTCTCAACTCTCAACCCGAAACGTCTAAAAGTTTATAATGTAGGTTTGACTCTTATGTATTCTGTGATGTAGGTATAATTGGAAGTAGAGTCTCAACTTTTTTTTATACTTAACTAGTTGTCTCCGATAAAAAAAAATGGTTTACTAGTGTTACTTCATTTGTAAATATTTCTGATATAGCTGTTGTCTACGACTTCGTCCGCGTGAAATTCAGTGCTTGTAGAGCTTTTTAACAAGCGACCGGCGAATAAATATGGCTTAATTGTTTCATATAATTTTGACATCAGATTTTGATGAAACAAAGCCTTTGATCTATACTTCTATACTAATATTATAAAGAGGAAAGATTTGTACCAATTTTGTATGTTTGTATGTTTGTAATGAATAGGCTCAAAAAGTACTGGGTCGATTTAAAAAATTCTTTCACTGTTGGAAAGCTACACTATTCCCGAGTGACATAGGCTATGTGTGTACCACGGGCGAAGCCGGGGTGGACTGCTAGTAAGTAATAAAAGTGTTGCTTCTTTATTCCAAGCTGAGTTTAATGTTGAAAACCGCGTAAAAATTCGGTTTCGATGATTATAGAATTGCCATTTTTTTAAACAAAAAATCCTGACGCTGCGCTGAATTAGGTAACATTTAGTTCTAAAAGCAGGTCATGGAGATCGTAAAAGAATAGTGACAGTCACAGAATAGCTAAAACGCAACAATTGTTATTTAAACGATATATTTTTCAGTTATTTTCTTTTACAAACCAAACTTCTTAATCAATTTTGATAAAATTTCTATGGGGCCACCTCGTAAGTACACCCTTTCAAACAAAAAAATAAATAAATTTGAAATCGGTCCAGGCGTCTTCGAGAAATCAGGGAACATACATAAAAAAAACATAAACCTCTTTTTTTTGTAGTTGGTTAAAAATAAATTAAAAAAGAACCTTTCTTGTGTTCTGCTTCTCTTTTCTTATCTCCCTTACTCATTGTAGGCATCTTGAAAAATCAAACACCAGTGTAGGAAAATTACACATACGAAAACGAAAACACCAATCTAATTACTCTATACAGGATGATTTTTTAAACACCAGTTAAATTTTTGGAGCAAGTTAAGTCCATGATACAGAACTACTTTCTATAAAAAAAGTTATTAAAAATCGATATAAATTTTCCTTCCATACAAAATCCGTTTGGCTGAGCGCTGATTTGTATGAGAAGGCGAATTTTTATTTTAGTTTTTAATTATTTGTTTTTATGGAAAGTAGTTCAGTATCGTGGACTGAACTTGCTCCAAAAATTTGGCTGGTGGTTAAAAAGTCAGCCTGTATTAACGTACTTCTGCCGAGCCGTCGAGGAATGAAATCTCTTATCCTAGGATTAGTTCTGGTCTACCTTTTGGGTTGCGGAGGTCAGACGGCAGTCGCTCTGTGTGAAAACCAATAACCTCGTCAAATCACTTAGGGTAGGTAGCGGACCCCGGGCTCTGAAGCGTTACCGCTGAGAATGCAACCGGGAATACGCTCGGATGATGATGTTCGAGGGATGAAATCTGCCCTCGTAGTCAGTCACATAGTGACCATGCAACCAATGCGAGAATGGAGTGCAGAGATTTGTATGCAATTGACAGTAACACGTTTATTTGCTAGACAAATTAAAACCCCAACTTTCAAACATTCGCTCCCAATAACTTTTGTATATACGGCTGAATCGATTTTCATCAAATATAGCTAGGAACCATCTCTACAGACAAAGGCATTTGATTAAAAAATACCGCATAGGAAATGGTCTATTTGTTTAAGAGCTAAAATAACACAGACACGTCAAACACCTCTCTTTTCGTGGGGGTGCTTCTTAAATCAGTAGCGTTATACTATAGAAGTAGTATATGTATACAACGGTAAAGAGTTTAAATTACATTGAGTTCTCATTATCAACCATGCTGTCAGTTTATCACAAAATGTAGGTGAACAAAAGAGATTGTCCAAACAAGCAAGGTATTTTGCAACCCGCGGCTATTATTCAATCTTTTGGGCAAAAACTGCGATGGCCTAAGATAAGACGGCGGAAGTAGCTATCTTAACTAAAGCCTTATTGTTGCTTTGTTGGTCAAGTTGATAATTACGCATCATTACGGGGTTGGGTAGGGTTAAGAGAAAATCTTTTGGTGCCATCTCTTTGTACCTACGTTTGTTTTGTAAGCGTCGTTATCTTTATAACACTTAGTTCTCCTATAGACGAACGACAAAGTGTGCCAGCGACAGTTCGCGAACTTGGTCATCGCCTGGTCGCCGACCATGGTCGCGAGTTGTCGTTGGCACACTTTGTCGTTTGTCTGCCTGAGCCCTTATTCCAATGTATGTACTTACTTCCAAACATATATAAGATATACCTATATAGGTATGAGTATTCTACGGGGTAGAACACTAATGAAACAATTAAAAAAAAACAATATGAAAAAATTACAGATTACTGTCTGCAAAAATCTATTTACTCGTTCTGATCTAATGTTCTTCATCTTCAGTTAATGTATATTTAGTTTGAAATAAATGATTAATTAAATTATAAATAATGCCTCACTTTGCATTACTAACAAATAAAAATAAAATCACATTTTAACGTTACAGATTTTTTACCACTGTTTCAGGATAATTGCTTTTTTCATTCTTACTTTTTGTATGAGTAAGTGACCAACGCTTGATGTCCTTATTAAATATTATCTACTACAGAAACAATATAAAATACAAGTACGACTAAGTACCTGTGTCATCATCATCATCATCAGTTTAGCCGCATAACGTCCACTGAAAAAGAATTCTGTGGTACACTGCTGAACATTGGCTTCTCCCAAGGATTTTTAATTTAAATGACCGATCTATAGAGCAGCCTGTCTTTTCTAAAGATTGTTACACGTCGCGCCAAACTTCTAGATAGTTGAGGCGATTCGCGTCGCAGTAGTAAAATACATATACCCATAGCAGATAGAATTTGCTTTATTTTTGTTTATTGTGTATATATATCATATCTACATTTTTGCAATCATTCTGAAAAAAATATTATTGTGGTAAATATTCTGTCCCTGTTTGTAACCTGAGTGAGGCAACTTCAGAGCGATCTAGAAGTTTGGCGCGACCTGTATGTACAACCAGGCCTGTGTCACTCCCCGTTTAAGTATCGAAAATGTACCTACATTATTACTATGCGCGCAGGCGGCCCCTCCGGGTAGTAAATTCAGTTATACGAATCGTTTGTCCAGAGTAATAAGAATGAAATTGGATTGCAATGGATGTCTAGGTATCTATGCGAAAAGGTGCTGAGTTCTGACGTGAGCTTAATTAAACCATATGGCTAGCCACATTGAGTAGATATTTCTTTGAATTTATTTGCTGAGTGCGACTTCTGTACGTTAGTATTATTTATTCTGTGGTACAACGTTCCATATCTTTACAAAATATTTAAATTCATAACCACGTATAACCTTCCGACATCCAATATTATAACAAATCAAACAAAATGAACAAAGCAATAAAATATTATTATCATTGTACGGTACATTGTGTTTGTTAATTATATGAATACAATTATTTGCGTAAGTGTTAATTAAACATACAATAGATAACCAGTTAATGTTAACTGTTATTTTCTCAAAGGAGCATAAATCATATTTCTAAAGGTTCATTGTCGGATAAGATGCCTATTTTCAAAAAGTAGGCCGCTGAAGCAACGACTTTCGAAATAGATGTATTCAAATGGGAGATAAGTATGAATACCTGCTTACTAGTCAATTAGGAGATCTTGCATCAGTGATCTGGCCTTTAGTCGATACGACAATTCTCATGACTATCGATAGTATCTTGTTATACGGATCAATGTTTGATGACTAATCATGATTATGCATTACAGCGAACTATTGTTGTGACATATCGGACTTAATTTGACTTCATTATGGGATACAGTATTCTTTTTTAAATTTACAAAAAAAAAAAATTGTACAACGTGGAAGGGACATAAGTACCCGTACTATATCGAACCACGGTCTATACTATATTAAAGTAGACTAAGAATAAAAAAAACAGCATTTCCATACAAAAGTGTGCGGCAGCCCGGGCAATTTGTATGGGAATGTCGAATTTTTTTTGGTTTTTTGACTCTTATTTTTATTTCATTATACTTTAGTGGTCTAGTATAGCCCGTAGTTCAATTTATTACGGGTATGTCCCTTCCACTTTGTATATTCGCAGACACTTAACAATGTAGACTCAGACTAGGTAGTCATGATAATGGCTGTCGTGAAAGGTATGGGCGGTGTTGGCCTTTTCAAAGACGTCGAAGAAGGCACGACGTCTCGCCGTCCGTCCGACGGACAGATTTAGGTAGTGGCACAAGGATCAGTTCCGGCGTACACCTTTGTAGAGATAAATATGATTCATCTCTACAAAGGTGTACGCTGGAACCTCAGGCCGGAACTGATATTACAATGATTTAGCTTTTTCAATATAGGTAGATAGATTAATTTCTAGTGGGAAAATAGTTATGACGAATTAAAAAGAAAACAAGACTATTTACTTAAGAGGAACAAAATTCTGTAGGGATTGGTTGAACAACAACGTTTTGGCAATAAAAACGATCTCAAAAGCCATTAATGAGCTAAAGAAATTGGCACCCAATTTTATGAAAGTAGGGGAAATTTACCCAAAAGTTGCGAATGTAGGCATAGCAAGAAAACGGCTGTACTAAAGTAGGATTGAGCGGGTCTTACATAAGCTTCTGAAAGATATCATAGGCTCCTATTGCAACAAAATGGGTCGTTCGTTGGATGAAAAAAAAAAGGTATCGGAAAGCTTTTGAAAAGTAACGGAAAAGACAGAGATTTGTGGGATTAAGACTAAAAATTGCCAAGCTTGAGACTGCCATATCATACAGACAAAAAATCGCAAATGACCGAAGCCGTGTGCAACAGTTCGCTCCATAATTGCTTCACTTAAGAAACACATGCGTGCAATAGATCTAACAAGCGGTACGATTGCAAGAACAGATCAATAAGAACTTCATTATCGACCGTTACGGCATTCCGTATTCAAACAAGTTATGGGAAACGAATAATTTCAAAAGTTTTTCCCCCGCGTTTTTCTGTCCAAGTAACGGTTGACGTAACAGTGGTCTGATTAGGGCTGCCAGCAGACAGAAATCTAATTCGGAAGGGGATTCAACACGTAATGATGTTGCGGTTCAAATATTAGGCTGTACTAACAGTATTTAGAATATGTCTGCCGATGATGGGAACTATCCAGGATGTTGCGAAGGCTACTCATATGCTGCATTGGAGGCGAAAATATTTTTGGAATTTTGGAGTTAAATCATCTGATCGGTCAACTTGTACGGGAGGCCATAAAATATTTTACCTACTTTTATAACACCAAAATATTATAATACTATACATAATATATGATCATACATAGCATATATATATGAAGAGATTATTTAAGAACGCTAGGACGGTCGTGCTACGAGTATATTACGATATGCTGCTACAATTAATCGATTGAACCTATAATTTTAAATGGCAGACTTTTCGCCGCATTCATAAAAAAGTCTGCACTCCTTAAATCAGTTTAATTTTAGTATAACGCTACTGATTTAAAAAGAAATGTTTATTGTTCTGTCAGTAAGATAAAAAGTGTGCACTATTTACATTGGTAGATTGTTCACTATATGACTGATATAAAAGGGGAGAATTTTTATAAATACTTACGACTTACTCATATAATCTATGACCTAATGCAGTCCCGAGACCGGGTCTTTCGTATTTAGTAGGCAACCCTAGCTCTGTTACTAATAAATGCTATCAGATACAATAATGAAGTAACAGTGATTAACTTGCTTAGTGGTTTATGTTAATAACGCGATTGTGCATTAAATAAATAATTTTATAATGAAAAGGATCATTTTAAACTAAAGAGGGATGCGTGGCATGTAAGATGTAAGACAGTTTTTTAGTAGACAAGGTTATTTGCCAGAAAATTAACAACAAAATTCCCAACTTTAAACCGTTCACCCTCAATAACTTTTGAACGCCTGAACCGATTTTCATCAATCATAGCTTGAAACCATCTCGACAGACAAGAAATAAAAAAAAAACCACATCAAAATCGGTCTATTCGTTTATGAGCTTCGATGCCACAGACAGACACGTCAAAAGTATAACATCCCTCTTTTTTATCGGAGGTAAAAAAAATAGAGATGTTCCGACTAATCAAAAAGCTTGATAACACGCTAAGGAAAGTTGGTAACCAAATTTAAGTGCCTGGCAGGGTCCATAAATGTTCTTAAATTGTATGGTTGTTTGCAATAAAATATTGAATATTGAGTCTATGGAACGTGCTAAAAAAGGTTGGATGCCTATTAAATGTAGTTTTGAATTCTGACACAAGTGTTGTACCGACTTGTGCCTCTAACAAAAGGAAAAAATTGTTTCCTCCAACTGAGCCACAATGTCGACAATCCGTAGCACGCATCGAGTGACCAACGATAGCGATCGCACTGCTTCCTCGTTAGTCGATCTGATACGACAGCCGTGCTTGAGATCAAATGAACTGATTGACTAACTCTTATGAAGTTTCGAAGCGGGCAAGCAGCTTGGCGGTAAACACGTAATTTTGTTTTGATTGTTGAGCTTGATGCATCAGCTTGATATGCACGTCAAGCAGCTTGATCCAACAAGAGGCAATCCTTAAGATGACAATAAGTCAAATCAGATACTTTTTAGGGTTCCGTACCTCAAAAGGAAAAAACGAAACCCTTATAGGATCACTTTGTTGTCCGTCTGTCCGTCCGTCCGTCCGTCTGTCAAGACCCTTTTTCTCAGGAACGCGTGGAGGTATGAAGCTGAAATTTATATCAATTACTCAAGTCTACTGTCCCTTGAAGCTGTGAAAAAATCAAACTTCTAAGCCAACGCAATCAAAAGATACAGCCGTTTATGCCGCAAATTTTCGACACTTGCAAGGGAATCAAAACCTACAGGGTGCTTCCCGTGAACTCAGAATCTTGAAATTTGGTACGAAGCAACGTCTTATAGCATAGATAAAGGAAAAATTACGAAAACCATAAATTTTTATTTACATCACATAATATATTTTTTTTAATAATTTTAAACTTACTACCCATTTCCTCATAAACGCGTAAAGGTATTAAATTGAAATTCATACCAAATACTAAACCTTGCAGGTTTGTACGGAACCCTCGGTGCGCGAGTCCGACTCGCACTTGGCCGGTTTTTTTCTAAATGTAAAAACAAACATTTTCTATGGGAATTGTATGAAATACGAAAGCGTGTCGTCATAGATATTTGAAGTCAAATAGCGCTCCTAATAGAATTTTCTACATTAAAAAATCTGAAATCATGTTGAAAATGTATATGATCAATAAAAGTGACACTATTTTGTGACGTTTTATTCTCGTAACACTACCAAATAATTTATTTTTGACGTAGTCATCTACCCAATTTGACAATGATAATGATTATTGCAGGTGCCGTTTCTATTGCAATCTATTCCATCTCAACCTCATTCCATAACCCATAAACCTGTGGGACCTCGACCTGTCCCGGCGCTCTAGGCGAGTTCCCACATAGAAGTAGAGAATAGAGGCTCGATAAACGATGGATTATATTAAATTTATTATATGATACTGACAACTGTTATAAAAGAATAATAATTTGTTAAGGTACAGCAGATAGGATCAAGCAATTGATCAGCGTCAAAGATGATAGTGGAATGAGTGAAAAGGGATCAGTAAATGATTTGAAAATGGAATGAAAGGAAATTTTAAATGAAATAAAGAATGAAAAACGGACAGGATGAGATTAAGAAAGGAGGTTTGAACATGATGCATGCAGCATCGTTACAAACCTTTCCTTTTTCTAGTAATAGATCTTTTTCCTGCCGAAACATATTTAAGGGTACACCTTTCAATGATATATCCAAGAATGGGTTTTGGCGGGAGCGCTACATAACATCAACTTCTTCAAAGGGTTCTACGTGTTGATCTGTATCTCCACGCAAGCCTCCCAAAGAACCGGGGTGAAAAGACCCGTGATACCAAAAGGAGATACAAATTAATAATAATACTCCATGGACGACTGAGCTATGCTTTATAAGCCGGTCGCGGAAATGACAAAACGTCGTGTCAAGCCGTCTCGTCAAGCAAAGTCGAATAGGGATGATGACTGGGTTAGAAAAATATTATTCTAATTAGTCCGTTAGTAAGATTATCGAAAAATAATGTACCCATATTTTTCAGTTTATCAAAAAAGTAAAAAATCACAAAGGTACAGAGTATATAAGTTCCAGAGTTGGGGCTTGTGACGTCACCGATGTGTAATAATCGTACGAAAGCGTGACGTCATGCGAAATTTAAATGTGCTGGATCTTCGTCATTTATTGTTTCTCAGAGAAAAGAAAAATTATGTGTACAATATTTTTTAATAATCTAACCGATCAGCCTAAAATAATTTTTCAGTCATCATGCCTATTGATAACCTCCTCCTTTTATAAAGTCGGTTAAAAAGTTTCCTATTTTCTCTATGTTATTTTGCTGAGATTTTACGCGAGCCCACTATTACGTTCGCACCTACTTTGTATTCCTATCATCACCCCACGTAATTCTGCCAAGAAGTGGGTTAAATAATTGTAGCTTATATTTCGTAATTGCTGGGCGGATACATCAAACGGTAACAGCACCGTTACTGCTCTAAGGCACCTCTAGATACCATTAGAAATGTAACACTAAACTTGAAGCTCTATTTCAAAGGAGTAAGATTGGCGTATATATATTTTGTTACAGTTCATCTGTAGCTCAGTGTACCGTTGTACCGCTATCGTAATCTGACTGAAGGTACTTGAACTTGGGCGTTATTAGAGTAATGATTGTTTCGCACGACACGCCATGTTTCGATACAGATTGCGAAAGATGCAGTAAAACCAGCTGTTTCAACATTACAGCCTGATCAATTATATCCCAAGTAATTGTGCATGTGTTTGTAGATTGCGTTCTTCGAAATTATTGGTTTGACATCAACACACAAAAGAAATTTCTTCCAACGTGCGTTTCTGGTGTTTGCCCTGTTCTTTTACAATGAATTGAAAAACCATCGGCTAGATGCGATGGGGTAGATGACTGGGTCAAAAATAAATTATTTTGGTACTGTTAAGTGAATAAAACGTTACAAAATAGTGTCACTTGTCATTGATCATATTAATTTTTAACATGATTTTATATTTATTAATGGAGAAAAACTTATATTAAGAGCCCTATTTGACTCGAAAAAATTATGACAACGCGGCCATTTTTATATTAATCCCATAGAAAATGTTTATTTTGACGTTTAGAAAAAAGTTTCTGATTTGACATTTTGTCATCTGGCGCATTCTTACCAAGCAAAAAGCATGCAAAAGCAATATCGTCGTTAAAATATTAGGTACTTAATCACATATGTATTTATGAGTTAAAATGATTACCCAAATATATTCAAAAAAAAAATTTTAACAAAAAAATCAACCGACTTCAATTTTTTTTAGGAGTTTCTTCCATATCTCCAAAGTTCTTCATCATATCTTCACTAAATTAAAATGGGATCAACTTGGTAGTAAAGGCTTTTAAATAAAAAAAGAATCATCAAAATCGGTTCACAATTGGCGATGATATCGCGTAACAAACACACATAAAAAAAGTCGCCCATATTGCGTCACTACGACGTGTTTGGGTTTTGTATATTTTCCTATCATCTACCGTGCTGGTCAAAGATTCCGATCAAGGGAATAACCTTATAACATCATCATCATGTCATCATCCCAGCGTATTGCCGGTTGCATCCTCAGCGGTAACGCTTCAGAGCCGCTACCTACCTAGGTGATTTGACGAGGTTACTGGTTTTTACACAGAGCGACTCCCGTCTGACGTCAGCAAACCAAAGGGTAGACCAGATTGAAAATGGGAAACAAGGTCACCTTGTTTCCCATATTTAATAGTAATAGACATTCGATAGACATTACTTTTTTCTTGTTAACCGGGAACTTTCTCAAATAATTAAGTATTTGTATTCAATTTCTACTTCTCTATGTCACGTCCAGATGTAATAGAGCCTTCGCGTAGAATGTATGAGTTTTAAGTTGCGGAAACTCGCGACTGTATTATAATCAGATATGGCTGAAATGTTTATTTTATTCCGAGATAAGTCGAGAACGGGACGCGAGCGGGAAATATTATGTGACGGCAGGTGAGGCACTTCCCTTGTGGCTCGAGTTATTGATGGGATTCGTCCTTGCTAGGGTTTTAATAAACTCTAAACATCTGATAGAATTACTTTTTACTATTATATTTATATAGTTAGTTAGCAAGTTCAGTCCATGATACTGAACTACTTTCTATTAAAAAAGTTATTAAAAATCGAAATGATTTTTCGACCTTCCATACAAAATCCGTTTGGCTGAGTGCTGATTTGTATGGGAAGGCTAATTTTTATTTTAGTTTTTAGTAAATTGTTTTTATGGATAGTAGTAGCTCAGTATCATGGACTGAACTTGCTCCGAAAATTTGGCTGGTGGTTAAAAAGTCAACCTGTATATACATAATGCTATCATGTCTTTATCCCAGATGGGGCAGACAGAGCATTTTCGGTCTTGTGGCTCTAACCTAACTAGCCCAGGGCCGCAAGGCTCAAAGGCCACTTTTAGCGTGAGGGTGGGCGAGAAGGTGGTAAAAAGAATCAAAATAGTAATGGGTTGCTTTGCATTTTTGCCCATTCCCTCGATCGGCTTTTACGATCTGCGCTGCGCGGGAAGAGAAGCAGCAGGTACATTCTAAGTTTTTAGGGTTCCGTACCTCAAAAGTAAAAAAGGGACCCTTATAGGATCACTTTGTTGTCCGTCTGTCCGTCCGTCCGTCCGTCTGTCAAGACCCTTTTTCTCAGGAACGCGTGGAGGTATGAAGCTGAAATTTATATCAATTACTCAGGTTTACTGTCCCTTGAAGCTGTGAAAAAATCAAACTTCTAAGCCAACGCAATCAAAAGATACAGCCGTTTATGCCGCAAATTTTCGACACTTGCAAGGGAATCAAAACCTACAGGGTGCTTCCCGTGAACTCAGAATCTTGAAATTTGGTACGAAGCAACGTCTTATAGCATAGATAAAGGAAAAATTACGAAAACCATAAATTTTTATTTACATCACATAATATATTTTACGGAACCCTCGGTGCGCGAGTCCGACTCGCACTTGGCCGGTTTTTTTGTTTCTTTTCTCACAGACCAGCATGGAAGAAATTATAAAATTTTTTTTATACACGGAAAATCAGATAAGTAAGTATACAAAGATATAAAGAATTTCAAATGTGAAAACTGCTGGAACTTCCGATATTTATACTAATATTATAAAGCGGAAGAGTTTGTTTGTTTGTTTGTTAAACGCGCTAATCTCAGGAACTAATGGTCCGATTTGAAAAATTCTTTTTTTGTTGGGTAGTCCATTTATAGAGGAAGGCTTTAGGCTATATAACATTACGTTCCGACAACCACGCGAACGAAGTCGCGGGCACAGCTAGTAATTTAATAAAGTTTGTTTTTTTGGAGACTTTTAGAGCAAATTTGTATTCCTTTTTAGATTTTATGAATGAAAATCGGCTTTTAATTAAATTTATGCGGTTATGCATATGTCTGACCTCAGAAGATCACCATAAGTGGTCCATCTTAATAAATATACGGAGAAATCGAAGAGGCATCTCGAATTCGCGACATTAAAATAAAGCGCTCGTAAATATCGTAAATGGAAAAATACTAAAATATAATATTACGTAGAAACAAATGCTAAAATAGTAAACATGAGAAAGAGAAATTCTGGGGATCTGTTATGGACTCCATTATTAATATAGGTTTAACATCGCCGACTAGTAGCAAGTCTGTGTGTCTTCTACAGGCTGCACTTCGGAGAGTGTGCGCAGGAATTACATAATTTAATTCCCCCTGCACCATTCCACCATCGGACAACACGACGTGGACAGGGATTCCACCCATGTGTGGTCGATATTCCTCCTCATCGTACCTCTCGATTCGCCTCCTCCTTCATTGTGCGAACCGTTAAGGTGTGGAGTTCCCTCCCTGCGTCGATGTTTCCCCATACATATGATTTAGGGATTTTCAAGGCGAGAGTGAATAGGGATTTTTTGAGTCTGCTTGTTACACCTTAGACCTCATCTTAGCTTCCCATCAGGCTAGATAGAGGTCAAACGCACTCAAATCTCTAATAAAAAAAAAAGGTTTAGTATATAACCTAGTTGTTGCTGTCGCTGTGTTGGGTAAAGGCCTCTCTCTCCTTCTTTCAAGACTCTCGGGCTTGTTGCCCTATGGTATGCCATATATTGTATTTGTTTACGTTGTCACTCTAGCGTGTTAGCGGTTGGCCAGGGCAAGATTTATGCAATCTATAATTGATCTACGATGATCTTTACTACATCACTATAGTATAATGATATGAAAATAACAGTTAAAACAAAAAAAATCGTCTTTCGTCACACTTTTGTATGGAAATGCCGATTTTTTTATTTTATTTTCATTCGACTTACTTCGTTAATTATATTTTTTGTTCAAATTACTTCTTGGACTTGTATTTTCATTATAATCTTCTTCTTAGTCGTACACTCTTGACAGAGTGGTCGTGATCATGGATTCGGTTGTTCGTCCAAGGTTGCTGGTTTTGCTATTTTTCTCCACGTAACTCTGTCTGCGGCTTTCTTTGAGCATTCAGTTATTATAATTAAGTATACCTTATTGAAATGGCTTTGCTAAGCCAGAGTAAATAGGGAAAGAGTCGGTCATTGCCTGATTATAAGGGCTCGCCAGGTGTACTTACTGTTATTATAGAACCACTAGTTTTATTTTCATTATACTATAGTGATCTATTATAGCCAGTGGTTCGATTTATTTCGCATGTAAATGACACGTTGTATAAGTATTTCTAAAAAGGAGATTAACAAATGAATTAATGAAAAAAGAAAAAACCAACTAAAACTATTTAATTAAAACTACTTATAAATAAAAAAGACCAGGCAAATCGCTGCCCCGTGGTAAGGTGCTCTTCTGGGCACATTACCATGCTGGCACGCTGCGCTGGCTGGCAGCATTGCCACGTTGTATGGCAATGCTAATTTTTTGAGCCAGATAGAGGCCAGCCCTCTGGTCATGTGTGACGTCTGTCAATTTTCGGGCGACAGTATTAAATATTTTATGTGCTGATGGTCCCCACGGCCCTAAAGTTTGAACCCCAAACGGCTCAAATAAGTAATTATTGCCGAGGGTTACTATATTTGCGCCGTTTGAGGGTTTCTGCAGCAGCTGCGGCTGTCCCTGCTTTAGACCCTTTAGTATTTCTGAATCCCACTTTTCACCTTTTGTCCTATCTACTACTTGCTAAGCGTGTCCTGTGCCTTTTAGGTCTATCTACCCTTTACTACGCAATTTTCCCATACTCCGTCTACCCCATAAGTGATAAAAACACGTGTGCATAACAATACAGTGCAATGGAGAAAGACCTAAATAAGTGGTGCTTAAAAATGTGCTGTCATAGAAGAAGCTAGAATTTTGAAATTGGAAATGGCGGCGTGGGTGTGGTTGGCAGCATTGCTGTGCGGCTCCCAGGCCGCAGTGCTGCCCCCGCCGTGGGCGGACGTGAGGAGGAACCCCTGTGCGGCCCATCCTAGGGGCTGGCTGATGCTGTACTGGCCGTCCGATGGGAAGTGCTACACTATTTATAAGGTATGTTTTAGTTACTATTTATCATTATTATCAACTTGGAGGGCTATGATTTCTTACCACCTATCTAAGGATCCACCGGAAACAAACCGGAAACGCGCTAGGGTCACAGAGATACCTAATGAGCCGATCTTAAAGCAGTCGGTATATATGTCGCAGTTGGATTTCACTCGTTGTATTACATAACCGCTATCAGTTTGGCAATACAGCTTGGTTTTGTAAAACAGCTGAACAGCTGGATTGCCAATGTGTTGCGTTTAACAAAACTGCTAGCCACGTTTAGACGTTATGCATTATACGAGTAGCTTATCTGCAAGCATGATAGGATTTGGTGGAGGGTGAGAACTAAAATCTACAATATTACGTTTTATTTCACGCGATTTTACATAAACTGTAGCCGTAGACCCGCAGCATTAATAATCGTTTATGCAATTCTGCGTATTATAACATTACTAAATCGCTTATCGTCATTCATCTGTTTTAAAAACGGAGCTGCTAGCGGTTATGTCAAACAGCGAATTATCCAATCCAACTGCGAATTATACATGACGTCGTGACGCATGCATTGTGTAATTTAGGATTAAACAGCAAATAAAATGACGAGGCGAAAATATAATTATTAGGTAATAAGACTTAGCGATACAAATGATCTTACAGGTTCAGCTGACATGTTAGATTTTCATTACCTACGGATAGGTTTATTATGAGTGTGCTGAGCTGCTATACTTATGACATAAGGCGGTGATCCCACTGCACCGCGCACCGTCGCGGAGCGCGGGGCGGCAGATTTGTATGCAACTTGTATGCAATTTGTATAGAAAAAAACGCCTAGTCCAACACACTGAAAACGCGTCAACGCGCGGGAGCGTCAGTGTGTTGAACCGCGCTTCGCGACGGTGCGCGGTGTGTAAGAGCGTGTTCACACCAAACGTATAGTCCGCCGCCGACACTGAGCGTGCGTTACGCAGTAATCGCTTTTCCACATATATTTAACTTCTCGTTCACACCGACCGAACCGAACCGACAATACTAACAGTGAGCATGCTCACAGTCGGCGGCGGACTAAACGTTTGGTGTGAACACGGCCTAAGCCAAATAGGTTGAATTTGTACCCCTTAGCTACATTGAAATCCTAGAATCAGAATCACTAATAGAACATAAAACCGTACGAAAATAATTAAATTTTTAACAAAAAAAACAACCGACTTCAATTTTTTTAAGGAGTTTATTCCATTTCTCAAAGTTCTTCATCATATCTTCACCAAATTAAAATGGGACCAACTTGGTAGTAAATGCTTTCAAATATAAAAAGAATCTTTAAAATCGGTTCACAATTGGCGAAGATATCGCATAACAAACATACATAAAAAAATTAAAAAAAACATACAGTCGAATTGATAACCTCCTCCTTTTTTGAAGTCGGTTAAAAAGACATCTTTTTTCTTCTTTTGTAATTTTTTTTCCAAGTTTCTATTTAGCTAATAAACCTACTGACTTTATCAGTAGTGGGCCGTGACATTCAAATGTGAGATTTTTGGTATGCATTTGTCGACTGATATCTTTGGTTTTTATTACCAAACAAGTTACATGACAGAATATGTATTTTTTTATTTCGCTTAAAGAGTATTTTCCTTGAATAAGCTAGGAAGTTTTAAATTACCTGTTTATTAAACAGGCAGTGGGCGGGACACATAGCGCGAAGAACCAATGGCCGATGGGGCAGAAAGGTTCTCGAATGGAGACCACGTACTGGCAAGCGAAACGTTGGACACCCACCCACAAGGTGGTCAGACGATCTGACCAAGATCGCTGGAAAGGGCTGGACGCAGGCCGCTCTAGATCAGTAATTTTGTAAATCCTTGGGAGAGGCCTATGTCCAGCAGTGGACGTTATGCGGCTAAAATGATGATGATGTATTAAAGTGTCTTTTAAGAATAGACATTTCGTCATCATATTTCCCAAAAATAGTTTCTAGAACGTGACAAGCATGCAAGTTGTCGTTAAAGGTGCCATGCGACGCAAATCACGTATAATATGAATGTAGGTAAAAGTTTAACAGTTTTAAAATCTGATGTTCGTGTAGCCACTTAATTCAATAAAAGACATTAACGCGTCAGTAATTTGTCTAAGTTCCGGTAATCATTCAAAATAATAACTTTTATCTATGAAATGTGATAGTGGCAAAAGAAAGTAATTGTATTTGTGAAAATGGGAGCCAAGTTCAATATTATGATATGGTGTGGTTGTCGACTTCACCGACAAATAATTGAGTTCTATTTAGCGAAGTCAAAAAAATTACGAGTTTCGGATTTTCGCCCATTCCCTCGATTTTATATACAGGGTGACTTTTAACCACCAGCCAAATATTTGGAGCAAGTTCAGTCCATGATACTAAAAACTAAAATAAATCGTATTCCCATACAAATGGGCGCTCAGCCAAATGGATTTTGTATGGAAGGATGAAATTTGTTTTTCGATATTCAATATTTTTTATAGTAAGTAAGTAGTTCAGTGGACTGAGGGAATGGGTGAAAATCCGAAACGTAATATATTTTTGATTATTTATATTTTGCTACCTCTTCGCCAAACGTCACGCTAAAACTGGCATAGGGTACAAACTGCCGTGGATATTTTAGTTTTTTTAGGATCTTTCAAGAAATCTTACATTTTCACGTTTTTATGTTACAAAAATCAGGGTTGGCAAAAATCTATGAGTTGCCTTAATTTTTATAATCTCTCTGAATATAATACCTACTTTTGGATTTGTCAATTTTAAAAACTTTGGGTTTCCCGTGTGCCATAAGTTTTATGATATTTATAAATAAATATAATACAATCTAGGAATACAATAGAGTACTCGTGTAGCGTTCAAGAATGCAGTGCGTGCACATTATCTTCAGGAACTGTCAGATAGAATATAGGTAATCATATATACGTAGTATACGTATAGTTTAATACATTACTATGTACTTATTCTATGTACATATATAATTTTAATAAATATATATTTATATATTACATTTTTACACTCTTATTTTTTTCTGTTTTGAAATAAATGGTAAATAACATAATTTGCACCTCCTTCTAAAATTTTCTTTTTCTCGGCATCACCAGTGGGTTGATTGGTAGATAAAACCTATGGTTTAAGTCTGCCTATGACGTTTGTAATAAAGTTAAATAAATTGATTTGCCAATTTATTTTAGATAGAAAGTCATTCTATCTTTGCATTGTTAAAACCTGTTTGCTTCTTCACCTATCTCAAAGCCGAACAAACAGTAGCTCGGCATCTCAAACAAATCAATGTCCACGTCCCGTTTGAAATGAACCGACCGAAAGTACCTGTGTACAAAATATGGATAGTACAAAAGTAATGCATTAACAATATTCATTAATAATTTATCTCACGTTAGTTTTAATAAACAAAAAAGTAAATAAGATTAAAAAAGTATTGTACAAGCTTTTATTATTAATAACTCTAAAAATATTATTAACCCACTCGCGTGGAGAGGGTTCCGTACAATTGTTTGAATTCTTATAGGTTTTCCTGTAATCTACAAGCAATGAACTAAATTTTGTATATTTTTCAAAATTGTAGGCTCATTAGTTTTGGAGATCAGGGCCCCCCCCCCCCCCCCCTGATCTCAATTTTGTAGTGGTCTAGTGGTTGCAATGGTCAATTTTCGAAAAAATAAAATCCCACACTCCGGAGGTTCTGCGTTCGTAATAAAAATTTAAACTAACTTTGAAACTAGCTCAATCAGTGTTATTTGTTCTTATATACCTATTTATTTAAAATCTCGTACAATATGAAGTTCATTATTAGTTATGTTAATCAACTCCACGAATGCTGTTGCAAAATGAAGCAAGTCATTTTATATAATAATTTCACAGCTTAGTCTCTCATTTCCAACCAAAATACCTACTACATACACTATAGAGTATATAAGACAAAGCAACTTCTTGTTCTGTTGGCTGAAAATCTTGAAGCTTGCCAATAAATGTAGAGTATCACCACAGAATAAATAATGCTAACGTACAGAAGTCTCACTCAGCAAAGAAATTCAAAGAAATATCTACTCAATGTGGTTAGCGATATGGTTTAATTTAGTTCACGTCAGACCTCAGCACCTTTTGTTATAGATACACAATTTCATTCTTATTACTCTAGACAAACGATTCGTATATAACTGAATTTACCACTCCAAGGGGCCGCTGCGCGCATAGTAATAATGTCAGATATGTGTCAACTGTCAGATAGTTCTTAGTGTATGTAGTATATGTGAGTATATGTGAGTATAATAATAGTGTGTATTATTTGTATGTAGTTTATGGTTTATTATCACAGTATACTTGGTTCATTTTTCTTTCTGAGTTTTTGCACTACCCTTGTCTTTCTCAACATCACCCTGTTGGTTGACTGGTAGATAAGGCCTTAGGCTTTAAGTCCGCCATTACACTTGTATTTGTGTATGAAGTTAAATAAATAAAAGAAAGAAATAAAATCAGGGGAAAAGCGAAAGTGTCGGTTATTGCATGGTTATAATAATAATAATGTCCGTATCTCACTCCATAACCCAGTTATCCGGTCCACTAACATCCCATCCACATAGCCCAAACCAAGTAAATCCCTCCCTGGCAATAGTTCAGCAACTATGGTGGACTGTCCGTTAGTGCATCTCAATGTACAAGACAAGTGTACTTTAGTTACTTTCACAGTCTAATGTCTTACGGGATACTTCTATGGGGGAGTGCAGCCGACATTCAGACTATTTTTCTTTTACAAAAAAGAGCAATTCGTGCCATTTACGGTTTAGGATCGAGAGATTCACTGAGGAAATTATTCAAGGAAATAGGTATACTTACTTATGCATCACAATTCATATTTGAAAATATAATGTATGTAAGTAAAAATATTTCCATGTTCAATAAAGTAAGTGATTTTACAGATAGAAATTTACGTAATAAGAATGACTTAGTTAGCCCGTATTACAGGCTGAATACAGTCAGTAAGTCTTTTATGGGGAAGTGTATACTTTATTATAATAAATTGTCAGAATCGGTCCTTGATATGCCAGACAGAAAATTCAAAGCTTATGTAAAGAAAGTACTTTGTCAGAAGGCTTATTATAGGACCGATGACTATCTTAAAGACAAAAAGGTCTGGCTTGAGCTTGGCGCGGGTCCCTCTTAAAGGTTTGTATACTTAGATATGTCATAATTTAGGTACATTGGTACATACTAAATTTACAAATTGACATTATTTTAAATTTCGTAATTCTTATAATTCAATTTAATTATGACATAATAAACAATGTAATCTCTGTCCATCTATATAACTAATTTTAAGTTTTTAGTTTGTTAGTTGACGTCTTTGGAGAAAACGTGCAGTGCAGTTTGTTGCCGCTTCTTCTGCACTTGCGCCTAGGAAGCGGCGTAAACTTAGCATTAAGTAACGATTTGACGTCAACATTTGTGCAAAACAAAACAAAGTGACTATTATTAAGAGATATTATAAATATCCTATGATAATAAAGATATTTTGAATTGAATTGAATTGAATTGAATTGAATGGTATATTAAGGGATGGACCTCCATAGATGCAGCCATCTCACTTTTTAGATAAAAAGGTACTAAAAGTCCTCTTCATGTTGGCTTTGGCCCCATGAATGCCTCAAAGGACCGGGTCCCCATGGACCCGTAGCTGAAAAGCGTACCGACATAATAATAATAATCATTTATTTCAGAATCCAAATTACATTTTACACTCAAGAAGGTATAGTTAGTTATAAGAACTTGCTAGTAGCTATAGCGCATCATTTAGGCGTAAAGCCCGCCCCCTGGTCCCTTGCCCCTATCTTCTCGCTCTATTGGTTTAGATTTATTTTTGTATATAAATCCGTATGCAAGAACTGGTTATCCCTCTTTACTCTTTTCATTTGGGCATCCGGTTTACCTTAACGTGGTAGAGGTGCTAGGAAGTGCTAGCAATGTTGGCGTGGAGTGATGAAGCAAACAAAAGAACATTGATCTCATCCGAAGACGTTTTAAAGTCATCTACAAATTTATGGACAATATTGTGAAATGTAAGAAATTGTTTATCAATAGCCGCGCGTATTTCCTACTTTGCCTCTTATTTATTTTTCTTGTGTAATAAAGGGATTTGTAATGTGACAAGAACTTACTCGTACGTCACTAGAGTTGCACGTACAGTGCTGAACTTAGATTCCTTGTACCACATAGTAATAACTTGTACTAATATGTATTCTGTGCCTAGATGCCCATTTTTCCATGCTGGTCTGGTAGAACAGAAATAAACCGGCCAAGTACGAGTTAAACTCGCGTCAAGAGGGTTCCGTACAATTGATTGAATTTTTATAGGTTTTCCTGTAATCTACAAGCAATGAACTATATTTTGTATTTTTATTTTTATTTTAGGCTCAGTAGTTTCGGAGATCAGGGAGGGGAATGAAAAATTTTCGTCTTCTTTCATAAATAAAATCAAAACTATTTATTTTGCAATAATAAAAAAATATATTTGAAATCCTAGTAACGAGCCCTTTCATTTGATACTACGGTAAGTTTTGCAAAACTTTTTTTAAATTTCCTAATTTGTCCCTCAAAAATGTTTATTTTAAAAAAGTATTTATTATGTCGGTACGCTTTTCAGCCACGGGTCCATGTGACCCGGTCCTTTAAGGCGTTCATGGGGCCAAAGCCAACATGAAGAGGCCTTTTAGTACCTTTTTATCTGAAAAGTGAGATGGCTGCATCTATGGAGGTCTATCCCTTAATGTACCATGTTGAGATGCACTAACCGACAGTCCTCCATAGCTGCCGAACTATTGCCAGGGAGGGATTTACTTGGTTTGGGCTATGTGGATGGGATGATAGTGGACCGGATAACTGGGTTATGGAGTGAGATACGGTCATATACCTAAAAATCTCTCACAACAATTTATTATTATTATTATTTATTTATTTACTTTGCACATATATGTTTGGGTCATAGGATTACACCATCCTACCAAATTTCACTTAATTCGGTCTAGCAGATTCAGAGCAAATTGGCTGTGACAGACGGACGGACAGACAGACAGACAAACACACGAGTGATCCTATAAGGGCTCCGTTTTTAATTTTTTGTACGGAACCCTAAAAAGTTGAATGTATCAGACATGTAGAATGTATCAGACGTTTTTTCTTTTCTGCCAGACTGCTTCTCTTTTATTAGGCGATACGTTTAGTAGTCTAAGCCACTGTCATTATTTGATTCCATTTTACATGTACACGCTCACCATCAAAAAGTTGCATTTCGGCCTTTGTATTTAAATAAAGCCACTTTTTTGATGATGAGAAAAAAAGAGCTACTTTTTTTTTCCTGTAAGGAATAAAGTCGTGAGAAGTAGGCATATATGTATGTATGTAATTATCTTCCATCTGTGTGATTTGTCCTTTTATATTTATTTATCTTTGTAAGTTATTCCGAATCGTTCTTTGGAAATCAAAATGTTTAAAAATACTAAGTACCAAATACTAATGTAATTTCTGCTTATTAGGTTTAAAAAAAAAAATTCTCAGAAAAAGGTTACAATTAATCCACTTACATGAGTTTTTTTTTATAAAGGTACTTAACTAAATATCAGTCACCGTATTTCGATACAGGTAGATTGGTTATACATATATATAAATATTCCAGAAGCACGAAGAAACAGTTAAAATCCCAACATAGCCAGCATAATAACCACATTAAGTGATAATGTCAATTGCGGCATTAACTTAGCTTTTGACGTCAACATTTGTGCAGAACAAAGTGACTATTACCTATTAAGAGATATTATAAATATCAAATAAAGATATTTTGAATTGAATTGAATTAATTGTTTTACATTTTTTATATATTCATTATAATTGGAATAAAGCGGAAGATATTACAAGTATTAGTAGCAGTTAAAAAAAACAAATAAATTTTAGTAATACAAAGCTAGCGTCAATTTTTATGTTACTGGGCATTGACTTATATTATTGTCATTGTTACTGGGTCGTAAAATAAAATTAAAAGGATGAGAATAACTTTATTCACCGTCAATTGTTGCCAAATCGTTTACACAATGTTTACATTGTTTTTTACCAGATTCCGTTTCTCACGTTTATCTTCCGTATTATTTCCTGCTGTCAGATTACTAGTCCGCGCAGTATGTTTTCAGGTAATTGACTTTATTCCCAAGAGAAAAAGGCAGCTGCGACCTACCTGTACAGTGCGATATTTGACGAAGTGTCATACAGCATCTAAGACACACGAAGTGTCTTACAGCATCAGAGACACACGAAAGTTTGGACACTTCGCAGCATGAGAGCATCCGCCGTGGCTGCTCTTGTATGCCGACGATATCGCATTGGTGAATGTAAACAGAAGAAGACTGGTGCGTACCAGTCTCCCTCTGTCCTCATCCGTTAAGTTAGTAAGTTAAGCAACCCTGGGCGTGGTCCGAACTTGAATGGGTGACCACAAGTGGCATAAAAAAAAACACGAGCTCCTCCGTGCTTCCGAAAGCATGTTAAGCCGTTAGTTATGGCTGTCATCGTTGTATGGCAGTCTTCAAGCTATGTCAGACGCCTTTATGCAGCTTGAAAAATATGACACCAGTGTCTGCCACTTACACGGAAAACAAAAAAAAAACGACTTGCCATCGCCCGACGTTAACTCTCTTTGGGCAGTTGTTGCTTGATATGTTAATTCTTAGCTCTTTAGTCGCTTCTTACGACATCTACAGGAAGGTATCAAAGATTCAGGGATCTACAATCGGCACGAGGGACTGTATGGATATCATCATTCTCATCATCATCAGATCTTTTTTAGTCTCCATTGCAGGAGCCCGGCCCTCTCTGTACTATCAGAGCCATATATTAGCCAGAGCAGTCAGAGGATCTGGCCAGACGTGTTGGAGAAGTCTCATTAATGTTTATAAGCTTTATTTAGCTTGTGTTTCCTAAGTCCCCTTTTACGACATTCACGGGAAGACTTGGGGTGGTTCTCTTATACTATGCCGGGAACCACACGGGTATGGATATAGATGGATATAGACTTACACAATGCTTCATTGTTCTCTTGTAAACAGTAGGTCAGTAGGTAGGTTATAACAAGATCGATCGGTCATGGTCTTTCATAATTACTGAATGTAAAAAAGCTGGTATAGACTGGTCTAACCGGAATTTTAGTTAACTGCTTTTTATGCGAAAAGTAAGCAGAAGAAACGCCCCTATTAGAAAAAAAATGGTTTTTAAACTAGACACAACAAAAATAAACCGGTCAAGTGCGAGACGGGCAAGCAATAATGTGCCCACTGCTGGGCAAGCCCCCCATTCCTTCTTCGACTGATCTCTGTCTAAAGCAGCTTATTATTTAGAATTAAATAAAGAGCCTTGATATAAAATTTTCCTACATGAAAAGCGTACTTTATAATATCGTTTAAGTACAATGTAGAGTCTGAATATAATTAATGATCGCTGATAGAGCTTACGAATTTTACAATCCAGCTGACCTGGTGCAGTTACCTAATTTTGACTTTCACTCGTAATGTAGCATGATAACTTTCAATTAAACTATTGTGCATAGTATATTTTTCGTCGTAAAACAACTGTAATAAAAACCGGTCAAATGTGATTCGGACTCGTACATGAAGGAGTCCGTACTTTTATATTTTAAAACGCTGGATAAACACGTTCCTTGTATGACGACCCTCTTTAATTTTTAAATTAACTTATTTTTAGTAATTTGTTGTTATAGTTGCCACAGCCACAGCGTAATACGTAATCAGTGAATATAGTTAATGCCATTTCAAAGATCAAGTTAAAAACGCTAAAAAAAAAGTTTTTAATATGATGACGAACCTCTTTAATTTTTATAGTTATCTTATTTTTAGTATTCGTTGTTATAGCGGCCACAGTAATACATAATCGTTGAAAATGTCAAGTGTCTATTACAGTTCCAGAGATAGAGTAGCCCTGTGACAGACAGACAGCGGAGAATCAGTATAGAGTCCCGTTGGTATCCTTTGGGTACGGAACCCTAAAAATGTTATATCGCTTTGAATGATGCTGCTCACCTAATTTCGATCGAACTTCACTTTGTAAGTTCTTTTGATCTTCAAATACTAACTGTTTCTTTTTCTTCTTCGCCTAAGCGCGTTCCCGGTTGCATTTTAGCTGTGCTGCTTCGGAGCCCGGGGTGCACATTCCTGCTTTTTCTTCTCCAAATATAACATGCTTGTCAATGGTCACCCAAGTATGCCAAACCTTGCAAAATGGAGAAGAAATAGCCGGAACAGTTTTAATTATTTGGCTATAGTTTTACGACCGGCCGCCTGCCTGACGTCAACCCACTTTTATATAAATAAATGGATTGCACTGCTATTTTATCAAATTATAAACAACGACTAATTACATAAATAGGTGCCATTTATGGGTAAAACGAAAAATGCCAATTTGCGACCTATCACGATAACGATATTATGATTTGGAAACTTTTTGAGATACACTGTCTCGTCTTTTTTATGTGATAGACACAGCCCAGGTTCATATCAGTCACAGGAAGTCTACTGCTGGACAAAGGCCTCCTCAAAGATTTCTAGAACGCCCCATTGAAAGCATTGCATCCAGCATTTACCTGCAACTTAATTCAGGTCGTCCGGCTACCTAGTATGTCCTAAGCTGCGGTGCTGGTACGTGCAATTAGGTAATTTGCATAATAATTTTTATTATATGCAAGCTGTGGTACTCCGAAGAGATTTAAGTACGTAATAACGTAGGTACCTCTGGCTAAAATAAACGACGTCGTTCGTCTTTTTAATAAGGTTAATGAAATGCGGAGCCTTCCGTCGTCTTGTGTATCACATTCATTCACACGACTCTATAGTTTGGTAACATGTATTATTTTTTAACTACGTTGGCCCACTTCTGGGCAAGTGCCTACTATGTTGCTATTTTAAAGTTTGAGAATAATCGAACGGTTTTTTGTATAGAATAACCCTTTGTTTAGTGACTTAGTATTTCGAAAATGGCTCTCCTGGTTGCAATAGTAGGCTAAAGGAAAGCGACCAAGATGCCTGCCATTCAGTGTCTGGACAGATTAGATTCGCACTACGCACACGTCCAGTGCCTACAAATTCTGTCCATAAATCTGCAAATTTACCGTAAAGTGAAATACGAAAAAAAGTCCGACTTCCCTTCCCATACAAACTCAATCAGGTAACCGGCGAACTGAGAAATCTTTTTTTTTGTATACTCGAGGAATGTTTTGTTTCAACTTGTGAAAATCCTCTTTTCGTTGGTTGAAATTAAATTGGTTCTCGAATCAGGAAATTTGGTTGTAAACATAAACATGTGACGTAAACGTCACGGTTCGGCACGTCGGGTTCAAGTCAAGGGTCAAGTTGTGCAATACACCAGTTAGAGACACTTGGATACGGTGCAGTGGCTTGTATTGTACGAGGTTATAGTATATGTCTATACAGATACAATTCCTACCGGTGTAGATAGAGCCTAGGGCCGTAAGATCCTAAGGCCACGTTTAGCTTTGGTGGTGTGAGAGATGGAAAAATGGTATCAAAATAGTGATGGGTTGTTAGCCGCATCGCCTATTAAAATGATTCTGATTCTACCCCATTCCCTCGATCGGCTTTTACGATCTGCGCGTGAAGAAAAGAAGCTGGTGGGTACATTCTGATTCTCCCAGAATAGCTTGAATAGAATAATGGACAGAGAAGATTGAAGCTAATTCAGAGAATGTGGTAACTTATATTCTGTGCTTATACTGTAAACGCTACGATATGTTGATATGGACTTTAAACATAAGCTAGAATTACCTACGAGTATCAAATGACATGTAATTCATTCTATAACACATTGTTTTGAATCAGAGGATTTTATTTCATAACTTCAATGAGACGCAGCATTAGGAACGTTCGTAGATAAATACCTATGCCCTAGTATTTAACGTCTATCAAAATATACCTACTGAAACTATTTCAGGGGTGAATCCGGTCCATGATACAGAACAACTTTCCAAAAGGTACGTAATATATCGAAATATGTGAAATAATTTTTTGCTTTCCATAAAAACTAAAATCAGGTCAACTTGTATGGGAAACTTGCTTACGGAAAGTTATTTAGTATGATGGTCTGAATTCACCCTTAAAATAGTTTCAGTATATTTTGTAACCAGTACCGCTTTATTACAATGGCATGTATGTACAGTTACAACTTACAAGTTATAACCAAGAAATAATACGTTAATACAATATTCGCCATTATTACATACTTTTAAAAATAATTTGCCACTTGATGAGCGGCCAAAACAACTGTAAATAGGTACATGCTGTGCAAAAAAATTAACGCACGGTGAGCAGACAGGTCTTTTTTTGTCTTATGTGACCCAGACCTTCTTTTCCAACTAGACTTTTTGTGAGGTAATGATTTTACAGGTAAAGTTATTTTAGTATAGCCAGAAAGTACATGGGCGTAGCCACGGTGGGCTAGGGGCACTTGCCCCACCCTGGCTTTGACCTGTAAGATACCTAACCAAACCTAAAAAATTAAATTATCTAGGTACTAACTACAATACCAAGACGTTGTTGCGCTCCACCATGCAACAAGATCTATGTACTTACGTACTAGAGAAGACGCCACATACCACAGTTGTGGTCTGTTCATCATATGCTATCACTGTTAACCTCACATTAGTCACTCGCTAGCAATACGCGCATAAAACACTCCATAATTCATTAAAGAAAACACTGTCAACTTAGTCAAAATTGCCTTGGTGTGTGTTGAGATACTGCACTAGTAATTCAAAGAACAAAGCAAAATATGAAGGAATAACTTTCCATCGGTAAGTAACTAGATTTCATTGATTGAAATTAAATACGGATTGCAAAATTTCGGCTGCCATAATGAATGAAATGAGTGAATGATCTGTCAACCGATGAAATGATTCGTCATAGACTAACAAAACAGAAGTGAAATGTAGACATCATAAATATGCCTACATTTCACTTTCTTCATGGAAGCATCGAAAAACTATTTGTTTGTTACTCAGTTATAAATGTTTGGTAAACGTTTAAAAATGTTTAAGTTTTATAATTTTTATATACATATGCTATAAATGCTATAAATCCTTTATAAAATTAAGTCATATCTCGTAACGTCTCACTAGGACCTCCGAGGGCTCAAAAAATTTGTATGTGGGGGCTGTACCCCTACAAGTGCCCCACGCAACTTGAAACTGCTATCAGAATTTGGATCCAAGATGGCCGCTTACACATTTTTGATGTTTTATTATGTTTGTTCCTATAATTCTGTTTCCTCGTAACAACTACGCGGCTAAATCGATTTTGATAAATTATTATATAACTATAAGGCGATTACAAATCTTCATATATGTAATCTAAATAAACATATGTAATTTAAACCCAATACCTACGTATATGATTATATAATACATTAAATACAGAGATAGCTAACAAAGAAAAAAAAAACAAAAAGGTATAAAAGTACAAGAAATCACTTTCTTCTAGTGCAAAACATTATTTAAGAAGTTAAGTAAGAATAATAAAAGGTTACCAAAGAAACAGATATGTGTAGTTTAACTTTTACCTTTATAAATATGATAGTCGTGGGTCTACAATCTACAAAACTATACAACCATACAACCATCCATACACCCATCCGTACATCCAGCCATACTTACCAACATTCGCATTTATTAAAATATATGTAGGATTTAATTTGAACCACGTACTCGTAGGTATGTAAAAATATATTGACCTTTCTGTACTACTCTCGTGTTTAGTCTATATTACCAAAAAGGACATGGCCGTGTTCGAAGACGCCAAGTCTATATATACATGTCAATGCCACCATGAGTAAAATTTGTTTGAGCGGTCTCTGTATGCTGAGCTGTGATGCTGAGTGTTTACACAGTGAGGATCGCCGAAGCGAAAAATAAATTGGAAGCCGAAATGCTAAGGAGGTTCTGCCAGAACCCACGCTGGCTGAAGTTAGTTAATAGCTAAATAAATAAACAACCTATGTGTACCAGGGTAAGACCGCGGGTATAGTTAGCTAGTTACATATTGTTTTAGACTGCTGCCCCACCCTCTGTCCACTGATGCTCCACCCTGAAACCCATGGCTGGCTACGCCCATGAGAAAGTACTAAGGCTGGTTTCAGAGTGACGCCGGCGAAACGCGCCGTTGGCCGGCGTGTTTCAACAGCGCGCGCTTGGCCGGCGGACAGCTGTGTAACGAGTTTTAGTATCGCGCGTTTCGTTGCAATGTACAGTCAAGTGCAAAATTCCATTTAATCGCTTCTTCTTGGCTTCCACATTATTCACTCAAATTTAATGTAATGAGTGAATTGTGTGGTGAGAGAATTTCCACATAATTCAGTACTGTTGTGTATAGTTGTCGACATGGGCACTAACATAATATGAAAATAACAGGATAAGCTATTTATTTTTTATGGAAAAGATTGCAACAGTGACGTAGTAGAAGATTGCAAATTGGTCCTTTTAATGCCACTAGGTTACTGAGAGGCGCCTATGTAACATCGTTCTCCGATTTACGAGAAGATAGTTAGTTACAGGTTTTATAATTTTTTTCGCCTTTCGTCAAGATCTTTTGACGAATTATTATACAAATGGAAAAGTACTTTACTGCGATCTAATGTGATGTGAATTGTATTCCCATATCACTAGCCGAAAAAAGTGTCACAAACATCTTAGCCGAACTTGGTCGACAGTATCGATGAAATCATTACATCATTACTCATTACCCGACTACGGCAAAGCCCACGGAAGAGTAATGATTTTAGCAGTCTATGTACATATGTATGTAAATATCCATATGTGTTTCACCGTAGCATCCGAACTGCCTAATGAGATGTCAATCGATCCGTCATTATCGTCCGGGTGACATAGGTAGGCTACATTTTGTATGTATAAAATAAATATGATGAATGTTACATAAAAAACGGTAGTCTCAAAAAATATTTTTTATTTTTGCTTCGATAACGAGTGGGATATCAAATAAAAGGTCTAAATAAGTAAATTTTAAAAATGTAAACATTGTTAGCCGTAAATAGCTGCAGAGTTTGTATTAATTGGATAATTTAAACTTTTCAGTAAGAATTTTCTCGTAGTCGGGTATTAGTTTTTTCAACGTATATCTTGTTTTAACTGTACTTAACTGTATGCAACAGCGCGTCTGACCGGCGTCACTCTGAAACGCTAACTGCCAGCAGAGGAGTTCGGGCAGCGCGCGCTTCGGCAGCGCTGTCCAACGGCGCGTTTGAACGGCGTGACCATGCCTATGAAACTTAGAACATTGCAGAATTTTGATAAAAAAAATCAATAAAACGCTATCTAGTCACGAATCAGCTGACCTAACTCCTAATGCGTGTTATAGAATAGGAATATCAAATTGTGGAGAAATTCGCCATACAAGGTAGCTCGACACGACACGTGATAGCTCAGTTGATTAGAGCATGGTTAAAATAAGAGCAAACGTTGCGAGTTCAAGTCCCACTCACGCAGTATATTTTTTACACCTTTTTTTTATTTGATAGGAATATTAAATGATGGATAAATTCGATATACGCGATTAATCACTTAATAGCTCAGTTGTTTAGGCTATTGAATATAGTCGTATTGAATATACTGAGATCGCGAGTTCAAGTCTAAGCTCACGGAGTAATTTTTTCACCGTTTTATTGCATATTTTAGTCCTTTCGTGTTGCGAAAGCATGTTACCAGATGGCGCCACTGGTTTGATCTAATGTTAAAGCTACAGTTTCTCATCTATTTCAGTATATACAATATTAATCTATGGGCGTGACTATGAAACGGTGGCTACTGTCTAACTAGTGTAATTCCAAGCGCGCGCGTCTGGACGGCGCTGTTCAAACGCGTGACTCTGAAACCAGCCTAAGTATATGCAATAGGCGATGTGGCTGGAAACCCATCACAATTTCATTCTCGTTTTCCATTATCACGCTAAACGTTGCCTTGGGGCCTTTGTCCACCCTGTTAAGAATATAAACGTGACAATGTATCTGTGTCTATTACAGAAAGGCTACCCGTGTCCCGAAACGCAGGAGTTGAGTCCAGGGAAATGGGGCGGCAGGACCATAGCTGAATGCAAATGCCCGCCGGGAACTGCCCAGCTTCCGCACTCCACTATCTGCCACAAGCTGTTCGAGAGAGGACCTTGCAGACCTGGGGAGTACTTCGCGCCAGTGGAAGAGTCCTTTAACAAGCGCGGGTAGGTGAGCATCTTAGTGCTGGTTTTGATATTGTCTTAGGAAGTATCAGCTACATACACGTAAACTGAATTAAATAATAAAGGAACTTCCAAGAAGCGTGGGTAGGTGAGTACCATATCTATTATAACCGACGTAGTTTAGTTGGGTTCCGACAACTAGCTGATAAGAAAGACTATATTTATAGATGCAGTGCTAAGTATGTACTTCTTAATACGATCATGCTCTAATCACTGAGCTATCACGTGTTCAACCCCGCACGCCAAATCTCTCCACCATTTGATATAACTATAACACGCATTAGGCTTACGTCACCTAACATGCACTATTACAAGTGAGTTATCTTCAACCCATGAGATAATCTAACAAGCATTAGGCCAACCTCATTTTTATCTAACACCAACAAGTCAATATGAATATCATAAGCATTCCGTCCTTGCAACATATGACCACATTGACCACTCTAGCCGACTAGTATCTGGTCTAAAGTGTTAAAATGCTTAGTGACTATTGAGTCATAACATTATGCGTAAAATGCAAAGGCTATTTTGCAAAATGCCCTTGGTGTCTGAGTCTTACTTTCTATCACATTCAAAACATGTACATATGACATACTCTAGAGTCCTTGCTCTACTCGTCTGATGACGATCAAGGATGCTTGAATACACACTTTCTAGGTCAAGTTAATCCTAGTTTTATCCTCAAGTCACATTCACAGCACTGCAAATACGAGTAGAACTCTTACAGTATCCTAAAATATTATTAAGCACGTACCTTTTTGTTCTATGCGCTATGAAGAGGGCTATGCTCGGTGTTTATCTACGTGGTCGAATCAGTACATAGTCCAGAGGATTAGCTCGTTGAAGTGGCAGTGGGACACAGCGCGACGAACTGAGGGCCGATGGGGCAAAAAGGTACTTGAATGACGATTAATGGCAAGCAAAGCGTAGCTTAGGGCACCAATACCCACAATCTGGTAAGACGATCTGATCAAGGTCACTAGAAAGCGTTGTATGCAGGCCGCTCTAGATCGGTCATCTTGGAAATCCTTGGGAGAGGCCTATGCCCAACAGTGGACGTTATGCAGCTAAAATGATGATAAATGATGGTACCTTTTTTGTTTACTCGCTGTTGTAGTCGAATTGCATCGACTGTGGTCCCAGCATGACTGATGCAGTGAAGTCAGACCTCCTCCCGCTCGGTGAAATCCTCATCCACCGGCAATTCATTTTAACAAGTACCGTCTCCGAAAAAACCAGCTACTTCTCTTCCTGCGCAGATCGTAGACACCAATCGAGGGAATGAATGTAAATGCGAATCATCATTACTTATTCATCATTTCAGTCGCATAACGTAGAGCGGCCTGCATCCAACGCTTTCTAGTGACCTTGATCAGATCGTCTTACCAGATTGTTGGTATGGGTGCCCTACGCTTTGATTGTCAGTAATCGTCATGTAATTGTAACTTGAATGTACATGTTAACAGGGCGATGCAGAGCGTAATCCACCACTATTTTGATTCCTTTTTTCACCTTCTTGCCTATCAGTCTTTGAGTCATCGGCCCTGGGCACTATCTACTCCGTGCCGCAAGACCCACAATTCTCTATCTGCCCTATTAGGGAGAAGGACGTGATAAATCAAAGTTATAAAATCAGTAAATAAAAAATATTTATATTTCAGTGAACGTCAAGGCATGTGTATGCGCCCCCAGCAGTGCGCAGACGAAACTCTGTTGTACTGGCCTGCTGACGGCCGCTGCTACTACCGACTGTCGCAGGGGCCGTGCTATCCTGGTTCCATCCTGGACATCGGGGAAGATGGATTGGCTAATTGCACGGTAACTATGTATATCTAACATATTTTTACAATACCTACTGCGTTTGGTAAATTATAAATATTGCTTGTCTCAATACTAGTGCATCTGGCATTTTTTGCAGATCTTTGTCGTGTTTCACGCTTAGTCTAAGGTTTCACGTTACATTGCTATCATATTGGAGGAACTCAGTGGTCTGTTGAGAGTACGCATTGCTATCGCTTTCGCAATTAAAGCAACCCCGGGTGTGGTCTGCACTTGAATGGGTGACCACAAGTGGCAAAGAATTTTCGCGAGCTTCTCTATGCTTCGGGAGGCATTAAGCCGTTGGTCTCAGCTATCATCATGGTCTAGCAGACATCAAGCTACGTCAGATACCTGTAGGCAGCCTGAAAAATCTGACACTAGTGTTGGCCTCTTAAGGCTGGGCCTGATGTGGATAATCTAAGTTTTAAATACTTTAAAACTATCGCGTTGCATTATTATTAAATTAATGCATACGGGAATTAACGCGAAACGTACCTTTTTATTTTTATTTTATTTATTTTGCTGACGTTTCGTTCGGGTTTCACCGAACTATCTAAGTTTTGCTCCCGCTTCCACGCACACAAATCTACTCTAGCCGAAGCGAGACAGCGAGACCATGCGGGGTGAAAAGATCCATGGTAGGGTCAATGAGGGTGGTTTTGGTTTTGAGGTTTTTTTCGTTTACAGAGAATATTTAAGAGTTATTTAAAAAGTAAGACATATTATGACTGCCTTATGTTTAATACAATTATAATCCAAAGTTATAAAGGCTATTTTATTGTATTTCTTCAATACTTTCCGTTTTACGTGATAAGTTTCCGGAATGAATATGAAAAAATACTATTAAAGGTACAAAATTAATTTATTATTTTTCAAAATAATCTCCCTTGGCGTCTATGCACTTTTTCATTCGATGAAACCAGTTTTGAAAACTTTTGTGCCACTCCTTCTGTGGTGACCTCTGAAACGTGTTTTTCATACTCCTCGACAGCCTCTTCTGGTGATGAAAATCGTTGACCGCGTAATTGGTTCTTAATTTTTGGGAACAGAAAAAAGTCACAAGGTGCCAGGTCGGGACTGTATGCAGGATGACTCATGAGTTCTACATTTTTCGCCTTCAAAAAGTCGTTTGTCTGTCTGGCCGTGTGAGAACTAGCATTGTCGTGGTGCAGGATGATACGGCGTTTACGGTTATTTTTACGGAGTTCGTCAATAACTTCCGGCAAACAAATGGTCGTGTACCAGTCACTATTCACTGCACGACGATTCTCTAAAGCAACAGTAGCCACGTGTCCAGTTTTATTAAAAAAAGAAGCAATCATCCGCTTAGATGCACTTTTCACGCGCGCCACTTTGGTTGGTTTCGGCTCATCTTGAAAGACCCATACGCTCGTTTGCTGCTTTGTTTTGGGATCGTAGCAATGAATCCATGTTTCGTCACCTGTTACTATGTCCCACACCAAATTTGATGCACCTTCGTTGAATCTGGTAAGCATGGCACTGCACCAAGTGACGCGGTCCGTTTTTTGAGCCTCGGTCAAGTTGTGTGGGATCCACCGCGAGCACAGCTTTCTCACACCCAAATGATTGTGTAGGATTATTTGTATTTGACTCATGCCTATTTCTAAGGATGCGCAAATTTCATGGTAGGTCACATGCCTGTCTGTTTTAATCATACGGCGCACAGCATTGATGTTTTTGTTGGTCACAGCGGTGGACGGCCGACCATCGCGAGATTCGTCACTGAGATTGATACAACCACGCTTGAATTCTGCAAACCAGCTATAAACAGTTGTCTTGCATGGTGCTTCATTGCCAAAAGCTGTTTCAAGCCGAGCGATGCTCTGTTGAGCTGTCAAATTACACTTAAAATCGTAGAAAATCATACTACGAAAATTTTCCCGAGTTAAATCCATGTTGATGCAGACACACAATTTTTTAAATGGTGCCACAAGGTAAAAACAAAAGACAGTCAGATGAAACAAACTGCATTCTACAGCCAAGAGTTCTATTTTCAAATGTTGCAATAAATTTTTAAATATTGTTTATGTAAGTGGCCAGTTCCGGAAACTTACAGTGCGCCCTATGTAGTATAATTCTGAGGTGATTTAGAGGCAACTTCGCAATTTTTTTCTATTGAGAAAATTTCAAGCAATGGTGTTTTCGAAACATATTATGTATAGAGTTAGTCCTGAACTTTGCTGTGTTTTTATTTTAAAGTGAGTATTTCGTTAATATTGTTAATATTTAAGATCGCTCTAAGAACTTTAGGGTAGTACGGGCTCTTAACATGCAAAACAAAAATCTTTATTGAAACTCGTAATCTAATTTTTGTTTTAACTTTCCAGTGTGCAACAGACGGACCTCACTACTTCCCATCGGATGGTGGTTGTTATGCTCACTACTCCAGAGGCCCTTGTGACAGAGGGCAGCTGTACTTGCCAGGATCCAAGTGTGGATGTGAACCACATCTCCCTCATTACCACAATGGTACCGGAGCTTGCTATGAGCTAGGTCAGTTTCATTGATGTCTACATTTGACACTACTATCCATCCGAAGATGGTTGTTATAATCACTACTCAAGGCGCCCATGAGATATAGGGCAGCAGTTCCTGCCAGGATCCAAGTGCGGATGTGAATCTCATCTCCCACATTACCACAATGGCACGGGAGCTTGCTATGACCTAGGTTAGTTTCATTAAAGTGTAAATCTGTATTGTATTGTAACAAAGCCCATCAGGCATGGCAGTGAGATATGTATGCCTGATGGCCTTTAACTTTTGGAGCGACCACTGCTGGAAAGCAGTAATCGCTCCGAAACGCTAGTAGTTTGTAGCTTTTGCACTAAAATAATAAAAAAAAATTGCCTAATCCAAGCTGATCAAAGTGCGCGAGGAGTAATATATTTATGCAAGAAGAAGCAGCAGCTTCATTACTCCAAAGGATACTAAATCTATGCCTTTTGTTTACTGATATCAGGTAAATGTGTCAATAGGTTGGTTAAATGCTCTAAGGTCAATAGATATAGATATGAGTTCTAACATTCAGTAGTGGATTCCCTGTAGCCGATAATATAGTCTGTTAGACAAACTAGATCTATAACTACTTAGTAATTTGATACTGTGCAAGAATGCCTTTGTATATTCGCATCGTTAACATTTCAGATGGCGTCGGCCCCTGTCCAAAAGGCCACGTCTTCTCCATCAACGAGGTGACGATGCAAGGCTCCCGCGCCGAGTGCAAGTGCAAGTCGTTCCACGCCCGAGCTGCTGATGGTGCCTGCTATAGATTGTACACGAGAGGACCGTGTGCTCACGACGAGATGATCTCCAGGGGAGGACGGTGTACTAAAGTAAGTCCAGTTCGATAGTTTAAGAGAAAGAGAAAAAAATGTGGATATGTTCGCATCGATTCTGACTTGGTAGTCTGGAATATATTTTCAATACGCGAGTTTGTCTTAGCTCCTTTAAAGAAATTAAATACTTAGTTCCCAGTGCACATCATTTCATTTTCAGCCACCACGTGCCTCACTGGCTAAGGCCTACCTCCATTTTTTCCACTCTGTTCTGTCCTGTGTTGTCTTTCCATGTTTTATTAAATTTGACAAGTTCAATTTGCCATCGTGTCCTTAGCTTACCGGGCTTTCTGGTGTTTGTAATATTTACATAGAAGTGGTCCAGTATACATATAGCAAGGATTTAACAGTATTAGTATCAAATTAGTGGCTGAGGGTTACGTCTTCTACATTAATAAGGTGGCAACCTACTGCTTCCGGAAGTGTAAGCTTTCAAGGAGTTTTGACTTGTATAAGTTGATATAGAGAGCTTGGTTCTATGTCAAGGATATTTTCTTTGTTGTAAGCTTTCTGGGTCATAGGCTCTGTCTACCCCGTTAAAGACTTGATAATGTATATGATGTAAAATTTCAGCTGCCGTGTGCTCGAGGCCGTCTTTATGTGCCAGAACGCCGGCGGTGCTACAGACCCGGCACGCCGGAGCCTTGCCCAGTGGGAGAAGTGGTGGCCTTTGACTTCGAGGCCCGACCCGCGTTAGATGGCCTCAGTCACAATGGGGTGTGTGCTTGTGGCAGCGGGGCTTGTACCAGAAGGGAGGTAAGGATCGGAACAACTTGATTTTGCACTATTTTTAATTCCCTTTTTTCATCTTTATCACCCAACACACTAAACGTGCCCTTTGGGCCTTGGCACCGTCTACTAGGTTAGGGATAAAGACGTAATAATTTGTCTGTATCTGACACTTCGTTGTCTATTCCAGGTAGAGGCCTGTTCATCTCGCAAGGGCTCTGCAGTTTACGGCGGTGCATGCCACACTCTGAACACTCAAGGCCCTTGCCCGGCCAACTCCTGGCTGTCCCGGGAACCCAGTGGAAAAATCAAATGCCGGTGTAGACCCGGGAAACTGCCCCCGGACTGTAGGGACGATACTAGATTACTAGAAGTCAAAAGTCTGGAACTCAAGAGCTGACGAGGAGTTTTTTGTAGATTTGGGTTTTGATCTCGGTTAGTGAATAAAAACCGTTGCAATAGATACAGAGATATAGACGAATACAATAGATACAGAGATATAGATGAGTACAACAGATAAAGAGATATAGACGAATACAAAAGATGCAGACATATAGACGAATACAATAGATACAGAGTTATAGAAGTAAAAGATGTACATTTATGTACTTGGAGCAAGACCACAACCTTGAAAAACATTCTTGGTCAATACCTTTGTCTAGCTGTAGTTGCACAGTATAGGTTTTAATTAAAGAAGTGTATGATCATGAAGTAAATTAAGATTATTACTGTATTTCATGATAAGACTGATGCTTTATCGTGTAGTTTACTTGATTTTAGCCTAATAGTTGCTACACCTGCAACCAGTGATATGTTACAAGAAAGTTGTGGATAGGTAGGTTCTTAGGACTTATGGCATCTTATCAAAGCTACAAGAAAAGAAGTAACAAATTTACATTAACATGGAAAAATAAGGGATACATTCTGTTTAAATATATCTAGTAGGTATATATTATGTATTCCAGGCAATAAAACATGAAAAGTGTTCTTTCTACTACAAATGTAGAATAAGAAATAAAAGAGAAGTATTATTTTTTAGTTTAAGTACCGATAACAGGATAAAAATAAACAAAATTTTAAAAATTATTTCTTTATTTTATTTTGTTTCATTTCTTATAACTTTTCCTTCACATTACCTAGTCTATTTCTTCACAGTATAAAAACATAATGTCTAAATGCTAAATACGCGGATACGTGATGTTTGTCTTAACCTAGCTATATACAGTCAGTCCTAACTCTAGTCTTTGTCTCGTTGCTTTCATTTATCCTTTAATTTTGTCTGCGATTTTCCTGAAAAAAAAAGAAATGTTTTAAATACATTTATTTGGTTCTCCAATATATGTCCACACATAAGTATATTGTAGAACTAAATAAATTAAATTGCCCATTTTTGTTCTTTGTATTCAAAAATGTATAGATATACATAATAGTTATAAATCCCTAAATCATTCAGAACCATTGTTAAGACCGCTGATATAATGGTTTGAAAATGAAGAAGGTCCCAGATTTGCACCTTGCGGAACTCCCGTATAATGAAAACCATTTATGAATATATTCTAAATACTTATGAATAGAGAGAAAATACATTGCATTATATTGATTTAATAAAGAAAATGTATGTGGATTTGGGTTTATTTGAGTACTTGGAATAATTCCACGAATCTATGAAAATAAATAACAATCTATGTATCAAGGCATTAAAAAAAACTCAATTTGACCTGGGTTTAAATAACACCCTAGAGAAATACAGGTAAGAAAATGAAAGGATGGTAATGATGAGGTGATCCATGGTTTTTACGTTTGGATTTTTTACGTTTTCAGATTACTGACAAAATATAAAAAAAAAACTTACCAAAATATATCCTATAGACTTTGTTGAAGGGCATCTCGATGGCTACTGTCGTCATGATGGAAATCACCACGATGGATAGGATCTCTGGTGCGTGCAGCTGGAATCCAAAAATACTTCGTAGTTAATAAGGTGGGCGTTGACAACTACGACACAGTTTTTAACTATTGCAGGTGTCATTGTTAGACAGTGGTTCACTGTCTCAACAATTTTCTGTTCCATGTAAAGGTACTTTTAGGGTTCCGTACTCGAAGGGTGCAAACGGGGCCCTATTACTGAGACTCCGCTGTCTGTCCGTCTGTCCGTCTATTCGTCTGTCACAGGGCTCTATCAATTAAACCGTAATAGCTAGACACCTAAAATTTTCACTGAATATGTATTACTGTGGCCGCTATAACAACAAATACTAAAAATAAAAAAAAGTTGAAAATTAAAGGGGGTCGTCATATAAAAAACGGGTTTTTTTCAGCGTTTTTAACTCGATCTGTCACAGGGCTCTATCTCTTGAACCGTAATAGCTAGACACTTGAAATTTTCACCGATTTATGTATTACTGTAGCCGCTATAAAAAAAATACTAAAAATGAAAAAAAGTTGAAAATTAAAGGGGGTCGTCATACAAGAAACGTGTTTCTACAGCGTTTTAAAACGTTGTACGGTGGTTTCCTTCATGTACAAGTCCGACTCGCACTTGCCCGTTTATTTATATCATTTGCATTTTCACTTATAAATGTGTTGATTTGGTAGTCAATGATTGTGTATCAAATGTTTCAAACTGTCTTACCTATGCATCTTAAACGGAAGGTACATAAGGTACATTACTGCTCTTTTTCTTCAACTATCGACTGACAACTAGTTAATGTCAATGTGACAACCGGGACCAAGGTAATGAAGAGGAGTTCAATAGAATTCACCATCATAATTGTATGGCAATCGTCAAGTTATGTCCGATGCCTTATGGCGGCTTGAAAAATTTGACACGAGTGGTAGTCACTTACACACACGAAAACCAATAACAACAAACAACAGGGTAATCACAACTAGTGATGTGCCGTTCCCGTTCCCCAGATTTCCGAAATGTCAGGGAAAGTTGTAATTTTATTTATCAGACATATCACTGTAAATATATTTTACTAACGTAAATGCATCACTTGATATGGCTATAATACAAATACATATGTTCAATATTCCGAAACATTCCCTAGAAATACGGGCACGTTCCCAAAGTCCCAATTCCCCGGGAACGTTCCCAAATTCCCGGGAATTCGGGTACGTTTTCGGGGAATTTGGGAACTTTCCCGGGAACGGCATATCATTAATCACAACAGATGGTCTTTTTATCTTAGCCCCTATGATAATCTTTAGGTACGAAAGTAGCTAACAGCTTTTACTCAATAAGAAGAAAAGGTTTTAGAATTTGTCGAAGTGCACTTACCAGTAACAGAGGATTATAATGTGCTGCATGCCTCTGCACTCCAACGTTATAGAAGAATATGGGGAACTGCGTCAGATAGACTCCGTAAGCAATCTTGTTGAAGAACTTGAATGCACGTGACTCAATGAAGATGGCGCCCAGACCTGAAAATGTACAATTTATATTAAGGCGACGTGGGTTCACAATTTGCAATACTGTGCGTGTATTTGAAAAATCACTGTTATTAAACTTCTACAGTTTATTCCTCGAAAAATTTACATAAAAATCTTAAGGATTTTCTACAGACACCCACAATAGCCAAAACACGATTGTGCATTTTTGGTTCGATAGAAAAAAATCACAAACATACCTCTAAATTTGCCTAAATTTGCCTTTATAATATGTATTACTACTTATACAATCACCTTTTTATATGAAAATTATACCAAAAAATGTATTATCTAAATATCTATCCGTTTTGGCTACAGAAAAAAATATTAATATAATACAAAAAATAATAATAAATAAAACACACTGAAATATTCGTCGAGAGCGAAGGAAGAGTCGGAGCCGTGCTCGACGATATTTCGCAGTTTTTTTTTTTTGTATTATATTCATAATTTTTTCTGTAGCCAAAACGGATAGATATTTAGATAATACATTTTTTGGTATAATTTTCGTGATTGTATAAAATAGTAAGACGTATTATAAAGGCAAATTTAGGCAAATTTAGAGGTATGTTTGTGATTTTTCTATCGAGCCAAAAATGCTTAATCGTGTTCTGGCTATTGTGGGTGCCTGTAAAAAATTCTTAAGATTATTATGTAAATTTTTTGAGGAATAAACTGTAGTAGTTTAATAACAGTGATTTTTCAAAAATACGCACAGTTTTGAAAATTGTGAACCCACGTCACCTTAAAATCAAATACAGAAACTACGACAGGCCGATATGGAAGAATGCAATCTGCAATAATATTCTTATAATAAGCACCAATTTTCCAAATTTATTATGGACTCACGAGTAGGTATAAGATTCTTGAATTGGTAATTTGTTTTAGAAATACATAAATACTATCAATGGGGCAGACAGACCATTTTGGGTCTTAGGGGGCTCCAGCTCTCTCACTCACCGAACGAAGCATAGAAGCGGTGAAGCTACTATTCAGACGTCGATTTTCTGTGAGAGTATGGTACTTCCCCGGACAAGCCGGCCCATTCATGCTACTAGCAAAACTAAGTTTTGCCGGTAGCGTGGCTCTACCACAACTAAAAGTACTCCAGTACCTTAAATAATCTATGGCAGAAGTAAATCTACAAACCGGCATAGTCGTTGCAGATGCCCCAATGTGCTATACACATGAAGATACCCCACGCAATTGGTGAGAACGCAGCAAAGATAGCGGCTGGCCCATGCTCATACTGGTAGCCTTCCAAACCCATGCGGTACGGGCTCACGATGGTGAATACGGCTAGACTGAGGCATGTCAGCCACAGGAGTTTCACATGGTTCTGGAAGACGAAATAAGAATTGCAAAATAGGGACATCCCTATTCCAGGGACCCAGTCTACATGGACTGGGTCCGAAAAATTGTATTTTAGTTAGATTATCCACAACTAATGGACCCATATTTCACGGTTTAACAAAGTAGTGAAAAATCACAAAGGTATAGCGCGTCGACGTTTCGGAATGGGGATGATTGACGTCACCGTCAAATGTAAATCGTGCTTGATCGTGACGTAATGCGGAATTTAAATGCGCTGTGTGTTTGTCATTATTTTCTAACCAAAGAAAAAGTACGTTACGTATTCAATATTTTTTAATAATCTACCTGATGAGCTAAAATATGTTTTAGTCCACATCCGTATTGTAAAAAATATCGCAAAGTCGAAGGATTTTACCGATTAAACTAAGTACTTACAGAAGTAATATAGTACTTGCCTTACTTAACGGAAGGTACAAACTGTTAGATCCAAAGGCCACACATACAAGTATAAATTCAGGTACCTTAGTTAAGGCGAAGTTCAGTTTCTTGGTCCTCATGAAGTACGCCATGGCAACGCCAATCAGGTAAATGGTGGCGCGATGGGTGGGCAGAATGTAGGAATACCGGGCCGCGTCCAAAAGCTTCTGCACTCTGAAACAAATATCTTGTCTTTCACAGAAAGGTCTCCTTAAGGAAAGAGTGAAAGCCATAGTTAGCAAACTCCATCTTTTGAATTATCTAAAATTGTATGACGATTCATATAGGTACTCGACAAACAGAACCAAAAGTGATAACAAGTTTTGAACGGGCAACCATTTCTTAAAACGTGATTTTCTATCAAGTTAGTCTACGTCTTAGTTACCTCGTCATCATCATAATCCTAGCGTATTCCCAGTTGCATCCTTAGTGGTAATGCTTAAGAGCCCAGGGTCCGCTTCCTAACCCTAGGTGATTGGACGGGGTCACTAGTTTTTATTCAGAGCGACTGCCGTCTGAACTCCGCAACCCAAAAGGTAGTAGAACCAATCCTAGGATAGATTTAAACAAACGCAAGATGGCGTTCGGGACCCACAGCTTTACGTGCCTAGGAAGATATCAACCTACATATATAAAATTTGCAATAGGACGTATTTGCTTTTAATAATACGAAGGTGTCAAGTTACAATACAATCATACCACATAATGCACTTAAGCACTAATGTAGTCATAGTCAATTGATCACCATACATTACATTATTAACATCAATTACCAGTCGCGGAAATAGGTGCATGATATTCAATATCCATTAAACACTTAAAATAAAATGATTACATCTTCAGAGGAAATAGGCGTAACTCATATTTACCTCTAATATATTTGCTTTGTTATGTAAAAACAAACTACTACAATGTTACTACTTACGACTATATGTTTGTTTAGGTATTACGGATTAGTTGAAGTGGTCTCTACTGGTAAGCCATTTAACATATTCGCCATACATTTGTACACTTAGTTGACGACCTCTGTGGCGTATTGGCTATACGCTAGTCTGCCACTCTGAGGTTCTGGATTCGATCCCCGGCAAGGGAAAGTTGAAAAAGGCCTTTCCCGAATCGCCCTGGGTCTTGGGTGTTTATCTACGAGTATATAGATTATAATTAGTTTTTACAGTTAAATATATACTAAAAAAAGTATAGGGTTCAAAGGTTTTCCGTACTGATGGTCAAAAATGATATAATATAATACACTATTTTTCTCTTTCAAGGTCATATTTTTACTATGAAAACCAATTATATGCCTAGATATGCAACAAACAGATGGCAAACGTTCGTAGCCAACAGAGTGTCCGAAATACAAAAAACGCTACCAAAAGCAAACTGGAATCATGTAGAATCCGCTGACAACCCGGCTGACGTCATATCAAGGGGTTTATTACCTAATAAGCTAAAAAACCATGAGTTATGGTGGAACGGACCAAAATGGCTACAAACGGACAAATTAAAGTTGACTAAAATAATGCCAGTAACTAACGAAGAAGAAATATATTGCCACTTCACAAGACTTGAAACAAAAAATAAAAATGAAGTTTTTAAAAAAATTTCCAGTTTTGAGAGAATGGCGCGAGTTTTGACATACTGCTTGAAATTTATAAAAAGACAAAAAACGACTTTATTGACCCTTGAAGAAATCGATATTACTAAGAAACAAATAATATTGCAAGTGCAAAAATAAGTTTTTAGCGAAGAATATAAGGTTTTACAAAAAGGCGAAAACGTGAAGAAAGGAAGCAAATTATCTAGTTTGGACCCGTTTATAGACAGCGATGGACTTCTAAGGGTTGGCGGCAGATTGCAACATTCCCAACTGCCGTATAATTAAAAACACCCTATATTGTTACCTTACGAACATCACGTCACAAACATTATAACACGTGATGCACATTTAAAAACGTTGCATGGCGGAAATAGGCTGGTGTTAGGTGTTAGCATATTTACGTCAGAAATATTGGATTATAAGCGGACAAAGAAAAGTAAAAAGTTGCATCAACAAGTGCGTAAAATGTATAAGATACAAAGCAGAGACCGCAAAACAAAAAATGGCGTCATTACCTACGTCACGCGTGACGCAATCTTATCCCTATAGTATATCAATGTGTGATTTTGCAGGCCCAATACAGGTGCGAGCCATGAAAGGCAGAGGACACAAATCCTACAAAGGATACATCGCCGTATTTGTGTGCTTAGCGACAAAAGCCATTCACTTAGAGTTGGTAGGAGATTCGTCAACGGAATCTTTTATTGCCGCCCTAAGGAGATTTATGGCTCGTCGAGGTCACGTGTCACACATATATAGCGACAATGCAACAAACTTTGTAGAAGCAGCAAGATTTGTACATAAAGAATTATTAGAAATAACTCAATCGCCGCAATTTCAAAATACGGTTACTAACATGGGAACGCAATGGCATTTTAACCCCCCAGCTGCCCCCCACTTCGGGGGATTAGTTGAATCAGGGGTGAAGTCAATGAAACATCATCTTCGAAGAGTTATAGGAGAAAGCACACTAACATACGAAGAATTAAATACGTTTTTACAACAAATAGAGGCATGTCTAAACTCAAGACCATTATGTATATAATCCGACAATATTAACGACAGCATTGTATTGACACCAAGTCACTTCCTCATTGGCCGCGAGGCAGTGGGTGTACCAGACCCAATTTCAAACGTAAATACTGATTTGCTAAATAGATGGAGACACATTCAAAAGATGAAAAAAGACTTTTGGCGTAGCTGGACAAATGAATACTTGCATCAATTACAACAAAGGTATAAGTGGAAAAAAGAATACGACAATTTAAAAGTAGGCACGGTAGTACTTATCAAGGACGATAATGTAAGCCCGAGTAGATGGCCGCTTGCAAAAATTAAAGAAATCCATCCAGGCACCGATGGAGCCACAAGAGTGGTAACTCTGCAAAGATTACGTGGGTCAGACCAGAAAAGAGCTATACATAAGCTGATACAATTACCAGTAAATATAGACATAGACTGCGACACCAGAAACGCCTGTGAATTGTAACATAGCAAGATTTCAAAACGGCAATTCTAAAAAACCTGCTCAGAAACGAACAGCAGGAAAACTTAGTTATTGGTTTGTAATATTAATGACTTTATTTAATATTATACAAACGTCAACAGCTAAATACACTATAAATAATCTGGAACCTGGAATATATTCCAGGTTCCAGGTCTATATATATATAGACCAGTTTGGAAATGCAACTGTAGACAGAGGGACGTTTAGGATTGAGACACATTTTCAGAGACGCAGACTTGACGAAGACTTAGAATTAGTAAAAGATATATCCAATCAGTTTAAATCTATTTGTGACGAAGTAATTGAAACCGAGAAAGAAACACATTGCAACCAATTTTATCTACATTTAAATAATACAAGAAGAAAACGAGGATTGTTTGGACAACTTATGACGTTGATATTCGGAGTAAATTACGAAGTATATAGAGATATAGATTCACTACAGAAAAATCAACAAAAATTAATTGATGCTACTAATCACCAGACTAAGTTTATGATTAAAACAATATCAACAGTAAATCAAACGGAAGCAAGGATAGAAAATAAGTTAAACAGGTTTCAGACCAAATTAAATCAACTTTTAATCTATGTCAGCTACAACAATGTGTGGTATAGAAGAGTCGACAAAAATTACATTCATATACAAGTAATGCAGTCTTACCATTTTGCACATAACTACATTATAGAAATTGAAGAACATTACTCAGGATTACTAGAAATATACCTGGCTAGAGCTTCCGTGTACAGTATACTCACACCTAAACACGTCGCTGACATAATTAAAGTGGCAAATAGCAAGTTACCTACGAATTTAAACATCGTACAATCACAGTTAATAGATACAAAAATATCAGAAAACGAAAGTCATATAAAAGTATTTGCATATTTTCCAATAGTAGAAAAAGCGAAATATACATTATTACATGTAACGCCAATACCCAAAAAATAGGCAGACGGATCCTTTCAGAGTCTAATAAGTCGACGCCCATTTATAGCCATGGATGATTATAACAATGAACAATATTTTGAACTTTCAGATTTAGAGTTTCAAAGCTGCTTACACAGACTTTCAAATTACATATGTTTTGCCGTGGCGGTGAAAAACATGCAATTAAACCCAGATTGCATCGTTAGGCAACTTACGAAAAACGAAAGCACGACTGTCCAATACAAACTTATAATATTACGAATAATATTTTATGGTTACAACTGCGAATGACAAATACCTGGCTATACCTAACGAAAACGACAGAAACTATGTCCATTATCTGTGATGGGCAGAGAGAAGAAGTAGTAATAAATAGTGTAGGAGTTATACAAATCTCTGAAAACTGTAACATAAAGACATTGACCACTCAGTTAGCGGCTAAACGAACGACATCCTCCTATGTCCTGGCATCCTTTAGTAAACCATTATCCTTTAAGTTAGATAAGATTAAACCACTAATTATTAACGATATTTCAAAGGAACAGGTTATAGATAGTTCAAAAGATATTTTTAATAATTTAATATAAAATGAGCGTACACTACAATCAAACCTTGACAATACCGTTTGGAGTAGCATAACTACCCAAACATACATATGTTTGGGTAGTTTTGCTAATAATGAACTAAAACTAGCTACATAGCTAGTTTTAGTTCATTAATTATATTTTCATTATTATTTTTATTAATATACTGTTTCGGTCCACAGATCGTCCGACGACTAAGACAGAAGTTGGCTGCCAGACGGAAAACAGCTCACCGGACGGAGAGCAACGACAACTTCACGCCCGCAGTCGCAGCAGCCACTCTCAGCGACAACGTCGTGTACGCTTGTCCCAGCCCACTACTTCACGGCGAAGCGCTGCCTGAATACAACCACCTGTGCCGCAACTCTACGAGATGAAGACCTTCTCTCCCTGAGAGGCGCCAGAATGTTCACGTGAATATGAACATGTGACCTCCGGGGCATTCACCCAAGAATCTCGAACTTCTCGGTATTGATCTCTCATCAAATCTTAACTTCGGTAGCTATATTGAGTCCAGGGCTAAGACGGCTTCTAAAAAACTGGGCATCCTCTCCAAGGTCCAACGATATTTTACCCCTGACCAACTGTTGAGCCTTTACACAGCTCAAGTCCGCTCATGTATGGAGTATTGCTCCCACCTATGGGATGGATCTGCCCGCTATCAGCTCGAAGCCCTGGAAGCTATCGACAGACATGCCAGAAGACTCGTTGGTGATGAGTTGCTTACGGCAGGACGGCTCCACAGCCTCGAACATCGCCGACTGGTAGCAAGTCTGTGTGTCTTCTACAGGTTGCACTTCGGGGAGTGTGCGCAGGAATTACATAATTTAATTCCCCCTGCACCATTCCACCATCGGACAACACGACGTGGACAGGGATTCCACCCATTTGTGTGGTCGATATTCCTCCTCATCGTACCTCTCGATTCGCCTCCTCCTTCATTGTGCGAACCGCTAAGGCGTGGAATTCCCTCCCTGCGTCGATGTTTCCCCATACATATAATTTAGGGATTTTCAAGGCAAGAGTGAACAGGCATTTTTTGAGTCTGCGTGATACACCTTAGACCTCATCTTAGCTTCCCATCAGGCTAGATAGAGATCAAACGCACTCAAATTTCTAATAAAAAAAAAAAAAAAAAAAAAAAAAAGAATTTGCAAGCAAGAAGATCGCAACGCAAACTAATTTAACGCATACACTTTTACACATGATATTGTAATTATACACACATATGTAGATAGTTTTTGTATATAGTTATTGTTTATTTGAATAAACTCTCTTTTTGGCTGCCTATGCTTGGACATCATACTGCTGGTTTTATTTCCTCTCACTGTGGCCAAGACACCCTTAGCCTGTGACGGTCTTGTGAGTCTGCTTGACCGGCAGTGAGAAAATCTTCCTAATACCTTGAATCCTTCCCACTTTCCGTTTGTTACTATAGGTAGCAAGTAACAGACATCCTGCATCTATTTATTTATGTATATATTTGTAGTGTATGGTTAGGGCTAGGCTGTGTAGGTAGGGTAATAGGGTTGATTGTAGGTTACAGTCTCTCTCTTTCCATACTTCATGTACAGGTGACTAGCTATTACAGCACAAAACAGGACTACACACTTACACTTTAAATACACCCGACACAAACTATACTATCTGTACAATGCGATTTCTTTGAAATTACATAATTTTGCCATGTCGTTTCAAAATAAACTACGTTTGTATGGGGACTCAAGTTCGGCAGTCTAAGATAGATCTTGGCCTTTACAATACTTAAAAAGCTAAATAACATAGCGGTTATTATTTTGAACGACTTTGACTGTTTGCTAAAGAATAGTTATTCGTAGATCATACATTAGAATGGAGTGTTAAATAATCTTAAATAGAACGGACGTAGATATTATTAAGAATATCATCAAATAATTAGGTAGGTTGGGTCCCACCGTTAGCCCCCGTATTCCGGGACGCTCCTGGCAGGGCGCGCCACCGATGTTTGAAATTTACATTTTTTTCAGTAAGTTCCTACTGCTACGAAGTAAATGTCGTCATTTATGTGGACCTTGGTAGTCAACATGATAGAAACAAAAAAGCGGCCAAGTGCGAGTCGGATCTCGTTCAAACAAATTTTCGGTGGAAGTTTCCATGGTACCTAATGGACATCATATTTTTTTTTAATTTTATCATTCTCTTATTTTAGAAGTTACAGTGGGGGGGGGGGGGGGGGATACCAACATTTTACCACTTTGGAAGTGTCTCTCGCGCAAACTATTCAGTTTAGAAAAAAATGATATTAGAAACCTCAATATAATTTTAGAAGACCTGTCCATAGATATCCCACACAGTTTCAGTTCTAAGTATGGGAACCCCCAAAATTTATTGTTTTTTTTATTTTTACGTATATTACTGATTTATTTTTTAATTTTATTGTATATATTTTTGCCAATTAAATTTATATTTTTCCATTTAATTAATACTTACGAGATTCCGTAATAGACGAACATGCTGATGTCGTACCAGTGGATGGCCAGGTACCTCAGCACGGTGGAAGCCACGCCCACCAAGAGCATGAGAGACAGGCCCAGGTTCCTGGACCTAACCAGGATCAGCATGAGTGGCAGGGTGGCCACGTACAGCTGCATGTCCATGCCGAGTTGGTGTGTGTGGGTGAGGCACTGGAATTAAAAGATTTTTGATTAGACGACCTCCGTGAGGTATTGATAACCACGCTAGTCCGTCACTCGGAGATCAAACCCAATCTCCAGCCAGGGCAAGATGGAAAATGACATTTTCAAATTGTTCTGGATCTTGGGTGTTTATATACATATATAACGTCTAACAACATATTTTTCATATTTGGATATAATGTTCCTTGGGGAAAGTTATTCAGTATCATGGACTGAATTCGCTCTTAAAATAGATCAGTATATTTTGTAAGACCCTGTATGTATATTATGTATTCGCTCAGTTAGTATCCCATAATACATGTTTGAAAATAACTTTGGGGCTAGCTCAATCTGTGTATTTAATTTGTTCTTATTTGTTCATTGTTTTAATTACGGTAAAAATTATTTCCCTATAAAGAATACAATTCATTTATAATGAGAAATACTAAGTACATACATTTACTTATTCGTGCAAGTATCGTAATTTTTTTTGTTAAAAATACAATGTCACTGCGAGACAAATGATTACTTGACAATATAGGCATGACATAAAGGGAGTCTCCGTGATATCAGGCCAGTTTCACTCCCCGTTTAGTTATCGAAAATGTACCTACATTATTACTATGCGCGCAGGCGGCCCCTCCGGGTGGTAAATTCAGTTATACGAATCGTATGTCCATAGTAATAAGAATGAAATTGGCTTGCAATGGATGTCTAGGTGTCTATGTGAAAAGGTGCTAAGTTCTGACGTGAGCTAAATTAAATCATATCGCTAGCCACATTGAATAGATATTTCTTTGAATTTCTTTGTTGAGTGAGAGTTCTGTACGTTAGTATTATTTATTCTGTGGTGATATTTTCTTAAGGTGAATACCAAGCAGAAGTGGCGCCCCTCATTTGATATAAATTGTTAACTCGTAAATAATATGCTGAAAATTTCCATATTTCTCAATGTTAGGCACTAGATAGCCCTTTAAATTATTTTATTAACCACACCGTTGGAAGTATTTACATTAGTCGGTCTAGCTGTAAAAGTGGCAATAATAGTTTCAACGGCAGTTCATAAAATAATTTAAAGGGCTATTTAGTGCCTAACATTGAGATATATGGAAATTTTCAGCATATTATTTACGAGTTACCAATTTATTTTAAATGAGGGCGCCACTTTATTATCATTTGCTTCTAACTTCACCTTAATTGTTTGTTTTTCGTGTTTTTAAGTGGCCAACACTGGTATACCTGACATAGACTGTTGATAATAAAGAAGATAAAATAAAACAAGAACCATCCCAATCCCAAGATATTGATTTGATAGGACACCCATCCCGTTCTAGCCAGTCTTTACTTTATTTCTAGTTATTTTGGAAGTCCCAATTTATTGGTAGGTGGCGTTTGCGTGATCGCTCGAAATAAACCTGATATTAAATTGAATTTGTCTCATATTTTCAAACTGAAAAGTATTTTCTGTTCAGGGAAAGGTACAATTTGAATACGATACTTTTTCGTGAAAATACAGAATCTTTTGGCCCTTCAAAACGAGTTCGAAGAATTTTTCTCTCATTTACATTTGTACTTAGGTGAAATGTTAACAAAATTTCGTTCTTTTTTTTCAACTATATGTATAAGCAGACAAAAAGTATTAACGACCCACATGAGCATCAGTAGGCTGACTACTTATACTTACCGAATGAGTAGTTAGCCTACTGATGCTACTCCTAGTATCTGACAGGCATTTCGGCACTGAAGAAATTTTTACATCCTTTAATAAGAACCATAGCAGGAATTCGATCCAGAACTTAGTGTATGTGGGAAAAATCATTCTTACGGACCGGATGAGGGCTCTCAAAATTATTACAAGCCTTTATTTAGTTTCCCCTGTCCCGTTGTCAAGTTCCGATCAACCCTTCCGGGACATAGCTGTTTAAATGATTGAATGTCCAAATGGTTCGATTGCCTATGTGCTAATTAATACGAGAGTCAAAATGCATAACAGACACTTAATACCATTGTTAGAAAGAACAATTCTTAAATGCATTACAACTCTATACGTAGGTCCTCGACTTCGAATATACTAACTTACATATAATAAGTTTAACGAAAAAAAATTCGTACAAGCTTTTATTAAGCCTGTGAAGCCTAAGTTCAAATTCTGTGGGGTTGCGTTGTTTTATTACAGGGTTCCTAGCCACCTTCCGGTTTCATCATGGTCAAGCTCTTGTTATAATAACATTGCATTATCATCTGATTTACATTAGTATACAAAATCTCATCTAAAATCGGAAACCGGGAAGTGTTTAAAAACTTGCAAGATACCCAAAGAAATAAACAAAAAACAAGCTAGATAATATGGCAAACTAAATAAATCTTAAACGTATTGTCCAAGAACTTCGCTTGCTTGCTTGCTCGGAGAATTTTGCTTGCTTCGTTTGTTCGTTCAATTAAGTTAAAATAGTCACGTTGGTTAATATCATCATCGTTCGATGCACGAGCTCTTAATTAATTAAAAAATAATTGAGTCAATTATTTAATGACAGCCAATAAAGATTAACGACCGTCTAAATGAAATTAAACAGCCAAGTGAATCACTGTGTTTGTGTCTCGGATCTAATAATGAAATGTAAATGTGATTTCTATATATTTTATCCAAGAAAAAAAGAACAAACCACGTGATTTACCTACGGATTAAGTAAGAGCAAAGTAAATATTTTAAGAAAAAACATTTTTTTTAGTAATAATCTGACACCAGAAATGGCCGCACTAGTAATTCATTCGAGTAGTACTCATTCTATACCAGTAAAATTGGAGTTGGCGTTCCCTAAACATGGCGCACCGAATGCACACGTTTCCTTTTTTTTTTAAAATTTAGATGTGAATTTATAATAATAAACACATAATGCCATGTGGTTCCCAGCAGAGTAGAATAGGACCACTCCAAGTCTGCCCTTGGATGTCTTAGGACACTAACTAAACAAAGCCAACAAAGCTCATAAACATCAATGAGACCTATCCAACCCGTCTGGCCAGGGTGGAGTGTGTAGGCCAAATCCACTGGCTATTCTGGCTCAGTATGGTTCTGGTACGACAAAAAGGACCATTTTTTGTCGAGAAGTATACCCAGCAATATCCTAATTTCTGTGAAGATTCAACCAAGATGACCATGTCCTAAGATGATTTCCAATTGGGTTTCATAGTTAGAAATGAATCGAATGGCATATGATAACGCAACCTAGGAGTTTTTAGCGGGAAGTCAAGGGGTTCGGTTGGGGTTTTCTTTAATTATTTTGCAAATTGATTTTAGTGGACTTTATAATATGAAATTGGTGATAGTTAAAGTGGACAGTCATAGTAGTAGTGTAGTGATATTTGTGTGCGGACTGTGTGGGTGTCTTCGTGCGTCGTCCGCCACTCAATCGGCTATGAAAACCAGTGGACTCGTATAGATTTGTCGCCGGAAGCTCCCTTATAGCAATCAAAGGCCTACATCAACCTTTGATTGTAACTTGTTAGGAATAAAGAATTTCCCACGTTTTATTAACTTGTTCCTGGCTAAATACGCAGTAGCGTCAAGCCATAAAAAAAAAACGCAACCTATGTATACTCGTATGATGGTCTAGATATGGGTAATGCGTGCGGTGTTATATAATGCTGGGAACTGGAGTAGGGTGTTAGTATGTCTCGATTGTTGTACTGCGATCTGATTATTGGTATTCCGTGATCTAAAACGCGATTTAATTTAGATATTGTTGCGAGCAGGGTAATGCTGTATAAATCAATAATTACAAATTAAAATTGCCTTGTGTAACTATCGCTGATGCACAATAAAGTTTTTTAAATAAATAAAAGCGGCCAAGTGCGAGTCGGATTAGCCCATGAAGGGTTCCGTAGTAGCAAGTAACATAATATAAAAGTTCTAAAGGTAAATTGCGGTTTACGATTTATGACGTATTAAAAAATAACTATCTGAGATACCGAGACCGCTATAGAAGCTAGCTAGCTAGTTTTAATTGAAAGTACATACGTTGCGGTATATACCACATTTTTTTCAGAATTATTTTAGTAATATTTCAAAAGTTACGGTGGCGGGACACCTCAAATTTTAACTTTGTATTAGATTATTTCAAGACTGGGGGGTTTGATCTACATAGTTTCAAAGCAGTTTTTGTTGCATTTTAAAAGACCTTTTTAACGATACCCCACACGTTGGGGTTAGTCCAATTTAATTTTTTAAATTCACTTTTCGTTGTATGGGAGGGAGCTGAAAAAAATAATTTTTTCATAATTTTAAAAACCAACTTTTGGAACTTCAATATCTATCTCTCCACCAATTTTCGTTACAATCGGTGCAGTAGCGGCGGAGTACGAGCCCGGACGGACAGACAGACGGACGGACGGACACTATAAGGGTTCCTTGTGGACTACGGAACCCTAAAAACGTGATACTCAATCGCCGTGGAGCTATGTAAGTTAGAAATGCTCAAAGATCACGGAATTATAATTATTATAAAATGTAATGGGTGTTTATACATACATACATACTATCACGCCTGTTTCCCACAGGGGTAGGCAGAGACTATGGACCTCCACTTGCTACGATCCAAACAGACCTCTTTCGCTTCATCTACACTCATCAACCTCTTCATACATGCTCTTCGGTTACGGGTACTTCTTATCTCTCCTTTTTTAGAACGTCTGCAATCTGATCGCAGAAAGTTCGCCGAGGTCGACCCTGTGTTTATATAGGTATATAATTAAATTATGTCGACTATCCCTATCTATCTAGCCCTTTATTCTGAACTCAGGTTGTTATTTTTTCCTTTTTATTCTGCGCCACGCCTCTTCTATCTGAATATCCCTGAGTTCAGTGTGCCTCCTGGCAAAGGCCTCCTCTAACTATTTTCATTGTTCAATTTCTTACGACTCTTCTCCAATTTGGACCGACTGCCAATTTGAGTTCATCCTCCCATCTTGTAAATTGTCTTCCTTGGCTTCTTATACCGTCTCTGGTTACAATTTTACTCCACTTTTTTGTCTGCTTCGCAACACGTGACTGGTTTATCTTCATTTGAATTTATCTATGTCCATACAATATAGTTTACTAACTATATTGTATGGATATAGATAAATTGAAATGAAGATAAGATAAAGATAGGATACTTCCTATAACACAAGTTTAAAACTTACTTAAGGGTTAGCTTTATATGTGTGAAGTCCTTTAGCGCGTATATCTGTGTGTCTGTACCAATGACCTCTGAAACTACTGGACCGAATTGGATATGGTTTTTCACGGAAAGGTTTGAATGTATAAAAGTACCTACGTCAAAAGGAGTGGTTCTAACTTCTTCTTTTGACGTAGGTCACTACTTCTAGTAGTAGTGGCATCTAGGGGTTTCTCATGTTTGCTGTGCCATTGCAGGGCGTCACATGTACTGTTGAAATATATGAAAGGGTAGTATTTAAACGCAAATCAAAATTACTGATTGCACAGCAAAATACTCAACTGAAAATATTACTAAACAAACTGCAATTTATATTTGTGGCGCAGTAAAATGGATAGAACTTTCCTAGCACTCGCCGGCCGCTGCCGCGGCACGCTCGCTTCGCTCGCTCGGCTCGTGCGTGTGTTGGTCGCAGTTCTAACATAACCTAACCTATAGGTTTGCCCTAACCTAATAAATTTGATGTGCAGTCAGTATTTATTTGCTGTGCAATCAGTACTTATGATAAGATTGTTGATTTATTTGATGTAAAAAAGTATATAAATGATGAGATTAAATTGATGGGTGATTATTTATTAGATGTGCAATTAATAATATCCCTATATGAAAGATCTTGTAAAACAGTGATTTGCAATAAATTCTGATTCTAACGTACTCGTAACACAACGACATGTATAGAGATAGATGAGTGTAGATGAAGCGAAAGAGGTCTGTCAGGATCGTAGTAAGTGTAGGTCCGGTGGAAAACAGGCGTGACAGTATGTATGTCTTACGGTCTAAAGATGTTGATTTTGATCTAGAAGTCATTGTATAAACAAATTATTTTCATACAAGAGCCCGTTCGTTTAACGTCTCTTTGTTTCAAAAATAAGCAGTGCTCCTTAGTTTTGAGTTAAAGATTACCATTTCCTCAAAGCCGAAGTAGTTGTGGATAAAGAGGAAGCTCTTCCACATGGTCTTCTCGCAGACGCGGCTGTGCTCCTCCACCACGAGGTTCCACTGTGGCCCGTTGTTGATGTCAGGCAGGATGTATGTGCAGAACAACATCAGGCTTAGGAACAACGGGAACAGTCTGGAACAACGGTTTAGCATTTTATATCTATACTATTCATGGTCTTTGGTATTGAAGTTGATCGAGAAAGACGACTCAATAATAAGAATTAGCGCGTAATTTGCTTCTGTATACCTATAGGAACCGGTGAGACAAGGTCAAAAGTAAAATTTGCTTGAGAGACTCCTGCATCTCGGCGCTGAGGAGGTTCTTCGCACGGCGGGGTTGCTCGAAAGAAATATGGAGTGACAACGCCACCTGTTTCAGGCGCCTGACAAGGAGCTTGCTGGGGCGGTGCTAGAGGGGCTGCAGTATGAAGTCACCACTCACCACGTGATCTCGAATTTCATCCCACCCGCATCGCCGTTCATGGGTGGAGCGTATGAGCGAATGTCCAAGTCCCACTCGAGGTTGTTGTCTGTGAAGATGATAACATCATATGGGACATCTCAGCCCTTCTTCCTCCCGTAGCTTAGCATAGGCCTGCCTTCGTCGAAGCTACCAACCTCAGTTCTACGCTACTCTCATTGAGGTGCAACCTGCGATATTTCAACCTGATTAGGTTGTTTAATTGTTTAACCTACCTAAACCACCTAGCAAGCAGCCTTTCTTTGACATCAATAGATCCTTTCCTCTCTAGGTCTCCGAGTAGATTGTGAGCGTTTAAAAATCCACTGAGATATAGGAAACTGTCAGTGTAAAGTATAGCTGATCTCCCGACGACAGCCCAGGGCATTCCGAAAACCTGAAACGAAACATAAAATTCATTTATTGATCAGTGTAATAAAAAAAAAATTAACGAGTCCGTTTCGTTCCGACTCTACTTAGACAATCTAGAGTTTCCGATGATAACTCGGATACCTCTGATAGGAATTTCGTGAAATTCGTAAAAAAACGCTTCTGTTGGGCACTGCAAAGAGAGGAATCTCGTCATAGTTGTGTTTTTGAATAACACATTTTATATACATATAGCTGTTTATGCCTAGTGAGTTTTAAGCTTCAGTGAAATATTGTCTAACAATGTTGTGCATTTGAACATATTGCCTTTTTCCTGCATCACAGCGTAAAATTGGAAACTGCGATCGATACAAAGTCAGTTTAAAATTAAATTCCTTTGCTAACTGCGAGCGAGCAGTTCAAAACATTCTTTGGGGTCCCATTCTTACTGGCTTTGGACGATACTTTGAAATAGTTCGACTATCTATTAATTAAATAATGGCATTTACAGCCATTTGCTATTTAAGTAATTAATGGGTGTGATTTGATAGATTTACTGTAGTATTTACCTATTGTAATGTAAGTACATAAACTTCAAATAATATATATATATTCATAATCGTCAAATCGCCTAGGTTAGGTAGCAGACCTCGGGCTCTGAAGCGTAACCGCTGACGATGCAACCGGGAACACGCTTGGATGATGATTATGATGGAATGTAAGTACATAAACTGTAATTAGCTCATATTGGATTAAAATGAAATATATTTTGAGTTAAATAAAAATAATATTTTATCACAACTTATCATAATTTAATTTTTGATATTGTTCTGAGCATTGCATTGTTATTTAAGTCAATAATGAATAGTACAGATGAATTATAGAATTATGATACTTGTGCCACCTCGCGTAGTGCGCGCGGCGGGCGCGGTGGCACAGGTACCTATCTGATCAACAGACTGTACCATTGGTTACTCACCTCTGAAAAGTTGACTTTGTTGACATACGGATTATGGGCCATCGCCATGGATTTGTGCGCTATAATCAGAGCAAAGGCGTTCATTCCTCGGAAAGCGTCGACTCCTTTCACCCTGGTTGGAGAGTCAGACAGATCAAAGACTTTCTTCAAATTCCGTTTCAGAGAGAACGCATTGAGCAACTTCTCGAAATTGGTGTTGCCTTCCTTGCCATCGTCTAGCATCGTTCCCAGACTCAGCAGTAAGAGAACTGCTAGGAAAAATGTGCTGCAAATAAAGGTAAACGTTTTATATTAAAGGGGACGAAACAGAGGGGCCGTTTTTCCATACAAACGTAGTCCCCTGTTTCCTCCCTGGATAATGCCGGTACAGTTATATTTTTTCCTGAATATCTATAGCCGCTATAAGCATGTCCCTATGTTTTCTTTGTTTTCATAAATTATTTATTAAAAGTGATATGAACGTTCAAAAACCTAAAATTAATGGCCAGATTTTCCGCTGTGTTCAAACATCCAGAAAACAAATTTGACTAGATTATATAAAAAATTAAAACATAGGAACACCACTCTACTTAATTAGGTATTTACGCCTACGACTTAAAGAAGATAAATTACTACATAAAATAATTTAAACACTGCTATGTAAATAACATAATGTATATGTAACTAATCTAATGCAAATATGTGCATGAACAAATTACTGTTTACATAACATAAGGAATAAATTAAAATCTATTTAAATTTATTACCTACAGTTTGATTCACTCAAGAATAATTTATCGCAGTTGTAGGTTGTAGGTTAGCTACATTTTAAAACAGGATATTGTAGAGGCACATTACGTTTTTTTGTATCTTTTCATATTAATTTTGTTGCAGCTATCTTTATGTTGTTGTAAAGTATACATATAAATAATAAAAATGTTTTTTTTTTAAATTTGATTCGTTTTTAAAGAAATAATATCCATTAGGTACTTCAATACGTAACTACATTATAGGTATAGTCGAGATTTTTTGATAAAATGTCTATCAGCTTTTATTAGAATGAATAACAATTGTAATAAAAATAATAAATAGTAGGTATGGAGCCATGTAAGAACAATCTAACTCTAGCTGCATATCATTAACTTTTGAACATTTAGTGCCGCATTCCAATTTAAAAATCATACTGAATTGTTAATAGTATAACTGAATAAATAATCGTAGTGTAAAATAAACTCGCTTCCAGCCGTCTATCCCTCTGTATGTCGCTTAGATCTTTTAAACTACACTCTTAGATCTTTTAACTACTATCTTGACATCTTGATACGACACTGCTATCACCTTTTGCTTGGCTTGCTTCAAATAGGCTGTGCCTTGGCTTTCCTCTTACCCTCCTTCCTTGTATTTTGGCTTCTATAATAATTTGCATAAAATTATCATGCCGTATCAAGTGTCCCAACATATTGCCTCACCTATTTCCGATTACCTCGAGTATGTGTCTCTTTTCACCTACTCTATTAAGGACCGCTACGTTTGTTACCTTGTATGGCCTACCACTCCACTCTCAGGTCCGTCCTGAGAGGGATCCACACACATCCCGAGGCAAGCCCTGGAGTGGACTCCGCAGGACAAGTAAAAAGTTGGCCGTCCAAAGCAGACGTCGTGACGCACAGTTGTGGCAGAGATGAAGACAATAGGGCTTACCTGGCTCGAAGTAAAGTGCGTAGCCAAAGACCTATTGCGATGATGAAATACTGTTCAAGCCCTTTGCCCCACCTGGGGGCCTTTAGGACCTTTACTCAGTCAATCAGGTTTGCTTAGGAGTGCAAAAATTAAATTAAAAAAAATAATATTAGAATGGTTTCACTTACATCGACAAGGTCTTCCCGAAGGAGTACGGCCGCTTCGGGTTCTTGACTGTGCACATCGTGTTATGAACTTTGACGGTCAGACCCAGTCCCGCTAGGCTCTGAGACAGTTCCTCCTCCAGATCAAAGCTGCTGCATGAGCTCGGCATGCAGACGCCCCATAGAAGGCTGGAGTAGCGGGGCACTCGGTGACCCATCTGGGGACAAAAAGTGCAAAAGAACATATTTATCAAAATAATAAATAAACAAATAAATAAAAAAGCCTTTTCATTTCTGAGTTGTGACTCTTTACATTTTGGTTTACGAGTAAGTAAAAGTTTGAAAGTTATTGAATTTAAACAAAAGAAAAATTTAAATTTATGAAAAATTAAAATGTATGAAAATAAAACTACTACTTTTTTCTTACATTAACTCACAACCCAAAGAGGGGTTCTGAGTAATTTATTCTTCTCTAATGTATCACAATATGATTACTCAAACTAAATAATGAAATTGTAAAAAAATACCACTCAAGCCTAATGTAAATAGATTGGATATGGGGTATGTTAAGAGCATTCTGAGCAATCCCACTGATTTTGTGTAATTTAGTGGACATTAGCCAGTAAAGTACACAGATGTTAGATTTTTAACTTACAGTAAGGTATTTATAGCTAAATGTAAGGTGTAGTGACGTCCTATTTCAATATCAAACCAAATTAGACTTTATCATAATGTATTGACGCTCAATGTTGCTTGACACTGAAACGCGGATACGCAGTTACGTACGTTTTGCACACCGCTTTTGGAGTAACCCTACTGTATCTTGAAGGCCTATAAAACCCTTTCAAAATATCACAAGAGCGTCCTTTATGGGTGGATTTATATATATTTATATATAGACATAATATATATATATATATATATATATATATATATATATATATATAAATATATATATATATACTTACATCAAAAATACTAAGTACTTCATACACACTATTATATATATATAAGTAACTAAAGCCGACAGATAGGCGTACGACCTATCTGGTGGTAAGTGGATATCGTGGCGCATGTGGATGCCGATTTATTTTAGATGTATTAATTAGACTACGGGAAAACCTATTCTACAAATTAGGAGAAAACATACATGGTATTAGTATGGTTATACTTACCGTATATCACTTTAAACCCTTTCAACGTGAGTTCGACTTGCACTTGTCCTGTTTTATTTATTTAGTATGTCCTGTTTGATGTTATTTGTTTTTTGCGTCATCTTGCAAGTTAAATTTGAGCCACTTTCCGGGTGTAACAAAAAACGTTACCGGCTTTCCAGGGGGAGTGGGAGGGGGAGGGGGAGACAAGAAGCTGGTCTAATGATGGAGTCGAAAGGCTATAGGATCCCTGTGATAAAACGACGCAACCCCATCGAGTTCGGGCTTTTACGTTTGTCTAGTTAAGTACTTATGTAGGTATGTCTCACAATAAAGGATTTTCGATAATTTTTTTTTCTTTTTTTTTCCGAAAAGCTTATTTATATAATATTACGAGAGTAGATTTAGAGGGAAATAACATCACTAGAACTCCTAGCGAGCAAATATTCATTTACAAAGCCAGTATTTCCCAGAGAAAACGCTGTGCAGGTATTACAGTATAAAGAGGCCCTATTTTAATTAAAAATGCTTCCGCGAATTCCTTATCTCGAATTATATAGGTACCTCTATAAAGTATTTGTATTTATTATATTCATATGAAATAAGTAAGGGTATTTTACGGACAATTTTCTCTGTTTATCCCTGTGGTTAACTGGAAGAAATTGCTCTTAGCATTAAGAATCCCCTTACCCTAGACTTTCCCATACAAACGTAGTCTTCGTTTTATTTTGAAATGACATGTCAGATTTCGGTAAAAAATTGTAACTTTACAGAAATTGCATATATCGAGGGTTATAATTGGTTTTCACAGTCAAAATATGAACTTGAAATTAAATATGAGGGTGTAAAAGTTTTCCATACTGATGGTCAAAAACTATATTCTGCTTTCTTCTGCATCCAAACGCGGTCCCGGTGGTATTCTCAGCTGTGCTGCTTTGGAGCCCGGGGTGCGCTTTCCCGCTTTTTCTTCTCCAAATATTATATGTATGTAAATGGTCACCCAAGGATGCCAAAGACCTTGCGTTGGAGAAGAAATAGCCGTAAAAGTTTAAAGACTTGGCTAAAGTTTTACGACTGGCCGCCTGCCTGACGTCAACCCTCTTTGGGAATGTATTTGGGCGAAAAATTTTACAACCGGCCTTCGCCCGACGTTAACCCTTGCTTGGGAATACAATTGTAGCACGACATGTTTGTGCTTTATTCGCCTCTTATGACATCCACAGGAAGAGATGGAGTGTTCCTATTCTAACCCAAAAACACACTTCCCAACCTTGCTATATCCGAAATTTTTTATATTGTTTCACAATGGACCAGTAAAATTTCAAATTTAATAAAGGTTCACAATGGGGCCTGTTTAAATGCGGCAAAACATGGGGCGGCATATTAACAGAATTTTCATATTAGCATAGAAAAATGCTGTTCCGTGCCGACAGATGTGTAGTGTTTCTGGTGGCGGACCAGCGTCGTAACAAATATGGCACGGAGGAGTTCAACGATTTCGACGCTATTCAAAGCAACACCGTAAATAAAAATGTAAATACACGCAACAATTAACAATAAGTTGGTTGCACCAATCTGGATCGGAATGTCATCGCATTTTTAATAGGACGGCTTTGTTCCAGCGCCGGAGACTTTGGTCAAGTCAAGGGCCATTGTTGCAACCGCATTGTGATGCGACCCATGGGGACTGCTGCCGTAAATTAATGTAAATACAGACGGACGAACACATACGAGGACTGATAAAGGTAACCATCAAACTTTGAAGCGTAATTAGATTTTTTGATTAAATGTTGTAGCTAGATGGAGCTACTAGTTCCAAAGAAGGTAGTTACGTAGAGGTGCTGCTTAATTTCGGAAAGATGGCGGTCTAATGGCGGTCGATGGTGGCGTTATTTTTTTTCCCAATTCCGGCCAGTAACTTAAGGTGACGTGAGTTCACAATTTGCAATACTGTGCGTGTTTTTGAAAAATCACTGTTATTAAACTACTACAGTTTATTCCTCAAAAGATTAACATAAAAATCTTAGGGATTTTCTACAGACACCCACAATAGCCAAAACACGATTGAGAATTTTTGTCTCGATAGAAAAAAATCACAAACATACCTCTAAATTTGCTTAAAATTGCCTTTATAACACGTATTACTATTTTATACAATCACCTTCTTATATGAAAATTATACCAAAAAATGTTTTATCTAAATATCTATCCGTTTTGGCTACAAAAAAAAATATAAATATAATACAAAAATATAAAATAAATAAAACACAGTGAAATATTCGTCGAGAGCGAAGGAAGGGCGCCGGAGCCGTGTTGCATTTATTATTATTTTGTTATATTTATATTTTTTTTATTTTATAATAAGTATGGATACGATAGGCCGCTGTCCGTAGCCCGAGCGCAATTTTCTGACCTTTATTTTATAATAAGTATGGATACGACAGGCCGCTGTCCGTAGCCAGAAAGCCATTTTCTGACCTTACTTTATTTTATAATAAGTATGGATACGATAGGCCGCTGTCCGTAGCCAGAGCGCCATTTTCTGACCTTACTTTATTTTGTGCTGCTAATAAATAAATTATCAGAGATGGCGCGAGTTTGGAATGCCAACTAGGAGCCTTGGTCGATCTGGATGATGTATGTACCATTGTTTGTTACACTGTAAGTACATTTGATTGATTGATTTATTAAACCAAACACAAGATTATAAAAAATAGGTATTTTTGTACCTTCTTCCATGCTGGTGGGTAAAAGAAAAAAATTTGAATATACTAGCGCGTAGATCGTAAAAGCCGATCGAGGGAATGGGTGAAAATATGAATTATGTTAAGCGGCGATGCGGCTAGTAACCCATCCCTGTTTTGATTCCTTTTTCTACCTTCTCGCACACCATCACGCTAAAAGTGCCTTTGGGTGTTGCGGCTCTGGGCTCTGTCTACTTAGAGCCGCAAGACCCAAAATGCTCTGTCTGCTCCAGGGGGCTCTTAGGGTTAAATACGTGATAGTCTAGGTATTTACCTATATAAAACGTGTTAATGAACTAACGCAAAACCTCTCAGATGGTACCTCTGCCCATGAAACTGAACAACTTTTGTTCTACAGCTTTCACGAAACCCAAAAAAAAATTCGGATTTTCATACAAATTAACTCGATCAGCTGATCAGTTTGTAAGAAAATCAAATTTTGTTTGGGTTTCGTGAAACTTGTAGAAGTTAGTTTGCGTTAGTTCATTAACACGTTGTAGGTACAACGTAAAAAAATATACTGAAACTATTTTAAGGGTGTATTTAGTCCATGATACTGAACAACTATCCCCAAGGGAAATAACATCGAAAAAAAAACCATTTGGGTATTCCATACAAGTTGACCGATCAGCTGATTCGAGTTTGTACGGAATATATATATATATACGTAAACCTATATATTATTTAATTTATTGGTATTAGATAATCTTGACAATTGGTCAACTTTTTTTAAATGGCAAAAGTCAAAAACTTGTTTTAATCCTGTCCGAATGTAAATCGTTAAAAGTTGCTTTAAACCAGTTCAATTCAATTTTTTCAATTCAAAATATCTTTATTATCATAGGATATTTATAATATCTCTTAATAATAGTCACTTTGTTTTGTTTTGCACAAATGTTGACGTCAAATCGTTACTTACAGCTAAGTTTACGCCGCTTCCTAGGCGCAAGTGCAGAAGAAGCGGCAACAAACTGCACTGCACGTTTTCTCCAAAGACGTCAACTAACAAACTAAAAACTTAAAATTAGTTATATAGATGGACAGAGATTACATTGTTTATTATGTCATAATTAAATTGAATTATAAGAATTACGAAATTTAAAATAATGTCAATTTGTAAATTTAGTATGTACCAATGTACCTAAATTATGACATGTCTAAGTATACAAACCTTTAAGAGGGACCCGCGCCAAGCTCAAGCCAGACCTTTTTGTCTTTAAGATAGTCATCGGTCCTATAATAAGCCTTCTCACAAAGTACTTTCTTTACATAAGCTTTGAATTTTCTGTCTGGCATATCAAGGACCGATTCTGACAATTTATTATAAAAAAGTATACACTTCCCCATAAAAGACTTACTGACTGTATTCAGCCTGTAATACGGGCTAACTAAGTCATTCTTATTACGTAAATTTCTATCTGTAAAATCACTTACTTTATTGAACAAGGAAATATTTTTCCTTACATACATTATATTTTCAAATATGAATTGTGATGCAAAAGTAAGTATACCTATTTCCTTGAATAATTCCCTCAGTGAGTCTCTTGATCCTAAACCGTAAATAGCACGAATTGCTCTTTTTTGTAAAAGAAAAATAGTCTGAATGTCGGCTGCACTCCCCCATAGAAGTATCCCGTAAGACATTAGACTGTGAAAGTAACTAAAGTACACTTGTCTAGCAGTTGCTACATCTGTCAATTGTCTTATTCTCCTAACAGCGTAAGCCGCAGAGCTAAGCCTATTAGAAAGTTTAGTTATATGAGCGCCCCATTGAAGTTTCGAATCAATTGTGATTCCTAAAAAGGTAGTACTTTCAACCAGATCGAGTTTCTGACCATTAATTAGTATGTCAACGCAGGCTTGATTCACATTAGGAAGAGAGAATCGAATGCATTGGGTCTTGTTCGCATTTAACATTAGGTAATTGGCCGAAAACCAATCAGAAATTAAAGATAAGGTGCTGTTCACCGCGCTAGCATCACTGTTATGTCGATCTATTTTAAATATTAGCGAGGTATCATCAGCAAACAGCACCATGTCAGCCTCTTTCTCAACCATGTAAGGCAAGTCATTGACATAAACTAAGAAAAGGAACGGTCCTAGAATTGAACCTTGGGGAACGCCCATTTTCACATTAGACCCGTGTGATTTTACGCCGTTTATATCAACAGTTTGAAGCCTATCTGTTAAGTAAGATTCTATTAATTTAATTGACTTATCATCAAAACCGTATTGACGAAATTTGAGCAAAAGTGTTGGATGATCAACGCAATCAAATGCTTTAGAAAGATCGCAAAATGATCCAATTGCATCATTTCTGTTTTCCCACGCGTCGTAGATATTAGTAATAAGTGCTACTCCTGCATCGGTGGTCGATTTTCCAGCAGTAAAGCCGTATTGTTGGCTATGGAAAAGATTATTGGTCTTAAAGTGAAGTAGCATTTGATTGAGCATTATCTTTTCGAACACCTTACTCAAAACTGGCAGAATAGAGATAGGTCTGTAGTTGCCAGGGTCTGTTTTTTCTCCTTTTTTGAATAAGGGGATTAGTTTAGTTTATCAGTATTTAAAATATTAGTAAGTTAAAAAGACAGCAGGGTTTTTTTCGGAAACTCGTAAATTGAAAATATAAGTATTCATTCGTATTGATATTATACAGACTGTGCTATCAGTTCTTATCAAAGAATTTGTGTAAGATTAAATTATTTTATCGACCTAAGGGACCTGTATTAAATTTCTTTTGTACTTACCTACGTATATGAAATTGTAACTATTGATACGTGTTAGTATAATTCATTAGATTTTTTTATATTATAGATAAAACAAACTTAAACGTATCGGAACGTATTAGGGACTGAAAGCGGTTACGGTATAACGTTACGGTACCGGTATAAAATAAGTGTACATTAATAAAATAAAGGTAGGGACATACTTATTTAACCTTTATCCGATATCGGTACCGAAAAATAAAGCATCGACCGTTGCGGGGCGTGGGGCGAGGGGTGCGGGTGCGATCCAGGGTAGGTAAGACACGAGCGCGTGCGTCGGCGAACCTGATAGAACCTGTTTTCGTCGCGTGTCGCCAGTTCTTTTCTTCTATCTATCTCTTTCATACCTTTACTAATTAACGTTCAAGTACCGGTACCGAAATATACCTTTTTCTATCTTTACTCGTACACAAAAACTTAGGGTACTGAAATAAATTTGCGTATCGAAATAAAGCGGTAATCGCTATTTTTCGATATGAAGTCATACCGCAATTGAAAGATATCGTATTTTTTGGGTTTTTTAGACCCTGGAACGTATAACGATAAGTTATTTATAAATATAATTTATTCCTTTTTATTTTAATTGAAAAATTATTTGGTTTTATTTAACCTACTTGACAGCAATGAGTTTACAATTACTATAATAGAGAAGCAATAATCAAAAGAAAAAAATCTTATTTACGAATTTTCAATGCTACTTCCTATGAAATGTACTGATTGGAATGTAACAAACAAGTAATTATTAAAAAAACAAAAAACCTGACTGCGTGATACCACAGCACTACTTACCTACACCTAAGCACTTACTGTCTTCTGTGGTAAGGTAAGACGCAACCGGGAATTCGCTTGGCAAAGCGATGTTACTCGTATATGTTGTTTTTTAGCATTTCTTATTTCAAATTTCATTTAAACATTTAAGTTGTATATATTTTTGTAATCCTTGAATAAAATCCTTTAATTTGAATCGATAGTTTTACGTTTTTAGTTTTTGATACCCCACTCGATAGTTTTAAAAAGATTTTTTATGCCGTGCAATTTGGCGGCAAAAATCCGCCATTTTGATTTTCAATAATTTTGATATATCCTTTATTACTCTAGTGGTTATGACGGATCTAACCATGTATAATTTATTAAAATCGGTTTAGCCGTTTAGTAGTTACTAGGGAACATAGAATTATAGAGACAAACATACAGATCAAACACATATACCCTCCTTTTCGGCTTTGCCGCATTCGGGTAAAAACTGAGTAGGTACTAAAACACTGCGAAGCATCCTCCCCTACTGAGGTACCTATTGAAGAAAAAAAATCTCATCCTGTACTGAAGTCAAACAAAATATATAATGATGTGGTATAGACGTAGTAAGGACATTCAAAACTAATTGCTACAAATTATTTTCAAACTTTACACGTTTTGAATACATCCTGTGATAAATTTGTAGGTTTATTATATAATAAAAATACCTAGTCCAGTTTGGTTTATTCAAAATATTACGTTAATAAATAATTGAATTTTTAACAAAAAAAAAAAAACAACCGACGTCAATTTTGTTTAGGAGTTTCTTTCATATCTCTAAAGTTCTTCATCATATCTTCACCAAATTAAAATGGGACCAACTTGGTAGTAAAGGCTTTCAAATAAAAAAAAGAATAATCAAAATCGGTTGACAATTGGCGACATATCGCGTAACAAACATACATAAAAAAAGAAACATACAGTCGAATTGATAACCTCCTCCTTTTCTGAAGTCGGTTAATAAAAATGGAAACTGGTTTCTATCACGGGGTCGTTCACCGCTAGATCTTGAACTTGAAGTACTTGTACTACTGGTTCTGATGTTACTAAGGAATGCTAAAGAGTTCAGTTGCAATTTATTAGTGGTATAGGTAATGGAAATCCTATTAATTCTCCTATTTTAAAAATTCGCGTTATTGTTCGTTATAACTTACATGTCATATTTTTTGTCATCATATATACCCATATTTTCAAATAATTTTGTCTTACATAATGTTTCTTTACTTATAATCTCCATAAACCTGAAGTTTTTTGTCATAATTATAAGTCTCATAATTATTAAATTAATTCATACGGGAATTAACGCAAAACGTACCTTTTTTATTTATTTTGCTGACGTTTCGTTTGGGTTTCACCAAACGTGGTCCCAGCTTAACTGAAGCAGCAATGCATGCATTAATTTAATAATAATGCAACGCGATAGTTTAAAAGTATTTAAGTCTCATAATGCCTTATATACATTACTAGCTGTGCCCGCGACTTCGTTCGCGTTATTGTCGGAATGTTATATAGTCTAAAGCCTTCCTCTATAAATGGACTACCCAACAAAAAAAGAATTTTTCAAATCGGACCATAAGTTCCTGAGATTAGCGCGTTTAAACAAACAAACAAACAAACTCTTCCGCTTTATAATATTAGTATAGCTATTATATGGCAGAAACAAAAAACACGTTATGACAAATCATTTTATGTGAATAAATAGAGAACCTAAGTAATGCTGCGTTAGATATTCAGAGTTAAGAGGACAAATCGCGTGGGGAACACCCACATTTGCGGCAGCCATCATGTTCATGATATAGAAGAGGAACTGCACGTGAGGCCTACCATGAAATAGGGAAAGTAACATAGGCAGAGAATGCGGTATGGCATTGGCTACAGTAGTTGTGTAGATCTAAGAACCGCTAGCTTGACGTTGCCAAAGATATGGCTGAATTAGGCTTTCAACTAGGGAAGTCAAAAACCATGCGAAGTGGGGAAAAGTCAGAAAGGGCATCCTAGTTTCCGAAAGAGCACAACTAAGAATGCAACTTAAAACGCGCAAAGATAGCAGAGCTAAACGATCATCTTTGCGCGTATACAAAATTTACTTTAAGGTGAATATATGTACAAGCAAAATGGCCTTAAAGTGGCGCCCTCATTTGAAATAAATTGTTACTTGTAAATATGGTGATAATTTCCATATTGCTAGTCGTCAGACACTAGATAGCCCTTTAAATTATTTTATGAACTGCCGTTGAAACTATTATTGGTGATCCGTCTAGCTTTAAAACTTGCCTCGCGGGGGCAAGTTTTAAAGCTAGGCGGACTAATGTTAATACTTTCAATGGTGGTTCATAAAATAATTTAAAGGGCTATCTAGTGCCTGACGATTAGCAATATGGAAATTATCACCATATTTACGAGTTAACAATTTATTTCAAATGATGGCGCCACTTCAAGGTCATTTGCTTCTATATTCACCTTAACTATTTTAAGGATGAATTCAATACGTACTATTCACATCCAAAGACTGCTAAAACCATAACCCTTCCTTTGGTTTAGCCGTAGTCGGGTAAAAATAAAATTACGCAATCAACAAAACAATCGTTTACGCGAAACGCAATGAACTTGAGTTGGCTAAAATCGCGTATTGACACACTTGCAGTTATTGTGCAACGCTGATAAAGCCGAGGAGTTGAATAAACTTTCAACAGCTATTCGATATGCTTATTTTTATTATAGCCGTGTGGTGTGGGAAAGCAGAGTAGAATACAATTGGTCACCCCACCTTTCCTCTTCCACGGGTGTCGTATGAGGCGACTAAGGGAGATATTTGTTTATTACATTTTAATAAAATTTTGTTACAGGTCAATATTTTTAAAACTGAGATCGTGTAAAATTAGGTAAAAACATACATCTTACTTATTTTTTTGTCATTTAATTATTTTATGTCATTTAATATTTTACAATTTATATCATCGATTTAAATCATTAAAAATACACATGATGACTGAAAAAATATTTTTGGCCCGTCGGCTAGATTATTAAAAAATATTGTACACGTATTTTTTATTTTCTCTGAGAAACAATAAATAACGAAGATACAGCGCATTTATATTTCGTCGCGCATTTAATTGTCGCATGACGTCACGTTTTCGTACGATTTTTACACATCGGTGACGTCACAAGCCCCCACCCTGGAACTTTGACACTCTGTATCTTTGTGAATTTTTACTTTTTTGATAAACTAAAAAATATGGGTACATTATTTTTGGATAATCTAATTAACGGACTAATTAAAATAATATTTTTCTGACCCAGTCATCATCCCTATTAATTTCAAAGGTAAATGAGTAGGGGCGATTTCTATTTCTATTAACCATTTTTATCTTTATTTGTAAAGATTCTAATGTTATCAGCTGCTCTGATCTCCTGCGCCAATGGATTATACACTATCGGACCCATGGTAGGTCATTCATCAGTAAACTGAACAGAATGTTAGAGACGGACGCCACCCCTTCTGCTGTGGTTATCGTATCAAGGTTGGCACATGACAGCCATCGTCAATCACCACCAACTGTTTCCTATTTCTCAGCAGGCTTAATGCCTTGTCGTTAATACCATAGTAGTTTTGCCTTCTGAAGGTCATGGTTCACTACATCAAAAGCCTTTGACAAATCGCAGCAAACACCGCAACATGTTTTTTGTGTTCACGAGCTTCTAGTAGAGAGTGAACTACTTCCCGGACTTCTTGTGTCGTTGATTTACCCTCGCGATAAGCTGAGCGCGTCTTTTTTTGAACGGACAAATCTCGAAACTGAGACGCTTCGCTCGCTCGGTCATTAAAATAGGCATGATGACTGAAAAAATATTTTTGGCCCACCGGTTAGATTATTAAAAAATATTGTACACATATTTTTTCTTTTCTCTGAGAAACAATAAATGACGAAGATACAGCGCATTTAAATTTCGCATGACGTCGCGCTATCGTACGATTTTTACACATCGGTGACGTCATAAGCCCCCACTCTGGAACTTAGATACTCTGTATCTTTGGGAATTTTTACTTTTTTGATAAACTGAAAAATATGGGTACATTATTTTTGGATAATCTAACTAACGGCACAGAATACATAAGAGTCAAACAGTATGGTCTTTCCAGCGTCTCCCGCAAATTGGCGTCCCCGCACCTCTCCCCCGCACTTTGTGAGCTTTGACGGCTCCAAACCAGGGTTTAATTACTAGCCGCACTCAATACGCGACGTGTGTTGTCTTGAGAACTGTCAACCAATAATAACCATCATGGTGAGAAGGTGCGCGTATAATAATTGTTTATCCACCCAATACTCTAAAGAACGTATATTTCATACATTTCCAAATGATGAAAACAGGTAAGCAAAGCAACAATATTTCACGTTATTACCCAGCAACCATTTTGATATATATACCCTTCTCGCTCTCTCGCATTGGCGGGAGATACACAAGAGCGAGAGGGGTATTAGCAATCCGGTAATGTTACATTGGCTCCTCGCTCACAGGTAATCACATACACGCAAATGCCAAATAGATTTCCGCGGGTTATGGTGTAAATGCCATTGTTGACAATGACAACTTGACATGCTGTGCGTGAAAATGTGATAAACATTTGTTTATTTTTATTGAATTTATTCATATAATTACCGTATAGTTTTGCGCCGAATATGCAAATTACTATATTACAATAGTGAATTAGTGCGTTACATTATAAATGACTCAATAATAATCAGTAAAGTGAACTAATGGTGAAATGGACAATGGACATAATGAAAAATATTTGTGAAGTGATATTATGTAGCTGTTTCCGACTTTTCTGTAACATTTGATACATATAAAACAGAATATTTTTTACGTCATAGTGTTCGCAAATCTTCAGGTATGGAAAAATATAATCGTAAATATGTCGAACTCGTTAGTAGGTAAGTATTAAATTAATTCTGCGGTGCGACCCTAAGTATAAAACTCACACATCGACGTGTGTACAGATAAATCGTTTCGTTTGTAGTAGTAGTAGGTATATATGTTACTCTGAATCAATGGAGAGTCCTACCAGTGCTAACGGCCTAATTAGAACAATACTTTTCTGACCCAGTCATTATCCCTATTAAAGACTTCCGTTACAGAAATTATTTTAGGCTTCGCTTCGCTAATTATTCCAGAACTCTAAAAATTGGACTTATCAAAGTTTTTCATTGCAAATAAATGTCCTTACATACATTGTCAATTATTGTACAGAAAATAATATTACGCACAATTTCGCCCGCGAGATTCGGTTTGTCAATGTCATATTTGTTCGGGGATAGAATAATTTTTTAGGATGAAATGTCTCCTACGCATACTAAGTAAGGATACCAGTATATTTTCACTTCGATATTTTTTTTTATATATTTATTCAAACTTTAGCACAATAGGAGCACTACTACTACTATTATCTACTTATGTACCCACTTATTTGTTAACAATTTCCAAATCTTTTGGAAAAAGTCTATAGAAAGTTCTTGCTAGTTGTCGTAAAAAATATCTAAGCAGGACTTATGAAATTATGCTAATGTGCTTCGCACAGCGGCACTTGGAGATATCCTGTGCCGCTTTGACCCTGGAACGTGCCAACTTATATATAAGCTTCTACCCCTCAGTGTGAGCAGTGGACTTCCTTTGTCCAGCAGAAAGTCGACAGCTGGGCACATGCCTCATAAAGATGATCGGACGATCTTAGCAAGTTTCCAGGAAAACGCAGGCTGCTTCTAATCGATCGTTTTAGAGAACCTTGGGGGATGGAGGACTATGTAGTAGATAAATAAATATATAGTTAAGGACAAATTACACTGATTGAGCTATCCCCAAAATAAGTTTAAACTTGTGTTATGGGATACTAACTCAACGATACTATACTTTATGATTACATATACAGGCGACTTTTTATCCACCTGAAATTTTTGGAGCAAGTTCAGTCCATGATACTAAACTACTTTCTATAAAAAAAGAAGTTATTAAAATCGATAAAATTTTTTCTTCTTCCCTACGAGTACAAATCAGCGCTCAGCCAAACGGATTTTGTATGGGAGGACAAAATTTTTTTATGTATTTTGAATATTTTTTTTTATAGAAATAACCGCTGAGGATGCAACCGTTAAGGTTGAGATAGGTTCACAATTTGCAATACTGTGCGTGTTTTTGAAAAATCACTGTAATTAAACTGCAAAAAATGATAATAAATAAAACACAGTAAAATATTCGTTGAAAGCGAAGAAAGGCCCGGACCCGTGCTCGACTATTATATTTATAAATTTTTTGTAGCAAAATCGACTAGATTTTAGGTTATACATTTTTTGGTATAATTTTCATATAAAAAGGTGATTGTATAAAATAGTAATCCGAAATACTGCATCGCCTCTCTCATAATTCACTTCTCTCTCTACCCAAAGGTTGACTGGAAGAGATTGTTACATAAGCGATAAGTCCGCCTTTGTATCATTTTAGTTTTTTTTCTCTGTATTGTTGTATGTCCTTTCTTCATGGTGCAAAAAAGAGTTATTGTATTGTATTGTATTGTAATATCTTAAATGCATATTGTAATCCTCAGTTTTAAACAAAGCTTTTCAGGCTTTTCCACTAAAATGCTGGACGCACCTCGAATCACATTGTCCAAAAACATAACTACAACGTACCTGAGCCATTGTAATTCGATGTATGTCTATGATCGTTTTTCTCGTGGTGTGAATAGTTTATACTTCATTATTGGAGCTGATAGTACATTTAGAATTTGTTTTGTCGGATCTGCCGATGGAGAAGGCCACGGTTAAAAGGTACGTGACGTGAGGCATTGTTTAAAATTTGGACTCATTGACAATTTGTTCACATTGGCAGTTTTGTTGTTAAGCGATCTTAGTCACAAGTTTTTAACCGACTTCAAAAAAAAAGGTGGTCTTTATTAATTCGGTTTAATGTAGGACGCAACCTTGAAAACCACGCCTCTACCGGTTCAACTTAATTTGCACGTGAGTATCATTCTTCATATTAATTTCACAGATGTATGTTAATGAGAAAGTGGGCCTTATCCACCACGTTAAAAAGTTATATGCATAATGATATATAACTTGTTTTTTTCTTAATAGCTTAACTAGTTTTACTAGTATTTCTTCCAAGCTGGACTGGGAAAAAATAAAAAGCTTAGATTGTACCAGCTGTTTCTACAGCTGATCGAAATTGTCAGAATCGGTCCTTGATATGTTTGACAGAAAATTCAAAGGAAAGTAGATACTTTGTGTTCTCACAAAGTATCTACTTTCCTTTGAATTTTCTATATAATATAAAAAATATATATAATTTTATATAATATAAAAAAATATTAATAAAACACTGCGAAATATCGTCAGCACGGCTCCGACTCTTCATTCGCTCTTGACGAATATTTCACTGTATTTTATTTATTATTTTTTTTGTATTATATTTATAATTTTTTCTGTAGCCAAAACGGATAGATATTTAGATAATACATTTTTTGGTATAATTTTCATATAAAAAGGTGATTGTATAAAATAGTAATACGTATTATAAAGGCATATTTAGGAAAATTCAGAGGTATGTTTGTGATTTTTTTCTATCGTACCAAACATGCACAATCGTGTTTTGGCTATTGTGGGTGTCTGTAGAAAATTCTTAAAATTTTTATGTAATTTTTTTAAAGGAATAAACTGTATTAGTTTAATAACAGTGATTTTTCAAAAAATTTTCATAAAAATCTTAAAGTTAAAAACAATAAAAATAATAAATAAAACACTGCGAAATATTGTCGAGCCCGGCTCCGGGCCTTTCTTCGCTCTTGGCAAATATTTCACTGTGTTTTATATATAATTTTTTTTGTATTATATTTATAATTTTTTTTATAGCCAAAACGGATAGATATTTAGATAGTACATTTTTTGGTATAATTTTCATGTAAAAAGGTTATTGTATAAAATAGTAATATGTATTATAAAGGCAAATTTAGGCAAATTTAGAGGTATGTTTGTGATTTTTTTTCTATCAAGCCAAAAATGCTTAATCGTGTTTTGGCTATTGTGGGTGTCTGTAAAAAATCCTTAAGATTTTTATGTAAATTTCTTGAGGAATAAACTGTAGTAGTTTAATTACAGTGATTTTTTAAAAACACTCGCAGTTTTTTGGCTCTAAACTAGCGGGGCCTTAAGATATCTAGAGGTACAGCCAGCCTCAGCCAGCCACCACACGGCTGACGGTACACTACTTTTTAACACCCGACGTAAAAAAAACCGGCCAAGTGCGAGTCGGACTCGCGCACCGAGGGTTCCGTACAAACCTGCAAGGTTTAGTATTTGGTATGAATTTCAATTTAATACCTCTACGCGTTTATGAGGAAATGGGTAGTAAGTTTAAAATTATTAAAAAAAAATATATTATGTGATGTAACTAAAAATTTATGGTTTTCGTAATTTTTCCTTTATCTATGCTATAAGACGTTGCTTCGTACCAAATTTCAAGATTCTGAGTTCACGGGAAGCACCCTGTAGGTTTTGATTCCCTTGCAAGTGTCGAAAATTTGCGGCATAAACGGCTGTATCTTTTGATTGCGTTGGCTTAGAAGTTTGATTTTTTCACAGCTTCAAGGGACAGTAGACCTGAGTAATTGATATAAATTTCAGCTTCATACCTCCACGCGTTCCTGAGAAAAAGGGTCTTGACAGACGGACGGACGGACGGACAGACGGACAACAAAGTGATCCTATAAGGGTTCCGTTTTTTCCTTTTGAGGTACGGAACCCTAAAAAGGAGGTGTGTATGTGTAAAAGGTACATATTGTGCATTTAAGAGCCCGTATGACCGCGATAGTACTTAGAGCGATCCTAAATATTATAAATATTAACGAAATACTCATTTTGAAATAAAAACACAGCAAACTTTAGGACTAACTCCAGTCATTATGTTTTGAAAACACGATTGCTTAAAATTTTCTCGATAGAAAAGAATTGCGAAGTTGCCTCGAAAACACCTCAGAATTATATTAAAACAGAAAGTATTCAAAAAATACAATAAATTAGCCCTTGTAACTTTGGATTATAATTGTATTAAACATCAAGCAGTCATCATGTCTTGCTTTTTAAATAACTCTTAACTATTCTTTGTAAAACGAAAAAAACCTCAAAAACCATAAACGCCTAAACCAGCCTCATTGACCCGCCGCGATTCCCTACGCTCCGCATGGCTTGCTGTCCTGCTTCGGCTAGAGTAAATTTGTGTGCGTGGAAGCGGTAGCAAAATTTAGATTATCAACATCAGGCGCCCTCTTAATAATTATAGAACGCGATAAGAAGAAATGACTTACATCAGTAACATTGCTCCTAATATAGTGGCCGCTGTGGACGAGATAGTCCAGCTCATCATATTTGTGGTCGCTGAAAGAGACCTGCAGTGAGGCCAGACAGTATTTGCCTCTGACTGCTCCATCCACGCTTAGACACTCGTCGAAGTCACCGTATTGGTTGCCGTTGCCACTCAGGATGCCTGATGGAGGCTTCGCTGTTGCGTCGAACACTGGAACAAGGAGACATGTCAAATTAATACCAAAAGGTCATTTGAGGTTTTAAAATTACCTTATGCCTAAGGTACGCTTATGATATAAGATCATAAGACATACTGTCCTATGAGACATAGGCACATATATCATGACATAAGTATATCATAAGACATACTGTCTTATGATAAGTCATATCTAATAAAATGTCTAGGTTCCAGTTTATACTTTACTGGAAGAACCACTGGAAAGAACCATACTTTGTAAATATAACATTTAAAATGCCATTTTGCTCTTTTCCTGCGAAATTTTTAAGGTAATTCCGTCAAGGAGCAGCCCCGAAAAAGATTATATAACTAGGCGAGACATCCTCACCTCACCTTGAAAACATTAGACCAGTTCATGGTCAGTAGACCATCACGTTATGTCATGCTGTGGTGCAATATTCGCGGGCGGTGAATCTGAAATGTAACCGTGAAGGCGAGAGCCTAACGTGACCGGCATATGTACCTTAAGCGGACAAGCTGCATGACGATAAACACGGAATTTTGCTTTGTTGTTCTATCTTTTCATCCTGGTCCAATTCAATGGGTGATGGAGCTGGCAGTGTAGGATTTTCACTGTAATCTGTCAATTACCTACTTCCATGCGGGTCTGGGTGAGAAAAAACCGTGATACTTCTCTTTTTGCTAAAGAATGGGAGAGATGTGGGATAATAATGGGAGAGATATGAGATATGGGATAGTAATTATAATTCCCATTTTAATCAATACCACCGAATTAATAGAACTACTAACAAACAGAACGGAATCACGCAGCGTCTTTTTTTATTTTTTTTTATTTGGGGTTTGAGTGCGTCTCCCGCATTATGGCAACCCCGTACCTATCCCCCATTCTTGTGTGCGTTTAATGACTTGAAACTTACACATTGACGTGCTTACGGGTGTGCAAGGATGTAGAAGTATAGTTTATAGTAGTATATATGTATATAGTTTGTAGTAGTAGTACTAGTCTTCTTCTTTAATTTAAGAGCTTGTTCTTGTCGGTGGAGTTAAGTGGAGATGCCTCCATTCCTCTATTCTTTCTGCCATCTTTTTAATGTCTTGGTAGGACCTTACTCCTAACCCTTCCTTAATTTGTTGGAAAAACTTCATCCTTGGTCTTCCCCTTCCTCGTCTCCCTTTTATTTTCCCTTCTACTATTATTCTGAATAGATTGTCATACTAGCAGTAAGCATAAATGTTACTTCGCTTTTATAAAGCGCCACCTGTGCGTATGTCTATACGCCCACTATCGCGCCAACCGTGGCCCTAAGTTGTCTTCCCCGGCCTCCTTGGGAATAAAGTTGATAATGTATCTGTTTAACAAAGCTTTTTCTATGTTTTATTTCACAATGGGTCTGAAGTACAGCCGCTAAGGCCAGGAGCTACTGCCAAACGTGACACCACACCGATATAGCGTGGACCACGACCGAGTCTACTTAAAAAGAACGAACAAACGAAGCCTGAATAATAAACATTTTCAGCGATATTTTAGCGTAATTAATTATTGTAATGGTCGACTAATTGCCCATTGAAGATACAAGATTGATTAGCGCTACGCTATACAACCTTTGTCTCTTTGTTCTACTTATATTTTTGTTGGAATTAAACAACCGAAGGACAAATTGTTTTGGCAAAATGTTTGAGCCCTTAAGAATACTGGTTGGTCGTAAATAAAGAGTATGGTTTAAATATCGAGCTGGGCTGACCTTGTTCTCAGAATGTAAGTATTTATGAAAGTAATACATTTTCCAGAAACTGTAATACCCAGTCAGTGCCGGATATTAGCCATTCCGATTCGTAAGAAGAAGAAGAAGGGCCGGATCTAGACTATTTTTTAGGAGGGGCAAAATCTAAATATGGTGCCCCAGTCCCCAATCATTTCGAAAGAAGACTTTTTCTACGAGGAATCTGCTGGGAAGATTTTGTCGCGGTTTCATGAAAAAAAAAATTCATTTTATTCTTGGCGTTCTAAGAACCCTTACTAGAAAAGATTATATACCTTAAGATTCGGATTCTCGCCCATTTCCTTGATTGCCATGCTCAATTGGCTCATAAAAACTGCACGGGAAGAGAAGCTGCTGGTACATTCTAAGTTTATTTCCCTCCCAGACCAGCAAAGGCAAATTGCTTCCACGAAGAACAGGAAAACACGCGAAGCAAGAAAGTAAAGGGGTCCAAGTAAACAGGATAATGTTACGCGGCCCGAACCACGTCCAGACGACGTGAGGAGCAAACAGAATGAAGCAGTGTCAACAAAGATGATGTTGAATTCGACAGACATATATCACATGTTGGGCGACGGCCACTTGTGAAACATTTCGCACAAATACATTTCCAAAGAGAATTGACATAAGCATGGTAATAAAATATTGTATTCTCTTCCCGGGACAGCTGGTCAGTCACGTGATTAGCCCAAGAATACGTCATCAGCGGACACACTTCCACTGCTGAAAAATGCAACGTGTGTGTTTTACCAAAGACGAAAACACATACGGTGCGTTTTCAGCAGTGGAAGTGTTAATGCTACGAGAATTTTCTCCCAGTCAAAGTCAATAGGGTTAAGCAGAAAAATTGTACGGCGCAAAAAAGAAAAATATCTACATATACTTATATACTACTTGTATTACGCCTGTTTCCCACAGGGGTAAGCAGAGACTATGGACCTCCACTAGCTACGATCCTGACAGACCTCTTTCGCTTCATCTACACTCATCAACCTCTTTATACATGCCCTTCTAAAAATATCTACTTAATCACTATACAGGTAGAAATTATAAGCACTTCGTTTGAAATTCTATTAACATTTAACCACAGGTTAAAATTCAATTAAAAATTATTTTATTTACTATTAATTAATAGGGTTTTGCAACCCTTATAATGTCATTAAGTTATATGAAATTAACATGAAAATTACGAAAAAACGTATACAGATACAGATACACTATCACGTCTTTATCCCTAACGGGGTAGACAGAGCCAGGGGCGGTAAAGCCCAGGCCACTTTTAGCGTAATGGTGGGCATGAAGGTGGAAAAGGGAAATCATAATAGTGATGGGTTGCTAACCGCATCGCCTATTCATATGATTCAGATTCTCACCCATTCCCTCGATCGGCTTTTACGATCTGCACGGGAAGAGAAGCAGCTGGTACATTCTATGTTTTTTTTTCTCCCAGACCAGCAAAGAAGAAACGTATATAAGTATATAAGTTTAGATTTTAGGTACATTACTGTTGTAATAAATACGAGTAATACTTTTAATTGAAAGTAACAATTGGAATAAATGATTAATTTGTCAGATACAGACAAACAGCTTTAAAATGACAGATCTAGACTTTTTCGTTATACTTATCTATGTTTAAAATATACCTGATAACGTCAGGGGACGATTTTCATCTTTGTTTTAGATGACGTATAAGATAACTATGTAACCTATATATAGGTATGCCGTAAAACCCTGATTTTTCGATTAAAAATCCATTGTTAACATTTTTCATGCTGCATATTGGTACCTGAAATACAAATCTGACAACAGTGTTGGCCACTTACACACCCGAAAAACAAACTATTAGAATCACAGATCTCTGTGATTAGAATGCTTGCTGTGGCAGGTTATTCAATCAATACTTACCTGATAAATTGATGGATGCTCACTCACTCATTGTGATGAATCATATGCAGTACCTACTCGGATTTATATTCTAAAAAATTCTAAAGGAAAATATCAGCGTGCTAAAGAACTATATATGAGTAAAGAAATCTACAATCGTTGAGAGACTGCATTACAATGCAAGATGGCTAATTAAAGATAGTAGATTAGATCACGTCATTGACATACAGACTAATCGGCAGTCTAGGCACAGATTGCAAATAAATTACTCCACAGTTAACTACGCATACTAGAGACGACTCCGAGTATGGACCCTACACATCCTTTTGTTGTTGTATTTAAATCCGTGATTTAAAAGCTGTGCTTTTCTCTGTGGAGTGCTCCATGCCTCCGCGAAGTTCTTAACCACTTTTAATTTTTCTTTTGTTTAATCGAAAAATCTTCTTCGGGGTTTTCCTACTCCACTATTTCCTTATAGCTTTTCTTCAATTTTTTTTACCTATTTAAATTATTAGGGTTCCGTACAAAAATGAAAAAACGGAACCTTTATAGGATCACTCGTGCGTCTGTCTGTCCGTCCGTCTGTCACAGCCAATTTTCTCTGAATCTACTGGACCGAATCAGGTGAAATTTAGTAGAATGTTGTAATTTTATGACCCAAACACATATCTGCAAAGTAAATAAAATATTTTTTTAAAATAGGGGTCATTTTCGGGGGACAAATTAGAAAATAAAAAAAAAAGTTTTGCAAACCTTTGTGGCGTATCGGACCTGCCGTACGCCAACCTTCTTTGTAAATAATCTCATAGAGATGACGACATCGTCGAGCGCACGTCTAACAGTGCGCGCGCATGGATGGCCCCTTCATATCGAACCTGTCAAATCGGCCGTCACGGAAAATTCCCTTGCATATATTTTATTGATTATTTTATATCAAAACAGTGCAATAACTCATTGTTAATATATAAATAAATACATAGCAGCATACCAAATACTTTCACTGCTATATTGGTGACCCCGACGTGATACCGCAACCGTACTTCGCGAAGATGGAAAAGGATGAAAATTTTGGAATCCCAACGGCCGAACCAACTCAAGGTACATTTCAACAAACATTTAAAGTCGGCGTCAAAATTCCGCCATTCTGGCCTGACCGCCCAAACCTATAGTTCGCACAATTAGAAGGTCAATTCATATTAGCCGGTATAACAGCCGATACTACCAATATACTGCGTGTAGTTACTTAGAACATCAGTATGCCGTTGAAGTCGCAGATGTCATTGAGAACCCGCCCAAAGAGAATAAATACGAAACGCTCAAGAGAGAGTTGGTGAAGCGTATGTCAGCCCCAAGAGAGGAAAAAATCTTACAGTTCCTGAATAAAGAAGAAATGGGCAATCGTAAACCTTCGCAGTTCTTAAGGCACTTAAGACATCTGGCGGGCCCTCAAATCTCAGACGAATTTATACGCACGGTATGGTGTAATGGCTTACCTTCGCAAATACAGCCAATTATTGCGTCGCAGACCGACTCACCACTAGAGATATTAGCTGATTTGGCTGATAAAGTAATCGCTATCGCCTCGCCCGCTTCCCAGGTATGTGACGTCAGACCAACAACTTCTTCAGCTGACCCGTATTTAGGTATAATGGAGAGTATGGCCAAGCAAATAGAGGAGCTGCGCAGTCAAGTACAGCAGCTAGCCACGCGAGAGAGTCGGCCCAACTTCAGACGATATCGGTCTAGTTCGCGATCCCGGTCACGTGGTAATGGCCTATGTTTTTACCACCGCAAGTTTGGTGCTGCGGCCTTCAAATGCACAACGCCCTGCGCATATAAAAAGCCGGAAAACTCCAGCGGCAGCCACTAGTGGCGGCAAATGACTGCCCGCAAGGAAACGGCCGCCTCTTCGTCGTCGACAGGAAGACCCGGGTAGAGTACCTCATTGATACAGGATCTGACCTCTGCGTATTCCCCAAATCGATGGCCAAAGGGTTCCGTCCTCGTACTACGTATGAGCTGTATGCAGCGAACAACACCCGTATTAATACGTACGGATTTCTGGATTTGTGCCTTGATCTTGGCCTGCGTAGAGACTTCCGCTGGCGCTTCATCGTGGCTGAGGTATCCAGACCCATCATAGGAGTTGACTTCTTACAGCACTACAATCTTCTGGTAGACTGCCGACAACATCGACTGGTTGACGGACTCACAACGTTTTGGATCACAGTCCCATGTCGTCACAACACTTCGCCAGAGACCGAAGCAGTCAAGACCATCAGCGGTGACTCCAAATACCTGGACTTGCTGAAGCAGTACCCAACCCTCACCACGCCAGCAGGTAGGCCCACAGAACCCAAGCACAATACTAAACATCACATCCGCACGACTCCAGGACCTCCAGTGGCAGCTCGTCCTCGCAGATTGGCCCCTGATCGCCTAAAAATCGCAAAGCAGGAGTTTGATGCTATGTTGCAGAATGGAACAGCACGACGTTCGGAAAGCTCATGGTCGTCCCCACTCCATCTCGCTCGTAAGAAAGACGATGGCTGGCGCCCATGCGGTGATTACCGTGCTCTCAATGCGAGAACAATTGCAGACCGCTACCCAATTAGGCACATCAACGACTTCACTTACCAGCTGTCAGGTGCCAAGATCTTCTCGAAAATTGACATGATCAAGGCGTATAATCAGATCCCAGTCGGAGAAGCTGATATTTCGAAAAATGCCATCACAACACCGTTCGGGCTCTTCGAATTTCCGTACATGACATTTGGTCTACGAAACGCAGCTCAAACCTTTCAAAGGTTCATCGATGAAGTACTGCAAGGCTTGGATTTCGCGTACGGATATTTGGACGACACCTTGATCTTTAGCAGATCTGAAGAGGAACACCTCCAACACCTGGAAATCTTGTTCGAGCGTTTCAAGGACTACGGCTTACTGATTAACGTGTCCAAGTGCGTTTTTGGCGTTGAGGAAATACAGTTCCTAGGATATTCTGTTTCCACAGATGGTATCAAGCCCTTAACAGAAAAGGTAGAAAGTATACAAGCCTATCCTCCTCCGTCAACAGCTAAACAACTTCGACGTTTCTTGGGCATGTTCAATTACTATCGCAGATTCGTACCAAAAGCTGCTGAACTTCAAGCACCGCTCGACAAAGCCCTCACTGGCAATATCAAAGGAGCTACTCCCATTAACATGACGGAAGAAATGTTATCAGCTTTCAACGCTTGCAAAAACTGCCTATCTCAAGCTGTACTTCTTACACATCCAGATGTCAACAAAGAACTGGCATTGTTCACTGATGCATCCGACGGAGCCATTGGTGCAGTTTTGCAGCAGAACAACAACGGCAGCTGGGAGCCTCTCGGTTTCTTTTCCCGCAAACTTTCGTCATCACAAAAGAAGTATAGCCCATATGATCGAGAGTTGTTGGCTATTTACGAAGGCATCCGATACTTCAAGTACATGCTGGAAGCTAGAGTGTTCACGGTTTACACAGATCATAAACCCATCACATTCGCTTTCACCACCAAAAGAGACGGATGCTCACCCAGACAGTTCAGATCCTCGATTACATTTCACAATTCACCACTGACATCAAATTCATATCCGGTTCTGACAATGTCGTCGCTGACGCTATGTCCCGCATTGAACAAATTTCATCTTTCATCAACTTCGCAGATCTTGCAAGAGATCAGGAGCAAGACCCTGAACTGCAAGACCTGTTAAGGCAGAAATCATCCCTCATCCTCAAGAAACTGCCTGAGAACAATTTATACTGCGACATCTCATTAAATCACCCACGTCCATACCTAACCCCTTCCTACCGCAGGAAAGTCTTCGAGAAGATGCACGGTTTGAGCCACCCCGGAACCAAGGCAACCGCTCAACTCATCGCCGAACGCTTCATTTGGCCTGGGTTGCGCAAGGACTGCACCCGCTGGACTCAGCAATGCACAGATTGCCAACGAAGCAAGATCTCCCGTCATCTCTCTTCCCCTTTTCAAACTTTTCCTGTACCTTCAGAACGATTTTCCCACGTTCATCTTGATCTCATTGGTCCTTTATCCTTTTCCAAAGGGTATAAATATTGCCTCACCGTCGTCGACCGTTTTTCCCGCTGGCCTGACGCCTATCCCCTGGCGGACATCACTGCAGAAACTTGTGCCAGTGCCTTTTTATCCAACTGGATAACGCGCCATGGTTGTCCTTCCACCATCACTACCGACAGAGGACAGCAGTTCCAGTCACACCTATTTCAAGCCATTTCGCGACTGATTGGTGCAGAACATCGCCCCACCACTGCCTACCATGCGCAGTGCAATGGACTGGTGGAGCGTCTCCATCGCCAGCTGAAGGCAGCCATCATGTGCCACAACAACCCACAGTGGACAGAAACCCTCCCTCTTGTGCTGTTGGGCATACGAGCAGCTTTGAAGGAGGACCTCGGCGCGTCGGCTGCTGAGATGGTCTACGGCGAGCCTCTGAGACTACCTGGGCAATTCTTTACTCCATCTTCAGCCAGTCATCTGGATCCTGTGGACTACGTGTCACGCCTAAGGAAACACATGGCTGGATTGTCTCCTGTGCCTACATCAAATCACGGCAACAAAACTTTCTACGTGCCAAAGGACATACATACGCCGGATTACGTATTTCTACGCCGGGGCCCTGAAAGACGAGCCCTTGAATCGCCATACGTCGGCCCATATAAGGTACTGCACAGAGGAGCCAAAGCCTACAAAATTGAAGTCCAGGGCAAAGAAATTACTGTCACTGTAGACAGACTGAAGCCAGCGTATCTTACTTTAGATGATAATAAAACTTCAAACAAGACAACCGTCCATCCTTCTTCAGCACCTGAAGAAAAGGATCCTCCACGGACAAGGAGCGGACGTGTAGTCAGATTCCCCGCTCATCTTCAGCACTATCGACCGTGAACCGGTCTCAGCGGGGGAGTAATGTGGCGTATCGGACCTGCCGTACGCCAACCTTCTTTGTAAATAATCTCATAGAGATGACGACATCGTCGAGCGCACGTCTAACAGTGCGCGCGCATGGATGGCCCCTTCATATCGAACCTGTCAAATCGGCCGTCACGGAAAATTCCCTTGCATATATTTTATTAATTATTTTATATCAAAACAGTGCAATAACTCATTGTTAATATATAAATAAATACATAGCAGCATACCAAATACTTTCACTGCTATACCTTACTGTGTCATATATCAAATGAAAGGGCTCTTTATGAGGATCTCAAATATATTGTTATTATTGATAAATGAATAGTTTTGATTTTATTTATGAAAGAAGATGAAAATTGACCATTCGCCCGTTCTTCTGAAACTACTGAGCCTAAAATTTGAAAAAAATACAAATTATAGTTCATTGCTTGTACAAGAAAACCTATAAGAATTCAATCAATTGTACGGAACCCTCTCCACGCGAGTTTAACTCGCACTTGGCTGGTTTATTGTTTCAAAGAGCGCGTCGTGACATATAAGATGACCGAACATTTTCCCTCTTCTATTTTCAAGATTTGTAATATTTGCCTTTTCTTTCCCACGTTAGAATACATTTTATAGACCTGCACATGACAAAGTGAAAATTAAATGAGTTCTTATCAGTACGCTGTTGATTCAATACGAATGTACTTATTAATTTATGAACGTAGTTATAGGTTATATAAATGACTGTTATTGTAACTCTAAAAGCTACTTACTTAATTTTTTAAAGTGATAAAAGTTGCTAAGCTAACAGCTTAGATTCTAGATCAAAATCCATGGATTTTGGAAATTTCTCAATTCTCATCTAAACTTATTTACTTTTAGATATATCTTGAATTGCTGGCTCCATACGCCTCGGAGACGTCCCCCGACTGATGATTAGTCTGTATGTCAATGACGCGTTGACGCGTGATCTAATCTACTCGTACGTTTATATATCTTATGTATGTTATACCATCTTATAGGAAAAACCGTAGACGTGACGGAAGTCGCGGTTTTTCGGATCTTTATTGTGGTTTCCTTTGCCTTTCGGGGTGAATATTATATCCAGAATTTACGTACTTTGGTTTGTAGCATTCCGTACCCAAAGGGTGCAAACGGGACCCTATTACTGAGACTCCGCTGTCTGTCCGTCTGTCTGTCTGTCACAGGGCTCTATCTCTTTAACCGTAATAGCTAGATACTTGAATTTTTCACAGACTATGTATTACTATGGCCGCTATAACAACAAATACTAAAAATAAAAAAAGTTAAAAGTTAAAGGGGTCGTCATACAAAACACGTGTCTTTTTAGCGTTTTAAAACATTGTACGTAGGTACGGATCCCTTTATGTACGAGTCCGACTCGCACTTGCCCGTTTATTTTTCCATATTGTAACGTATTCTAAATACCTATATGTATACGCTAATATTATTACGATCTAGCCTGAACTCACACTAATGAGTAATTTTACATTGACCTTGTTTTATAAAACATAATAGTATCTATTTATTGCAGACACAAGATCCATATTTATATACCTATAAGTAAAGATATATTTAAAAATAAAATAAAAAAAATTTAAGGTGCGCTTACCACACTTAAAAAGTATAGTTGTTATTTTATAAGAAAGATTAGGATTTTAATAAGTACATAGATCTCGCTGATATGAGTCTTTTTTTTTTAGAGAATTATGTTTTTGTAAAGTCGACAACGCCTTAGAATTATACAGTACATTTGGGCTGATGTATGTAATATTTGATGTTATTTTATTAATTTTCCTCCCTTCTTCTTTACAACCTATATCAGTTACTGGTGGACTAAAGGTCTCTACAAATAAAGGGGGGATTTGTACTTTTCAATTAGTTTTAAAATATTAGCGAGTAGTTTAACGGTTGGGGCACATCTGTCAGCACGGAACAGCACTTTCCTATGCTGCTATCCTTTTCTGTCACTCAGAACAGTCATTTAAATTGCTAGAGTGAGAGTGACGGAACGCTTCAGCATGACCGGTGCTGAAGCGTTCCGTCGCTCTCTCTCGCTCTAGCTAATAACGCTGACAGACGTGTCCTAACCCTAAAGTTTCACGAACTACCTATACATGAATTTTGCGGCTCTAAGTAGATAGAGCCCAGGGCAGCTGCAAGTCCCAAAGGCCACTTTTTGCGTGATGGTGGGCGAGAAAATAGATATTTTGATTCTGATTTTTACCATCATGTATTTTTAGTATCTACTAAGTTTATTTTTATAGTATACTTTTTTTTTTTTTTATGTTATAGGGCGGCAAACGAACAAGCGGGTCACCTGATGGTAAGTGATCACCACTGTCCATGGACAACTGCAACACCAGGGGTGTAACAAGAGCGTTACCGGCCTTTCAGGAAGATATAGACTCGTTTTTTGAAGGTTTCAATGTCGTATCGGTTCGGGAACACCGCTGCAGGAAGTTGATTCCACAGTTCGGTCGTTCGTGGCAGGAAGTTCCTTTTAAAACGTACGCTGGTTGATTGCCAACTATCCAGGTGGACTATCAACTTATGACTCAACTTTAGTTTTATTTAATTATATTTGATTTTTAGCTTTAGTTTATGTCGGTACCTATTTGATTATTGATTCAATAAATATTTGTACATATTTTTTATCTTTTACATACATAAAATTCGGTTTATTTTATGTTGTGAACATTTCATATTAATAAATAGAAAAAGACGAATATACACGTCAACGTTGCCGAATATTTATTTGTAAGTTTCTCGTCTAGATGTCGTAGAAAAATAGTTAAACCCCAGTTCTGCTAAATGGCTAGTCATATTTAGCCTTAGGGCAGGGCTTAAATTTAATTTTCCATACCATTAATTAGCTTTTACGATTTGCGTGGAAAGAAAAGCAGCTAGCCAGCTAGCTCATTCCACGTTATTTTACACCGAATGGTAAGCTTATAAAAACAACGGTTTCAGAGATTTATTAACTTTTTACGGTTTCGTAACAAAGGATATTAAAATATAAGATTTCATTCTTTTACTATGTTAATGAAGTTTAAGCCGTGAATCGTCTGCTAATAAAGAGTAGCGTAAACACAAAGCGTATACTTGGTTAGTATGGGGTTTATCCCAGGATCAGACAACGAGATAAATCTTGAGAACTTAGTTCAGCGTATGAGTTGAATGTCCTCAGATCTTACGTATAACCATTAGGCATTTGCTGTGTGGTTCCCGGCAGTAAAAAAAGTCATAAACATCAATGAGACCTCTCCAACCCGTCTGGCCAGCGTGGACGGTGGAGAGTGTAGGCCAAATCCTCTGACTGCTCTGCCTTAGTAGCTCTGGAAGGACAGAAGGGGGTCGTGTTCCTGCAGTGGAGACTAAAAAAGACTTGATGATTATGATGTAAGGCCAGGGCTAAGGCCAGCGTTAGGCCTAGGCCCCCTAAACATAAGAATTCGGCCCTAGGGGTCTCTAGCTATGAACTAACTAGGAGCCTTGGTAGCATTAACATAAAGTTAGGAAAATAAATAATTTGAAAAAATCTGATGGGTATATTCAATTCTCTCTCATCCCAAAGGTTGGCTGGAAGAGATTGCTTTGCATTAAATAGGAAAATACAAAGGTGGAAGCCAGACAATGGCATATCAATATATCAATCACCAACCCATCTGGCCAGCGTGGAGGGTGTCGGCCAAATCCTCTGACTATTCTGGTGAAGTATGGCTCTGGTAGTACAGAGAGTGTCGTGCTCTTACAGTGGAGACTAAAGAAGACTTGATGATTATATCACGCAGTCAGGTTTTTTGTTCTTTTAAGACGGTTCATTGCATCGTTACATACAACATCGTATTTTTTGGCCACACACTACATATTCAACACGAAACTAGAGCGCGCACGCACTTTTCTCACCTTCGCCTCATTAAATCTTAATTAAAGATCGCGGATCATATACCAATAATTGATATCAAATTTATTCCTACTGCAGCATTGGATTAAGTGCAAGGTAAGGTAGATAGGAACTTCATACATGAGCGAACTACCCGGTTCTTGCTGCCCGGTTAGGGAAAATGCGCCCTCTCGATTCCTTTAACGTCAGATTTATAAGATATTATAAAGGTTCAGACACTTTGAGCTAATAATATTGTAGACTACGTTTTTTTTTTTGGTGCCGTGTGGTTCCCGGCAGAGTAGAATAGGACCACTCCAAGTCTTCACATGAAAATTGTACCTCCGTACAATGTTTTAAAACACAAAAAAAACAGGTTTTTTGTATTACGACCCCCTTTAATTTTTTATTTTAGTATTTGTTGTTATAGCGGCCATAGTAATACATAATCTGTGAAAATTTAAAGTATCTAGTTAATGCCATTATAAAGATCTAGTTAAAAACGCTGAAAAAACACGTTTTTTGTATAGCGATCCTCTTTAATTTTTAACCTTTTTTTAGGGTTCCGTAGTCCACAAGGAAACCTTATAATTTCGTCATGTCCGACCGTCCGTCCGTCCGTCTGTCCGTCAGGGCTCGTACTCCGCCGCTACTGCACCGATTGTCACGAAAATTGGTGAAGAGATAGATATTGAAGTTACAAAAGTTGGTTTTTAAAATTATGAATTTTTTTTTTTCTGCCCCCCTCCCATACAACGAAAAGTGTATTGTATAAGTGTAATATTGATTTATTTAATTAACATTCAATTTAATACTGTATGACGATAATGTAAATTTATATTACAATTACTATATTTCTTAGATGTCACTTAGAACGTCTTCCCTATAGATAATAAAATATAATTTGTCAAGGATTATTTCAATCTTACACACTTTTCATGTATCGTGTACGGTTTTCTTTAAAACTGGTAAAACCCGCAATTCGGGACTATTTCGGGGGCGCGGGGGGGGTGACGCTTACCTGGGAGGGGGAGGGAGAGTAGATAAAATTTGATTTGGACCTTCAATGGGCATTGTTCATTTTTTTTGGAAAGCGTTATTTTAAAATCCGTTTCGAGATAAAGAGTTAATGAACAGGTTGTGGGTCATTTTTTTGCCAAAATAATCAACGGTTTTGGATATTTCTACAAACAAACGTATGACCTTTGTTTGACCTTACTCCGCGGCTGTATCGGTTTATGCTCTGAGTCCTTTCGTTAAATAATACGAGTCGCCTTTATGGTATTTATCCGTCACTGACAATAGCGTCAAATGTCACCGTTTCAGCCAATCATAACTAAGAAAATAATTTTCCGCCAATCATGAGCAACTCACACGAATTCAATGAATGACACTGACGCTGACAAAGACGACTATAATAAAAAATAATTAAGCCGTAATATGACAAAATATTCAAATTAGTTTCTTAAAATACGCTATATTTTGATATAAAAAATAAAAATTAGGGGTTACAAAAATGAACAATTCCAATTAACATATCCTGATAGAAAAAACGACTAGATTATTTTTTTTAATTGATCTAGAATGACTGAACTAATGTATTAGTTTATGTTTCAAAGGTATATATAATATATTTTAGTTTTAAAAGTGAATACTTAAATTTTTTGATCCATAATGCTCTGCCATTAGGGCTAAACACGTGGCAGTGTAGTACCTATGTATGTATTATTCAAAGATATTGCTTTTATTCATTTTTCGCAACTCATGAGTTGCAATAAAAAAAATAGGAGTCTAAGTCCTTTAGCTGAATCACGGCCCGATTTGCTTTACACTTTCAACTTTAAACCTTGTACTGCGAAAGCCCGGCCTCATTCGACAAGGACATTTTTTTAAATGTTCGACTAAAATTAATGAAAACAATCTCACACCCCTACTCTCGGCTTTCTTTGTACAATCGGTTGCTCTTGGGCCATCTGCAATACCTACTTTAAAAATACCAATATGGATGTCATGCAAAACACTCTATGCCTGAGGTCTTTACTACACCTTAACGAGTTTTTTAGGGTTCCGTACCCAAATGGCAACAGGACCTTATTACTGAGACTCTGTTGTCTGCGCGTCTGTCACAGGGCTCTATCTCTTGAACAGTAATAGATAGACACTTGAAATTTTCACCGATTTATTTATTATTGTAGCTCTGTAGCCGCTATAGCAAAAATACTAAAAATAAGTTAAAAATTAAAAGGAGTTGTCATACTAGAAACTTTGTTTTTTTTAGCGCTTTTAAGGCCGTACTGGAATTTTCCGGGGTCCAGTGCTACTCTCATTTAAAATAAATCGTTTAAAAAAAAACGGAGACATTATTCAAAATTTTGCTACTACCAAGTCCTAGATAACCTTTCAAAGTATTTTATGAACTACTGCTTACAGTTTAAAGTGAGAACGTTAAGCTTTACTACGCACATTTGCGAAAAACGGCCACTTTAACAAAATATAGTTCATTGCTTGTAGATTACAGGAAAACCTATAAGAATTCAATCAATTGTACGGAACCACCTCCACGCAAGTTTAACTCGCACTTGGCCGGTTTATTTTTATTTATGTACTTTTTAATTTTGATTTATTTTGAATATGCTTTATGAAAATTATACTGGTAAGAAGTATGTACTTATTGCTTCTACTTCATCTTAGCTGATTCTCAGCTGTGCTGCTTCGGAGCCCGCGGTGCGATTTCCCGCTTTGTCTTCTCCAAATATGATGGTCACCCAAGGATGCCGCAGACCATGCGAAATCAAGAAGAAATTGCCGGAACAGATTGAACGATTTGGCTATAGTTTTACGACCGCCCCGACGTCAGCCCATATGGGAATGCAGTTGTAGTAGAAGATGACCATTCCCTATAGTAGTAGTAGTAGAGTTGTCCTTGATTCTTTATTCGCCTCTTGCTTAGCTGCGTAATCTGTATGAACATTAAATCCTAGTCATTTATGATACTACTAGCTTTTGCCCGCGGCTTTGCTCGCGTATCCTAATTCCCACGGGAACATTACTTTTTCCGGGATGAAAGGTACCTGTCCTTAAAGGTATATGTGCTTCTCAGTACTCCTAACTATGTGTATGCGAATTTTCAAAAAGATTGGTTTAGTAGATAAAGCGTGAAGAAGTAACAAACAAACACAAACTCACTTTCGCATTAATAATATTAGTTAGGAAGTTGGGATAGTTGGGATAATATCGCATTTCAGAGATCTAAAAAAAAAATATTTACGAAAACACCTAACATTGTACTTGTTCAAACATAGTTTGTATGCGTGTATTTAGTTTGAACATGATTTGTTTATATTTAGTTAGTTTAAGACTCATTGTAAGTGAATGTATTCTTTATGAGTCAATGAATATCTTTAAACCTAAAATATATAGCATTTTGGCCGTCTGTGCCACCACTAATTTGATAAGGGCCTCCTTCTCATAGTGCGATCCCGATTGCATGCTCAGCTGAGCTGCTTTGGTCCCAGGGTGCGCTTCTCGGCTTTTTCTTTTCTAAAAATCATATGTCAATCTCTCAGTCAATGTGCCAAATTCAAGGATGCGAAATTTTGTGCGAAGTTGAAGGGAAAAGCCAGAATTATAATGATTTGGCTTTAATTTTACGATCGGTTGCTTGTCTGATGTCAAGTAAACCCTCAATAGGAATTCATCAACATCAACCCTTTTTGGAAATGCAGTTGTTGCACAGAATGTTTGTACTTAATCCTTTAGCCACCTCTTAAGACATCCACAGGAAGAGATGGAGTGGTCCTATTCTAGGCCGAAAGCCTCAAGGCCGACACATAACTTATTACATATAAATGGCTGATTATCCAAATACTGGTACATTCTTCGCACGCGCCGCTTGGTCATTATAGTGTTGGGGTTTACCTGTTAATTCAATAATCAATGACACGCTGATACGCGATAATTACTACGATTTAGTTACGAATACACTGCTTAATTACAAAATTGATGACGAAATTATAAAATTGTCAATCGTCGGAATCGATTCACAAATTGAGCGATCATGTTTCTATAATAACATTACAAAAAATATTGTGTAAATTTGTAAAGATATCCGGTCGTATATAGGAAGTTCCTAAAGGCATACATTGACATAGAATATATAGACCAGCTATCTCAAACATTGGGCCCTGTACCTGTTCTATTTTTGAATATTTGGCGGCGACAAATTTATTTATTTATTTTAAAACTTTATTGCACAAAACTATTGTACAAGTGGTGGACCTAATGCCATATGGCATTCTCAACAATAAGACCAAGCAGAAAATATGTGTGGCTGGCGTGATTCAAATATGTATAAAATTACATAATTAAAAAAAAAGAAATCTGATATTAAATATGACCTACTTATAATATATATTATAGATAAAAATAAATAAACAAAACATTAAACAAATATATACCTAAACATATAAACTAATAAATATATATTATACATATACATTAAATACAAAATAATTAAATATATTAGGATGATTGTGCTAGGCTAGGACTGCTGGAGAAACAATTCATGTTTAATTTATTTATCACACGTTTTTAATTTTTAAACAATGAAATCTGGTTACTTACTGATGGAAAGTTATTTATTTACACTTTGCCGTGTTCCTTGACTTATTTTTACTGTGTTGTAACACACACCAAGGCATTTTAATTATGTTTACCATGTTTTCCTATGGTTTTCGCTTACTATCGAAAATACTAGACGTATGTATAAGAGCTACCAATTTACTAAATTAAGTTTATGGAGATAGCTACAACTAAACGAGACAGAACTGTCTCCTCTAGTTTTACATACCTAATAGTTCTTTGGCGTATAGGTACATAAAGATTTTTTACAGCCCAAATGTTTACAGCAAGTTCAGTGCATGATAATTAGGTACGGCCTTAATTTATAAATATGAACCTTTAGTGTTAACAAAATATAATAAAATAGTTATTTTTTTCAAGTTATTGCCAGCGAGATCGTTATTACTCGTATTAGTAAATTGATGTAAGTATATAGTAATGTCAATGTTTATTTTGTATAAGTAGTTTATAGAATCAATTTCAATAAAAAAATGTTATCGTTAGAATGCTCGTCTAATTTATAATACGTTTTATTTAGTAAAATATTTTTTTTTTATAAATTACAACTGTCGGGTACATTATAAAATTTGAATTTGCACAATCTTTGGCATCCTTGAGTAACTATATTCACATGCATATGATTTTTGGAGAGAAAAAGGCGGATAGCGCACCCTGGGACCGAAGCAGCACAGCTGCGAATACAATCGGGATCAGGGAGAAAAAGGATGCATGAGAAGAAGAACCTTATCAAATAAAGTGTGTCACAGACGTCGAAAATGCTATATATTTTAATCCCGAAAATGCGATGATAGATATAGCATCAAGGTATCACATACGGCTAAGATATGATGTTCATACATATTACGCATCTTAAGATATACCAACGCATATTTAATTCTTAGAAGCCTAAGATGTCGAGCGATGTAGCTTGGCATGTTAGGTTTCTTAAGATTAAAATAAAAATTTATCTTCGTTGTGTGTAATGCTCCATTGAAGTACGGCGAGTGATGTTTGACCTTACGATTAATATAAGTATCGCATCTTCGTCGTCTGCGATGCCCTTAAGTTTCTATCTTTCATAAAATTGTGTACACACTACCTCCGATAGTTTTTTTTTTTTAAATAATGATGATAAAGAAACACTCAAATCCTTTACTCAAACTGAATATTTTGTTTAATGTGTTTTAATTAAGTTAATTCTTAGGTTTACCACAGAATAAATAATACTAACGTACATAAGTCTCACTCAGCAAATAAATATCTACTCAATGTGGCTTAATTTAGCAAGCAATATGGTTTAATTTAGCTCACGTCAGAACTCCGCACCTTTTCGTATAGATACTTAGACATCCATTGCAAGCCAATTTCATTCTTATTGCTCTGGACAAACGATTCGTATAGGTAACCACGTTTTACGTTGTGTTGATAGTTTTGGAAATAAATTTAGCTAATATATAATTATTTATTTACAACAAAGAAAATAATGTAGTAAGTAATACAGGTACACATATTAAATTTCTTAAAAACGGTATGGCTTATGGGTCTTATGGCAATTTTCTGACCTAGGCCTTAGGCCAGCCCTGGTCACGGGAAACTTCAGTAAGTTTCCTTGAGATATAGTATATTTAGTGGGCTGATTAATAAATTAATTTTTATAATTTAACTAATTAATTTAGCGAATTATTTACTTCAATTATTATTTCATCGGCCTAGATTTATAATGTAGGTAGGTATAGGTACTATTAATTTTGCATGTATAACCCAATTTTCGTAAAATTCTAAACCTCATTGTTTTATAGTAATTAGCTTAAAATGCATTTAATTATACATCGATGATAATATAATTGCAGTGTTCAATCAACACCCTGACATGCAAGTAGATTGGATCTTCCTAGATTATTTAGGTACCTATGTTTATTTATATCTCAACATCGCGTCTTATCATTAGAGGCAAGAAGCAATTGTTTACAACATCTATTACGAGTATATGCTGCAATTGAAAAATAATCTATTAATTATACAGGGTTTATTTCCATAAAAACAATTATCGAAAATCGATTCAAAAATTTTCTCCTATACAAAATCCATTTGGCTAAGCGCCGATTTGTACGGGAGGCCGATTTTTTGACGTGACAACGTCTTATAAATTGGTTAGCCGGGTGACACTTCAAGAAACTGCGTTACGCTCCGCTCACGTTATGCGCTCACAATGAGAGCGAGTGAGAGGCACGCGTGCCTTTCACTTTTTATGTCTGTCTCTCTCGCTCTTAGGCGGGCTAACCATGCCCGAGTGGAAGTCAAGTTTGGAGTGAAGTCGTTGTCACGTAAAACTTTCGCCCGTATACCGACTTTACAGGCAACCAATTTTTTTTTTTTCATTTTCTGTAATTGGGTAGATGACTGGGTCAAAAATAAATTATTTGTTACTGATAAGAGAATCAACGTCACAAAATAGTGTCACTTGTCATTGATCATACATTTTCAACATGATTTTAGAAATTGATATTAAGAGCGTTATTTGACTCATTTGTATTTCATACAAATGCCATAGAAAATGTTTGTTTTGAAAACCAGTGGACTCGTACAGATTTGTCGCCAGAAGCTCACTTGAAGCAGTCAAAGGCCTACACCACCCTTTGATTGTAACTTGTTAGGATTACGTTAGGTTAGGATTAGGAATAAAGAACAAAATTAAAGATAGGCTCTAAAGGACTTGTATCCTGAGCCGTAAAATTATTTAATAAAAAAAGAACCGATTTGTCTTATTGTCATCTAGCGAATTGTTTTTATGGAATGCTATCGTTTAGATGACAGGCAATATGATTTGAGTGTTTAATACCAAAAATGTAAAATTGATAATTTTCAATTTACCGCTTTTTGGTATTTTTTAAATTTTGCACATCAGATCGTAGAAGTCACGGCACAGTCGCGGTTAAGGGATTTTTTTTGGTAAACGGCAGATGAGAGTGCGTACTACAGCTGAAGGAAAGTGATAGAGCAATGATATAAAATTCCGGATATGTATAGTGCCTTGACGAGAATATAGATATTTTATCACTAATTAGGTATTATGATAATATTGTATCAGTTTCGTTTTTGAAATTACCTCAGATTTTTGAGTATACAATAATATCAAGTACCTATATAAATTGTAACTTAAATATGTATGTATAGGTTATGTAAACTTATATATTGAAACTATTTAAAGGGTAGATTCAGTCCATTATACTGAACAACTTTCTCCAAGGAACATACATCGATATATGAAAAAAAATATTTTTTGCTTTCCAAGCAAATTCGGATCAGCTAATTGGTCAACTTATATTGGAGGCCAAAAAATATTTTTCATATTTCGAAATATGTTCCTTGGGGAAAGTTGTTCAGTATCATGGACTGAATCCAACCTTAAAATATTTTCAGTGTATTTTGTTAGACCCTATATACTATGCAATCCACTTACGTCTTAGCGCACTAATTTGGATACCTTTCAAATAAGACAATCAAAATACCCCATGTGCATGTGGGTATGTTCTTATGTACCACAAAAAAAAACTAAAATTTTACTTTTCAAGGCCCACAGCTCCAGGCGCTCCAAGCTATCCAGGTACAGCTGGCTGTCTCGTCTACACTGGTCACTGGTCCCATTCCTGGGCACTACCGCTTTCGGGAACCGATTATAAAGGTCCAGGATATTCACTCGGGGGATTTGTTCGATAGTTTCGTTTCTCGCGGTTAGTTTAATAATTGTGCCGTTTAGTATAGATTCGGTGAGGATGCTCTTTGGTGGTAAGGTGAGCTCGATGCAATCGCGGGCCGCGCAGGCGGTTGCCAGCAGGAGCAGAAGGCATGCGCGCGCAGCCATGACGGATCACTCAATGATGGGGCGCGCACGTCGCGCGGTATAATATCGCTTGTACGGGGTGCGTCGTGCGACTTTGAAGCGGACAATGGAGTTGTGAAATTGATCTTCGTCTATTGTTTTTGAAAATCATTTGATTTGGGTTTACGAGAGGGAATTTAATTACCGACTGTTATTACAGTATTCCGTGCCGTATGTTCCCGTCAACGGTTAAGATGCAACTGCGTGTCATTATTTAAAAATGTATAACTACTAATGGACTAGTAATTAGGAATTATACCGTCGTAAAAAGTGATTTAATTTTATCCAATAGTACCTACATTGTTTGGTTTACAAAAATAAATTCTTAAAATCATCTCAAATTTATCTTTCGCATAACGTAAATCTGACAGTTTTCAAGCGAACCTAGTTTCGCTTGTAAATTGTCATTTTAACGGGGAATTCAGTCCATGATATTGAATATAGTTTCAGTGTATTTCTTGTATCTGCGTACCCCGTTATACCTTGGATTTTCTTGTTGATTCTATGATACCTGTATCATAGAATCAACAAAAACTTTTTATCCACCCGCAAATGTTTTGGAACAAGTTCAGTCCATGATACTGAACTACTTTTTATGAACAAGATTTATGTTTAAAAAACTGAATACCCGACTACGGAAATTAGTTATTTGATGTGTAATTTGGTGCAATATTTTTTTTTATATTGTATTGTATCCAATTCAGCAGCCATATATGGCTACCAATGTAAGTATATATTTTTGAAATGTGCTAATTAAGACCTTTCATTTGATACCCCATACGATATCGAAACAAAAAAAAAATTTTTTACTAGCACTTTTTTGTATGTAACATTCGTTATATGATTTTTTTGCATACAAAATGTAGCCTATGTCACCCAGACGATAATGACGAATCGATTGACATCTCTTTTGTGAATATTGAATAAGTAGTTTGCACAAATATATCCACATACATACATACATACATACATAGACTGCTAAAATCATTACCCTTCCGTTTGACTTTGCCGTAGTCGGGTAAAAAAGTTAAAAATCGATAAAAATTTTTCGTCCTCTCATATATAATCCGTTTTGCTGAGCGCTGATTTGTATGGGAGGACGAAAAATGACTATCGATTTTTAATAACTTGATTGTCAAATCCTATTGATTAAATAGTTGGTTATCGTGTCGTCTTGGTCGACATTGGTCATTTCGGCATTTTCTTTTGTAATATGAAATATATGACGTCTCAAAAAGACACATCCATTGTTTTTTAACCTACTTCAAAAAAGGAGGAAGTTATCATTTGGTAACAGTTTAAGCTTAAGGTAATAGTTTAAGCAAAACTACAAATGTTTTCTTATTTCAATGATATTTCATTATTTGTCATCGACTGTCATATTTTTAAACACATAGGTACCTACCTAGTGTCTTGTTTCATAGACATAAATGCAAATTGCGCCAACGTCGCATTTTGCGGGCGATGACCCTGTCCATCGGTGAGGTCTGTAACATAATGCTAGCCAGCCTCAGGTCTTGTTTTTGTTGCTAGGGCTATTTCTGAGCTAAGGCTAATGCCTTTTTGCTAAAGTGAGCCAATTGTACAAACCCTTTAGCATTGCTAAAGCGTCTTGTACACTGGTGATTTTCACGCGAGGCGAGGCACCGGCCAAAAGTGTGTTGCTAGATCAAGTTTTTTAGATATTTACGATTAATGAACAGTTTTAAAGAATACACGATATAGGTAGGTACCCAAATACCTATATTGTCTAAAACTGCTAATATTTGACACAATTGATTGTTTGTCGATCAAATTAAATGCTGAAAATAAGCTAATATGAAATGCTAAAACGAATTTATTTATAGTAGTAAAATTTCTGATTTTGCACATATATTTATATGAAGATATTATTCGTGAAGTGAGAGAATGTGCTAAATTATAAAGTTCTTTCTTAATTTTATATATCTGATAACTTTTTTACAGTACAAGCAATATGTACCTACTCGTCTTGCCATTACTTTACATGAAAATGTGTTTTTGGAGGGATAAGAATCTAGCCCTAGGCTAGTTAGTATATAAGTTTATATGAGACAAATTTGCTCACATCGTTTTAGGGTTCCGTACCCAAAGGGTGCAAACGGGACCCTATTACTGAGACTCCGCTGTCTGTCCGTCTGTCACAGGGCTCTATCTCTTAAACCGTAATAGCTAGACGCTTGAATTTTTTACCGATTATGTATTACTGTGGCCGCTATAGCAAAAAATACTGAAAAAAAAAAAAGTTAAAAATTAAAGGGGGTCGCAATACAAAAAACGTGTTTTTTCAGCGTTTTTAACTAGATCTTTATAATGGAATTAACTAGATACTTAAAAATTTCACAGATTATGTATTACTATGGCCGCTATAACAACAAATACTTAAAATAAAAAAAAGTTAAAAATTAAAGGGGGTCGTCATACAAGAAACGTGTTTCTTCAGCGTTTTAAAACATTGTAAGGTGGTACGGAACCCTTCATGTACGAGTCCGACTTGCACTTGCCCGTTTATTTTCTTATTGGCATACGCCAGATAGGGAATAATTCTGATTCTATCCCCTTTTCATTATAAAACTTGCTGAGACACTGACTGACAATCTTTTTAAGCCCTAAAAATAGAAGCATTCATGCATGCATTGATTGCTCAAATAAGACCACTCCATCTCTTCCATAAGATAACGTAAGAAGCGACTAAAGGACTAAGCACAAACATCTCGTGCTACAATTGCATCCCCAAGGATGGTTGATGCCGTAAAACTAGTGTAGCCAAATCGTTCCGGTTATTTCTTTTCGATTTCGCATGCCTTTGAAATCCTTTTATGACTAATGAAATGCATTATTTTGAGAAGCAGAAGCGGGAATCCGCATCTCGATCTCCGTAGCGACGCAGCTGAGGATGCAACCGGGAACGCACTACTACATACTTACTTCTTACTTCCCCAGAGGACATTTTTTCCGCAATTTAGTCCATTGCGCTGAACCCGTTAAGGCCGTACCTGAATTTTCCGGGGTCCAGTGCTGTTTGCCAGTTTTCTTTGAAATGATTTATTTTAAATGGGGGCATTTAAAATAAATCATTTCTAAGAAAACGGAGGCATTATTTAAAATTTTGCTACTACCAAGTCCTAGATAACCCTTCAAAGTATTTTATGAACTACTGTTTACAGTTTATAATGAGAACGTTAAGTTTTACTACGCACATTTGCCAAAAGTGGCCGTTTTTCGCAAATGTGCGTAGTAAAGTTTAACGTTCTCCCTTTAAATTATAAACTGTAGTTCATAAAGTACTTTGAAGGGTTATCTAGGATTTGGTAGTCGCAAAATTTTAAATAATGTCTCCGTTTTCTTTGAAATTATTTATTTTGAATGGGGGCAGCACTGGACCCCGGAAAATTCAGGTACAGCCTTAACCGGGAACGCACTAAGATGAACTTCAAGTAAGTATACTATAAGTATATATACATCGTGTTAATGAAAGAACGCAAAACCTCTCAGATGGTACCTCAGCCCATGTTACTGAACAACTTTTGTTCAAGAACTTTCACGAAACTATAAAAAAAAATGAATTTTCATACAAACTGATCAGCTGATCGGGTCAATTTGTATGAAAATCCGAATTTGTTTTTGGATTTCGTGAAAGTTGTGGAACAAAAGTTGTTCAGTTACATGGGATGAGGTACCATCTGAGAGGTTTTGCGTTCTTTCATTAACACGATGTATATCCAGCCCACACATACATAGGTACTTAAAATGTCAATTCATCTCCATAATGCCTTCTACTGTCTACCCAATTAGGGATAAAGGCGTGATAGTGTATCTGTATAATGTCTTCAACTCCGAATTCATCTTCGAATCATTTAGTAGTTTATTAAATCTAAGCATTAGTTAATAGATGCAGCTTAACGACTTCTTTGAAATCCAAATTGTTTTCGGATTACTTATAATGCGTTTTTGTTTTTTAACCTCTAATAGATATATTATTGGTGTGTCACCTCGTGGAGCGGGGAGTTCCGGGAAACAGTGATAAATCTCTTTGAATTTTTTTTTAACTATCTATGTCCCATTGTTGGCAAAAGCTTCCCCTCTACGCTTCCAATCGAAAAGAAAAGCGAAGAATAGACATCTATTCTTCGCTTTCTCATTTCAATCCCGTTCAAAATTTCTCAGTTCATCCTACCATCTCGTTCTGGGTCTACCTCGTTTCCTCTTGCCATCTATCAGAGTCCAGACAGTGGCGTTATGAGGATATGAGTATATGAGCCCATCTTTCCTGTGGCATACGGTATAGACATGACCAGTTCAATCCCACTTCAACCTACCCGTCTTTTTGCCAACATCCAGTACCTACTTTTTTCGTTTTGGTTTTCACTTTGTAATGGAAGACTATATTTTATTACATAATCATATGTAGGTAAGCTGTATATTTTAAATGCAAATCTTATGTAACTTTGAATAAAAAATGTGAACGCGAGGTTTTTTTTATTTATTTTACATATTTTTTATAGCCTGTGGTGTCCCATAAGGCCTTCTAAATTCTTCCACATATTTTACATTCGATGGTTCTTTCTCATATTTACAGTACTTAGGTACATCATCAGGTCTTTTTAGTCTTCACTTGAGGAGGACCATCCCTCTCTGTACTACAAGAGCCATAAATTAGCCAGAGTTGTCAGAGAATTTGGCCTACACTCTTCACGCGGGCCAGCCGGATTGGAGAGGTCTTATTGATGTTTATAAGCTTTGTTTAGCTTGTGTTTTCTAAGTCGCCTTCTACGAAATCCACGGGAAGACTTGGAGTAATTCTTATTCTACTCTGCCGGGAACTTCACGGCCAAAACTCTAGTTAAGCTCCAACAATACTGACTATTACCTAATTAATTAAAATATTATGTGTGTTACTTATAGGTACTTATAATTACCTAATAATAAATGATTCAACATCATTTGTCAAAACGCATGAAGTTGCCTCCACTTCTAATATTTTATAATGTCTTCATAAACTTAAGAATTATGAAATATTTGGTTACCTCGAATATATACTTTACTGTCTTGTTATTTTATTTATTTGTGATAGATATTCGTTAAAACTATAGGTACTTAATAAATAATATTTAATGAAGATAATTTATAGCATAAGAACGACGTCTCAGTTCATCTTAGATCATCTATACCTACTAATCTTATGATAAGTACAAAATTTAGAAGCAAATGGCCTTGAAGTGGCGCCCTCATTTGAAATAAATTGTTAACTCGTAAATATGGTGATAATTTCCATATTGCTAATCGTCAGGCACTAGATAGCCCTTTAAATTATTTTATGAACCACCCTTAAAAGTATTTACATTAGTCCGTCTAGCCACGGCTAGCTTTAAAATTTGTCTCCGCCAAAAGTGGCCACTTTTGGCGGAGACACACAAATTTTACTTTTAAGGGTGGTTCATAAAATAATTTAAAGGGCTATCCAGTGCCTGACGATTAGCAATATGGAAATTATCACCATATTTACGAGTTAACAATTTATTTCAAATGAGGGCGTCACTCCAAGGTCGTTTGCTTCTAAATTCTCCTTAAGTATGTTTGGTTGTCCTAAGCGAAGGAACGGATCGCGGTGACTATTGGAATGTAGATTCTTGAGACACCTGTGAGTGACAGTTAAATCAGTATTATGGACTTAACTTGTCATGAAAATAGCGGACCTAAAAAACTTTCTGTGTATTCAATTAACATACAAGTACTATTATATATATATATATACTAGTAGAGATTTTTGGTACGCATTTGTCAGCTGATATCTTTGATTTTCATTACAAAACAAGATACATATAAGTATCATAGAGTCATCATAATCAAGTCTTTTCTTTTTATTCTCGATTGCAGGAGCACGACCCTCTCTGCACTACCAGAGCCATGCTTGGCCAGAGCAGTCACTGGATTTGGCCTACACTCTTCACGCTGGCCAGACGGGTTGGAGAGGTCTCATTGATGTTTATAAGCATTGTTTAGCTTGTGTTTACTAAGGCGGTGATCCCACTGCACCGCGCACCGGTGCGGCAGATTTTAACATTGTATGCAAGTATCTCAATTTGTATAGAAAACACGCCTGGTCCAACCCACCGAAACCGCGCCGGCGAATCTGCCGGTCCGCGCACCGGGAACCACACGGCACTAAATTAAAACTACTTACTCTGAAGGAGACCAGTTTCGGGGGTTTTTTTATGTTATAGGGCGGCAAACGAACAAGCGGGTCACCTGATGGTAAGTGATCACCACTGTCCATGGACAACTGAAACACCAGGGGTGTAACAAGACCTTTACCGGCCTTTCAGGAAGATATGGACTCGTTTTTTGAAGGTTTCAATGTCGTATCGGTTCGGGAACATCGCTGCAGGAAGTTGATTCCACAGATCGGTTGTACGTGGCAGGAAGTTCCTTTCAAAACGTACGGTGGTTGATTGCCAACTATCCAGGTGGTGTGGATGGTATTTTAATTTCAGGCGGGTGGTGTAGTGGTGAAATTTTGCAGCAGGTATTAGGTCGAACAATTCTTCAGAACATTCCCCATGATAAATGCGATAAAAAATGCACAAGGATGCAACATCCCTACGTAGAGCCAGAGGATCGAGACGGCTGACGAGAGTCTTATCGTGGATTATACGAGTTGCGCGATTTTGAATACGGTCAAAAGGAAGAAGTTGGTATTTAGGTGCCCCGGCCCAGAGATGGGAACAATATTCCATATGCGGCCTAACTTGTGCCTTATACAGCTGAAGGCGATGTGCCGGTGTGAAATATCGCCTTGCTCTACCAAGGATACCAAGTTTTTAAGAAGCCAACTTAGCCTTGTCATTTAGATGACCGCGAAATTGAACGTCGCTTGAAATCTCGAAGCCGAGAATTCCGATCTTCGGTTGTATATCGAGGGAAGCGCCCTGAAACGAGGGAGATACGACAAAGGGACTTTTTTTAGCGGTGAACGCACAAACTTGTGTTTTATTGGGATTAAATTGGACTAAGTTGGATAGACCCCAATCTGAAAATTTGGTTCAACGAAGTTTCGATATCAGAAACAAGTTTTGTACGACACTCAGAGACGCTTGCCCGAGAAATATTGGCTTGGCCGGAATAAAAAGTGTCTACCGTGGTATCATCCGCAAAGCAATGAGTGCTGCTGGATTGCAGCATATCATTGATATGCAGAAGAAAAAGCGTAGGAGACAGAACACAGCCCTGTGGGATTCAAAATCACCCTGTATATTATGGATATATACCACAATATAATTGAAATATAGGTACATATAGTTTTTTGGATCCGCAACCTTTCACTCACCAGGCATCTCACGTAGAAATTTTATGTTGGGTTGATATTTTAGCGGGTTGCAATGTCTGCAAGTCAAAGGTTCATGGTCGGGTCGGGAGACAGTCACCTGTTTTCAACTATCCAATCAAGTAGACCTAAACTTTATGACTAAATCAGAATTTCCTATTTTGGTAATGTCAAGGGGATTTATAATAGTGTGTAATTTTTTAAAGATTATTAAGGTGACATGGTAGCACAAGTGGCGCCCTCATTTGAAATAAATTGTTTAAAACTAAATATGGTGATATTTAAAAATTTTATTTGTAGCAATGTCTAAAAATACCTTCAAACTATTTTATGAATCTAATTTTTTAAATCTAAATATCACCATATTTACTCGTAGTTTTAAAAAAAATATTTCAAATGAGGGTGCCACTTCACCTTAAAAAGAAAGCAAATATAATTTTTGAAAATAAATAAATAAAGGTATAGCAAATTCCTATCTTTGGTAAATACTCGTAAGCAACAAGTCGTGCAATTTGAATGAAAGTAGATATTATATATCCAAGGAATAATATAAACATTAGATAATTTATAAATCACAGAGTACCTAATAAATAATATAGATATAAATCAAAGTCCGCATACGTATAAAATTATATGATTCCTTTTAATTCATGATATAATGTCTTTAAAGCAAGTAGAAGAAGCTATATGATTGGTAATAGAATATCATTTTTCCTTCATCTAAACGCGTTTTCAGTTGCAACCTCAGCTGTGCTGCTTCGGAGTCCGGGGTGCGTTTTCCCGCTTTTTCTTCTCCAAATATACCTAATATGCATTTTAATGGTCACCCAAGGATGCCAAAGACCTTGCGACGTGGAGAAGAAATAGTTTGGCTATAGTTCTACGACCGGCCGCCTGCCTGACGTCAATCCTCCTTGGGAATGCATTTATACGAAAAGTTTAACAACCAGCCGCCGCCCGACGTTAACCCTTGGGAATGAAATTGTAGCACACGATGTACGTGCATTATCAATGTATGCGATATGGATTTAATAAAAAAGCAAAAAAAAAATACAAACCATTCTACACTAGTGACAGTTGACGCAGCATGGGTGTCATTGACTTCATAATCATGTAATGAATGCACTTCACAAGACGTTTACCGGGGAAGCGCACCCCGGGCTCCAAAGCAGCACAGCTGTGGATGCAACCGGGAACGCGCTTAGATGAAGAAGAAGAAGAAGAAGAAGAAGAAGTGCATCGATAATGCAAATTAAAAATGTTTGATTTATGAATTGAGTTTTTTTCGTACAGTGCTTAAATGTTAAACGTATCTACAGTTAAACAATGTAGGTTAGGTAGTTATGTAGATTCATTTGGTCTGAGATGCATCTTTAACTTGACTTATTTTAGGCCCCCAGGTGGACAGGGGGCTTCAACAATTGACATATATATTACTGGCGTAGTTTTGAAAGCATTGGCTTCAGCTCAGCAGTCCTTCATCGCAATCTATGTTTGGGTACGCGCTTCACTTCAGGCGTTAGCCCGATTGTCTTCATCTCCGCCGCAACAGTGCATAGCCAGGTCTGCTTGGGACGGCCAACTTTTCACTTGCACTGGGAGGTCCACTCTAGGGCTTGCTTCGAAATGTGGTTTTCTCCTCAGAGTATGGCCAATCCATATCCATTTGCGCCGCTTAATCTGCTTGATAATTGGCATTTTTTGGCACGCGGCGTTCGTTCGAGATCTATGGTTCGAGATCTTCTCAGGCCAGATGTTTGCCGCAGGCAGCGATTGATGAAAATCTGGATCGGCTGCGTGATCTCTTTGATAACCCTCCATGTTTCGCACCAATACAGAAAGACATATTTGACGTTTGATCTGAAGATGTTTAGTTTGCCTCTGCGGGTCTACTTTTTAGATCGCCATATGGGTCAAAGATGTGCGAAGGTTGTTCGCACTTTGGCTAGTCTAGAAACCGTGTCCTCTTCTGCTGGGTTTATACAATGGCAGTGACTGGACCCAGTGACCAGACCAGTGACAGACACTCTGAATTTCGGATATTTGGGTAAGTACATATTGAAGACAGGATCGGCAGTAAGTCAGTTGACTGACTTAATGCCGACTTACGGTACGTAGCGTGGACATGGACACTACAAACAAGTTGGCAGCCACTGTTCGAACGCGTCCAGACAATGCCTGTCGCACTGGACTGACTTACTGGGCCGAAAATAGAACTGGCTATGACTAGCCACTGGACTTGGACTGACTTACATTCTACTTACTCTTCAAGTCAGCGCTGGACTGGGTGTCTACATGAGCCCAATAGCAAGTCAGCGCTGGACTGGGTTATTACTGCCATATTACTGACCCTGTATAAACCAAGTTTCTGCTTCTCCAGCTGCGACACCATGCTGGCTGCATAAAGGCGAACTGTTGCACTAGCTGTATCGGCTCTGCAGCCAGCGTTGCATCGTTGCATGCATCTTTAAAGGGGTGCTTACTTATACATTTAAGTGAACGACCTTTTGAACAAGTGTACAAGTGTTCAAGATGCCATAGGAAAAGTTATTTATTTTTACGCACTATGTCAGCTCTCCAAATACCTGTGCGTCGACTGTACACAATTTTACACCCTGTTTGTTCCATCAAGGTAAAAATGTTCTATATTATACCTATTTAATTCGCTATGTGATATCCGTTACCTACTTTGGAATGAGTAACATATTATATGTATAGGTAAATATAACTTGAACGGAACCCTTATAGGATCACTCGTGCGTCTGTCTGTCCGTCCGTCTGTCACAGCCAATTTGCTCCGAATATACTGGACCTAATCAGGTGAAGTTTAGTAGAATGTTGTAATCCTATAACCCAAACACATATGTGCAAAGTAAATAAATGTTTTTTTTAAAATAAGGGTAATTTTCGGGGTGAAATTAAAAAAAAAAGTTTTGCAAACCTTACTGTGTCATATATCAAATGAAAGGGCTCATTATGAGGATCTCAAATATATTTTTGTTATTATTGTAAAATAAATAGTTTTGATTTTATTCATGGAAGAAGACGAAAATTGACCATTCCCCCCCTGATTTCCGAAACTACTTAGCCTAAAATTCGGAAAAAAAATACAGAATATAGTTCATTGGTTATAGATTACAGGAAAACCTATAAGAATTCAATAAATAGTACGTAGTAGTACCTCTCCACGCGAGTTTAACTCGCACTTGGCCAGTTTATTTAGCATCAACTAGGTCTTCTTCTTCTTCTTATTTAAGAGCTTAGTGGCTCTTGTCGGTGGAGTATGCGCCAAACTTCTCGGTTCTCTGCCTTACTTATTAGTGCTTGATACGACATGTGCCCTGCTTTTTCTTTCAGTTGGTCTACATAAGGCGATTTTCACATTGCCCCGCACCACGCAGCGTAGCGCGTGAATGCGCGTTCTAACGTTGCTTGTAAATACCTCCGTTTGTATAGAAAACACGCACAGTTTAACACACGGAAAACGCATCCAGAAAACGCAACATGCAGCGTGATGCGTTGCAGTGTGATAATCGCCTAAGTAGATTACTTTATTTTTATTGTATTAGAAATTACCATATTAGTTTAAAAAGAACAAAATATTTTATAATAAATACATACATAGATAAACTCCGGTCAGACGGCAGTCGCTCTGTGTAAAACCAGTAACCTCGTCAAATCGCCTAGGTTAGGTAGCGGATCCCGGGCTCTGAAGCGTTACCGCTGACGATGAAGCCGGGAATACGCTCGGATGATGATGATGACATATACAGGGTTATTTTTAATTAACCGGCAACCTTTTTGGAGCAAGTTCAGTCCGTGATACTGAACCACTTTCCATAAAAACAATTATTGAAAAACGAAAAAGAGTTTTCGACATTCCATACAAATCGGCGCTCAACCAAATGGGTTTTGTATGGGAGGACGAAATTTTGTTTTCTTTTTTCGATAATTGTTTTTATGAAAAGTGGTTCAGTATTACGGACTGAACTTGCTCCAAAAAGGTTGCCGGTTAATTAAAAATAACCCTGTATAGATAAATTCCCAAGACCCAGGACAGTTTGAAAAATACCATTTTCCATCTTGCCCTGGCTGTGTGTGCCTGGAAGTGGTGGACTACGGAGGTCTTCAAAATGGAAATGGCTGGTAAAAAATCCTCTTCGGATCTGCATATTCCGAGTTAGGAGATATGCTGAAGCTTATGAAGTCCTTCAGAAATCCCGATGCGGGTGAGTGCTGCAAGGGGGTAAGTATAAGTAAACTTCAGTTTCGACGTGCTTCCAAGTATGCACCCCAAAGTCAACATTTTTAGAGTTCCGTACCCGAAGGGTGCAAACGGGACCCTACGTGTATTACTGAGACTCCGCTGTCTGTCCGTCTGTCTGTCACAGGGCTTTATCTCTTGAACCGTAATAGCTAGACACCTGAAATTTTCACCGATTAAGTATTACTGTCTGTGGCCGATAACAACAAATACTAAAAATAAGATAAAGTTAATAATAATTAAAGGGGGTCGTCATACAAGATAGGTGTTTCTTCAGCGTTTTAAAACATTGTACGGTGGTACAGAACCCTTCATGTACGAGTCCGACTCGCACTTGCCCGTTTATTTATTCAATGTAGGATAAACAAGGTCATTATTTTAAAATTATTTTTAGTGCAAAAGATACAAACTACTATCGTTTCGGAACACTGCTGGGAAGATAAACCGAAAGAAAGATAGCAACAAAATGCAAGATAAAATGCATGTACTATAATAAGGTTTCTTTTGAATAGGTATTTAATAAAAATCTAAAAGGGAAATTCGACATCCTACTCTTTACTCTTGAGTCTTGACAGACAAATCCCTAATTATACTTCTTTTCCTACAAACATGTGAAGAAAATGTGATAAAAATCCGACCTCTCAACCTGAATTTGATCAGCTGTTGGTGTGAGAACTACTTTTTTCAAGTGTCTTGGGAAATTGAATCAGTATGGTGGACGCAATAAAAATATAGAAAACAAGTCTACCTTTCTATTCGTATTATACACTATGTTCGAAAAACATCAACTCTTTTGGCAGACGGGTAAGAATGCTAGTAACAACATGTTTTTGTCAAAATTGGTAGTGTCGAAATATTTGGGAGTAAAAATGCAGTTCCATCGCATTCGAGTGCGTTTAATTCGTCCAGGAAAATAAGGTTAGGGTCGGCCAAGTGGACTTATAGTGCAGGCAGTTGCAACATTCGCTGCGTTCCACCTGTCACCGGTTGCATAGATCCAAATTGCTGTGCCTGACAGGGTCTAAAATTGGTTTTAAATTGTATTGTTGTCATCTTATGTACTTTATGGTTTGTAATAAAATATTGAATTTTGATTGTTCGTTGGATGCAGGTCCCTCTAAATCGGTTATTTTGGAAATTCTTGAGAGAGGCCTATGATCACGCAGTAGACGTTATGTGGCTAAAATGATGTTAATGAATATTGAGATTTGTTGAGCATTAGTTTGATACAAAAAAATATTGCCAAGCAAAGGCATCAATTTGATACTAGATGAATAACGTCAAGTCCGCCAGTCCGCCTCTTTGAAGCTGTATTTTGGCACGACTACAAGTCGTATAATTAGGTTAAAGACCCAGGAAAATGAAAGTATTTTTTTGACTCAAAATTACAATCGTTTGTTTGGGCCCTCATAGAATTTAACTTTAAAAATTGTAGCTATTTATAGGTGGACGTAGCCGGATAACGGACCTTGAGTTCCGAAGCAACACAGCTGAGTATGCAGCAACCGGGAACACACTGAGTTGAAAGATGACGCTAAATGGAGTAAAATGGATCATGCAGGGTGTATGAGTATGTCATCCATATAAAAAGAAAACGCCGGCTAGCACATCTAGTTTTTGGAAATTTTAAAGCATAGAATGTAAGTCGATTAAATTGATGTATTTGTACTTGTATAATATTGTAAATACTCGTACGTATACTTTTTGAAAATAAGTATTTCCTTTATTGGGAGAGGTCTTTTAGTGCAGCAGTACTTAAAATATTGAAGGCAAATTAATTCTTGTCGCCGTTTTCATAAAATAACTGCACTTTTTAACTGATATTAATTTTATGAGCGCAATTTTTTCTGTAGAATTTATAAAAAGTCTGTGCTTCTTAAATTGGCACATTATATTATTACAACATGATTGACGAATTTTTATTAACACGGCGGCGGTTATATGGTATTTACATAGACCCAAAGGGAACACGCTATTTCCGCCGTCCACGCCTTTAGAAGTTCACATATACGTCATCATCACATCGTATGTACATACGTGACGATTCCAGTCAGTGACTCATCGAAACGGGCCGACACCAATTATATTATTTTATGACTGATTGTACCACTGGTTTAAGTAATATTTAATTAATGGCAATATCTCTCATCTTAGCCTTTACACTTCGCACAGTTTTCAATCGACTTAAAAAAAAAGGTTATCAATTCGGTTGATTACCGTTGAAGGTGGTAACCTTGTATGAGGTATCATAACTACGTAATTTATTAACCGATATAAATAATAGTTTATGATACTATGTCACATAATGAGCGGTAATAATTATAATAAGATTGTGTGTTTAAAAACTGAGCCGAGCTAAAAAAAGCTAGGTACCTACCTAATAAAAGCGTATAAATGGCGCCAAAGCACTATTTGCTTTACTTTCCCGCGTTCTATTTTCAAAAATTCCAAGAAGTCTGTATCACTGGATCCGCTAGGATAGGTACAGAACAGACAAGTACCTAATTAAAATAAAAACTTTTTGTAATGTCATAATAGTGAGACCCGTCACTTCATGGTGATCTCCTTGGGAGAGATCACCATCATCAGTTGGGTATTTTGATGGGTCAAAAATAAATTATTTGGTACTTACTGTTAATAGAATAAAAGGTCACAAAATAATGCCACTTGTCATTGATAACATCCACTTTGAAGGTGATTTTAGATTTATTAATGCAGAAAAACGGATAGGTATTAAGAGTGGTATTTGACTCCAAGGAACTATGACGTCATAAATCGATATTTCATACAAATCCTACAGAAAATGTTTGTTTTTAACGTTAAGAAAACAGTATCTGATTTGACTTGTTGCAAAATAGCGTATTATGTTTTGATAATGGACGGGGCTGACCATTATTTGACATTTAAATTTTCATGGCTTCAAGCATTGCACTACATAACTGATTAAAAAATAGTAAGATTTTTTAAGAGTATGGCGGAGGTTAGAGTTTTTGAAAATATTTCCACATCTCTTTTGACGATACTGACCTATGACTTCGCATTAAACGGAACGCATGCAGCCAAGTAAGGGCCGATTTCGTCAGTGCTCTACTCGGTCAATATCATCGAATCGAATACAATTCAGTGCACGCAAACTGTACCGTACATAAATTATTACTCACCTCACATCCATATCTAGAGATATTTTTCCATGCTGGTCTGGTAGCAAAGAACAATTTATCTTTGTGTACTCGTAACGTCTAACGAAATATACTGAAGTTATTTTAAGGGTAAATTATTTTTAAGAAATAAAAAAGTTTATTAGACTTTGCCTGCTTGAAGGACCGAATTCATGCCATTTGAGAAAATTGTTTATTATTAATTAGTCTGTTAGCCACCTACCGCCTAATAAACACGATTGCTTTCACGACGTCGATGGTTTATGACGTCATTCGAACCGCCTAGCAAAGCGATATTGCTTTCACATGTACTCTATAGACACAGACTGGTGTACAGACTACCGCCTGCCACAACTGCTTTACTCCTTTGGTCCACCGCCTGTCTTCTTTTTAGCCAAGTATCCCGCCAACTCCAACTTTAACTGCGTGATTCGTCTACGTCTTCGACTATAGTTCTGCGGCATATTTCTACGTTTAGTATAAGATCCAGCCGAGTATGGTAATACGCAGTGTTACAGTTTCGACTGAAAAATATTCCTGGCTCATCAAGTAGATTATTCAAAAAACATTTAAAGAGATACCTTTTAGAAAAACAAAATCTAGGAATTCCTTTCGGTTACTCGGTGGCAGATTTTGCGGTGTAGGTGGGGTGTTTCCTCCCGTTTTGTTCTTTTATGCTCGTTTTCGCATCTTTTTACTTTTTATAAATAATAATGTTTTATATTGAATAATTTATAGCTAATACATATATATTATAACTGTGAACGTCCTTGCTGTGCAGTTTAATTTAATGAAATTCAATTTAATTATTTATTAATTTCTAATTTATATAATGCAATTTTATATAACACGCCTACTACCTGTTTTCTTCAATTTTCCTCTTCTGGGTCTGCTGGAAGAGATTTCTTATGAAATAAGCAGTACCTATGTACTCTATTTTCTTACTTTGTACGTTCCTTTGTTTGTATGTTGTGTACACGAATTTTGTAAATAAATAAATAAATAAAATTATATTCATTTTCTTAATAAGTCAGATCCGTCAAGTGGTGTGGCAGAATATCGGTGTCTTACTCATATGTTGTATGAGTAAGTAATACACTGAGCCACAGCCCATTTGATCGATCTGCTGAAACGCACATATAAAAAAAAACTGTGTTTGATGTTTCTTCTATGTTGTTTCTTCTTTGTGTGTCATAATATTGTGTATGTTTCTTAATGTGTATGTGTGTGTTTTTCCAGATCAATAAATCTATGTCTATGTCTATTAAAAAATATTGTGCACGTATTTTTTCTTTTCTCTAACTAACAAATATTGACGAAGATACAGCGCATATAGATTTTGCATGACTTAATGGTCTCGTACGTTTTATTCAGTGCAGGGTGATGACGTTACAAGACCCTACTTTGGAACTTCGATGCTCTATAACTTTGCAAATGATTACTAATTAGATAAAAGGAAAAACATGCGTCCATTATTTTTGGATGATCTAACGGACGGAATAACTAGAATAAATACTTTTTTGACCTTATTCACATCCCTATTTATAAACTATTAACTTTTTTTCATTACATTCACAATGCGGCATATAGTTCAGGCATTCATTAGGCAGATTAGTGAGTGCGACAGAGATTTGGATAGCGCGGTCAGTGTAGCGGTTGAACTGAGCTAATGTACGAGTAGCTTGCGGTTGATGGTGGACAAACAAAACTAGCTAATTGCTACTAACATTGATTTGCAGAGCGTCTTGTTGTCACCCATCCGAGTAAGAACAACGCCTGGGGTTGCTTAACTTGCGTAAGTGTATATTATATATATATGTATGTATAAGGTGAGCTGCTTTAAGAATGAGATGGTTACAAAACTTGTATACTTACCAGGAAACCTATTTTTGAATACGGGAGTCAGTGAAACACAAAACGTCTGTCTTCTAAGTCACCGCTCGCGTCCCACGTCACGAAATACCATATACCGTATTTTTGATTTTTGAAAACGTCGCTTTAGTGAAAAATATACTTAGTTCTTTTACGCAAAAAAATTACAATATTTGTCAATGGTTAAAAAAACACCAATAAAAAAACCAGTGTGAAACGAGTGGTCAAGACCATTCGTTGTCGTTATATCCTTCGGGCGGTAAAAAATTAGCAATATCTTAGAGCGGTTTAAAAAATACAATAGTTTCGATGCGAATGCGCTAATCATTCTTTGTATTACTCCTGCGTTCAAATATAAGTTTCCAGGAGATTTAACATCGCAAATTATATACATTTACGTAGGTACGCACCTACTCACACTTTCATTGAGTTCAAGTTATTTCTGTATCGCAAGTTTTTTGTCCTTTTGCTGGATAAAAATAAATTTGTTGGGCACGAAACAAATCAAGATAGATTTTGTTATACTTTAGGTCTTTAGGTAGAAGAACTAAAGTCACAGACATAGCCCAGCTGATTAGCTCATTGAAGTGGCAGTGGGCGGGGCACATAGCGCGAAGAACCAATGGCCGATGGGGCAGAAAGGTTCTCGAATGGCGGCCACGTACCGGCAGGCGCAGCGTAGGACACCCACCTGATAGGTGGTCAGACGACCTGAGCAAGGTTGCAGGAAAACGCTGGATGCAGGCCGCTTCCGATCGGTCGTTTTGGAAATCCTTGGGGGAGGCCTATGTTCAGCAGTGGACTTCCTGTGGCTGATATGGTAATGATGATGATACTTAAGGTCTGCCTAAATCAGTAAACATCAGCCTTTGAATAAACCTTTGAAGGTAGAAATTTTCATCACCTCCGGGTTACTTGGAACAAAAAGAACATCTTTACAATCTGTTAGGGCCTTTGTGGAAGTTACTGAACAGGCTTCATGCATAAGCCAGGAAATGCAATTACTTACACAAATGGGGTTCCATTCATTTGAAGACAATGTGACTGTAGCTACCCCTGCCAAACTATAAACCTCTACTGAACTATCCTCAACGCCCAACCACCTGCATAAAAGAATACTCCATGGCAAAAGACAACCTAATGAAGGTCAAATCGAGCTAGGCAGGGCGTATCCCTATTTTTAGGTGAACTACTAGTAAGTTAATCCTTTTCCGTCTTATTATAAAAACGTTTGTTACTAGGTTTATTTTTTATTTTTTTTAACTTCATACACAGATACAAGTGTAATGGCGGACTTAAAGCCGGCTGAGTTCACACGGCGCGTTGCGTCGACGCAGCGCATACATGTTAACGCAATGCCGGCCACACGGGCGCTGCGTTAACGCAGCGTTGTTCGTAACGTTCCGTTGACGCAGCGGCGAAAATTTCATCGCAGTCTATTACAAAGCATGGACCAAAGAAAACGTAACTGCAACTGAGCGGTGACGCTGCGGCGTCGCAGGTGGTTACCCCTCCCGCTTCGTCTCGGAGGGTGCTGTCCGTCGTTCGTGCGTCGTCACAGCGTTGCGTCGACGCACCGCACCGTGTGAACGGTACAGTTTTTAGTATGTAAAACAAAGGAGTGACAGCGCTGCGTCGACGCAACGCGCCGTGTGGACTCGTCTTTATCTACCAGTCACCAAACCCCACATCAAGTTGACATTGACAAGTGAGGTAGTGTGATATTACTATATGTCAACTTGATTTGGGCAAGTAATGGTTTAAACCTCAGAACAATAAACCATATCTCTGGTTTAAACCTAGTAACAAAGTTAGTCCTGTTTTTATAATAAAATGGTTTAAGACTTTATAGGATAATCGATGATATTTGAATACCTACCTGCCTAATGAACACGATTATGGTGGTTGGCCATTAACATATTTATGGTGAATTTACGACTAACACGTGCAAGGTGCTCTTGAAATTTTATTTATGATCTAGTCTATAGTCGTGACTAAATATTCAAAATGTGTCCTTTATTTGACCTCGGAGTCCTATTTTGAACTCTTTTCACGTAAGGACCTCAAAGAGTTAAATAATTTTTTACCTATTTAAAACTGCCTTCGTATTTAGAGCATCATATCCTGAAAAAATATTACTAATAGGAGTGAATAAGAACTTTATAGAAGCAAAATAAAAAAAACCCAATATATGCCTAAAATAGGCTGTTAAAATAATAACCCTTTCTTTGACTTTGTTGAAGTCGGATAACTATACAACAAGAGCAAGAAAAGTAAGTGTCAAAATATCACATTTGCTGATTGAATACCATATGGATGTGCTCTGTGGCTTCTGGCCTAGAATGGGACCATTTTATCTCTTCCTGTGGATGTCCTTAGAGGCGACTAAAGGACTAAGCACAAACATCTCGCGCTACAATCCGCTAGTTTCCAACAAGTCAAATTAGAGATTTTTTTTTAAAGGTCAAAACAAAAATTTTCTATGAGATTTGTATGAAATATCGGACTGTGACGTCATAGTTTTTTGGAGTCAAATAGCGCTCTTAATATCTGTTTTTCTGCATTAATAAATTTAAAATCACATTCAAAGTGGATGTGATCAAGGACAAGTGACATTATTTTGTGACGTTCTATTCTCTTAACAGTACCAAATAATTTATTTTTGACCCAGGTAACTACCCAATTGCATTCCCAAGGAGCTTTATATTTATCAGCTTCCCCTGTTTGTTGTTTATTTCTTTGGGGCAAATATTGTAAGTTAAAAGTGAGCCACTTCCCGGTTTCTGATTGACAATAAATTTATTTTTTATTGATAATGGAAGTCAGATGACAATGCAATATTATTATAACAAGAAGCTGATCTGATCTTGGAGCTGGAAGGATGGCTATAGAAACCCTGTAATAAAACGATGCAACCCCACTGAGTTTAGGCTTATTGGGTAAGTACATTTGTCTGATTAGTACTTAGGCCTCACAATAAAAGATGAATTCTTTAAAAAAAACTTATTATTCATTTTGTGGAAACTGCCAAGAATGTTAAAGTAATCAAAACAATAAACAACTTTGCTTATTGCGTAATAAAATGTCATCAGCATAAACTACAATTGAAGTAACGACAAATTACCAATAACCTTGAATTAAACGAAGGTCTGATAGTCCAAAATAAATCTGTTTATAATACAATGGGCTTCGAACCTAGGAACTTGTGAAAGAGTCGGAACACAAGGGCATACCTACACAGATAGTACACAGTACCTAACAATACCATTTAGAAAACAATAAACAGCGTACCTCTGATTTTAGATAATATTGGTACATACTTAATTACCTACTGTTTATTTTGATTCGCGGTTTTGTTCGCCTCCATGCCTTAAGATCTTGACATTATTTTGGAATATAAAGGAATAAGTACTTATATGAGCAATTGAAAATCACCTGCCCTACTACCGGTTCAGTCGGATTAAGGTACCTAACAAATACATAATAGGTAATTACACTTAGTCAGAAACATTAAATCCAAACTTCGGTGAAAAGCTTAAAAAATAAGAATAATATGAGTGATTTATTAATTTTATTATTCTAAGCAATATCTGCAATACAAATATAAGAAATGCAAAATTTTTAGTGGATGTTTATTCAGCTTTCTTGCCTTAGTTTCTTGCTAAACGGATTGGAATAAAATTTGGCATGTCTAATAGTTACAATTTATCCCGGAAAAATACGAGGTCCACTTGTGAAAATCCCAATTCAGACTTCGCGAACAACAGCTAATACTTATTGCTTGTTTTTTTTTTACGATAAGATATGGGTTCTACATTTAAGTTTTGATGCATACTTACTAAACGCCTTGTCAAAGAAATTAGCAAAAGTACTTGTAAGTGTCACAGCTCACATTTTTAAAGCAGTTTACTATAATTATTTACGTTTGTAAGTACACGTTCACAAAACAAACAAAACTACACATGATAACCATATGTATATGACAATATTATATATCCATCTTTTATCAGAACATTCAGATTGTGTTGCTAAGCTTGAAAAAGTAGAAATCTATTTTTAGGTTCGTGTCATACATGTAACTACTGATTATAATTAGTCTTCTTTAATCAGCAATTAACGATTCAATCAAAATAGTCCCGACATCGAGCTGAGCTGACGGGTGCAGTCCATACATCGTCATCAAATAGGCGCGCGCCGGACAATCGCCTCTGCAACACTATTTTTAATTTACTCTTGGATCAATGCCATCAGCTGTGCCCGCGCACCAGTACACTAGATTTAACTCCTGGGTAACGCACCTTTATCACTAAAATCTCTCAAAGTCACCCAATACTAACCTAAAAACCTCGGGCACATCAATGAAATCCTCCTGTTTTTTCAATGAGACACGTTCAAAGTGTGTGATGGAAATAAACCACTGGGTTTGTGGGTGAGAACTGTTTAGTTTTGACGATGGCGCCGTGAGCGTCTGGCGCGATCATGGCGCGGTACCGGTGGACGTTTGCTCTAATTTTAATCTGCTTGCCTATCCTAGCGACAGTGATAACTGCATTCCGAATACGCGATTTACCTAAAAGTTCCCATGAGGGACAAAAATCCGATGTGAGAACGCAAAAGTGTGAAGATTGTGACGGGAATGAGCTCAAGGTCGGTCAGAAACCGTACAGTGTTAAACTTGAAAGTGAAAAAAAGTTCGAAACGTTAAAGAAAAGTGTTATAGATAAAAATAAAATAAATCTCAAAATAACTGATAGTAAATCTAGCTTCGAAATCAAATATGACAGTGATGATGATGACGATGATTCTGATGACATTGAATTGTTTAAAAGTAAAACTAGTTTCCGACGTGAAGATGCTGTGAAAGTTGTCAAATCTGGAAAAACTGGTCCTAATATACAAAAACAAGGATCCAAAAAGAAGCCATCTATTAAAATCGATGACGATGATGATGACGACGACGACGATGATGATAAAGATGATAATGTTCTTATTGTTAAAAGCAAAGCTAGTGCCGTTAATATAAAGGAAAAACCTTCTAGTGGATCAAAGCCTTCAACTAAAGAATCTCCAGCTAAAAAGCCAGATATCAAGTTAAAATCAAAAGGCGATGACGATGACGACGATGATGATGATGACGACGACGACGACGATGATGATGACGACGATGACGACGTTGATGATAAAAACAGTGGTATTGCTGCAGCACGTAAAATTTTATCAGACATTAGCAATGCAGCTAAAGGTGGTGGAAAAAGTCAATTGGATGTTCGATTAAAAAAAGGTGAAAAGGCTAAAAAAGCTGAATCTAAAGATAAAAAAGACCAAGACACTAAAGATCCTATGAAAAAAGATAAAAGTAAAAATTCTAAACAACAAGAACCTGTAAAAGATTCAACAATAGAAACTAAAAAGATTGAGCAAATAAAAAAAGAGAAAGTTATTGAAACAAGACATGAAGATATTCCTAAAGTCAAAAAAGCTATCGAAGAAGAAAAACCTAAACCTCTTTCGAAAAAAGAGCCAGTAAAAGAAGAAAAGAAAGAACCAAAACCAGTTAAAGTAGAAGATGCGTTAAAAAAAGATTCTGTTAAGAAAGTTGAAATTGAGAAAGACGTTAAACATAAGGACCACAAAGAAGAAAAAAAGGAAGAAGTGAAAAAGCACGACAAGAACGAACCTCCTGAGCAAAAACCAAAAGATGCTAATGCTAGTAAAGGCCACAAAGAACCCAAGAAAGATGACGTGAAAAAGCCCGAAAAGAAAGATTTGTCCGAAATGAAAACAAAGGAAGATAAAACCAAGTCTGCCCCTAAAGTTGCTGAGCCTAAAAAAGAGCATAAGCACGAGAAGAAGGACAAATCTTCTGTAGAGGATGGTTATGACAGCCGGGATGTGAAAAGTGAAAGTCATCAGAAGCAAGTTAAAGATGCCGTAAGGAGGCGCAATTTGCTCCAAAGTGAATTTGAAGACTTTTATGCGTTCTTTCCTACGTTTGCTCCCAACTTCTCACGGATTCATAATCCGGAATGCAGGCGGCACGGTCAAATATTACTGAGGCAGTTGAGAGGGACCAAGTTATGGGCTTTGAACAGTAAGTAGATTTTTTTAACTATTTAAGATAAAAATTATAATTATGCACCTACTTGTATATATTATAACGTCTAACAAGGTATATTAAAAATATATTTTAAGGGTACATTCAGTCTATGATACTGAACAACTTTCCCCAAGGAACATATATCGAAATATAAAAAATTAAAAATTTGCTTTCCATACAATGTCGGATCAGCTGATCGGTCAATTACTATGAGAGGTTAAAAATATTTTTCATGGAATGTATGTTTCTTGGGGAACTTGTTTAGTATCACAAATGAATTCAGCCTTAAGGCCGTACCTAAATTTTCCGGGGTCCGGTGCAGCACCCATTTAAAATAAATCATTTCAAAGAAAACGGAGACATCTTTTAAAATTTTGCTACTACTAAGTCCTAGGTAACCCTTCAAAGTATTTTATGAACTACTGTTTACAGTTTAAAGTGAGAACGTTAAGCTTTACTACGCACATTTGCGAAAAACGGCCACTTTTGGCAAATGTGCGTAGTAAAGCTTAACGTTCTAGTACATCAATTGGTCGATTCCCCGATTGTTTGACTCGTCAAGATCATTTTCAAATTGATTTGTGAGATTAACAGCTGATGACTGGCTGACTTCTGCACGGGACTGTTATTTATTTTTATTGGCACAGAACGAAGACAGATTTCGTCAACAGATGTTGAGCGTAAAAAACATTAAACCTAATAGCTGGGCTGGGCTAATCAAGGACAAAACATCGCCCGTATCACTGATTGTAATCAAATGAGAACAAACTAAATTCAATCAATTGATTTCACTACGGGGAGTAGATATCACAAATGTTTGATTTTTCGTGCGTATAAATGACCAACACTGGTGTCAGATATTTCAAGCTGTCAAAAGGCATCTGACATAAGTAGCTCGGCGACTACCTGAGGCGACTACATACCATACAATGATGACAGGCGGGACCAACGGCTTGAACTGGCACCGGTGTTGGTCACTTACACACGAAAAATAAACAACCAAATAAGGAAAATGCGTGTAGGGGTTGTAAGTCCCTACACTGATGATACGATAAACGATAAGGATTGTTTTAGGGGATGATATAAAACAACCGAATTGAGTGAATATCTGTATTGCACTGATTTGATAACTTAAAATTAGGTACAAAGTACGATGTTGAAACTGCAATGTAGGCATTCGAGCGCCACTGCCTATAAAATTAACTTAGTTCTGTCATTATGTACGGTGTTCCGTACATCCTGCCCACTCGAGAGAAGAACATGGGGAGTACATATGAATCTAGATATGAATTTTATCTCTAACAAATCGAATGATATTAACTATATTAAATGATATAAAATGATTTTATGTGATACACGATGATTAACAATATAAACTGATACATAATGAATGTCCAAAGTCATATTTTCAAATTCGCACTTATTCACTGGGGACTCTAAAGTGTACTGAACGATTGACCATAGAGGACGTAGACGTACTTTTATCGATACTAAGGACTGATTGTCTAAGATCACTGGGGATTTGACACATTTCATGCACTTAGAAGAAGAACAATAGAAGAAACCTATTGGTTAACCAAGAAATAAAATCAAGATTCCCTTTTTTACAAGAATCAAGTCAGAGATTCGCGTTTCGCATTCTTGTTACTGTTATGTAAATAATGCATCCGGTTGTAAATCTACATCTGCGTGTAAATTCCCATTGGGAATGAATCACTTCTGGCATATAAGTACCGGGTGTAAATGTGCAGTCGACATATACATGGGGTATACGATTTTTTTCCTTTGGGACTAAAACTGGGACTTCGAAAATAAATTTGTCATTTCTCGTGCTCTAATCATAGTCTGAGTATGTTATAATTTTCAATCCTTTTTTCAAAACAGTTAAAACAAATAATGTTTAATCTAGTAGGTACCTACTAAATTTAAATAAATAGATAATATGCACTTAGAACATGCATTTAGATTTTCCGAATAATTTTCATGCTTACCTACTTTTTGCTACTACCAAGTCCTAGATAACCCTTCAAAGTATTTTATGAATTACTGTTTACAGTTTAAAGTGAGAACGTTAAGCTTGCTAAAAACGGCCACTTTAGGCAAATGTGCGTAGTAAAGCTTAACGTTCTCATTATAAACTGTAAACAGTAGTTCATAAAATACTTTGAAAGGTTATCTAAGACTTGGTAGTAGCAAAATGTTAAATATTGTCTCCGTTTTCTTTGAAATGATTTATTTTAAATGGGGGCAGCACTGGAACCCGGAAAATTTAGGTAAGGCATTAATATTTAATATTTTTTGCCAGCAACTAGCCCAATTTACATCAATTACTACAAAGTATTGACTTTATCCCATGATAAATAAAATATTGAGCTATTGACTGTTTACAATCCACAAGAAATAACTATATGGCGAACTAATTAACCTTTTTGTTGTTATAGTGGTCATAGTAATACATAATCGGTGAAAATTTCAGGTGTCTAGCTATTACGGTTCAACAGATAGAGCCCTGTGACAGACGGACAGACAGCTTCTGTCTTAGTAATATGCACCCTTTGGGAACGGAACCCTAAAAACTATCTGCATTGTTATCTTATCATATATAGGGTCTAACAAAATATACTGAAACTATTTTAAGCGAGGATTCAGTCCATCTTACTAAACAACTTTCCCCAAGGAACATAATAATTTTTGGCCTCCCATATAAGTTGAATGATCAGCTGATCCGAGTTTGTATGAAAAGCCAAAAAATATTTTCATATTTCGATATATGTTCCTTGGGGAAAGTTGTTCAGTATCATGGACTGTATTCACCTTTAAAATAGTCACTATATTTGGTTAGACGTTATATATTACTTGAAACGAGCAATTTTAATAATAAAATGAGGATTTTAGAAACTGCTCCGTCGGTATCTATCGGTTTAGGCACTTGACTTGACGCACAAGTTGTGCCTGAGTTTTTGTCATATATTTTTTTTATTCTCCACCACTTACTTCCGGCGAAAACGTCATGAAGAATCACTAGTATGTAATAATGCCTGTTGTGACTACACGACAGTCATTGAGCTACGTCAGTATGTCAGATGCCTTTGGCAGCTCGAAATTTTTTTATCTTTAAATAAATAAATAATCAATAAATAGATAAGGACAAATCATACTGATTGAGCTAGCGCCAAATTAAGTATACTTAACGACACTATATTTATAGTTAATACATTAAATATAGATTAACACCAGGGGGGTTACTCAATAAAATAATACATACAATAGTCGCCTAATAGTGACGTCCTATTTTTATGTCATACGAAATTAGATGTACGACTATTATGTATTAACGCTCAATGTTCCTTGACACTGAAACGTGGATACGCAGTTACGTAAGTACGTCTTGCGTACCGCGTTTGGAGTAACCCTACCTTAGAACCCTACAGTCTTAGCTAGTTACTATAAGAAGAAGTATCTAGGGCATCAGGAGGTTTTCTTCGAGTGAAGTTCGAACGCCCTGCTAATTTATAAAGCATTGTACTCTTATTTCAATTTAATCTATTTGCTAACACTCTGACAAAGTCACGCAGGTCATTATATGTGTCACGCCCTTGGCTGCTCGCGTGTCCACAGCTCCCAAGAGACTTCATAGTAATAGTAAAAGCATAGAATAGAACTGGGAATTTTTAGGGTTCAGCATTCTAATGTAGTCAATGAAATAATGTTATACAAAGTGGAAGGGACATACCCGTAATAAATCGAACTACGGTCTATACTAGGTCATTATAGTATAATAAAATTAAAATGACAGCAAAAGAACAAAAAAAATTTCGGCATTTTCATACAAAAGTGTGCAGACGCCCGGGCGATGTGTATGGGAATGTCAAAATTTTTTTTGGTTTTTTGGCTGTTATATTTATTTAATATTACTTTAGTGATCTAGTATAGCCCGTGGTTCGATTTATACTCTTCCACGTTGTATGTAAGTACTAAGAAAACTTATTTATACCGTAGCGACACCAACGCAAATTTTATTTAGATTTATAATGTTATTCTGAAAACAAAGCCATGTTGTCAATCTCTAGCTAAAATATTATCTAGACATGAATAACGTGAGATGAAAACTCTACCGAAAATTCGTTAGAGTACTTACTAAAGTGTATGAAAGCAACAAGACTTATAGAAGGATTTGGAATGTATTTTTTAGCGAAGTTTGCATTCAAAATATTTTAGAATTGGGTGTGACGGGTCTCTTCTTGATCACCATTCGATAGTATCTCCCTTATTGTTATTAGCAACATCCATACATATATGTATGTATGTATGTAAAATAAAACGGCTTTTAACCTGGATTTACACATAGGATTGTTTTTATTTCGAAAAATGTCAGGCTTCCATGGGAGTGTCACCATTTGAACCTTATAAATATCCTTTGACTACGTGGGCAACGTCGTGGGCTTCTACCTATATATACCTCAACCCCAGCCATTGAGGGTGGTTAGCTAAAAGAGTATCTAAATTAGTATTATAAACAACAGTAGAATGAAAGTACGGAACTTAGAGCGTACATGTGACTCTCACTTGTCCATCATGATTACAGTGCTCGACGCCACTGCAAAGATTCCCTCGGGGCTACTCCAAGGCAATGGGATTCAGCTGGGAGATTTCGATCAGTGCTTGGACTGCCGCGCCCGCGTCCAGCTGGAGACCGGCAGCGTGGTCAGAGTGCAAGGGAAATATTGCCTAGCGAGGCTGGACGTCCGGGCCGAAGCCGCTGAGCTGGAGCTACCAGTGCATTTGGCGCAAGCCAAAAACCTCATCAAAAGCCGGATTGATGATGTGAGTTTGTTGTTTTAATATTTTGACCAGTGCTTGCATCCAGCTGGAGACTGGCAGCTTGGCCAGGGTGCAGAGGTAGTACTGTGTGGCGAGGCTGGACGTCCGGGCTGAGGCAACTGAGGTGGAGATGCTGGTGCACTTGTATTGTAACAGGCATAGAAGATCATCAAGAGCCGGATCGATGATGTGAGTTTGTTGTTTTAATATTTTGACCAGTGCTTGCATCCAGCTGAAGGCTGAGAGCGTGGTCAGGGTGCACGGGCAGTACTGTCTGGTGAGCATGGACATCCAGGCCAAGGCTGCTGAGCTGGAGCTGCCGATGCACTTTTCGCAGGCCTAGAACATCATCAAGAGCCGGATCAATGATGTGAGTTTGTTGGATGTCTGGATTCGCATGCTTGAATAAAATATAGTACAAATTAGCATGAAGAATGAACCTTCGTGGGAATTCCCGCGTATTCCGTTATTCAATATTTATACATTGTAGAGTATTAAAAATTCGCTTCAATTCCGCGGCAATGTAAATTGAGCCTTAGTAAAGCTATTCTTTTCGCTATATCGGCAACTGTCGTCCACCATTTTCGTATCTCCGTGTTTCGGATACGAAAGTAGCATAGATACGTATACGAGTTGTCGTTTTGATACTTGACACCCTACTTTCCATATAATTGTAAACTACCGATATAAAGAAACAGATTTTTGAAAAATGCGTCAAAAAAAAATTTCCGCTTATCTAAATCGAAATATCATTGTAAAATTTTGAGTCCATCAGATAAAGCTATTTCTATATAAAAGCATTTTTTTAAATGGTAACGACGTGTCTTTTAGTTTTTTTTTATAAGCTTTCATTTAACTTGCAATTTGCAATGTACTCGTATGTTACCTAATTTTGTTCGGGTTAAATCTTGCAAGTTTTTGAGCCACTATCCGATCGAGATAAAATGTTATGTAAATCTGATAACAATGTAATATTATTATGACTAGAAGCAGATCTAATGATGGAGCCAGAAGGTGGCCACAGGAAACCTAAAACAACGCAACCCCATCGAGTTTTGGCTCATTTGGGTTAATATGTACTTTTAGCCTCTAAATAAAAGCATGTACAATATATATTTTTGACTTATTTGAAATGAAAAACGCTAAGCTGTGTCCTGCTTTGTTCAGCCAGGTCACTTCGTGCCGCGTTTCTCGACGCTGAGCTGGGGTGTGTGCGTGCCGGCCACCTGCGACCCTCAGGACGTGGAGGTGGTCATCAAGGATGCGATACTGCACTATCAGCACACGAGCGGCTTGGTCATCCGGGTCAAGGTCGATGAGAAGGACTGCCATGTCCTACCAGGCGGCGAATGGTGGGAAGACTGGCTGGAGACGCCAACTCTTTTGACATTGTGAGTAATCTTTAAATACTGGAGGTAGTCGGCAAGGATACTGCGCTATCAGTACACGAGCTGGTTGGTAAGAGTCAAGGTTGATGAGGTGGACAGCCGGTGGCAGGTCTGGTTGGAGACGCAAACTCTTCTGACGTTGTGAGTAATCTTGAATTACTGGAGGTGGCAAGGATATTGCAATATCAGCACACAAGCTGGTTGGTAGATGGAAGATGGCATGGAAGATGGCATAGTACATACATGCATACATACTATCACGCCTGTTTCTCACAGGGGTAGGCAGAGACTATGGACCTCCACTTGTTATGATGCTGACAGACCTCTTTCGCTTCATCTTCACTCATCAAGCTCTTCATACATGCCCTTCGGCTACGGGTACTTCTTATCTCTTCTTTTTTTAGAACATCTGCAATTTGATCGCAGAAAGTTTGCCAAGGTCGACCCTGTCCGCTCTTCCTTTCACACTTGCTTTATAAATATTTTTTGTTAATCTCTTCATCCATCCTTTCTACATGCCCAAACCATTTTAACATCCCTTTCTCTATTTTTGTCACTACGTCCTCTTTTACTATATATGGCATAGTAAGTAGCAAAAAATGTTCAATAGGTAAAGTATAGACTTGTCGTGTTGCGAGATGTTCCTACCTAACAATTATTGCCTATATATTATCCAAAACATTGTATTGGGTTATATTAAAGTAGTAAGTACGGTATTATCCAAACATAGACTGTGATTAACTACTCGTAGTTGCCAGTTGCTATTCTGTGAAGTCATGTCACGGTGATGCATCCATCGTATAATCATATCATAATAACTCCTACACAAAAAAACTAATCCTTGGACTTGGACTTGAAAGTCAAAGTCAATTTTTTTTATTCAATGTAAAATAAGTATCACTTATTGAAAATTACTGTTCAGGCATACTTTATTTTAGATAATTTAATTCATAGTTATTTTGCTCTATAGATATGAATTTCAGGCATTCTGCTTCGTAGTAATTTTTATTTTTGGGCAACATGATCAGGAAGGTTTTTATATTACTTTTAGTGCAAAAGCTACAAACTACTAGCATTTCGGAAATACCACTGGAAGATACGCCAAAGGAAACTCAATTCAGTAGAGGCTGCGAGCGAAAACCATACGGTCTCAATTTGATGTATACCTTTACATTTCCAGGTCGTTCTATGCTGTCGTCGTTCTGCTGGTACTTGTGGCGACAGCTCAAGACTTCATGGCTGGAAGAAGGTCTGATAGTGAGGGTAAGCCCGATGACCAAGCGGAGTGCGATCAGAACGATATGGACAACCAAGAAAAGGAGATAGACGGTAAACGACCAGGTAATTGAATAAATACTTTTGTCTGGACCAGTGGTTCTAAGAGTTGGTAGAGCGAAGGGTGAATAACAAGATAGAATATTTAAATAAGAGCGCACTCCCGGCGGCGGTGAGCTCTTGTTTAGTTCAGTCGTGTTTAGTCGATCAGTAGTGTAATAAGGCTGACTTCACAGTGAATGTTTGTCATCTAGTGACAACAGTCATTAATTATTACACACTAGTGAACTAGTTTTGCAGGTTTCTTCACAGTGTTTTCTTTCACCTATAGCAAGTGGTGGTACCACTTGCTAGGTGAAGGACCTAACTAGGCACGGTAACGGTAGGTGCGTTACGGAATATGGACACTGTGAGTGTAGTGTGTGACGGTACTTGGAGAATGAACAATATGACGGTGGACGAAGATCACACCGGGCAGGGGGAGGCGTAGGCGTCATCGCTGCTTCAGTCAAGCTGGGACCACGTTCGGTGAAACCCGAACGAAACGTCAGCAAAATAAATAAAAAAAGGTACGTTTCGCGTTAATTCCCGTATGCATTAATTTAATAATAATGCAACGCGATAGTTTAAAAGTATTTATTTATAGGCACGGTAATTTTCAACTGAAAATAACCGTATACACGTACAAAATCAAAGAGTCACGCCTAGTGAGTATCGAAATAGTGTCTCATAGACGTACACACACAGCCAGTGTCTAAACAGCTTTGCCAAAGGTACGAATTAAGTATGTTTGAGGACCACTGGCCTCGACGTAGAAATGTTTACCTTTCATTGACGTTGATCCTAATTATTAGTAGTTTCGGCACGCGCACAGAGATTTGCTGAGGTGTCCATTCATTTATCATTTATTCCCCTAGTATGAGTACCTACCTATAATTGGACGTATTTTAGTCATATTATTGTTCTGGGTTCAGTGACTTGTGTGTACGCAAGCTACCCGGCTAAAATACATAGGAAGTTGATGTTCAATTTTAATTTGGTATCTAAATTAAGTTAAAATCTTAAATTTTGTATGCTAATGTAAATCAGATGACAATGAATAATATTATAACAAGAAGCTATCTGATAATGGAGCTAAAGGTGGCTAAAGGAAACCCTGTAATAAAACAACGCAACCCTATCGAGTTTGGGCTTACATTTGTCTTGATAAGTACCTACTCAGGCCTTACATGGACTTTACAGTAAAAGCTAGTACGAAAAAAAAAACTGGCACTCCGGGAGTGCCGACAGAAGTGAAAACTTGAACAAATACGTGAGGTGTCGATTACGTCACAGAATAAATAATACTAACGTACAGAAGTCTCACTCAGCAAAGAAATTCAAAGAAATATCTACTCAATGTGGCTAGCGATATGGTTTTAGCTCACGTCAGAACTCAGCGCCTTTTCGTATAGATACCTAGACATCCATTGCAAGCCAATATCATTCTTATTACTCTGGACAAACAATTCGTATAACTGAATTTACCACCCGGAGGGGCCGCCTGCGCGCGTAGTAATAATGTAGGTACATTTTCAATACCTAAACGGGAAGTGACACAGGCCTGGTTACGGTGACAGTGTCGCGAGTTCAATGGTTTTTTCCCATCTCAAAAAATGCCCAATGGACTTAAAGTTTTTACTACAAAAAAATACTATTTCAGCAGATGGCTTCCTGAGCGCTTTCTCCCTATACCGAACGATCTCTAAACTGGTGGCCCCTGGAACCGCGGATGAGATCGCCTGTATCCACGGGATCCGAGGCCTGGCGACCATTGCTTTGCTCATCGCTCACAAGTTTCTGCCAGTAGCTGTGATGCCGTACACCAATCGGACGAAGATTGCTGAGGTGAGATCTGTGCCTTAGACTGGCAATAAACAAACGTTTTTTTTCTGATCCGGTATCCTGATCCGACTATCGGAAGGATACCGGATCAGGACAATATACATTTGTACCTACTCGTATAGACTAAATATACTCGTACGTCTGTCCCGATGACCAAATCAGTCTTCCAACCTTAAAACCTGACGTGTATTCACGGGATCCATTTTGATAACCTGACTGAATCGGAAGTGTATTGCTGCCCTTATGGTCTTACCTATATGGGTGTATATGTCTATGTACCTTTCTATATGGTTAGAGATTCAAACGTCATAGTGACAGTCAACATAGTAGTTCTGTGAGAACCTCGACATGTTTCCTCTTCCCCTGGCTTTGCAAAACCATTTCAGTGAAATCCCATATATAAGCGTTACAACAAACTTCTCCTCTTTTCCCTTCTCCACTCCACCCTTTTGGATTTTATTTGCAACATTTTGTGAAGAATGAAGTCCTGTGCTTCTCAAATTTGATTGAAATCGGTCATTAAATAACACTACAGCCCAGTTCCCCCTTTCCCCTCCTATTTCTGCCCGAATCAAAAATCGCAATCATCTAAAAATTTAAATAAGCCAACGACAGAGGGATCGCCGTGGCCACATACATACTGGTCACATGTGATTTGAAATTGAAGCTACAGTGTAACCATTTCGACTCGATAAGAAGAATAAATGAAGGAACTTTTGTGCCAATTTTCGTCAAATTCTGTCACTTTTCTTCTTTCCTGTAACTTTCATCTCTACGCAGACTTCAGCTTTACAGGCATTTCCCTGTATCTGATTTAGATGCAGCTATTGCTGCTATAAACGATGACTTGCGCCAGGTCAGCGAGTGGGCCCAGTCTTTTGGTCTTAAAGTTAATCCCAAAAAGTCTCAGGCTATGCTTATTGGTAGTAGTTATTATCAGAGAACCATTGACTTATGTTCATTGTCTCCTTTATATCTTGATGGCTCTCCAATAGCATACACTGATTCTGCTAAAAACTTAGGGGTTATTATGGACAGAACCTTAAGTTGGACTGCTCATATTTCCGAAATTAGCCGTAAGTTACATTATTCACTTCACTCTCTAAAATGTCTTCAAAATTTCTTGCCATTTTAAACTAAAGTCTCCCTCTGTCATTCCCTATTACTCCCACTTCTTGACTATGCTGATGCCTGTTTCCTTGACGCTACAGAAGAGCTTCTTACTAAGCTTGAACGTTTGCAGAATTTGTGTATTCGTTTTATCTTTGGCTTAAAGAAATTTGACCACGTCTCTGACTTTCGCAAACAACTCAAGTGGCTCCCCATCCGTCTTCGCCGGAACACTAGAATCCTTTGCCTCCTCTTCAACGTCCTGTACAATCCCTCATACCCTCCTTATTTGCGTGAACGGTTTTCTTTCGCACGTTCTGACGACGCTCCTTGTAGATCTGCCCGTAAATCCATCCTTCATTTCCCAACACATAGCACCACTACCTATACTCACTCCTTTTCCGTGCAGGCAGTCAGGCTATGGAATCAGCTACCACCGAGCATTCGAGAGTCTAAAACCATAACGACGTTCAAGAAACGAGTAAAAGATCACTATCTGTATTTATCATCCTAATATATTTAGAAATATTAACATATGTATTTATTGTATATATGCTTTATGAATATATATTTATTTATGTATTTATGTAAGTATATTTATGTATGTTTATGTAGGTATATATCTTGTCTATTTATTTATTTAGTTATGTATTGTAGGTACACGCCAATTACCTTTTTTTTTTCCCATTTCCTCTCGTGGGTCTACTGGAAGAAATTTCTTTAGAAATAAGTAGCACCTAAGTACTATGTTTCCTTATTTTTTATATGTGTTTGTAAATTTCCAAGTGTACTTGAATAAATAAAATACATAAATAAATAAAAAATCTGTTGAAAAATGCAACCTATAGGCGAGAACAGACATACGGATAAAAGCATTTTGGGCCAATCTTGAAACTGAGAAACTTCGCTTGCTTTGCTCTCTTCTTTTTTCGCATATGGAAAAACGAAAAAGCGGCTTTTAATATTATGGAGAAATGTGTATTGAGATAAAAAATAAAAGGGCAAGTGCGAGTCGGACTCGTACCTACATGAAGGGTTCCGTACCTCCGTACAATGTTTTAAAACGCTAAAAAAACATGTTTTTTGTATGACGACCCCCTTTAATTTTTAACTTTTTTTATTTTTAGTATATCAGTATGCTGTTATAGCGGCTATAGTAATACATAATCTGTGAAAAATTCAAGTATCTAGTTAATACCATTATAAAGATCTAGTTAAAAACGCTGAAAAAACACGTTTTTTGTATGGCGACCTCTTTTAATTTTTAACTTTTTTTTTATTTTCAGTATTTGTTGTTATAGCGGCCACAGTAATACATAATCAGTGAAAATTTCAAGTGTCTAGCTATTACGGTTCAAGAGATAGAGCCCTGTGACAGACGGACAGGCAGACAGACGGGCAGACGGACAGACAGCGGAGCCTCAGTAATAGGGTCCCGTTTGCACCCTATGGGTACGGAACCCTAAAAACCAGTAACCTCTTCAAATCACCTAGGTTTAGGTAGCGGACCCCGGGCATTGAAGCTTTAAGTTCCAAGTAAAATCGCATTTTCTATCCTTATGAATGGTAATCTCCTTCCCTTGTTTCCACTTAGTTTCTTCATTTTGCCTTGTTATGTTTTCTTTGTGTAAGTTGTATGTTTTTAAGTATTAGGTGTATGTATGTTTATTATATTGACCACCCCGCACTACCTAATTTCCCATCACTTTTTTCTATTTAAACGAGGTTGCCTGGAAGAAATTGCTTAGCGATAAGGCCGCGTTTTGCGCATTGCCTAGTGTTTTCTACTTTTGTGCAATAAAGGATATTGTATTGTATTGTAGTTACTTATCTAGTTAGGATACTGCGTTATTACCAATGCCGTCATATGTTAAAAATGTTTTTATAATCCTGGCCAAATTCGCGCAGCAAAGCCGCGCTAGCTTGTAGGTAATAAAATATGAAGTTTCACACGTGTTCCTAATATCGACAATAACCTTAACCGAGGACTATTTAGATGGCCATAATGATTTTACGTTTACGCCAGTAGTGATGTGATGCCGGTGCCCGCCTTACGATAAAATTTATGATTTTATATCTTTTTCATATTTTTGTATTCAACTATTTACAATTAATTTATTTTACACACAATAAAATTAATACATTACAATTTACAACGTTGGTTCTATTTATGATGCCATCATAATCGCCATAAAAATCCTTAAGATTTTTATGTAAATTTTTTGAGGAATAAACTGTAGTTGTTTAATAACAGTGATTTTTCAAAAACACGCACGGTATTGCAAATTGTGAACCCACGTCGCCCTAAGACGTAGAAGGCGACTTTGAAAACACAAGCTAAACAAAGCTTACGAGTATAAACATTAATGAGAATTGTGAATCTATAACGTCTTACAAAATATACTGAAACTATTTTTAGAGTGAATTCAGCCCATTATACTGATCGACTTTCCCAAAGGAACATATATCGGAATATGAAAAAAATTTTTTTTCTTTCAGCTGTTCGCTCATCTTGTATGGGAGGCCAAAAAATATTTTTCATATTTCGATATATGTTCCTTGAGGAAAGTTGTTCAGTATCATGAACTGAATTCAACCTTAAAATAGTTTCAGTATAATCAAAGTCAAAATAATTTATTTATCTTTGAATATTTGTGTCACTCTGTGGTATCACTTGATAATTGTCAATATATTATTTGTTAGGCCCTGTATCTACCAGTATATCTTATCTACTAGAATTACAGGTCAGGTACAATATAGGATACTAAATTAAATTACTAGATACTTGTATCATAAACAGAAAAATAATAAATAGCTAATTAAAAGTCTAAGCTAAAGATGATTTGTTAAATTATCGCTGCACTAAAATTATCGATACATAGTTAACCCATCACTATACTCCACATTAAAAACCGCTCTAAAGACACAAAGGTCATTTTCTCTAGCTTTCTGCGGGAAATTAAATGTATTTTGTCTAATTCTGCTGGCCTTTTGCCAGCCACAGTCGGTGATGGCCGTTTTCACGTACCGCATCCAAAATGATTCACTAGTTAGGTCTAGTACACATGTTCTCAATAGGTTGTGTGTTTTCTGCAATAAGGTAATCATGCCAGGCTGTCACACCGAAGGTCCCGGGTTCGATCCTCGGTCAGGTCAACATGGAAAATTATCTCTTTCAGACTGACCTATACAGGTTGATTTTGAAACACTGATCTATTCTGAAATTTTGGAATCATAATCACTAATAGAACACAAAATAGCAAGAAAAATAATACTTTCTTAAAATAATACTATACATGGCAAACGTATTATTATTAGTGTCAATGACCTCGCTGTTGCTCGATTCCTCCGTAATCCGTATACGACCGCCCCGCACCATTCCCGCCGGCGGCGCGCGGGGCAAGCAATCATATGGCGGTCGATATCACTGCGATTGGGAATTTGCCGTACAACTTTGAGGCTTTATCTTTGGTTTTTATTATAAACAAGGTAATTGTAAGAGAAAATGTATATTTTATTAAGCGCATAGAGTACTTTCCTTGAATATGCTCAGAGGGTCAAAATCATTCTGTGTACTTACGTATGTATTTGTTATAAGATATAGTATTGTACTGTTTTTTTCTTACGGTTTCTGATTCCAAGATTTCAATTTAGCTCGGGTAAAATATTGCTCAAGGAACAATATGATGATTTTTAGCTTAACCTTAGGCGCAAGTGCGATTAATCGTAATACGTACTGACACGACTGTATTTTTTTTATTTTTTATTTAAAAACTTTATTGCACAAAAATGTTGTACAAGTGGTGGACCGAATGCCATATCGCATTCTCTACCGGTCAACCATAAGACCAAGCAGAAAATATGTGTGGCTGGCGTGATTAAAATATGTATAAAATTAAATAATTTAAAAAATAAAAAAAATAATCTGATATTAAATATGACCTACTTATAATATATAGTATAGATAAAAATAAATACCCAAAAACATTTAACAAATATATACCTAAACATATAAACTAATAAATATATATTATACATATACAATAAATACAAAATAATTAAATATATTAAGATGATTGTGCTAGGCTAGTACTGCTGGAGAAACAATTTATGTACCGCCCGCTTGAATGCCATGCGACTGGGAGCCTGTACTGACTGTACGTCTGAACTCAGCCTTACCCTTTAGTATTCAGTAACAAAACTCTAATTAATGGGATCAAGGCGTTCATTTGTATGTAAGATGCGCTTTCATAACATTTGCGATGTTGGTCCATGCACTATGTGTATAAGCCTGAAATTATTTAATTTGCGAAAGTATAATTGCTTCAAGCAGGTATGTCCAGTATGTATAGGTACAACGTGGAAGGGACATTACTCGTAATAAATCGAACCACGGGCTATACTAGATCACTAAAGTATAATGAAATTAAAATAACAGTCAAAAAACAAAAACAAAAAAATCGACATTCCCATATAAATAGCTCGGGCGGCTGCACACTTTTGTACCTATGGAAAGGGTGAATTTTTTTTTGTTTTTTGTCTGTTATTTTAATTTCATTATATTATAATGATTTAGTATAGACCGTGGTTTGATTTATTACGGGTATGTCCCTTCGACGTTGTATAGTAAAACTAGAAAATCATATTTCAGTCATATCGAAAAAAATTTAAATGTGTCAAAAACTTTTCTGTTACCCTTATTAAGACGCAGTTTTTTTGTCTGAACAACTTATTTATCTGATAAACTTCAACGGGTTGGAGATGAGTCGCTAGGTTTACAGCTCACAGAACCACTAGTTTTAAGTTTTTAAATGACATAAATGTTTTTTTTTCAGGTAGTAAGCTCCCCTCTGTGGTCGTGGTGTCGCGCGGGCTGGATATTCACCGACTGTTTCCTTCTTCTCAGCGGAGCGCTGATGGCACATAAGGTGTCGGACAGCAGTAGTGGGGCGCCGAAACGACTGCTGTCACGATATCTAAGGTAAAAAACATCATCAATAACATCTGAACGTAAGTAATACTTTACACATATTAGAGATATATTTTTAGTTGCGTCCTCAGCGGTAACCCTTCAGAACCCGGGGTCCGCTACTTAACCTAGGTGATTGGAGGAGGTTACTGGGTTTTTACACAGAGCGACTGTCCTTGCAGCCCATAGGGTAGACCAGATCCAGTTCTAGGATAGGTTTAAATAAACGCTAAATAGAGTTCGGTACCCACAGTTTTACGTATGCATTCCGAACGGAATCATCTTTCTTTTCGGATAATCAGGTGATTCAAGCCTGCAATATCCTAAATAGACTGGAAATAACTTTTCACAAAGTTTGCTCCCCAGTGGGATTTGATCCCACGACCTCCGGATCACAAGGCAAACGCCTTAACCAAAGGAGACAGTCGATTAATCTAAAGTAAAAAAGATAATATGGTTCCATAATATGACGGCCATCATCTAGTCTCTTCTTCAGCGCGTTCCCGGTTGCATCCTCAGCTATGCTGCTTCGGAGCCCGGGGTGCGCTTTCCCACTTTTTCTCCTCCAAATATAACATGCACGTCAATGGTCACCCAAGGATGCCAAAGACCTTGTAAAATGGAGAAGAAATAGCTGAAAGAGTTTACATGATTTGGCTATAGTTTTACGACCGGCCGCCTGCATGACATCAACCCTCTTTGGGAATGTATTTGTGCGAAAAGTTTTACAACCGGCCGCCACCCGACGTTAACCTTCTTTGGGAATGCAATTGTAGCACGAGATATTTATGCTTAGTCCTTTCGTCGCCTCTTATGGCATTCACAGGAAGAGATGGAGTGGTCCCTCCTAGTCTAACCCGGAACCACACGGGTAAAACCACCCGACCACTATCTAGTCTACCTACCAAATACCTTAAAGTTCCAATAAAATGTAGTAAATCGAGTTATCGTCATACAAACACACATAACACATACAAACGCTGGATTATCCAACGAAGTAGATTTGCAAAACTTCGCCCGCTCTTTCTAACACAGAAAATAATAAACGTACTAGTACCTACCTACCAATATAAATAAATTAAAAAAATCATATATAAAAGGACAAATCACACTGATACAGCTAGCCAATGACCTTCCTAGCCCCTAAGTCATCTTGTATTATGAGATAGGTAGCTACTAACTCGACGATACAATATTTTATAATAAATACATATAGACCCAAGACAGTTTGAAAATTACCATTTTCTATCTTGCCCTGGCTGGGGATCGAACCCAGCACCTACGGAGTGGCAGATTAGCGTGTTAACCATTATGCCACAGAGATTCTCATTATCTTTTCTATTTTGTAGTCTATTCGGCGGCGCTAAAATAGCCTTTTAATATGTCTCGAAGAAACGCCTACGCAAAGATTAAGCATTCGGGGATTAATCAAACTTATTGCTACAAAATAACAGTAGGCGTAATGCATACTTGGAAAGTTACCAATAATAAATAATTCTTTAGAATATCACGCGTGAGACCATGAAATGAGATTATTAAAGTGTAGAAGTAAAAAGAGTTTTATTTTTAGACTCTAATTTGATTAGTCTGTCAAAATCAATTACACTCACGAATTATCACGTCTCTATCACAGGGTAGGAAGAGCCCAGGGCCACAAGACTCAAAGGTCACGCTTAGCATGATGGCGTAAAGATGGAACAAGTAATTAATTATCAAATAATGGTGTTCTTGGCACCATGACACATGGACTACATATAGACATTGACTTATACTTATTATATAACTATTGCATTTAGATTTCTTAATACAGTTTTATTGTTTAATTTAGGTTTAAATTTAGTTATTAAATTTAGATTTTAGTTTAGTTATATAAACATTTTTATTGTTTTCATAAGAACTATTATTTAAGTTTTCGTTAAATAAATGTAAATTTATGAAATTTATTTTAAAAAACAAGTTTTTATCTTAAACAATGAAGTAAAAAGTTTAAAATGCTCTTCAAGGCAAATCAAGCGAGCCCAAACTTGGTGGGGTTATGTTGTTTCATCACAGGGCCACCCGTGGTTAGCTGCCACCCGTGGTTAGCTACCTCCGTGGTCCAGTGGTCAAGGCGTTTGCCTTGTTGTGATCCGGAGGTTGTGGGTTCTAACCCACGGGAAGCATTCTTTGTTAAAAGTTGTTTTCAGTCTGGTTAGGATATTGCAGACTTGAATCACCTGATGATCTGGAGAGAAAGATAATTCCGTTCTTCGGAAGGCACGTAAAGCTGTGGATCCCGAACGCCATCTAGCGTTTGTTGAAACCTATCCTTGGATTTGTTCTGGTCACCCTTTGGGTTGCGGAGGTCAGACGGCAGTCGCTCTGTGTACAAGTTTATTTGCAAAACAAATTAAAAAACCCAGAATGTCAAGAACGGCATCTAGGGATGAGTACCGGAACTACCGATACTTGATATCCACAGCGCCATATCATCATCAGGTCTTTGTTTTTAGTCTCCGCTGCAGGAGCATGACCCTCTCTGTAATACCAGAGCCATATATTAGCCAGAGCAGTCAGAGGATATAGCAGCGCCATATACAACGACGGGAAGTACATATCCGTAATAAATCAAACCACGGGCTATACTAGATCACTATAGTATAATGAAATTAAAATAACAGCCAAAAACAATGGCGTTTCCATACAAATCGTCCGGCCGGCCGCACACTTTTCTATGGAAATGGCAAAATTTTTTTTTGTTCTTTGGCTGTTATTTTAATTTCATTATAATATAGTGATCTAGTATAGCCCGTGGTTCAATTTATTACGGGTATGTCCCTTCCACGTTGTGTATAAGTATATTTGATAGAGAAAGCCCTGACTTTCAAGCGTTAACTCCCAATATTTCATATTTCATTTATTCACCATTTGTAAACAATATACACATTCACTGTCATGCACTTTACAATTAGTGTTCTTAAAACTATTTACAAAATTACCTTCTTAGGCATTGGGAATTGATTTTAAACAACAATACAATTCATAAAATTCCAAAAATTATTAACTGGGATATCATAATTAATATTAAATTTTAATATAATTTAAATTAGGTGTACAAATGTCGTTAAAATGTCCTTAATTACTAAAGTTAGTCCGTCCAATATTCCGTCATACTGTAATAACTTTTGTCTATCACAAGTTTTTTTAATTCAGTGTCAAACTTTTTTCCCTGAAGGTCTTTAATTCTAAAATAACTTTTAAACCGCTGAATCGATTTGCATCAAACGTAGCTAAGAACTACCGCAAGGGAACTTGCTTTCACATAAAACAAACCGCATCGAAATCGAACCATCCGTTCGAGCGCTACATGCCACAGACAGACAGACAGACCGAAGCTCTTTCAGCTACCGAAACTTTACATGCACTTACCCCGTAAGTGTAAAAAGTAATCCAAATAACCAGTTTTTTGTATGGCGACCCCCTTTAATTTTTAACTTTTTTTATTTTAAGTATTTGTTGTTATAGCGGCCACAGTAACACAAATACAATAAATATAATCGTAATACAAATAATCGGTGAAAATTTCAAGTGTCTAGTTATTACGGTTCAAGAGATAGAGCCCTGTGACAGACGGACAGACAGACAGATGGACAGACGGACAGACGGACAGACGGACAGACGGACAGACAGCGGAGTCCCAGTAATAGGGTCCCGTGTGCATCCTTTGGGTACGGAACCCTAAAAACGAACAATATAAAAAAAACGACGTGTTGCACTCCGGGAGTGACGGCAGAAGTGAAAACTTGAATATTAACGTTGTGCATTTTTGATATTTTGGAATGGTTAGGAATAATTTTGCACGAATTGCTTTAATTATCAGTATAAAAGTACTATCATTTATGTGGTAGAATACAATATTTATTTATTGCGCTATCGTACACAAACATGACAATTCATATTACATTAAAAAGTTTATCTCTCAGCTAAACGAACTGTTTCGTTTAGCTGAGAGATAAACTTTTTAGGCGCAGGCATACATTTTCGCCGCGCCGTAGAATGAGAGGGGGATACTTCCTCTCCTACGCCGCGCCGGCTGTCTACTCTCCATCCGTCTTACGAATTTTCGATCAGGACACGTGTCCTGACGCGAGTTTAAAATTTTTTACCCATTACAAAAAAAGTGCACAACAACGCCGCTAAAGAAGTTTTCACTTCAAAAACAGTGGCACTCACAGTGCCGACATAAGTGAAAACTTGAACGAGGTGGTGTCGGTAACAGTGTCGCGAGTTCAGTTTTTTTCCATCTCAATAAGTGCCCAACGTGCCTAAAGAAGTTTTCACTTCAATAATAATTTTATACATTGCAAAGTTTGTCCATTTCATAAACTTATGTTCAAAACAACACATATTTTTTGATATATATTACCTTTGTTTATAGAATACCCCTCTAATCTAATTAGCGATATAGTTAGGAAGCGTCTCCTAAAATTGCTACTTTAACAATAATGACAATATAAAGTGTATTTTTATTATTAGCACTTCCAAGATAGACTAGGATTTTTTGCGGAAAATTTATACCTACCCATACCAATCAGACTACACAGTATGCAGTCCTCTCCGCCTACACAAGACGAACCCATAGACACAGGTGGACCCCTAGCACCAACGCGAGTAATCGGTAAAACTTATACTTATCCCTATTTTGCTCAAAATCTACATACGTAAACCTATTGGAAAATTCAAGCACGCAATTCAAAATTCAAAAATTCAAAATATCTTTATTATCATAGGATTTTTATAATATCTCTTAATAATAGTCACTTTGTTTTGTTTTGCACAAATATTGACGTCAAATCATTACTTACAGCTAAGTTTACGCCGCTTCCTAGGCGCAAGTGCAGAAGAAGCGGCAACAAACTGCACTGCACGTTTTCTCCAAAGACGTCAACTAACAAACTAAAAACTTAAAATTAGTTATATGGATGGACTGAGATTACATTGTTTGTTATGTCATAATAAAATTGAATTATAAGAATTACGAAATTTAAAATAATGTCAATTTGTAAATTTAGTATGTACCAATGTACCTAAATTATGACATGTCTAAGTATACAAACCTTTAAGAGGGACCCGCGCCAAGCTCAAGCCAGACCTTTTTGTCTTTAAGATAGTCCTCGGTCCTATAATAAGCCTTCTCACAAAGTACTTTCTTTACATAAGCTTTGAATTTTCTGTCTGGCATATCAAGGACTGATTCTGGCAATTTATTATAAAAAAGTATACACTTCCCCATAAAAGACTTACTGACTGTATTCAGCCTGTAATACGGGCTAACTAAGTCATTCTTATTACGTAAATTTCTATCTGTAAAATCACTTACTTTATTGAACATGTAATATTTTTCCTTACATACATTATATTTTCAAATATGAATTGTGATGCAAAAGTAAGTATACCTATTTCCTTGAATAATTCCCTCAGTGAGTCTCTCGATCCTAAACCGTAAATGGCACGAATTGCTCTTTTTTGTAAAAGAAAAATAGTCTGAATGTCAGCTGTACTCCCCCATAGAAGAATCCCGTAAGACATTAGACTGTGAAAGTAACTAAAGTACACTTGTCTAGCAGTAAGTACACTTGTCTAGCACTTCGATAGCAAATTCGATTTAATATTGGACTTTCTTTTAGTCCACCTGACTTAACTTGTAAGTTCATTCAGGTGGTGGTGGTATAATTGACCACGTTTACTGCCATCTTATTTTTCCACCTCTTTTATAACGCCAATACGTAATCGGCGGCAGCGAAAGTGTTAATAAAAAACAAATTGGTTGGAAAAACTTAGAATGTATTAGTATCCTACCTCCTCCTACCTCCAAACTTCCCGCGCAGATCGTAAAAGACGATCGCGGTAAAAATCTGAATCATATCACTAGGCAATGTGGCTGGCAATCCATCACTATTTTGATTCCCTCTTTCTAACATCACGATATGAATAACCTTTGGGTTTTTCGAATAATAATAAATAAATATATAGGCACAAATCACACTGATTAAGCTAGCACTAAAGTAAGTTTTAAACTTGTGTTATGGGATTCTAACTCAGCGTTACTATATTTTATGATAAATACATATATAGATAAACATCCTAGACCCAGGATAATTTGAAAAAGGCCATTTTCCTACTTGCCCTGAGGTCGTCATAATGTATCTGTATTCTTTTAATTTCGCAGATTGACACCTGCGTTGCTAGCCGTAGTCCTGTTCTACGCCTATGTCTGGGATAGTGTGTCCCAAGGACCCATGTGGGGTACCTTGGTGACGAAGAACGCAGAGATATGCCAGGAGAGCTGGTGGTGGAATATTCTGTACGTGCAGAATTGGTTCGGGTTTGATGAGATGGTGAGTTGTTTTCTAGAAACTTTTACACCAGGCTGCCAATACGCTGTAGATGTATCTATAGAAAATAGGTTCAAAGATCTTTAGTTTCAGAGCCCTGTGACCGCCATTTTGTCTTCTCTATATAAAAAATAATGTAACATATACCAAAAACTGCTTATCTCTATTTTATACAACAAACTGTATTGTTGTTGTGGTAGAGCCACGCTACCGGCAAAACTCAGTTTTGCTAGTAGCATGAATGGGCCGGCTCGTCCGGGGAAATGCCACACTCTCACAGAAAATCGACGTCTAAGTAGTAGCTTAGTCAACGCTTCTATGCTTCGTTCGGTGAGTGAGAGAGCTGTAGCATCCCAAACTAAAAATTAGTTATAAGGATGGACTGAGATTACATTGTTTGTTATGTTATGTCATAATTAAAATTATAAGAATTACGAAATTTAAAATAATGTCAATTTGTTAATTTAATATGTACCAATGTACCTAAATTATGACATGTCCAAATATACAAACCTTTAAGAGGGACCCGCGCCAAGCTCAAGCCAGATTTTTTTGTCTTTAAGACGATACACGGAGTCCAGTGCTGCCCCCATTTGAAATAAATTATTTGTAAGGAAACGGAGTTATCATTTAAAATTGTAAGCTACTAAAACCCTGAATATTTATTTGCGTTTTTGCCAAAAGTGGCTGTTTTTCGCAAAAATGCAAACTGAAGCTTAATGTTCTTACTTTAAACTGTAAACAGTGGTTCATAAAATAGTTTGAAGGTTTATCCAGGTTTTAGTAGCTTAAAATTTTAAATGATATCTCCGTTTCCTTACAAATAATTTATTTCAAATGGGGGCAGCACTGGACTCCGTGTATCGTCTTAAGATAGTCATCGGTCCTATAATAAGCCTTCTCACAAAGAAGTGCGGTTCTAACTGGATGAGAAGGCAAGAAGTGGAAAAAACTGGAGGAGGCCTACGCCGCAGAAGCGACTTCCAAAAATATATAGTAAAGTGAAAAATATGGTTAAAGACTTTAATTGTATTTTGCACGCCTCATAAGCGAAGCGCATGAGGTAGTGCTCTACTCTCGCCTTACAAAAATCAAGTGATTTTTTTAACTAAATGTGTCTCTATTTATTTTCTATCGCACTTGTTATGTGTATATTTACACATAAATGTCAAGGAAAAGCACTAGTTTCAACACTTATGACATTTTTAAAAGACATTTTGCCTTTTAAATAAATAAAAACAATGTTTAATAAAATCATTTTGTGGACGTCCGTGTGTCGGTATGTATGGAAACTGGCGTGGTCACGATAACCCCCGAAAAACTTATCAGATCAAGTCCATTTATTTTTTATACGCTTCAGTATTATCCAAAACTAAGTCCTTTCGAAGATCACGGTCTAATTCAATGTAGTTTAATCGTAATTATTATTATAAAAATACAGGTGACATATTAAAAATAATTTTGGATGTGAGGTTTGTTGAAAGAGTTAATACCTATGTATGATGAGTACGAATGTGTAACTGGCAAGTAAGAAAAGAAGTAAAAAGAAATTTGAATAAAGAATGTTGTGATTTTATTTGTTTTATTAAATATGAAAGACGAATAAATGTAAAAGAAGCGATAAGTTAGTTAATATTTTATTTAATTTGCATTAACTAATTGAGAATGAAAAGAACAATCAGTGGTAACACTTTTCTTGACATTCGTGACGTAGTCTTGTGTCTTTTTCTTGTTTTTGCTTAGTTTTTTTGAGATTTCTCAAAATCTGCCGGTCCGAATCGGTTTAAATTCACAGGAAATCTGAGTTGTAGAGAACTCTTTGGAAAGCTACTTGTTTGGTTCCGATCGGTTTAGTTGTTCAAGAGTTATAAGCGGGTCACATACACACCCACACACACACATACGGATAGGGTGCATGACACTTGCTCGTGAGTGGTCAGGGAAGATTCCTGAGACCTTTAAACGTCGAGATCTGTTGAAAACTCGACTTTTCAAAAACGGGGTGATACTAATAACGTCCCGAATTTTGAAAATTTTCAATTTTCTCAGCGGGAAGTTAAAAATAATCTCCAGTCGTGCGTTAAAGCCGACACATACTTTTCTTCGTTTTAAGTTAGCAATAAAACAATCAAAATCAATTTAATTGTGAAAAATGAGATTATGAGGCGTGCACTTTTGGATTTTCCAAACTATTTTTTATTACTGCCGTCTGAGCTCCGCAACACATAGGGTAAACCAGAACCAATCCTAGATGATATTTTTTTCGACTTATTATCTGGACTATATCTGTTTTTTTCTACTTCCAGTGTGCTCCTCAAACTCACCAGCTGTCTCTGGACATGCAATTGACGATCCTCGGCGGTATCATCGTCTGGGGCATACAGACCAACGGGCAGGTCTCCAAACTGGTGCTGCTAGCTATTCACCTGATGACGGCGTACTCCCGGTACACCACGACAAGAGACCACAGGCTCACTATGCTAGCTTATCATGGAGTCAGGTGAGTGTTCCTTTATACTAGGTCATTCATACATATTATCACGCCTGTTTTTCTCAGGGATTAAAGAGACTATAAACAGAGGTCCATAGTCTCTTTAATCCCTGTCTGTCACACAGGTCTGTCAGGATCATAGCAAGTAGAGACTTGCTATGATCCTGACAGACCTGTCTCGCTTCGTCTACACTCATCACTCCCTTAATGCATGCCCGCCGGTACTTCAGACCACTTCTTTTTAAGAATATCTGCAATCTGGTCGCAGTGCAGAGGACGATGAAGGCAACAGAAAAAAAATGCAGTCAGGGGACCCTGTCAGCCTCACGCCTTTTCTTCAATCGGTATTGTCGTCGCACTGATTTGGCAGTCACGACTCGTAATTTCTTAGATAGAGCTGTTTCAGTTTTAACCCTCGGCAATGCCTGTAACGTGACGTCACAGTACATGATTGAAGAGGTGTTGGGCAGTTTTTTGCAGTTCATGAAAAGTGAAAAAATATACTCTAGAAATTGCCTGAAAAATGGTGATAGTAAGCATGTTTATGAATACATACATACCTACATACACTATCACGTCTTCATCCCTAACGGGGCTGAGCGTTTTAGACAGAGCCAAGGCCGCAAGACCCAAAGGCTACTTTTAGCGTGATGGTGGGAGAGGTGTATTTGTATTTTTGCCCATTTCCTTGATCGGCTTTTACGATCTGCGCGGGAAGAGAAGCAGCTGGTATATTCTAAGTTTGTTCTTTTCTCCCAGACCAGCATGGAAGAGTATTATCTAGCTTGGCTAGCTTAATCAGTGTGATTTGTTCTTATATATTTATATTTATTATTATTATAATTATTATAAACTCATGAAACTGCCATAATCCCTAAATTGTTTCGTTTCATACTCGACTCGTAGGCAATCCCATCAAAGCTTACGTCGGTTGAAGTTACAAAATAAAAGAAAAAAAATGGGAACTAATTTTTTGAGCTGTTATTTAAATATTCGAGATGTTATTATGATCAGTTGGAAAACATATTGAGCAGTTATTTAATTTAATGGCGGTTGATTAATTATTGCGAACAGTAAAACATGAACAGTAATAAAAAATCAATTAGTCGGTTATTTTATCATATAACTAGTTCTATTCATTTTACTATGTTAGGGAAAACCTATAGGTTAGGTTGGGTTAGAACTGCGACCAACATACGGTGCTAGGTCGGTTTTATCCATTTTACTAGGTTAGGGAAAACCTATAGAACCGCTCGTTCAATTTTTTTTACCGCCCATTTAATTATTTACCTGCTCAATTATATATTCACTGATCCAGTTCATTATTTTTTATTATTCATTTTTGTTTACTTTAGTTATTAAACATGCCATTTATAATTTTTAACTTACCAAAACTACTTTTTACAACTGCCTCTTTAAATCAGTGCCAAAAAAAATTACACACATTAGGTATAATATTTTTTTAAATTTTGTTTAAGTGTAAGCCAGCTCTACAGAACAGCGACGATGAGCTACACATCCACCTTCCACCGATCTACGCCATACCTCATCGGCTTGAGTCTAGGATTGGCTTTGAAGAAACCTTCTGCACATGGAAAGGTAATAAATTAAATTACCTATTAAATTATATTATTGATTGATTCTCTATCGTATTGGTTCACAACTGTAATGATAGATTTTAGCTATGTTGAAATAAATAAATAAATCTTAATCAATATTATCTTAAATAAACTATTCCCCAGCTTTAAATATTATAATATGCATAATAATCTTCAAATCTTCAACGATCTATTTATTAAAACTTCTCTCGAAAAAAATGGTTGACTTCTGGAATCTATACATGCTTCCAAAATATGTACAGTAAGCGCTTTTAGTTTAGAGTTCTGGTTTTTTTTTCCTAAAGATATGCAAGTCATCTAATTTTTTGCGGCATTTTCATTAAGTCTTATAACAATATAAAAATTAACATATCATAAATAAATAGAAAACAATTAATTCTTACCCAACACTAGAACTTAAAAAACAAAAAAAAAAAACAACAATAACAGTTTATGGTTTATTTATAGTCATTCACCCAAGTGAGTTCATACATAATATTTTTCGGTTTTCGAATCGGTTGGATTTTAGTTATGATGACGTCTTCTCTAGATGTTTTAAAAATAAACGGGCAAGTGCGAGTCGGACTCGTACATGAAGGGTACCTTCGTACAATGTTTTAAAACGCTAAAGAAACACGTTTCTTGTATGACGACCCCGTTTAATTTTTAACTTTATCTTAGTTTTAGTATATGTTGTTATAGTGGTCGTAGTAATACATAATCGGTGAAAATTTCAAGTATCTAGTCAATGCCATTATGAAGATTTAGTTAAAAACGCTGAAAAAACACGACCTATTTTTTGTATGAAGACCCCTTTATTTTTTTTGTATTTTTTTTGTATTTGTTATTATACCTAGCGGCAACAATAATAAATCATCGATAAAAATTTCTAGTTACGGTTCAAGCGATAGAGCCCTGTGCCAGACAGACAGAAAGGGGAGTCCCAGTAATAGGGTCCCGTTTGCACCCTTCAGGTACGGAACCCTAAAAACAACTTCTCGTGAGATAGAAAACTAGGTTAATATAATTAAGATCGTCGTATAATTATTTTGTCACCTGCGAAGATTATTCCTTTGCAGTTTGTATTGTTAAGGTCAATCAAGTGGTTTTATTTTTTCATTTATTTAATCTTTATTGACCATCAAATACAAATTTTACAGAACAAGAGGCGAACTTAACGCTAAACTTTATCACCTATCGCTGCAGTGCTAATTGGTAGGTCACCCTTGATGGATTTTTATGATTTAAAACATTTTTATACTACTGGGTATAGGTTTTTCCCAATACATATATGTACAATAAGCAGCTCAATAGGTATATTTTTTTGACCCTGTATATGAACATTGTACATAAACAGGGTACTACTACTTAGCTACTACATAGCGAACAACTTTCCCTAGGGAAATATGAAAAATAATTTATGGCTCGCCATACAAAGTGACCGATCAGTTGATCCGAGTTTCTATCGAAAGTATTTTTAGGATTCCGTACCCAAAGGGTGCAAACGGGAGCCTATTACTGAGACTCCGCTGTCTGTCCGTCTGTCACAGGGCTCTATCTCTTGAACCGTAATAGCTAGACACTAGCAATTTTCATCGATTATGTATTACTGTGGCCGCTATAACAAAAAATACTGAAAATAAAAAAAGTTAAGAATTAAAGGGGGTCGCCATACAAAAAACGTTCAGCGTTTTTACCTAGATCTTTATAATGGCATTAACTAAATACTTGAAATTTTCACAGATTATGTATTACTATGGCCGCTATAACAACAAATAAAAAAATAAGAAAAAGTTAAAAATTAAAGGGGGTCGTCATACAAAAAACGTGTTTTTTTAGCGTTTTAAAACATTGTACGGAGGCACGGAACCCTTCATGTACGAGTCCGACTCGCACTTGCCCATTTATTTTTTCATATTTCGATATACTCGTATGTGCCTTGGGAAAATTTCAGTATCATGGACTGAATTATTACTACCTTTAAAATAGTTTCCGTACATTTTGTTAGACAGAGCCTTGGGAAAAAATACCCAAATAACACGTTCAGAATGATGGTGGGAGTGTAGGTGGTAAAGATAAATTAGAGACGGTTTGCTAGCCACATCGACTATTGACTTGATTTCTGACTTTATCGCCCATTCCCTCGATTGGCTTTTACTATTTGCGCGTTAAGAGCAGCTGGTATATTTTATGTTTTCAGGGTTCCATACCCGAAGGATGCAAACGGGACCCTATTACTGAGACTCCGCTGTCTGTCCGTCTGTCACAGGGCTCTTTCTCTTGAACCGTATTAGCTAGACACACACAGCGGAGTCTCAGTAATAGGGTCCCGTTTGCACCCTTCGGGTACGGAACCCTACAAAAGGAATCAAAATTATGATGGGTTGCTGGCCGTATCGCCTATTAACATGATTTCCATTTTCGCCCATTCCCTCGATCGGCTTTTACAAACTATGTGGTAAGAGAAGCAACTGACACATTCTAAGTTTTTTCTTTTCTCCTAGACCAGCATTAAGATAATAACTAAAAAAAAAAACTCTTCCTTTTTTTAGATTGTTCTAACCCTCGGTTGGCTCCTCAGTACAGCCTTGTGCGGGGCAGTGTTGTGGGCAGGCATGGACTCAGGGTTCCCGCAGTACCGGTACAGCGCCACCTTTGCCGCCCAGTATTCCGCATTGGCACCTATAGCGTCAGCCCTAGCTATTGCTTGGGTCATCTATGTAGTGCACAGTGGGAATTGTGGTAAGTTAGTATAAGGCGCCGTGTGGTTTCCGGCAGAGTAGAATATGACCACTCAAAGTCATCCCGTGGATGTCGTAGAAGGCGATTTAGGAAACACAAGTTAAAACAGCTTATAAACATCAATGAGACCTCTCCAATCCGTCTGTCCAGCGTGGAGAGTAAAGGCTAAATCCTCTGACTACTGTGGCTAATATATGGCTCTGATAGTACAGAGAGGGTCGTGCTCCTACAGTGGAGACTACAATAAGTGCACGCCTCATAGCGGTCATTCAATTTTCACAAAAAAAAAACAGAACTTGAATATTGCATATTTATCGGTGTATTATGAACAAAATAAAAATTTACTTTTAAATCTTCGCGCCATTGCCCACACAGAAAAGAAAGGTACTGCGCATGTATTGTCAATGTCAAGAAGAAAAGAAAAATGAAAAGATTAACATTGCATCCAGAAAAAGAATGGAAATTAAGAATGGCTAAAAGGCAGATGCTAAACGCCGTAAAAAAAATAAAAAAAAAAATTGTCAATGTCAACGAACCTTATTTAGGTACATAGATTTAGATATACCAACGATAGGTGGATTTCAGTTTATTGCTAATTATGATTAAACTACTTTTAATTAGACCGTGATTTTCGAAAGGACTTAGTTTTAGATAATACTTAAGCGTATGAAAAAAAGAAGGGTTCGATTTGTTATGTTTTTCGGGCGTTATCGTGACCACGCCAGTTTCCATACATACCGACACACGGACGTCCACGAAATAATTTTCTTAAACACTTGTTTTATTATTTTAAAGAACAAAATGTCCTTTAAAAATATCATGACTGTTGAAACTAGTGTTTTTTCTTGACATTAGTGTGTAAATATTATTCTACAAGTACGATAAGAAATAAATACCGACATTTTTAGTTCGAAAAATCACTTGATTTTTGTAAGGCGAGAGTAGAGCACTACCTCAACGCTCCGCTTATGAGGCGTGCAAAAGACCTGATAATGATATATACGCAATTTTAAAGCGAACCAAGAGCACAGAATACATAAGAGTCAAAGTAAAGTTACGTGCGATAAAAGCGAAAAGCTGACGTAGTATTTACAGACGCTTCTTACGTTATTCACTCAATGTTTTTGGGCGTGATTCATCATAGAGCAGTGTGTGTGACTAACATTGACCACACACACATGTCATATTACAAATAAATCGTGTTTTATCAGTAAGCACGTATATTATTTACAACGTAATCTTTTTTCTTCATCATTATAATCAACTTTTTTCTCGATAGGTAACTTTTTTTTGCAAAATTCAAATTGCAAAATTCGGGTCAAAAATAAATTATTGTTGTTATGAGAATAAAACGGGACAAAATAATGTTATTTGTCATTCATTATATTAATTTTAAACGTGATTTTAGGTGAAAAACTGATATTAAGAGCGCTGTTTGACTCAAGAAACTAGGACGTCACGCCGTGCGTTTTCCATAGAAATGCTATAGAATATATGTTTTGACATTAAAAAAAAAATTAGGTATCCGTTTTGACTTGTTGGCAACTAGCGGATTAAGAATTAAGCCGAGATCCACCATGTATCTCTATCTTAAAGGGCCGAACCGACATACAGACATAGTTATAAACATCCCCGATTTAGTCATCATACTCGTACAAACAAAAAATATATATATAATACTAGCTGACCCGGCAAACGTTGTTTTGCCATATAAAGACTACCCCTAACATTAAAGGGGATGAAAAATAGATGTTGGCCGATTCTCATAGATACCGGATAAGCACAAAAAATTTCATCAAAATCGGTCAAGCCGTTTCGGAGGAGTATGGCAACGAAAACTGTGACACGAGAATTTTATATATTAGATATCAAAATCGCTACACAGATGAGTGTCATACACGACTGTGAAATACAATACTGCGATACACATAACACAGATGCAGCTCATGCAGCAGACACGTCAAAGTTGTACTCTCTTTTTGCATCGACGTTAAAAATGATTTTCCTAACAACAACGTAAATTAAGGCCGTACCTGAATTTTCCGGGGTCCAGTGCTGCCCCCATTTAAAATAAATCATTTCAAAGAAAACGGAGACATCATTTAAAATTTTGCTACTACCAAGTCCTAGATAACCCTTAAGCTTTACTACGCACATTTGCCAAAAGTGGCTGTTTTTGGCAAATGTGCGTGGTAAAGCTACACGCGAGCTTAACGCTCTCACTTTAAACTGTAAACAGTAGTTCATAAAATACTTTGAAGGGTTATCTAGGACTTGGTAGTAGCAAAATTTTAAATGATGTCTCCGTTTTCTTTGAAATGATTTATTTTAAATGGGGGCAGCACTGGACCCCGGAAAATTCAGGTACGGCCTTAAATTAAGACAATAGTGACGATGACGATAGTAAAACCTCTATTTCATCATTACCACATCATCTTTAGGTCTTAGTCTCTACTGAAAAAGCACTACCCTTCCTGTACAACCAGAGCCGTATTTAGCCAGAGCAGCTAGAGGATTTGTAATATTATACACTTTCCACGCTGGTCAGACCAATTGGAGAGGTCTTAGTGATGTACCTATATTAGCTCGTATTTCTTAGGTCATCTTCTACGACAACAAAGACTTGGAGTGGGCCAAAAACCACAGGGCTGATTTTACCTGTGCGGTGTGGCTCCCGGCAGAGTAGAATAGAGTCACTCCAGGTCTTCTCTTGTATGTTGTAAAAGGAGACTTAGGAAATACAAGCAAAAAAAAGCTAATAAATATCAATGAGACCTCTCCAACCCGTCTAGCCAGCGTGGAGAGTGTAGGCCAATTCCTCTGACTGCTTTGGCTATACCTATATGGCTCTGGTAGTACAGAGAGGGTCGTGCTCCAGTAGTGGAGACTAAAAGAAAAAAAGGCCTGATTATGAAAATTACCAATACGTACTATTATTTTTTTTCAGAATTATTGTCCGCTGTCCTGAGCTGGCGCCCCTTAGTGTTGATTAGCCGACTCTCCTACGCGCTCTATCTCTGTCAGTTCATTGTCTTTTTGACCAACGCTGGCACAGTCAGGTCTTCCAGGGAGTTCACTTTGATGTCCTTGGTGAGCATATATCATTTCAGTTGAGATTCCTTAAGGCTTTCTTATACGATCTTTTAAAAGCGGCCTACATCCAGTATTTTCAGAATAGACAATCATTCAATCGAATTCAATCCTATAAGAAAAAGTAACATATTTTACAACTTTTTTACATATCTGGGTCCAAGCTTGATCAGTAGCACTTATAAAACATTATCGAGTTATTATTGCAAAATACAAAATAAATTGAACCACAGTTCCGAGTTGCATTTTAGACGAGTTTTTTTACTATTTGCGTTTGCGACCATTCGATATAAACTCAATTACCTAAATAAAAATATTACTACATGCATTATTAAGCTTTTTCATAGATATGATTACGAAAGTACAATAATTTTCTTTCTTGTTCGTGTGTGTAAGTGGCCAATACAAGTCTTTATTATTTAAGCTGCTTATAGGCATGACATAGCTTGATGACTGCCGTAGAAGGCGACGCTGGAAGAATAAAACAAAAAAGGTTGATCCATTGCTTATTTATAAGGATTCCCTTGATCGACTTATCTATAATCTAGGCAGGAGAAGCAGCTAGTTTATACAATATAGGTGTTTTTTTGCTTCCAGCCATAGCGGTGAAAGATTGATAATATGGAATTGAATACAAACTTAAGTATTCTTTTTTTCAGATCGATGTTGAAGAGATCTCAGCTGTTTTGCTGTCAGCCCTAGTTTTAACGTTAACGTTTATTATCCCTATGCAGTCTTTACACAAAATATCGTTCCAATTCACAATATCCGAAACAACCGACGCAAAAGAAGAGGAAAATTCAGAAACTAAGGCAGAAAAATCGGAGGACACCGAAGAAAAAGAAGAAATTGTCGAAAATGAAATAATTGAAGTACCGCAGATAAGGAGTAGACAACATCTTATTGCTCATAGAGAAGTTTTGGAAGAAATACCTGAAGTTGAAGTGGAGTATGAGATGCAGAGGGAAAAAGCTGAAGGTCTTGAAGGAATACTGGAAGAAGAAGAAGATGACGAATTAGCGGAAGACGTAGGAGAAGAAGAAATTCAAGAACGAGATGATGACGAATTAGAAATAATTGAAGAAGAGCAAGGCGGGGAAGATGACTTTTGGGGAGAGAGAGAAGAATATCCGTTAAGAAGGCCGTACTCGAGGAACCATGATGATGATCATGACCTGGATGAGTGGGAATGGACGGCCAATGGTAGTGAACGAAATGGAGCTCAATATTACCGTTACAGCAGATAACCTTTAAAATAAAATTTCCTTTCTTTCCTGTTCTTTATTTTATTCACAGATAAACTAACCCGAATTCATTCTTTATAGAGTTCAGACAGTGAAAACGCTTGACAAATTAGTGGACTTACAGATCGAAAACAGGAATCGGAATAGTGACAGTTTCATAGACCATATTGATAGGTTTACGATCATTCTTTTGGTATTTGGAGAAGAAGCAACGGGAACACTGTGTGTGTTTTCCATTCCTCCAAGACCAGCATGGAAATTGGTCAAAATATTGGGAGGATAAAAATGATTACGGGAAATCCCGAATGTTTGTAAAATTGGTTTTGTTTCCGAATTTGTAAAATGACAGCAGACTATTTCATATTTTGTTTGAATTCCTCAAAATCAATCCTACGGTAACTGAAATATTTGCGTACAGAAAATTGTGTACAAGCATTTATGCTATTTTTCATAGCATCTATGTTATTTGCTTAATTAAGTATAAAAAAAACGGAATTGGAATCTGGTGAAAATAGAGGCGTCATACATTTTGCAAGTTAATTACAACTTGTCAATAACAATTTGTCAAAAATTTTATAATTGAATATGCAGTAAAAAGCACAATAAGCATACAATTTTTTTATCTTATACCCACGGGTAACCAGGGTGGGCCAGTGGGGCCAGTAATTTATTTACCAGCAAGTAAATAAATAAATTACTCCTTGTTAGAATGCCGCAAGAATATTCCTCAAAGAGTAGACTGTCAAGTGGAGCAGCGTCCCTCGGGAATAATAAGCCATCCTTTGAGATGACCGACCGCCCAAGGTTTGCGGTACGTGACTCCAATATTGTTATTCTGACACTTCTCACTGATGCTGAATTTCTAACGAGGCAACTTTAAATGGACAGATCTATGCATAAAATGCTGATCGACGCGTTTTTATTTTAGGCAATGCAAAGTTTTTTTCCACTGTGAACTTCACAGTGGGCCGTATGCCTATTTGTCTACTTAGAAGTTGCCTCCATAGTCCGGAAAATCGCGATGAGTTGATATAAGTCAGTGTGGAGAGTCTCCACACGGCGATATCATCGCGACTCATTCATAGTCGTATAGAATTAGGTGGCACAACGATTATAGTGTCGCTCGTGGAGGCATCGCCTTAGTTATATAAATTATTAAAAAGGAGTTACATATTACTAGCACTACCTAATTTCCCATCACTTTTTCTATTTGAGCGAGGTGGCCTGGAAGAAATTGCTTAGTGATAAAGCTGCCTTTTGCGCATTTCCTAGTTTTTAAGAAAATTATGTCCTGTATTTTTCTTTTGTGCAATAAAGGGTATTGTATTGTATTGAGTATTGTGCTAGTGGGTCTGTGAGAACAGTAGACCTCGCGAGTTCTTATAACCATACAATAAGCGATACATTCCACGTGACCTAGCTTAGCAAAGCCATTTCAGTATAATTCGTCTATATATACCGCCACAGCAAACTTCTTGCTTGCATTTTTTTTGCATTTTTGGCCAATATTGAAGTAAAGAAGCTTTGCTCGCTCCGTCATTTAAGGAATGTTGAATGCATAATTGATTAATTTAAAACGGTTGACTTACGTGATATAGTATTGGTTTAAGGCGACGTGGGATCACAATTTGCAATACTGTGCGTGTTTTTTAAAAAATGTTGTTCAAAAGTGTTTTTGATAATACATTTTTTTTGTTATAATTTTCATATAAAAAGGTGATTGTATAAAATAGTAATATGTTTGTGATTTTTTTCTATAATTGCCAAAAATACTCAATCGTGTTTTGGCTATTGTACCCATAATAGCCAAAACACGATGGAGTATTTTCGTAAGACTGTAAAACAAAATCTTATGTCAATCGAAAACCGTGAAGTGGCTCAAATTTAACTTGCAAGATTTAACCCAAACAAATAACAGTTCAACTAACAGGCAAGCAAAATAAAAGCTTGTAAAAATACAGTCGAATTGATAACCTTCACCTTTTTAAAGTCGGTTAATAACTGTTCATATTGTGTCATACATCTTAAGTTCATTGACTGTACTTATGCCAATGATGTTAGTATTGTTTACTTGTTTTGAAAGGTTTTTGACATCCTTGAGTGACCATTGACATGCATAGGTACCTTACCCGGGTCGCCCACCCAGGCTCTGAAGCAACACAACCAGGGATGCAACGAGGAACGCGCTAAGATGACGTTAATACAAGTTTGTAGGTATATGTTGGTTGTTTTTTTTTTTTAACCGATATTTTTGCTTTTTAACTAATTTAATGTCGTGTGGTTCCCTAAAAGTAGAACAGGACCACTCTAAGCCGTCCCACGGATGTTGTAGCGACTTAGGAAACACAAGCTAAACAAAGCTTATAAACATCAATGAAACCTCTCCTACCCGTCTGGCCAGCCTGGAGAGTGTAGGCTAAATCCTCTGACTGCTCTGGCTAATATATGGCTCTGGCAGCACAAAGAGGGTATGCTCCTGCAGTGGAGACTAAAAAAAAGACCTGATGATGAACTTATTTCAAAAAGAAGAACTTACAAAACGTAAGTATTATACAAAACGGTGTGATGGAACCTGAGAAAGAACGAAGTTCAGGCACGTTGGTACTGGCATTTTTTTAATCGCGTCTTTCCTCTCGTTTGAAAAAGACAATTTGCTTTGGCTGGGGAACGAACCCAGGACCTCCCAGAGTAGCGGCCTGGCGTATTAACCACTACACCACGGAGGTCGTCAAATATACTTGAACAATGCAGCCGACGCATACTTGAAGGCGTTAATAGAGACCGTTGGTTTAAAAAACTTTTCCTATAGAAACAGTTTTGGGATACAGAAAAAAAAAATTTTTAAACAAATGTTCTGCTGGCCTGAAAATTTTATAGCAATGTCGAAGTTGCAAACTTCGACATTGCTTCGACAACACTTTTATAAAGCTCTTCTATACGAGCTTAATAAAAATCTTCAAAAGTAAACATAGGTACATATGTATCAATATGACAGTAGATGACCCCTTAAGGCCCATTTACACGGTGCAAGTTTCTTGCCTGTTGCATACAATTAAATTGAAGCAATAGAAAACTTGCATGGTCTGAACAGAACGTCAGCCATGCAAATCATTTATTGCTTCAATAAAATTGTATGCAACAGGCAAGAAACTTGCACTGTGTAAATGGGCTTTTATCCTACCCTAACCACACTATACTTTTCCATTCAAACGTAGTCTAGCATTTATTTTAAATGACATGTTAGATTTCGGCTGTATTTTGTAATAAAAAAAAATGCATATACTTATCTAGGCATATTAACTAGTTTTCGAAGGTCAAAATACGAACTTGAAAGAAAATATAAGGGTGTAGAAGTTAGTGAACGAAGAAATTATCTTTTGAATTCATATTTTGACCGTAAATACCAGTTATATGCCTAGTATATGCAATTTCTTTAAAATTACAAAATTATTTCGAAATCTGACATGTGGTTTTAAAATAATTTGTACGGGAAAGTTTGATTCTGTCTAGGGTAACGGACTCATAAGTAGCCCAAAAACAGAGCCTTCAAACCACTCATACTTGTAAACATAACATTAAGTTTTAAGTGAGGCTGATAGGTAAAAATAGCTACAAAGTATGATCAAATCTTCCCAATACTTGTAACATGAGAAAAACAGTTTTAATATGTAACAAAAAACGCAACAAAAACTACCAAAAGTATAACGTAATATAAGATTATCGTATTCGCATAAATAAAAACGCAGAAGTTAAAGGCTCGTTTCTACTCGTAATATTAAACCTTGTAAGAGTAGGAGGCCGTTCTGTTTCCGAAATTGACAGTAGAGGTAGTAACGTCCTTAGCCCACAAACTTCACTAAAGAAAGATATTTCCACAAAATTTTCTTTCAAAAGAAAAGTACACTCTCATCTTCTAAAGTAATACATTCCCATTACTTTCCTCCATCATCATTTATTGTTTAAGTATATATGTATGTATATTATATGTAACTATATAGGTATATTTGTGAGATAGGTATGTGTTCAACTTATTTAAATATTTTGCGCCGCAACGAAATATCTGTTTGATCCTTATGGTTACAGGGGACTTTAACTGTAATGTGAGGTTGTTTTGTTCAGAAAGAAAATTAACAAATGAATTAAAAATAAACGGGCAAGTGCGAGTCGGACTCGTACTTGCCCGTTTATTTTTAATTCATTTTGGGCTCAAATAAGTAATTATTGCCAAGACTACTGTATTTGCGCCGTTTGAGGTTTTCTGCAGCAGCTGCGGCTGTCCCTGCTTTAGACCCTGTGACTGAGAGATGAGACGGCGCCAGAGTGTCGACACAGGTAGCGTCCCACACAAGGAGCCGTCCCAACCTTTAAGGCACAAGGGTCATCCCATCCGGTCTCTTGCCGTCATCCCTAACCAGGCCGCTAGGTTCTAAAACGGCTGGCATGAGGATGCTAGCAAAAGCCCGGTGAATCAAATTGTTTAGGGCAGCATGGCGCCCTAAACGCCCAGCGCTTTTACGACAAGAGAGGCCGTGGTGGCCTAAGCCATCAACACTGTCGCCGCAGGAGCAGCGATGTGGTAATGTGCAAATTGCGCCAAGTCTCAGGGACGTCATGACATGACGCTCTTATAGCGAAGCTTTCCGCTTACGGTATCCCTCCCAGCCTTTGTGCTTGGATTTCCGATTTCCTGAGGGAACGGTTTATTCGAGTAACTCTTGACGGCTGCTCGTCTGACCTATTGGCAATTAATGCTGGAGTACCTCAGGGATCTGTTCTTTCCGCAACGCTATTTCTGCTTCACATTAACGATCTGCTAAAGCCCGGTATTTTTGGGTATGCAGACGATAGCACCGTTACGGAAAGATATTTTTCTAGTGCAAGGGCAAAAAAACCGGAAATAGACGAACTAAGAGAGGCAATGGTGCTCCATACCAATCTTACTCTGCAAGCTGTCTCCGATTGGGGTGATGCCAACCTTGTGAGATTCAATGCCTCTAAGACACAGGCGTGTCTCTTCTCTGCTAAAAAGAGCCCTTTCAACTTGGCTCCCACTTTCCGGGGTGTGCCTGTTCCTATCACCCGTCATCTCGAACTTCTCGGTATCGATTTCTCATCAAATCTTAACTTCGGTAGCTATATTGAGTCCAGGGCTAAGACGGCTTCTAAAAAACTGGGCATCCTCTCCAAGGTCCAACGGTATTTTACCCCTGACCAACTGTTGAGCCTTTACACAGCTCAAGTCCGCTCATGTATGGAGTATTGCTCCCACCTATGGGATGGATCTGCCCGCTATCAGCTCGAAGCCCTGGAAGCTATCGACAGACGTGCCAGAAGACTCGTTGGTGATGAGTTGCTTACGGCAGGACGGCTCCACAGCCTCGAACATCGCCGACTGGTAGCAAGTCTGTGTGTCTTCTACAGGTTGCACTTCGGGGAGTGTGCGCAGGAATTACATAATTTAATTCCCCCTGCACCATTCCACCATCGGACAACACGACGTGGACAGGGATTCCACCCATTTGTGGTCGATATTCCTCCTCATCGTACCTCTCGATTCGCCTCCTCCTTCATTGTGCGAACCGCTAAGGTGTGGAATTCCCTCCCTGCGTCGATGTTTCCCCATACATATAATTTAGGGATTTTCAAGGCAAGAGTGAACAGGCATTTTTTGAGTCTGCGTGATACACCTTAGACCTCATCTTAGCTTCCCATCAGGCTAGATAGAGGTCAAACGCACTCAAATTTCTAATAAAAAAAAAAAAAAAAAAGTCGCCACCCGTAAAGATTCGTCGTCAAGCAAGGTACCGAGGTTTGGTGATGGGAGGGCTTGTAGCCAAAGCCCAGATTCCCATTCCGCGACGGCAAGGAGGCGGGCTTGCTCTGTAGCACTCCCAGATGTTTCTATTAAATTAATCTGGGCTAAGCTACAAAGCGGTCCGTCCCAAAAAAGTCCCGCAAAGATGGAAAATCTGGAATTTTGGAATTTGGACATAGCAATGACCATGCATTCTTGGCCTCTGTCAGGTAGCTAATTTCAATGTTAGAGCTTTTAAGCATCTTTTGGCATAGGTTTTGCAAAGGACTATAGGCTGGTAATGCAACACTAGACATTTTTTAAATTATCCTTATGATTGACTGGGAGATAACACTTTTAGCGTTTTCTGCCAATTTTATATTGTGGATCAATAAAGTTTTAACAAGTAGGTAACTATTTGAAAAAAATATTTTTGTAAACAAGCTTTTATCAAAAACAATGAAGTTAAAAGTTTAAAGTCTCCTCAGTCAGGAAATTCGGCTATGTCACCCAACTAACATAAGTGTACGTAAAGTTTTAGCATATTCGAATAATGGAAAGTAAGTCTAATTTAGCTTGCAAGATTTGATTACGGACACACAGACAACGGGACAGGTAAAACTAAATAATAGCTTGTAATAAATAAATAAATATATTTGGGAAAGCACGCCCACTAAATATAATAAATAAGTATTTATACCTATACTGTCAATTTCGTATCTCTAGAGGTGCAACCTTCTACTTTGCATTGAATAGTTCATTATATTACTAATTTTGCAAAATTGTACTTATGATAAATTGAGGTACGTTTATCAGTCTGTCTGTCTATACTTACTGTATTGATTTTGACTTGTATATATTCTGTTTCCACTTGTATGTAGAGTTTTACCAAAAAACTTTCTATGCATAATACTTACCCGTGCAAAGCTGATGTGGGTCGCTAGATGCGAATAAATCAGCCGCACACAGAATCATTAGCCTTTTACACTTTCACAGTTATTATGGCTAGCATGGAAAGGAACACGCTTGAAACTGTGTCAAAAAATTGAAGAATCATTACAACTGTTACATAAATCCCAAATATTAGCACAAATTTCTTGAAACAAAACTGTCAGTGACGAAAAAGCTAAATAGTTTTTCGTCAAGTCTAACTAAGTCAAGGGGTTTAGTTGGGGTTTTGCTTTAATTTATTTTGGAAATTGATTCTAGTGGACTTATAATGTGTACCTAATTGGACGGAAAAGACCAAGGAGGGAGAATACTGAAAGGAAAGAAGACCTTTGCCCAGCAATGGAACATGCATGGCTAAAAAAAAAATGGTATAGTTTGGTGTTATGTTATGCACATGAACAATATGTGGAATAGTTAAAGAGGACAGTCATCCTACGGCTGTAGTTATATTTGTTAAGCGGACTGTGGTGGAGTCTTTAGGCGCCGTCCACCACTCAATCGGCTATAAAAACCAGTGGACTCGTTTAGATTTGTCGCCAGATCCTTCATTGAAGCAATCAAAAGATTACCAACCATGCCAACCAACCTTTGATTGTAACTTGTTAGGAATAAAGAAGCAACAAAACTTAAGCTCATGCATGATGATGACTTGTATCCAGAGCAGTAAAATAATTCTAAAAAAAAAGCAATAAGTAATTGTTTTCTTAGATGACATATTTTTCCAGTAATTTTGGTTTAAAAACAAAACTAGGTACCGATTTCAATATGATTCTTTGGGACCAATGTGGAGGTATATCGACAAATTTTAGAGTCCCACTCTAAAATTCAATTCATTTATTTGCAGTAAATAGGGGTTTTTTTACATAGATGGTCAAATACAGTATGTCCTTAGTCCTATTTAGCTAATCATATAGCATGCAGAATTTTAATTACATTATATTTACCAAGCTATTTCATATAAATTTTCATGTCATTTTTAATTAAATAAACAAATCCATGCATCGCGTATTATTACCATTTACAAGTCAGGAATTCATTAAATGAATAAAATACTTTACTCAGCAGCCAAGCCTTTAAAGTACTTCTAAATCTATTCAAAGGTAACGCTTTTATTTGCTCAGGTATGTGGTTGTAAATTTTTATACACATTGAGTAACAATTCTTTTTAAACCTCTCTGATTTAGGTATTGTTTGTGTTATTAATTTATTTGGTAACCTAAGGCTTCTAGCGTATACTTCCTTTGCTTTTGTAAATTTATTAATATTTTTATGTACGAATAAGCTAATTTCTAATATATATAGGCAAGGAAATGTAAGTATATTTAGGGACTTGAAGTATGGTCGGCAAGATACGTATGGTGCAACATTACATATAGCACACACACATTGTTTCTGGGCCAGTAATATATTTTTGTTATCTGTACCATTACCCCATATAATTATGCCGTATCTCAAAACGGACTCAACATAAGCATGGTAGGCTGTTTGAGCTGTGTTTTTACATGCTACAGTTGACAATCTATGCAGAGCATACGCGAATTGATCTAGTTTATTACTAACCATCTCACTGTGTTCCTTTCAGTTTAGCTTCTGATCAACGATGATCCCCAGAAACTTTACGCTACTCGCATTGTGCAATGAAAGTCCATTAAATTTAATTTTAACTTCTTTATCTTTGAAATTATTAAAATTAATGTAATGAGTCTTAGTTATGTTTATTATTAGATTATTTTTTTTCATCCAATTAGATAGTATTGTCATTGCATTTATTATGTCAGATTCATGTTGTTCTAAAGTATTTTTTTTATTTGTTGAAACAATGACTGAAATGTCGTCTGCAAACAATATGGTTTTACAATTTTCTATGTCAGGTATATTATTTATATATAAGAGAAACAGTAGTGGCCCAAGTATACTACCCTGTGGGACGCCACAATTGTTTTGCTCGAAACTAGACCTGTATGTCTGTTCAGTGGCTTTATTATTTAATTTGTCAATTTCAACACATTGAGTTCTACGTTCGAGATAAGATTTAATCCAATCATTCGCCGTTCCTCTTATACCATAATTGTCTAATTTAGGCATCAAAATCTCATGTTTGACTAAATCAAACGCAGTTGACATATCGAGAAATAAAACAGTTGTAAAGTTTTTCTGATTTACGTTTTTCAAGACATCATCAACTAGGTCATAAGCCGCTAACGTTGTCGAATTATTTTTGCGAAAGCCATGTTGATTTTTTTGAATAATTTTGTATTTATCTAGAAATTTATCCAGTTGCATAGCCATAGCCTTCTCAAAGATCTTTGAAAATATTGATCCCAGCGCTAGAGGTCGAAAATTATTAATTTCAGTAGTGTCACCTTTCTTATGAATTGGCTTTACAACTGTTACTTTCAGTTTTTCCGGAAAAGTACCGGCTTCCAAAGATAAGTTTATCAGAAATGATAAAACACGACCCAATTTATCCTTGCAGCTTTTTATTATCTTAGTAGATACCCCATCATGCCCTACAGATGGTGTATTTTTTAAAGACATGATAATTTTTTCTACATCATTTTCATCAATTGGTTTCAGGAAAATACTATTTGTAATGTTTGAACCGGCAGACCTGATTGTGCTACTTCCACTACTAATATTTTTATTACCAATCTCAAGAAAATGTTTATTAAAAATTGATGCAATTTGTAAAGGATCAACAGTTTCTTTTCCATTCGCAATAATTTTATCAATATACTTTTTTGATTTGTTACTGGTTGTCTCTTTTTTTATAACGGTCCATGTTGCTTTGCACATGTTTTTGCTATTCATAATATATTTCCTATTAGTTATCTTTTTAGAGAAAAATGTACATTTTTTGAGTATCTTGTTATACCTTAGATAATTATTTCGGTCAATTTTAGTTTTATTTTTGTAGTATTTATATCGAAGTGTCCGCTTAGTCAAACAACTTTTTTTTAAACCTTTGGATATCCATCGAGGTTTATTTGTATTGTTAAGCTTTACTTTTACTACAGGAAAACAGAGGTTATAAAGAAGACAAAACATGTCGTAAAACTTATTGAAAGCCACATTTAAATCCTTCTCTTTATAGACATCAGAAAATGATAGGCTATTTAGATACATGTTAAATTTGTCAATGTTTTCCTGGGAATAACATCTTCTAAACACAAACACAGTTTTAGGTGTTATTTTGTTAACCTTTACGGGAAAAGTTAGTATCTGCCCTGTATCATGGTCAGACAGCCATAAAGGGAGCACATATCCTCGGGCACTGTTTATATTACTTACTATTAAGTCAAGGCATGAATTTAGTCTCGTAGGCTGTAAAAAAAAAAATATATTTTTTTAAAATTTGAGTAAAAATGTATCTCACATTATTGTTATTTTTTAAAATATTTATGTTAAAATCACCACAGATTATTATATTTTTATTCGAATATTTTTTTAGACATTTAAATAATAATAAGTCAAAGTTTTTTAAGAAATAATCTATATGTCTTTGTAACTTAGATGTGTTTCTATAAATGCATATAATAATTATATTATTTGAGATTAGATTAACAGCACAGCATTCAAAATGAAATATCATTTGGAGGTCGTCAAAATCCGTTATTTTCTTATGCTTTAACCCTTTTCTAATTAATATAGTTGAACCACCCCTTTTATTGTGCCGACAAAAACTTGTACTAGCTTCGAAGTTATTAATATTTATATTTTCATGATGTCCATTTTTTACAAATGTTTCTGTGAAACATAGGACGTCTGGTTTCACATTCTTCCTCAGATCAGAAAGGGTTATCTCAATCAAATCTTTTTTTGACATAAGTCCTTGTATGTTCTGATGGAAAATAGTGAAAATGTTTTTAGGATCGAAAAAAAATTAATTTATTGATTTCAGGTGTTTTCCGAGGTAAGGCGATTCACCCACTGGCAACGCGCCCCGCCGCGGTGCTCGGAATCTGCCGCGTTTTTTCGGAATCTGCCGCGTTTTGGTGCGTTGGACTAGGCGTGTTTTCTATACAAACTGAGATACTCGTACTCGTCAATGTTATCTGCCGCCCCGCGCTCCGCGACGGTGCACGGTGCAGTGGGATTGACGTTCGCTGAAAAATGTGGTTTTGTTTTCGAAATTATTGATACCCTCCCATTCTTATTTAATTTATAAAATATTCAAAAATCTTAATTGTATGTATATTAGTTAATTATTATGTCATTTTTAAAACCGCACGCTCTGAAACATTTTTATTTTGAATAGTTAATTGTATGTACTCGTAAGTATATTCGTCAAAGTCATCTTTTCGGTGCGTCCACGTCATACGTAGCCAGCCCAATTCCAGTAGAGAGTATGCATGTATTTTTTTATATTTTCAGTTGATATTTCTTGTTGAGAAATAGCCAAAAAAACAGTCTTGCAAAACATTTTTATGGTTTAGAAAAAAAATATAAAAATAGCAAAGATTACAACAACTAAAACGCGCAATTTTGAAATATGACGTCAAAGTCTACTAAATCCGGCAAATTTTAGTATCTAAGATCTACGCCTTGCGCCTAATTTAACGAGATTTTCTTTAATACGTCTAATATGTTCGGAAATATCATCAAGTTGCTATGCTTTTACAAGCTTATAATACCACTTAATACGATTCAATATTAAATATGTTATTGGATGAGTAATGGTTATACTGAATTAATAACATAATTCATATGCACATTAAAATATTCTATATTTAGAATTTTACATCTATCGACAATGTTTATAAAATATATGTATGTAGTTTGACATACCGCTTGGATATCGCACTAAAAACTATTAAAATAGGCACTGACCTTACACATTTTATTTTTGTACTCACACATTTTCATTTTCACCTCTCTGCGACGACGTAAAAAGCTCGCCGAACGCGTTAATACAAACTACTAAATTTCGCCTCTTATCCACTAGATTTAGCACTTACGGTAAAAATTACAGTCCACCAGAAGTGCTCTACAGACTCAATAAAACGCATATTATCAACAGGAAGTATGTAGTCACCCCTGCGTGGTACTTAATATCTGATACCGTGGCCGTTTTTAAATACTACTTCACTTCACTCACTACTTTTACTGAATTGCGACGAACCCATTTTGAATTTCCAATGAATAAACATTTTCCACAAAATATACCAAGGACCACCAGCAAACGTTAAATTTTAGAGAGTTTATAAGTCACTGTCTTTATAATGGGGAAAGGTATGGGTTGTTCGATCAAAACAAGCGCGCATGGTAGGGTCGCCATATGAGGTTCGGCACGGGATTTTTAAGAAAACACTTGGCTTGATGAATCTTCGTTTAATGAATGCTTAAAAATAATAAACGCTCTTAAATACTAGTCATACATCATAATGACCCTAGGCTCTGTCCACCCGTAAGTGATATAGACAGAGATGGTAATGTATCTGTACCTCAATACCGATGTTTCGTACACTTAGGTTCAATTTTTTTGTTAATTTTACAAGATTTCATTCACTTATCCGATACACTGATACACTATCACGTCTTTATCCCTAACGGGGCAGACAGAGCCTAGGGCGGCAAGGCCTAGGACACTTTTAGCGTGATGTTGGGCATGAAGGTGTAAAAAGGAAATCATAATAGTGATGGGTTGCTAACCGCATTTCCTATTGATATGATTCAGATTCTTGCCCATTCCCTCGATCGGCTTTTACGATCTGCGCGGAAGGAGAAGCAGCTGGTACATTCTTTGTTTTTTCTTTCCTCCCAGACAAGCATGGGAGATATTATCCGATGTAATGTGATTAAAATGCTAGCTTTACCATATTCCAAAACAATGAGCGATTAGAATAAGAAAATGGGCGCGGAAATCTCATTGTGCAGTGACCACGATGTCTTTATAACAATAGGATAAATGATAAATGTTTTCACAGACTAAAACATATCAATTTAACAATGGTTTGTTTTATTTCAAACCGTTTTTTGCTATATCTATGTTCATATTTGAATAGATATATTCGTATGGGACTACATAAATATTTTCGCACCTTAGTTTAGAATGAATACATGACGCTAATTATACAATTGATATCTTATGTACTGTATTTGAGCACATACGAGGGGGGGTCAAAAAGTTCGCGGAACGGAGGGGAAGGGGGGTGAAATAAAATACTGTACTATTTTTCTTTTTCAATATATTCCCCCTTAAGTCGAATACATTTTTCAGATCTCTCTATTAACTTATTAATACCGTCGAAAAAAAATGATTTGTCTTTGTCCTCAAAATAGGCCGAAATCGCCGACTTGACTTCTTCATCATCGGAAAATTTCTTCCCCCGAAGCTCTTTTTTTAATTTGGGAAATAAAAAATAATCACAGGGGGCTAAGTCTGGACTATAGGGAGGATGGTTTAACATTTCGAAGCCACAGTGATGAAGGGCAGCCATCGCAACGCGGCTCTTGTGTACCGGTGCGTTGTCATGCAAAAGCAGCACACCCTTTGTCAACTTTCCCCGCCTTTTCTCCTTGATTGCTTCTTTTAATTGTCTTAGTAGATTAGCGTAGTATTCTCCCGTTATAGAAACACCCTTATCTTTATAATCTATTAATAAAATACCCTCTGTATCCCAAAAAACAGTTGCCATGATTTTTCCAGCCGATTGTGACACCCTGTATTTCTTAGGGGGGGGCTGACCCTTTTTATGCCACTGCATAGACTCTTGCTTCGACTCAGGCTCATAATGATGAACCCAAGTTTCATCTGCAGTAACAAGTCTTGCAAAAATTCCTTCCTTGTCGGCGCTACAGAGGTCTAAAAACTCCTTTGAATACTCGACGCGCAGCTGTTTCTGTGGTGGTGTGAGCATTCTTGGCACCCATCTTGCGCTGACTTTTGACATCCCAAGATTGTCGTGTAGAATATTTAAAATGGTTGTAGGTGATACTCCAACCATTTCTGCAAGTTGTTTCTTCTTCAAACGAGTATCCTCCAGTATAAGATTCTCCACTTTTTCAACGATGTTTGAGGTGGTGGCCTCAATCGGCCGTCCTGAGCGAGGGTCGTCTTCAAGAGACTCTCTGCCTTGCTTGAAAAGGCTATTCCACTTGTACACCATGGTTTTCCCAGGGCAAGAGTCCCCGTATACTGATAACATTTCTTCCAAAATTTTCTGAGGTGGTTTTCCTTGCTTAGTGAGGAACTTTATGACGGCACGAAACTCGATTTTTTCCATGTTCAAGTTTTTCTTCCGGATTCCACTTGTTTGATCGACGACAGGTCAAAGGTTATTGACACAATCAGGTTCAAACTTGGCATATATACTCACAAAGAGTTGCTCATTAGTTACTACCTGCGGCAGGTCCCCCACCCCCCGCTATCCCCTCCATTCCGCGAACTTTTTGACCCCCCCTCGTACATTATTCTAATTTACAATAGTATATACTTACTTTAAACGTACCAGAAAAAGGTACCAAATTTTTGGAGCAAGTTCTGTTCATGATACTCAACTACTTTCTATAAAAAAAGTTATGAAAAATCGATAAAAATTTTTCGTCCTCCCAAACAAATCGGCGCTCAGCCAAACGGATTTTGTATGGGAGGACGAAAATTTTTTAACAATTTTTAAAAACTTTTTTTATAGAAAGTTGTTAAGTATCATGGACTGAACTTGCTCCAAAAATTTGACAGGTGGTTAAAAATTCTGTCTGTATTTGCTATAAAACAAAAACACACAAAAACATGTGTTTCTAGTAAAACTACTTATTACAAAGTAGGAAAGAGGATTTAAAACCGCAATATTCCATGATTCACATAGTTATTTGATTAGATTTACCCATTATTTAATCTAATCATGACTAAATGGGCTCATCTCCAGCCCACAAATGATCAAATTACTTATGCAAATAGCGCCTACAAATTGTACTACACATTTCCTGAACTGTAACATTTTGGTAAAACCAGAATACACAACACCTGATGCGCTACGAGGCTCTGACAGATGTTTGCTTTGATATAAGATATGAATAAGATTATGAAGTCATAAACTAGGCGGAACCAATTTTCGTCGAAGCGACTAATGTGACGTATAAATGTGGTCTACCTACTGGTCACTCAAGAAGGTTACTTCCTTACAGAGCAAAGCCTTATTCAGTTCGTGCACAGAAGCGGCGCGTGCGCACGCCTCCGAAATGTTCTGCGCCGCTCTCCTAACGTTCGCGTGCGCGGTCGCCGCCGCGCAACCGAACGTAAACACGACGTATATCGATAGCAAAGTTTTGCAACGACTAGCTTCACTATTAGAACCGAATAGGACAGTGAGTTCCCGTGAATTAGCTTTGCTTAATCGCACTGCAGCGAATTTCGGTATCGATATGGAAATTGTGAGGAATTTGACTCAGTTAGTGAGTAATACGAGTAGGAAATCTGTGGAAGATGCGGGTTCTTATGTTTATGAAGAAGGGAGAAAGGATCCAGAGGAACCACCGGTGGAGAAGTCTCCAGATTACGCTTCATCGGTGGTTTTAGCCAGTGATCTTCTGTCGTTGACATCTGCGGTGGCTAAAGTGAAGGAGAGAGTGTGTAGAGAGCAGGGATACAAGTTCCTGGATGGATTGCTGCTGAACAAGAGATGGGCGTTGCAAAGTAAGTGTTATATGAATATTAGAATAAAAATATTTAGTTATAATGATATGTAAATTAATAAAAACTTATTTTGTAAATATGTCTTTATAAATATAAAAAAAAAACTTTTGAAATGATTATTGTTAACGGTTGTAGTAGGTATTTCAATTATTCATTCTATTGTTCTATTGGGTGAGTGCCCCGAAATGTGTTAAATATGTTTTGAAAGTACATCAATCAATCAATCATTTATTATTTTTTTAACTTAGCCAAGGCAAAGATAATATAATTACTAAGCCAAGGGTATATTTTGTTTACATATGTTCTACACTACTTAATCTTTGGTATCAGATTCAGCTACAATAAATATCAAAACACTAAGTAACATTATTGTTGACCCAAATGGCTACTTCTAGGTAATTTCTTACCTGCCGAACTATTTTCAGCATATAGGTAAACAAAAGTTCTTACTTGTATTTTAAATTTGTGCCTTTAATTCCTTAATCTTGTGTTCCACATTCAATACTACAAATACGTTTGTTTGAATGCAAAGTCATGATGTTTAATAAACTCGAAATTTTACCCCGTGTGGTTTCGGATTAGAATAGGACCACTCCATCTCTTCCTATGGATATCGTAAGAGGCGACTAAAGGACTTAGCACTAACATCTCGTGCTATAATTGCATTCCCAAGAAATTAACGTCGGGCGGCGGCCGGTTATAAAACTTTTCGCACAAATACATTCCCAAAGAGCGTTGACGTCAGGTAGGCGGCCGGTAGTAAAACTATAGCCAAATCATTTAAACTGTTCTGGCTATTTGTTTTCCATTTCGCAAGGTCTTTGGCATCCTTGGGTGACCATTGACATGCATGTTATATTTGGAGAAGAAAAAGCGGGAAAGCTCACCCCGGGCTCCGAAGTAGCACAGCCGAGGATGCAACTGGGAACTCGCTTAGACGAAGAAGAATAAACTCGAAATTCTAGTCCAAAACTTCAATTCAGAACGGTGCAACGCGTTTAAATGACGTTATGAATATTTAACAAAGTGGCCGCAATCGATTGTGCTTTACTGCGGTTAAAAGCTTTTGTCGCGAAGCTCTGATATATGGCTGTTTGGCGGTGTGATGCCAAATTTTAATTGTTTCGCGGAAATTACCCATGTTTCGCGCGATTTATGTATATGTAACATATAATTTTATTTAATTTAATACGAGGATTAAGCATGTGTGTCACACATGCAATTCCCTGCGTGGTCCAGTGGTCAAGGGGATTGCCTTGTGATCCGGAGATCGTGGGTTCAAATCCCACGAGGAAGCATACTTTGTGAAAAGTTGTTTCCAGTCTGTTTAGGATATTGCAGGCTTGAATCACCTAATTATTCGAAAAGAAAGATGATTCTGTGCTTCGGAAGGCACATAAAGCATAAAAATATAAAAAAAGTAATACATCTAGCGTTTGTTTAAACTAGGTTTGTTCTGGTCTACCCTTTGGGTTGTGGAGGTCAGACGGCAGTCGCTCTGGGTAAAAACCAGTAACCTCGTCAAATCACATAGGGCACAGAAGACAGTAAGAGTATACAGAACGGAATCTTCTAAGGCACGCGCAATATGCATCCCCGTTCCCCGTCCCCGCACCCTATCTAAAACGGGTAGTTTAATTTCCTAATTTGTCCCCCGAAAATGATCCTTATTTAAAAAAACAATTATTTACTTTGCACATATGTGTTTGGGTCATAGGATCACAACATTCTACAGGAGCAAATTGGCTGTGACAGACGGACGGACAGACAGACGCACGAGTGATCCTATAATGGTTCCGTTTTTTAATTTTTGTACAAATCCCTAAAAACGAAAAAAAAATTCAGCTTCCCATAGAAATCGGCGCTCAGCCAAATTAATTTTGTATGGGAGGACGAAATATGTTTTATCGATTTTCGATAATTGTTTTTATGGAAAGTAGTTCAGTATTACTGACTGAACTTGCTCCAAAAATGTTGCCGGTGTTCTATCAACCTATACCAGGAGTGCAGATATTTTTATGCAATCGGTAGGAAAGACCGTGCTCCTAAAGAAATGCAGATTTATTATAAACTAGCTGGTGCCCGCGACATTATTTGCGTGAAATTCAGTATTATTGTGCAAATTGCTTGGCAAATTGTTTACTTTAATTAGCTTCCCATTAGACTAGATAGAGGTCGAACGCACTCAAATCTCTAAAAAAAAAAAAAACCGGCCAAGTGCGAGTCGGACTCGCGCACCGAGGGTTCCGTACAAACCTGCAAGGTTTAGTATTTGGTATGAATTTCAATTTAATACCTCTACGCGTTTATGAGGAAATGGGTAGTAAGTTTAAAATTATTAAAAAAAAATATATTATGTGATGTAACTAAAAATTTATGGTTTTCGTAATTTTTCCTTTATCTATGCTATAAGACGTTGCTTCGTACCAAATTTCAAGATTCTGAGTTCACGGGAAGCACCCTGTAGGTTTTGATTCCCTTGCAAGTGTCGAAAATTTGCGGCATAAACGGCTTTATCTTTTGATTGCGTTGGCTTAGAAGTTTGATTTTTTCACAGCTTCAAGGGACAGTAGACTTGAGTAATTGATATAAATTTCAGCTTCATACCTCCACGCGTTCCTGAGAAAAAGGGTCTTGACAGACGGACGGACGGACGGACAGACGGACAACAAAGTGATCCTATAAGGGTTCCGTTTTTTCCTTTTAAGGTACGGAACCCTAAAAATTAAAAGTGTTGTAGTCTAAGTGTGTAATTTACAGTCAGAATTTTTTATTGCGACTCGGCACATACGAGCAGATAACTCGTTATAAAATATTGCTTTTAGATTACAACAAGAGGACCTAAATAAATTTATAAAAAATAACATTAATAAAACTGTTAACTTACGCTGTTAAAACAGAAATTAGCATGCTTGAAATGCGTAAGTTATTACTTACGCATTTTAAGCATGCGCATGGTCACATATTTGTGATGAGGAAAATCGTCAGGATGTGATCCGATGTTACGGTAGCATAATACCACAGAATACAGTAAGAGTATACACAACAGAATCTTCTAAGGTCCCGCGCAATATGCGTCCCCGTTCTCCGTCCCCGCACCTCTCCCCCGTTTACGCCTTGTCGACGGGTGAGAGCGGGCGAACACACACACAAGAACGGGGGAAAGGTGCGGGGGCGGCGAACGGGCACGCATATTGCGCGTACGTTAGGAGATTCCGTTCTGTATACTCTTACTGTATTCTGTGATAATACGCTATTTTGCAACAAGTAAAATCAGATACTTTTTTCTTAACGTCAAAAACAAACATTTTCTATGGGATTTGTATGAAATATCGATTTATGACGTCACAGTTCCTTGAAGTCAATTAGCGCTGTAAATAACAATTTTCTGCATTAATAAATCTAAAATCACGTTCAAAGTGGATGTGATCTGATCAATGACAGTGGCATTATTTTGTGACTTTTATTCTATTAACAGTACCAAATAATTTATTTTTGACCCACCAAAATACCCAACTGATGATGGTGATCTCTCACTCACGATACAGATGTGCCCATACCTAAGTTCCAAATCTTCGAATCACACTGGCGAAATTTTTCATCACACATTTTTAATATATACATTGTAATGCCGTATAAATCGAAAATAATAAAATTGTTGTATACATATAAGCCGTGTGGTTCCCGGCAGAGTAGAATAGGACCACTTCAAGTCTTCCCATGGATGTCGTAGAAAGCGACTTAGGAAACACAAGCTAAACAAAGCTTATAAACATCAATGAGACCCCTCCAACTCGTCTGGCCAGCGTGGAGAGTATAGACCAAATTCTCTGACTGCTCTGGCTAATATATGGCTCTGGTAGTACAGAGAGGGTCGTGCTTCTGCAGTGTAAACTAAAAAAGACCTGATCATGATCATGATACCTTCAAAGTCAATTGGGTATTTTACTGGGTCAAAAATAAATTATTTGGTACTGTTAATGGAATAAAACATCCAAAATAATGCAACTTGTCATTCATCACATCCACTTTGAACGTGATTTTTGCAGAAAAACGGAAATTAAGAGCGCTATTTGACTCCAAGGAACTATGACGTCACAGTCCGATATTTCATACAAATCCCATTTAAAATATTTATTTCTGACGTTAAGAAAAAAGCTAAACTAAACTTGCGTATTTGTCGATATGTACGCTAACAGCTCATATCAGGAAACTGTGTTAATTCTAATAGTGTCAAGATTGCAAACATCGCATAAACATACGTGACTAACAAGTAAATAACCTAACAGGCGTAAATATGCGACTTCTATGTACAAAGAAAACCAAGTCATACTTAATATAATAATAAACTAAACTGCATAGGGGCTCTCACAGACAGTATGCCCGGGACACCTGTTGGCGACAGTCGGTCACCGTCGGCGACAGTTAGAGCCCTAATTTTATCTTATTTAATTGAAAATATTAAAAAACCACCAGCCTGGGTTTCTTTCGGCGTAACCTTCCCAGCAGTGGTTGTAGCTTTTGCACTAAAAATAATTAAAAAATAATGACCTTAAGTGATATATTTATACTACATTGAATAAATAAAATTAACTTTGACTTTGAGCCAAATTTTGGGAGTAAGTTCAGTACATGATACTGAACTACTTTCTATCTGTTTTTATGATCTGCGCGAGAGAAGCAGCTGGTATATTCTGCGTTATTCCTTCTTACCAGACCAGCACGGAAGGAAGGTACCTATACGATATAATATTCTATACAAAAATAAAATCCTCCTTCCTCAATGTTTGATACATTAGTAACATAACATTTCTGTAGCTCGGTATAAACCTGACAGACCGGTTTCTTCTGTTCATTTCGTGACCGAAATATACAACGTGGAGAAGACATTATCGTAATAAATGAAAGCACATATTTGTTCTATTATTTAATGACGGTGTGCAAAAAATCATTGAAATCTACCCAGTAGATTTCAAGGAAATCAATTTTGAAATTTCAGCTGCTTCGAACATAATGATCAATGAATTATTGTGTTTGAAATTTTTTTTTCAACTTTTCTTATTTTAATTTTTTAGGGGTCTGTACCCAAAGGGTGCAAACGGGACCCTATTACTGAGACTCCGCTGTCTGTCCGTCTGTCACAGGGCTCTATTTCTTGAACCGTAATAGCTAGACACTTGAAATTTCACAGATTATGTATTACTATGGCCGCTATAATAACAAATACTAAAAATAAGATAAAATTAAAAATTAAAGAGGGTCGTCATACAAGAAACATGTTTTTTTCAGTGTTTTTAACTCGATCTTTATAATGGCATTAACATTGAAATTTTTACGAATTATGTATTACTATGACCACTATAACAACAAATACTAAAAATAAAATAAAGTTAAAAATTAAAGGGGATTGTCATACAAGAAACGTGTTTCTTCAGCGTTTTAAAACATTTTACGGTGGTACGGAACTCTTCATGTACGAGTTCAACTCGCACTTGCCCGTTTATTTCATTCATTTGTTAATCTTCTTTCTGAATTAACTACGAATTGTTTTATAATTTTATATTAATGTAGTTAGTGGTCTAGTTTAGCCTGTGCTATCATTTATTACACTAATGTCTTTTCCACGTTGTATAACACTGCATTTTATTGTGTCTTTGCTCGCATCTGGAATATACATCGTGATAGTAACAAAAGGTCTAATAGTTTTGAATAAGTAGGCAAGTTATATTTAGTAATTTATTATATATATATTAAATATAGTTTTTAATAAGTGCTTTAGCTATGCTGCAGTCAGGTAAGGCCCCCATAAAAAATAATAATAAAAGGCCCACCTAGAGCAAACTTTGCCACTGTTCTTACATCACAATGCCATAAAAGCCATAATAATCTGCTCGTTCGTATACGCAAAAAAGGAACGACAGAAGGACGTCCGTACATACGGCATTTTGTATAGGTAAGGTCGTTGTAACCGCTACCTTCCGGTTACCTGGCCTCCCCAGGTCAACCCGGTTTTTAAGCAACTCCAAAAAACGAAGAGTTTCTGAATTCGAATGAATAAATGTTTTTTTTATGTATATTTCCCCATAACTAATCCGTTTTTTGAAAGGGTAATATGCAAGTCGGTCTCATTGTCACCAGGTAAAGTTCTGATGATGGGATTCTCGAGAAAACGAGGGAACTCTTCTAATATCTATGCACACATACAGGCTGACTTTTTAACCACCAGCCAAATTTTCGGATCAAGTTCAGTCCTAGTGATACTGAACTACTTTCTATAAAAAAATGTATTGAAAATAGATAAAATATTTTCGTCCTCCCATACAAAATCAGTTGGCCTGAGCGCCAATCTGTATGGGAAGGCGAAATTTTTTTATCGTTTTTCGTTAATTGTTTTTATGGAAAGTAGTTCAGTATCATGGAATGAACTTGCTCCAAAACTTTGGCTGGTGGTTAAAAAGTCAGCCTGTATAGTGATTTTGATGTATTTGTCAAGAAATCGAGCTTTTGCATTCAGAACGTGAGTTTTGGTAAGTGTAATGTAACCAAAATGTAACTGATCCAGAAATGAAGTCGCTTTCTTTTTGTTTAAAATTATTGTAGTAATGAAACCAAAAGCTATCTTTTACTTAACTAAGTATATGAAATACGAATCCACCCTGACGTCGGGCGGTGGTCAATGTAAAAGTTTTTGCACAAATTCATTCCCAAACCTCTTGGTACCTCTTTGGACCGGTAGCCTGCCTTACGTTAACCCTCGTTAACGTAAGGCAGGCTACCGGTCGTAAAACTATAGCCAAATCGTTTAACTATCTATTTTAATACAAACAAAGAGATCTGTTATCTATCGATTGATTTTTACACTTCAAAATGTATTTATCAATTTTTAAAAAATTCTCAAATTTTATTTATCAAAACTTGTTGAGTATCACAGACTGTGCTCTTTAAGGAGTATTTTGGCATTCTGTTTATAGAAATAATGCGTTTGTTTGCCGAAGCATGTTGAAAAACGTAGTGAGTCATGACGAGTCGACAGTCATTCTAATGAATAAACGATTCAATATGGAGAGGGCGACCAGACAATGACATTTTGACGTATTTGTTCACGTATTTTTTTATTAGATATACCTACGATATGTATAAATGAAGCATCCCTAAATGTCAATAAATCAAAGAGATTTAAGAAGTTCGGCTTTCCGGCGGGAGAAAGCATTACTGGCGCTTTTACGTGTTAACCCGCCCTTCCAAGGTCAAATGTTTTTGTTAGAGTTACAAAGAATATCCGGTCTCTATCCGGTATTCGGCCTATCCGGCCCCCTTTCTGCTATTCGGCCGTATGCCGAATCATAACGTACTATACTAGTCGGGTATCAGATAGTAAATTTTTGGGCTTTTTCAAATAGAAAATAAGCCGTCGAAATACATTCATGCCGGTGATCGTTTGGTTCCATTTTGGTTCCCATGCAGGCCGGATATCCAGCTATCCAGCTAATGGCCAGGCCGAAGATTTGGTATCCGGTTTCTGGCCACATCCATTAAATTTCTAGTTTTTGTTAAGGAACCAATATTTTTATGTTAAAGTAATAAGATTGATTCATCTGTGTTCAAGCGGCCTGATGGGGCCGCTTCGGAGGTGAGTGGGCACCTCCGGGCGCAGGACCACATGTGGCATAAAGTATCAAAAGTCGTTGGTCCCGGCCGTCATAATTATATGGTTATCTCGAATACGTCCAGGCAGCTTGAAAAATTTGACACTAGCCATGGTATAATAATACCCTGGTATTCAGATGGGAGTGTTGCCACTGTATGTGACTGAATTACCCGAGCAAAATGCATTTATTATGAACGAAGAATTTAACTAATATTTTTTTTATTAAAAATTAAATATAATAGATTAATCACAGGTAGTTAGTATTTTGTTTTATATTCTTTAAGTAATTGAGAAAGTCTTTAAATTGAATGAAAAGAACAATCAATGGTATAATAACTTATCGTGACATTCGTGACGTAGTGTTGGGCGATCGCGGAAAGAGAAAACCCTATATTTTTGTACCTTGCTACAGTTGAAAGACGAAGTATAGCACAGTAGTTCTGAAACAAACTAAACGTAGATAGATAGTTAAATCATTTATTGCATCTGGTCAATAACCGGTCATCTGGTTAATAACCTGTAATGATAGAATGTAAGATGAAATAAAAACATAGAAAATGACAAAAAAAACAACCTAGGTAATATAAATCAAAGGCATGTGTGTGCTACAGTATTACAAAAGGCTGTAGCTCAGTGTGGGGAATTGCCCAGTGAGCAAAACACTGATTTTCAGCTACCGCCAGAACGGATGCGCTTGCGCAGCCGAAGTTAATTTAAGTACTTATTATAAATAAAAAGAAGATATATTATAAATATTTATATAACATAAATGTATTACCAAAGAGAAAGACGTAGTTCTGTGTGTAGATAGATAATTTATAACTACGCCAACATTCAAATCTTTATTGATACTAACTATTGCCACAATATTACATAATATTTCGATTTTATAACTTTACATATCAATGCGGTTGTTGTTTTCGAAAACATGTCTCTCAAATTGATTTTTAATTGCGATTGTCATATATATGATCCGGTTATGAGTTAAATCAAACCTATCCTTTAATTAAATTAATTAATTACATGTAATTAATGGATAATTTTGTGGTAGGTACTCTTTTTATTCCGGATTTGACATGAAAATTCCCAGTAGTCCTACTGGTACCACAAACTTAGTAGGACTACTGGGAATAGCTCAAAATTTTATTAATTTTAAAAAAAGAAGGAGGTTATCAATTCGACTGTATTTTTTTTTTAATGAATTTTTGTTACGCGGTATCCTCGCCAATTGTAAATCAACTTTGATGACTCTTTTTTTATTTGAAAGCCTTTTCTACCAAATTAGTCCCATTTTAATTTGGTGAAGATATGATGAAGAACTTTGAAGATATGAAAGAAACTCCTGAAAAAAATGAAAACAGTTGTGTTTTTTTGTTAAAAATTTAATTATTTTATTCCTTACGGGTAAAAGGGCTGCAAAACGTTGAAATGATGACATCAGATGTTTTGAGAGGCATATCGAAAAGAGAAGACTGCTGTGCGAAATAGAAAATAGGAGAGGGAAAATTATAAGTCACTTAATACGACATGACTCCTTATTTAAAAACATACTAGAAGGTCCAGGACGACCAAGAAAGAGCTATCTAGACCAACTGAAAGAAAAAGCAGGAGTAATGTCGTATCAAGCACTAAAAAGAAAGGCAGAGAACTGAGAAGTTTGGCGCATACTTCACCGACAAGAGTCACTAAGCTCTTAAATAGGAAGAAGAAAGAAGAATCGGGAAAAGTCAAAGTCAATTATTTTTTATTCAGTGTTAGATAAATATATCACTTATTGAAGGTCATTATTTTTTGAATGGAAAGATATGGGGAAGACCTTTGGGATAGTTGAATTTCTTTTCTCCCAGACCAGAATAGAAGGGTTTAAAAAAAAAAATACCAGTAAATTGACTTTTGTAACTCGATCAGAAATATAACTGTCTCTTACCGACTGGTCGACTGGAAGAGATCCAGTCGACCAGTCGGTAAGGATAAGTCGACCTTTTGTACCATTGTGTTTTAAACTGTGTAATTGCTGCGTGTTATATGTACTCTCATTCTCTCTAATTTTCAGCCTACATCAACCCACTGTTGGGCATAGGCCTCCCTTTTCTTGCGCCATTCTCTACAGTCCTATGCTAGTCTTATCCACTGCTTTCCCACTGACCTAACAACATCGTCTGACCAACGGCCCGGTGGTTTCCCTACTGGTCTGTTCTTCTGTCTCAGCCACCACTCCGTAACTATGCAATAAAGTTTTTTAAATAAATAAAATATAATTGTTAGATTTCTAGGGTTCCGTAGCCAAATGGCAAAAAACGGAACCCTTTTGGATTCGTCATGTCTGTCTGTCCGTCCCTATGTCACAGCCACTTTTTTCCGACACTATAAAACTATACTGTTGAAACTTGGTGTAGATGTATTCTGTGAATTGCATTAGGATTTTCACACAAAAATAGAAAAAAAAACAATACATTTTGGGGGTTCCTCATACTAAGGACTGAAACTCAAAAATTTATTTTTTATCAAATCTGTGGTATTTATGAATAGGTCTTCAAAAATGATATTGAGGTTTCTAATATCATTTTTTCTAAACTGAATAGTTTGCGCAAGAAACACTTCCAAAGTGGTAAAATGTGTGTGCCCCCCCCCCCCCCTGTACCTTCTAAAATGAGAGAATGATAAAACAAAAATATATGATGTACATTACCATGCAAACTTCCACCGAAAATTAATTTGAACGAGATCTAGTAAGAAGTTTTTTTTTGAATACGTCATAAATCGTAAACTGCAATAGAACTTTTATATTATGTTACTTGCTGCTACGGAACCCTTCATGAGCGAGTCCGACTCGCACTTGGCCGCTTTTTTTAATAACTCTATAATGAATTGATAGAAAACGATGGAGGGAGTTGACGTACAAAGCTGACCCCAAAATTGAATTGTTAGAATGTTTATCTTCCTTCTCTAGATATTAAAGGCCAAACTGGTATAAGATTAATGACACGTTTTCAAGGCATTTAATTCGTATGCAAGTGTGTCATCATCATGATGCAATATTGCAACCTAAGATTCCTTAACGCTGTACATTGCAATTTTTTATGTGCATTATTGAACCATCGATATGAATAACGCTTTATAAGAAATATCTTCCATGTTGGTCAGGGAGATAAGAAAAAACGTAGAATTTACTAGCTGCTTTTCTTCCAAAGTCAAAGTATTTTTTTTTATTCAATGTAGGATTAATATTTACTTATTGCAGTCCGCTTTTCGCGCAGATTGTAAAAACCGATCGAGAAAATGGGTGAGAATCCGAATCATACTTATTAATAGGCGATGAGGCTAGCAACTCATCACTATTTGCAACCGACTTCAAAAAAAGGAGAAGGTTATCAATTCGATTGCATACTTTTAATGTTTGTTACCTCAAAATATTCTTTTATCGTTTAAAAATATATGGGTAATTTTCAATTGGTCCCATAGAAATTTTATCAACAGTAAAAGTCTTTTGGTTTTTTAACGAAAATAACTGAAAAAAGTAAAAAGTTGATGTGTATTTAGTTTTTTTTTGGGACATAAAATTGTTCTTTGAGGTATACGAGATAAATATGTATGCAACCGAGTTGTTGTTATTTTAATAAGATTCCTAAAAAAGGTATTTTGTAATAATAAATAAGAAGGACTTCTAAAAATAAACATTTAGAAAGTTATAATAAATTGATGGTGCCATTCTTAGTTTCGATGAAGTATTATTAGGTAATTTATATACGATTTCCACACGATTGGCACATAGAGATATACTTAGTACCTGTATGATCGAGCATCAGCCGATGAAAAACACCGATAAAACTAGGTTTTTTTGTAAATTTTTTTAACAAAACACAACTGTCTTTTTTTTTGGGGAGTTTCTTCCATAACTCCAAAGTTATTTATTAATATGGAACCAACTTGGTAGTAAAGGATTTCAAATAAAAAAAGAATGATCGAAATCGGTTATCAATTGGAAAAGATATCGCAAACATACATGCAAAAAAAAGCATGCGGGTCGAATTGATAACCTCCTCCTTTTTTAAAGTCGGTGAAAAATTAAACCCAGCTGAAGTTTACTTTTCTATAAAAAATTAAAAAATACTTGTTTATTTCATATAAATTACAAACAGAGCGAGCATGCTCTTCAAATATTATTTTTCATTTGTGAAACACCCTGTATAGTATAAGGTTAAAATACCTCTACAAACTAGTCAGACCAGCGTATTATGGAATTATTTTGACTCAAGTCTTACCTAACTCCGAACCGCAAATGCAATAAATTGTGTCCCCAGCTGCAGCTGAATATTATAAAATGATTATTGAACTGCAACACTATCGCATTGTTTTATTTTTACAAGCTTTTATTTAACTTGCAATGTATGTTTGTTCGGGTGGAATCTTGCAACTCAATTTTGAAGCAGATATCTTCATTTGATTGAGCTGAAATTTTGCGCACATATGTGTATCACGTGACAATGCAATATTATGATGACTTGGAGCTGATCTGATGACGAAGCTGGAAGGTGGTCATAAGAACTCAGTAATAAAACGACGCAACTCCGTTGATTTTGGGCTTATTTGTTTTGTGTTGACAAGACTTTTGGTCTCATAATAAAAGCTTGTACAAAAAATGATTTTTTTTATAAAAACTTATGAACACAATCACTTTAGTATTTACTGCAGGAGCACTCTGTACTAACAAAGCCATAACAGGGTCTAACAAAATATACTGAAACTATTTTAAGGGTGGATTCAGTCCATGATACTGAACAACTTTCCCCAAGGAACTTATGTCGAAATATGAAAATCAATTTTTGGCCTCTAATACTAATTGACCAATCAGCTCATCCGAGTTTGTATGGAAAGCCAAAAATTATTTTTCACATTTCAACATATGTTTCTTGGGGAAAGTTGTTCAGTGGCACGGACTGAATTCACCCTTAAAATAGTATCAGTATGTTTTGTTACACGTTATATATGCCACAGCAGCAGCCAGAGGATTTGGTCTACGCTCTCCACGCTGCCTGGCCAGACGGGTTGGAAAGGTCTCATTGATATTTATGGCTTTGTTTACCTTGTGTTTCAAAAATATATTTTTAGGTTAGTATTTTCTGGTAAAGTTGCTCATACTCGTCATTCATTTAATCAACAGCTAACAAATATATAGTTAATTATGCTAATATATATATTGTATGTATTACTGGAGCTCCAACATAGCTCCAAGTAGGAAGTAGTTGGCGCGGACTGCGAACGTACTGCGGAAGTTAAAAACCTCGCTGATTGCTTTAAGTTCTACTTATATTCATGTGATGTTATAATTACAAACTTAATGTTAGGTTAGTCAAGTTATAAGTAAGTATAGTTTCGTTCACATTAATTATGAAGGGCCCAAGCCCATGCACTGGAGTACCAAGTACCCATACTCGGAATAGGCATGATGACTGAAAATTTATTTTTGGCCCGTCGGTTAGATTATTGAAAAATATTGTACACGTATTTTTTATTTTATTTGAAAAACAATAAATAACGAAGATACAGCGCATTTAAATTTCGCATGGCGTCACGCTTTCGTACGATTTTTACACATCGGTGACGTCACAAGCCCCCACTTTGGAACTTAGACACTCTGTATCTTTATGATTTTTTTACTTTTTTGATAAACTGAAAAATATGGGTACATTATTTTTGGATATCTAACTAACGGACTAATTAGAATAACACTTTTCTGATCCAGTCATCATCCCTATTAGGGGACCTCACTATTTGCTTCGAGTTCTGCTTATATTCATGTGATGTTATAATTACAAACTTATTTGACTGAGCAAGCGAACCGAGTCAGTTTCAAAATTGGTCTAAAATGCGTTTTTCCGTGTGTCTGCTCTCAGGTAGCATTTTTCAACCGATTTTGGCTAAAATAATTGGCACACAAGTTCTTTCCTTATTTAATTTTTTTAAGTCTATCGCTATTTTTGATTGGAAGAGAAATAAGGGGTAAGGAGGAAACTTTCCTGTAGTGTTATTTATAGACGGATTTCAATCAAATCTGAGAGACACACTAAGGATAACATTCTACACAAGATGTTGTAAAAATAAAATCCGGAAGATTTAGCCGCCTTCTAAACATTTACAAGAAGAGGAGGAGACTAGAAATTACCGACAAACTAGTGTTTTAAATTATCTAAACCTTTTTGCTTAAGTAACAGCCAATACAACCAATTATTATCTATTTAGGCTTGCCATGTCCAAAATTATAAAAGCCGGACTGGGCGCTGAATAAGGCCGGACATTTACATAGATCCCTAAAGATCAAAACTTTGCGAGTTCCAAGTTCTGGCGATGCCTAAATGCATAAATAAATAAACACCCGCCACAAAGCCTAACAAAAGCCGGACAGGCTGGTATTTCTAGCAAGGCCTTAAAAACAAAAAGGTCATCCGCTTTGGCAAAAAGCCTAAAAGAACACAAATATATATGTCAGCTAAAGCCGGACAGATAGCACCCTTTACGTGTAAGCTAAGTCATGATAATCGAGCACTAGCACAGAATAAATGATACTAACGCACAGAAGTCTCACTCAGCAAAGAAATTCAAAGAAATATCTACTCAATGTGGCTAGCTATATGATTTAATTTAACTCACGTCAGAACTCAGCACCTTTACCTAGACGTACATTGCAAGCCAATTTCATTCTTATTACTCTGGCCAAACGATTCGTATAACTGAATTTACCACCCGGAGGGGCCGCCTGCGCGCATAGTAATAATGTAGGTACATTTTCGACACCTAAACGGGGAGTGACACAGGCCTGGTACTAGCAAGCACTAATACCAATTACCCAACTAAAGCCAAAACTGGGTCATTACGTCGACAAGCTTAATATCTAACATAACACATTCCATTACTGTTACTAGATAATGTTACCAATAATTTGAAACTAAACGTTTTAATAAGAAATAGCAGAAACAACCAGTTACTTCATAATCCAATTCCAGCAAGCACTAACAATTACTCAACTAGCTGGCGATAAAACCGGGTCATAGCGCCGACGAGCTTAGTATACCTATTCGTAGCTAACGTAAGACACATTCGATTACTATTAGCAGAGTAATAGCTCATAGTAAACCTGTTAGTCTAATGAATCAAGGTAAACCTATACCTACCTATCTGTTACATGCATGTATAATATCATCATCATCCGAGCGTATTCCCGGTTGCATCCTCAGCGGTAACGCTTCAGAGCCCGGGGTCCGCTACCTTACCTAGGTGATTTGACGAGATTACTGGTTTTTACACAGAGCGACTGCCGTCAGACCTCCTCAACCCAGAGGGTAGACCAGAACCAATCCTAGGATAGGTACAAACGCTTGATGGCGTTCGGGAATAACAGCTTTTACGTGCCTTCCGAAGCACGGAATCCACTTTCTTTTCGGATAATCAGGTGATTCAAGCCTGCAATATCCTAACCAGACTGAAAACAACTCTTCACAAAGTATGCTTCCCAGTGGGATTTGAACCCATGGCCTCTGGATCACAAGGCAGACGCCTTGACCACTGGACCACTGAGGAAGTCACAGGCATGTATAATATATACTTATCCAATTATGTAATCTATGCATTGATCCTCGTCAAATCACCTCGGCTAGGTAGCGGACCCAGGGCTCTAAAGCGTTATCGCTGAGGATGCAACCGGGAATCATTTATTGCTATATAGTATTTTTCCTCATAGATTTTAGGTTCTAGATTTTAGTTTTACCTAGTTTATTTAGTAAATAAAGAAGTTTTTCCCTAACTAGGTACTAAATATTGATACGTTTTTATGATTTGAGTTTAAGATCACCAAATAACACCACACTATTATACATTTCACATGTTTAACGTTTATTAAAACTTCAAACGTGTGAAATCATGTATCGGATATGGCAAGAGTATTTTAACGTTATAAAAGTACAAAGGAATACTTACATAGATTTATCATTTGTACAATCTACAGCTAAAACGTTAAACAAACAATGTTCTTGCCCATTTTAGTCGTTATTAATATTTAATTCAAATTAGTATGCGCAAGGCATACCGAGTTGTTTGAGTTAAAAATAGTTGCACACAATAAAAACAGAGTGGAAGATTACTCCTTAAGGCCGTACCTGAATTTTCCGGGGTCCAGTGCTGCCCCCATTTAAAATAAATCATTTAAAAGAAAACGGAGACATCATTTAAAATTTTGCTACTACCAAGTCCTAGATAACCCTTTAAAGTATTTTATGAAGTACTGTTTACAGTTTAAAGTGAGAACGTTAAGCTTTACTACGCACATTTGCCAAAAGTGGCCGTTTTTCGCAAATGTGCGTAGTAATTCTCATTATAAACTGTAAACAGTAGTTCATAAAATACTTTAAAGGGTTATCTAGGACTTGGTAGTAGCCAAATTTTTAATGATGTCTCCGTTTTCTTTGGAATGATTTATTTTAAATGGGGGCAGCACTGGACCCCGGCAAATTCAGGTACGGCCTTAATATTTATCAGGTATGAAATTTTGTAATACTTATAAAAATGTTAATTTTTTAATAAGGAAATAATTTAATTTTGCCTGCGTGGCCCAGTGGTCAAGGCGTTCGTCCTGTGATCCGGAGGTCGTGGGTTTAAATCCCACTGGGAAGCATACTTTACTTCAACCGGGATTACGTTTAGATTATGATAAAAATAATTAAAATTTTGTTCTGAAATATTCTTTCCACAATGTACTCGTATCTATCGTATTAAGCAATTTTTTTTGTATTTTTTTTTGTCTCAGTATTATTTTATTAGATACACCAAGCTTCGCTCGTTGAAAACACCAACAAAGGTTCTCTTAAAATAAAACCTAGCCAAGTAGATCAATTTTTCCATACGAAATTTTATCGCAATCGTTGGAGCCAGATCCCAATTATATTTCAATTACATCCCAATCATACGATGATCCTTATAATAAATTTCAATTCATGTAAATGATTGCTGGTTTAAAGTAATAGGAGAAATAATTATTTTTAATTATATAATAAGATTAATTTTTTAAGCTGCCAAGCATCTGACATAGCTTGACGACTGCCGTACCACGATAACAGCCAGGACCAACAGCTTTGCGTACCTTCCGTAGCACAAAGGACCTCAAGAACTTTTTACGCTACTTTTTTGGTCACCCATTCAAGTGTGGACCACGCCTGGCGTTGCTTAACTTGCGAAAGCGATAGCAATGCATTTTCCCACCAGCTCCTCTTTAACAATGACAAAGTTTTACAAAACATTCTAGCGCTACCATTTCCTACACGTTTCTAGTACATACGAGTATATTATCATTCCGTCGAGAATCTAAATATTTTTATTAAATCGTCTTTTAGATTACGTCTTATTAGTAGTCGTCGCTGGTATAGCCTTGGGGTCTGCCGCGAATTCTAAACAGTCCTGGGACCACTGCGATTCGGAGTCAGCCTTTGCTGCATTCGGCCCGCGCGACTCTTGCACTGTGGTATTGACCCCATTGTGTAATTTTACGCGAAATCTTATTATAATTAGAAGGGTGATGTGTACATCAATATTTCTGTAATACGAAATCAAACAGTTACAATTGTCAAAAATTTTCAAATGGAGTAGGTATGTACCTATGTTGGTTTGCCCATAGTTTTCTACAATTAAAGTTAGAAGAGTCAGAAACCAATTTACAATTTTGGTACCACATTGTGTAATTTTACTCAAATATTATAAATTAGGGTGGAACTTCTATTTGTAGCTTGAACACTTGTTATCTCTTGAATTGGGTCAAAAATAAATTATTTGGTACTGTTAATAGAATAAAACGTCACAAAATAATGCCACTTGTCATTGATCACATCCACTTTGAACGTGATTTTAGATTTATTAATGCAGAAAAACGGATATTAAGAGCGCTATTTGACTCCAAGGAACTATGACGTCATAAATCGATATTTCATACAAATCCCATAGAAAATGTTTGTTTTTGAAATAAGTATCTGATTTGACTTGGTGTGTAATAGCGTATTTTGGGGTAAGATATACTTAATTTGTTAAAAAAAAAATTGGCTGGTGGTTAAAAGTCATCCTGTATACTTACCAACCCACTGCTGGGCATAAGCCTCATTTTGTCTGTGCCATTGAATCCTATCATCCAGATCTTTTCCTTTACCTTCCATCGTACCTTCTAGCCATATATTGGCTTTATTGGCCATACAACGCCGGAATACAGCTAGTGTTCTTAGCGCTTTTTGGGAGATCATCATTTTTTCGTAATATATCAGGTACTTAGTGATTTTACAAATTGTATGTTTTGTTCACAATGTATGCCTTGTCAGTCGATTACTAATAGAAAGTAACATACAGCGAGAGCAAACCCGGATGGGATTTACAAATTGAATTTTCCTCAGGTTGCGCATAAACGTCCTGTTTTTGTTTTGTTTTCGTCTCTATGCGTATAACGAATCTATTTTTGGAAGGCTTACGTAAAAAGTAATGGCTTACTTAATTATTAAAAAAACAATCTACGCAAACGATTCACTTCTTATTACGTCATATCACAACGAAAATTTGTGAAAATTCTTATAATTTATAAGTCTGTTTGTACCTATGTTTTTTTGTGCAATAATGAGGTTACAAACAAACAGACGACCTAACACATTTGCTTCAGAGTTCAGACGCTATTTTTGTTAAGTGCAAGTTATGTATGCACACTGCGTGTTACGCCGGCATTGTACTGGAGAATTTTCTAGACTGTGATGTAGGCAGATATCGGAATACCTCTTTTTATTAAGGCCGTACCTGAATTTTCCGGGGGCCAGTGCTGCCCCCATTTAAAAAAATCATTTCAAAGAAAACGTAGACATCATTTATAATTTTGCTACTACCAAGTCCTAGATAACCCTTCAAAGTATTTTATGAACTACTGTTTACAGTTTATAATGAGAACGTTAAGCTTTACTAAGCACATTTGCGAAAAACGGCCACTTTTGGCAAATGTGCGTAGTAAAGCTTAACACTCCATCTCTTCCTGTGGGTATCGTAAGAGGCGACTAAAGGAGTAATATGTCGATGGTAAGCACAAACATCTCGTGCTACAATTGCATTCCCAATGAGGGTTGACGTCAGGCAATCGGCCGGTCATAAAACTCTAAATCATTTGAACTGTTCCGGCTGTTTCTTTTCCATTTTGCAAGGTCTTTGGCATCCTTGGGTGACCATTGACATGCATGTTATATTTGGAGGAGAAAAAGTGGGATAGCGCACCCTAGGCTCCCTAGGGATGCAACCGGGAACGCGCTGAGATGAAGAAGAAGATGGGAAGAAGGAGTCGTCTCTACCGGCTTAAACGGCCACATGTGAAAAAAATGAGAAGAACAAATATTTATGGAATAATATACCGAGCTTTAAAATAAAATGAAATAAATAAATACGGACAAATCACACCGATTGAGCTAGCCCAAAAGTAAGCATTAAGTATCATTAAACTTGTGTAATGGGATACTAACTCAACGATACTATCATCATCATCATCAACAGCTTTCTGGTACCCACTGCTGGGCATAAGCCTCCTTTTGCCTGCGCCATCTTGCTTTGTCATCGCAATCCAGTTTCTCCCAGCAACTTGCCTGATATCATCAACCCACCTAGCCGCCGGAAGTCTTACACTACGTTTCCCATTTCTGGGATACCATTCGGTGACGGCCTTACTCCACCTTTCATCGTTCCTCAACGATACTATATTCTACAATATATACAAATATAGATAAATATTGAACACAAGTCCTGTAGGGAGGCGAGGTAAGGTGGATAAAGCAAACAACCACATCGGACGAACTATGAAAATATATTTCGAGAATACCATCGGTTACATATAATGTATATTAGTATAACATATAGGCACTTCAGTTCATTTGAAAAAGGCCATTGGGCCTGGCTGGGGATCGAACCTAGGACCTCCGAGTGACGTACTAGCGTGTTAACCAATATGACTTGACTATCTACAATAAAATTGAATAAAATAAAGGTATATTTAATGCCTTTGCCCTTTGGCTAGGGTTCCGGTCCATGGACGTACCGTAAGACAATAGCTGAGAGATCGCTGTAACATTGACGCGTCTTTTGATCTGATATGTTACACTGGGAAAGAATGCAAATTAGGCTTTGTCTGTAAAAATACTCGTACGAGTAGAGTATAAATGTGTGTGCTTGTACATGTAACTGTACATCCCTTAGATGGTATCAAGTTACCCAAATTAATTGTTTAGCTTATTATGAAGATATGGCAAAGTCAGAAGGATAATTCCATCATTTCATAATACGCAAGTCGACAATGGCTTTTTTTTGGCTTTTGGCTTATTAGGTAGATTATTAAAAAATTTTGTATACGTATTTTTTATCTCTGATTAGTAAATAGTAACGAAGATACTCGTTCAGCGCATTTTAATTTTGTATGACATCACGATCAAGTACGATCTTTCTTCACTTTACCGAAACTTCGAAGCGCTGTCTAAAAGTCTTTATGAATTTTTACTACTTTGCTAAACGAAAAAATATAATCCATTAATTTTCACTCATGGACTCAATAAAATAATATTTTTGAAGTGAAAAAAACTCGCGTCAGGACACTTCTACCACATAAATGATAGTACTTTTATACTGATAATTAAAGCAATTCGTGCAAAATTATTCCCTAACCATTCCAAAATATCAAAAATGCACAACGTTAATATTCAAGTTTTTGGACCCAGTCCATCCCAATAATATTGTCATTTACTTCGTAAAAATTTCGTAAAATGTTTAGTGCAGCATCCTTGGAGCTACTGCGGTAGAAACCGCAACTAACTACATTGCAGCATTTTTTACAAAGACGTCAACTTTTTAAAAGCTTTTATTAAGCTTGCCCTTTTTATTGTTTATTTATTTGGGCCAAATCTTGCAAGTTAAAGAGCTACTGCCTGGTTTCCGAGTGAGATTAAATGTTTATGCTAATGTGTAAATCAGATGAATGCTATATTATTATAACAATAAGCTGATCTTATGATGGAACTGGAAGGTGGCTATAGGAACCCTTTAATAAAACGACGCAACCTCATCGTTTGGGCTTAGTAAATTTATCTTGATAAGTACTTAGGCCTTACAATAAAAGCTTGACGAAAAAATTATTATTTTTCGAAATACTTGTATAAACTAAATTGTTTTTACAAAAAGCTACCTACTTATGCTACCGTTAACTGTATCCCAAATTCTAACAGCAAGTTCGTTCCATGATACTGATTACATTCTTCAAATGGCATGTAACGAAAAAAAGGTGATGAAAAATGGCAAAATTGATCGTGACGACATGCGAAATTTTGTAGGGATGTGTAATGATTTTTGTTCCACTTTCAAGCCAAAACAGCAGCTGAACAGATTGGAATAAATATTGGCATGTAGATATATATTATTACTACTGTCAACTCTGTCGCGTAGTGGATAACATGTCCGATACTACGGAGGTTCTTGGTTCGATACCCATGGAAAATGGTCTTTTTCAGAACTGTCCTGTTTATTTATCTATATAGTTAGTATTTACTATTGTGTCAAAATCAAAATCAAATATTTATTCAGTAATAAGGCCTTTACAGGCACTTTTACATGTCAATAATTAAAGTGTACATTACCTACGTGTAATGTTTATTTATATCTAATTTTTTTTTGTTTAAAAGCTACCGATACTAGCGTTTCGCAACGACCACTGCTGAGAAGAAACGCCGAAATAAACTCATTTACCTATTGGTCGCCTATGCGCCAGAAGGAGTTTGTCAGTTTACCTTTGTAAATATCTTTATATTATGCCTAATACAATGTTATCACAAGATAATATGTAAAGCTTGTCGTTGAGTTAGTATCCCATAATACGAGTTTAAACTTACTTTGGAGCTAGCTTAATCAGTGTGATTTGTCCCTATCTATTTATTAATTTAATTACACTTAAAAACTTTATTTTAAAAAATGTGAGATTCCTGTGGGATTAACCAATTAAAAACTACGCGGGCTACACTGACGGCAAGTACATATATGTATACCGGTCCACTACCTCGGAACCTTGTATAAGACTAGGTCAACAAAGTTATAAAAAGATCCGAGTTTCGGTCATAATTAAATTGTTTAACCTTACCTACCGATTCGGACAATCAAGTACAACTAGTTATATATGTTGGGCATTTTTGGCTCGATAGAAAAAAAATCACAAACATACCTCTAAATTTGCCAAAATTTACCTTTAAAAAAGATACTACAATCACTTTTTTATATGAAAATTATACCAAAAAATGTATAATCGAAATTACTAGTTAATTTCGCTACACATATTTATTTAAATATTATACAAAAAAAAAAAACAGTGATATATTCGTCTAGAGCAAACAAAGGCCCGAACCCGAGCTCGACGATATTTCGCTGTATTTGATTTATTATTTTTTTGTATAATTTTGTCAAATATTCTTTGACCACGTCGCGGTAAACAGCTTATATCGTTACAATATTTCATTAAGTTCTCGTTTATTGTCTTTGGTCTATTAAAGAATGTTTTGTTGTGACCTTGCGATACTAATCATACGTTTTAAATATACGGAACAAACAACTAAACGTGTTATTATGTTGTAGACCGAGTAGCATTGAACTTCATTGCGTAATAACCCAGTTTTGTTACAATGGTCGCGTGGCGCCGTGGCGCATTGTACTCTGCTTTCTGATGACATTGTGTTTAATTAGTCATTATAAAGTACTGTTAATAAATTACAAGCCGTGTGGTTCCAATAGAGTAGAATAGGACCTCTCCACGTCTTCCCGTGGATGTTGTAGAAGGCGACTTAGAAAACACAAGCTAAACAAAGCTTATAAACATCAATCAGACCTCTCAAACCCGTCTGGCCAGTGCGGAGAGTGTAGGCCAAATCCTCTAACTGCTCTGGCTAATATATGGCTTTGGTTGTACAGAGGGTCGTACTCCTGCAGTGGAGACTAAAAAAGGCCTGATGATGAATAAATTACAGTTTTATTACCATAGCCGTAGAATCTATGGGATGTTGGGGTGCAGACGCTGAGCATCCAAGAGTTGGGCACAGAATAAGGGCAATAAACAGGCAAGTGCGAGTCGGACTCGTACATGAAGGGTTCCGTACCACCGTACAATGTTTTAAAACGTTTCTTGTATGACGATCCCCTTTAATTTTTAACTTTATCTTATTTTTAGTATTTGTTGTTATATTGGTCATAGTAATACATAATGAGTGAAAATTTCAAGTATCTAGTTAATGCCATTATAAAGATCAAGTTAAAAACGGTGAAAAAAACACGTTTCTTGTATGGCCAGTCGCCATTAATTTTAACTTTTTTTTATTTTTAGTACTTGTTGTTATAGCGGCCATAGTAATACATAATCGGTGAAAATTTCAAGTGTCTAGCTATTACGGTTCAAGAGATAGAGCCCTGTGACAGACGGACAGACGGACAGACAGACAGACAGACGGACAGACAGATAGACAGACGGACAGACGGACAGACGGACAGACAGCGGAGTCTCAGTAATAGGGTCCCGTTTGCACCCTTTGGGTACGCAACCCTAAAAATTGTGACTCCCGCTCTGGCTCATTTCCGATGCAAAGCCATTGCCATCAGCACAGTAACGCAGTCCAGTTAGTGTATTGGGCACCTTTGTAGCAGAAATGTCAAGGGACGGGTAAGAAAAAATGTACCAGTACTCCTGTATCTCGAGGAGCACCAGCTTATAAGCGATCGCCAGTATGGTTTTCGTCAAGGACGGTCTGCTGGCGATCTTCTGGTATACCTGTCCCATAAATGGGCGGAATCGGTTGAGAATAAGGGGGATGCTTTGGGGGCTGGCCTGGACATGGCGAAAGCCTTCGATCGGGTTTGGCACAAGGCACTTCTATGAAAACTTCCGTCTTTCGAGTTGCCTGAGAGATTGTGCCAATGGATTACCAATTTCCTCACAGGGCGTAGCATCAAAGTCGTTGTTGACGGTTCATGCTCTGAATGTAAGCCCGTGAATGCTGGTGTCCCACAGGGCTGTGTTCTGTCTCCTACGCTTTTTCTTCTGCATATCAATGATATGCTGCAATCCAGCAGCACTCATTGCTATGCGGATGATACCACGGTAGACACTTTTTATTCCGGCCAAGCCAATATTTCTCGGGCAAGCGTCTCTGAGTGTCGTACAAAACTTGTTTCTGATATCGAAACTTCGTTGAACCAAGTTTCAGATTGGGGTCTATCCAACTTAGTCCAATTTAACCCCAATAAAACATAAGTTTGTGCGTTCACCGCTAAAAAAAGTCCCTTTGTCGTATCTCCCTCTTTTCAGGGCGCTTCCCTTGATATACAACCGAAGATCGGAATTCTCGGCGTCGAGATTTCAAGCGACGTTCAATTTCGCGGTCATCTAAATGACAAGGCTAAGTTGGCTTTTAAAAAACTTGGTATTCTCGGTAGAGCAAGGCGACATTTCACACCGGCACATCGCTTTCAGCTGTATAAGGCACAAGTTAGGCCGCATATGAAATATTGTTCCCATCTTTGGGCCAGGCCCCTAAATACCAACTTCTTCCTTTTGACCGTATTCAAAATCGCGCAACTCGTATAATCGATGATGAGAGTCTCGTCAGCCGTCTCGATCCTCTGGTTCTACGTAGGGATGTTGCATCCTTGTGCATTTTTTATCGCATTTATCATGGGGAATGTTCTGAAGAATTGTTCGACCTAATACCTGCTGCAAAATTTCACCACTACACCACCCGCCTGAAATTAAAATACCATCCACACCACCTGGATAGTTGGCAATCAACCACCATACGTTTTAAAAGGAACTTCCTGCCACGTACGACCGAACTGTGGAATCAACTTCCTGCAGCAGTGTTCCCGAACCGATACGACATTGAAACCTTCAAAAAACGAGCTCTATAACATAAAAAAAAAGTTGCTTCTTTTCCTACGCAGATCTTACCATATTGAGGGGATAGGATGCGGCTAGCCACCCATCACTATTTTGATTCCTTTTTAGGGTTCGGTACCCAAAGGGTGCAAACGGGACCCTATTACTGGGACTCCGCTGTCTGTCCGTCTGTCCGTCTGTCTGTCTGTCCGTCTGTCACAGGGTTCTATCTCTTGAACCGTAATAGCTAGACACTTGAAATTTTCACCGATTATGTATTACTGTGGCCGCTATAACAACAAATACTAAAAATAAAAAAAAGTTAAAAATTAAAGGGGGTCGCCATACAAAAAACGTGTTTTTTCAGCGTTTTTAACTAGATCTTTATAATGCCATTGAAATTTTCACAGATTATGTATTAATTACTATGGCCGCTATATCAACAAATACTGAAAATAAAAAAAAGTTAAAAATTAAAGGGGGTCGCCATACAAAAAACGTGTTTTTTCAGCGTTTTTAACTAGATCTTTATAATGGCATTGAAATTTTCACAGATTATGTATTAATTACTATGGCCGCTATATCAACAAATACTAAAAATAAAAAAGTTAAAAATTAAAGGGGGTCGTCATACAAAAAACGTGTTTTTTGAGTGTTTTAAAACATTGTACGGAGGCACGCAACCCTTCATGTACGAGTCTGACTCGCACTTGCCCGTTTATTTTTCTCGCCAAACATCACGCTGAAAGTGGCCTTTGGGTCTTGCGGCCTTCTGCTCTGTCTGCTCCAAAACCAAAACCCAAAATGCTCTCTCATCAGGGATAAAGCGTGATAGTTTTTTAGGGTTCCGTACAAAAAATGATAAAACGTAACCCTTATAGGATCACTCGTGCGTCTGTCTGTCCGTCCGTCTGTCACAGCCAATTGCTCCGAATCTACTGAACCGAATCAGGTGAAATTTAATAGAATGTTGTAATCCTATGACCCAAACACATACGTGCAAAGTAAATATTTTTTTTTAAAATAAGGGTAATTTTCGGGGGACTAATTAGGAAATTAAAAAAAAAGTTTTGCAAACCTTACTGTGTCATATATCAAATGAAAGGGCTCATTATGAGGACCTTAAATATATTTTTGTTATTATTGTAAAATGAATAGTTTTGATTTTATTCATGAAAGAAGACGAAAATTGACCATTCCCCCCCACTGATCTCCGAAACTACTGAGCCTAAAATTTTGAAAAAAATCGAAAATATATTTAATTGATTGTAGATAACAGGGAAACCTATAAGAATTTAATAAATTGTACGGAACCCTCTCCACGCGAGTTTAACTCGCACTTGGCCGGTTTATTTGTACATCTCCTCACATTTATCATTATAACTGTGGAAACCCTGAAAGCCGTCATCTGGTAATGGTCCGCTTTGTGCTCGCTTTGTATCGGCTTGGTATCGGAAAATAAACCTTTGTATACTAACTGTCACGATTGTTCTTGTTGCCATCTGTTGTATAATACTAGGAATGTGGACAGTGTGTCGTATCTCATTCAATTTGATAAGCTTATGGAAGCAAGAGAGATATGGAAAGAACTCCACCGACATCAGCGCAGCTCTTAAGGCCATACATGAATTTTCCGGGGTCCAGTGCTGCCCCCATTTGAATTAAATCATTTCAAAGAAAATGGAGATATCATTTAAAATGTTGTCTTTGTGAACCCTAGATAACCCTTCAAACTATTAATAACTACTGTTTACAGTTTAAAGTGAGAACGTTAAGTTTTCTACGCATTTTTGCGGAAAACGGCTACTTTTGGCAAAACAAGGGTAGAAAAGCTTAACTTTCTCACTTTAAACCGTAAACAGTAGTTCATTTAATAGTTTAAAGGATAATCTAGGGGTTCACAAAGACAAAAATTTAAATGATAACTCAGTTTCTTTTGAAATGATTTATTTCAAATGGGGGCAGCACTGGACCCCGGAAAATTAATGTATATCCTTAAGAGGAAACACTAAGGTCGAGAGAATTGAAAAATAGGTATTTGTAAAATCTATTGCTGTCGCGCCGTGCCCGAACAACAACCGACCGAGTGCCATAGAGACAACTGCAGCTTTGACCGAAAATACCTACAAAAAGTGCACAAAATCAACGTTTCGTAGTCCTATTAAGTTCTTTCAAAACTTAACCGATTTAATTTATTTTGTCATTAAAAATTTAAGAAAAGTTCTAGCTGTTTTCCTATGTTTTCTTTTATAATTTTGTCAAATTTGTTTGGTTATATGTTTAAACACAGTGGAAAAACTTACCAATTTTACTGTTTTTAGACGGTTCGTACGAGTATCTCTTTTAATAACTATATTATGAAAAAAAAAGAAAACAAAGACTTTTTTTTTGGAAAAAAAAATTGCTCTAACAGCACTATCTGGCGAGAAATCAGGGACTACATTTGTATGGGAAATACAGCTCATCGATTTCCTAAAAAATACAATATATCATAACATATGTGGGGTATCAAATGAAATTTCAAAAATACAAACATTTATAGCGGCTTCTCCTTGCTGACTGGATACACGTACTTTTCCGTAGTCAGGTGTTAGTTTTTAAAACTATATCTTGTTAATAATTATATTTAATACTAATATTTTTAGATACCTACTTCCTGCATATTTTTACCTGTATTCTATAATATACGTACCTATAATATCCAGAGCGCAGTGCAGTAGCGAACATGATACCATTATATAGATTGCAGATTCATGCGAATAGAACGCAAAGTTTAACTTTATTATTCAAAATTGAACTTTACTTCATTGATATAGAAATTAAATTTGTGTAAGACTTGTAGCTAATGGACAAGCGTTGGTGAAGTTCAGTAAAGAACATCTTACATTATCAATTTCAAGTGGAAATTTATTTTGGCAGTATATTAGAGGAATCGTTTTAGCTCGCAAATGGGATCTACCTTTAACAAGAAAATGAAAAAAGTTTATCGAAACTTGTAAAAAGGATTTCTTGAAGATTTTTTATCGGGGTTCCTGGAAGAAATTGAGGATTTTCTTCTGAAGAGGCTGGATTAACCCTAAACTGGTAGAGCTTTGTCCTGTAGACAGTGAGGTTCTACACGCAAAATTGAGTAGACGACTGGGTCAAAAATAAACTATTTGGTATTTTTAAGAGAATAAAACGTCACAAAATAGTGCACTTGTTATTGATCACATCCATATTCAACATGATTTTAGATTAATAATGCAGCAAAGCTGAAAGACCGCTAATTGACTCGGAAAAATTATAACGTCACGGTTCTGATTTTCATACAAATCCCATAGAAAAGGTTTGTTTTGACGTATAGAAATAAACGGGCAAGTGCGAGTCGAACTCGTACATGTAGAGTTCCGTAACTCCGTACAATGTTTTAAAACGCTGAAGAAACACGTTTCTTGTATGATGACCCCCTTTAATTTTTAACTTTATCTTATTTTTAATATTTGTTGTTATAGCGGCTATAGTAATACATAATCTGTGAAAATTTCAAATAACTAGTTAATGCTATTATAAAGATCTAGTTAAAAACGATGAAAAAACACGTTTTTTGTATGACGACCCCCTTTAATTTTTAACTTTTTTATTTTTAGTATTTGTTGTTATAGCGGCTACAGTAATAGATAATCACTTTTACCCTTTGGGTACGGAACCCTAAAAAGTATCTGATTTGACTTTTTGTCATCTAGCGGATTAAGCTACGCTTAGCAAGAAATACTGGACCCTTACTCTACAAACGACACGACAGCTACGTGTTCGCGTTTCAGAATCAAATAAAGTCTAATTTGATTTGACATGGAAATAGATTATAAATTGAACTATTCTATAGAACGTCTGTCGTGTTATTTTATGGGGTCCAGATTGCTAGCCCATCGCTTATACAGGGTGATTTTGAACCTCATAGATATATTCAAAGAAAGTACTCTTTATGCGAAATAAAAAATACATTTTCAGCCATATCTATCTCGTTTTATAAAAAAAACCGGCCAAGTGCGAATCGGACTAGCGCAGGGTTCCGTACCATTAACTTTACAACATAAAACAGTTAATTAAAGGCCCATTTACACAGTGCAAGTTTCTTGCCTGTTGCATACAATTTTATTGAAGCAATAAATGATTTGTATGGCTGACGTTCTGTTTAGACCATGCAAGTTTTCTATTGCTTCAATTTAATTGTATGTAACAGGCAAGAAACTTGCACCGTGTAAACGGGCCTTTAATATCGAGCAAAATATACAACTAAATATTCTGTGAATATTTCAAGCATCTACCTGTTGCCGTTTTTAATATCGAGCAAAAAAACGGCAAAAATCACGTTTGTATACAACAAGGAGCTCAAATATTCTATTTGTTGTTATAGCGGCAATAGAAATACATCATCTGTGAAAATTTAAACTGTCTAGCTATCAGGGTTCTTGAGATACAGCGTGGTGACAGACAGAAGGCCAGACGGACGGACGGACGGACTAAAAACAGTTATGGCGTCACATATGCCTTAACTACTATGTCAAAGAATGATTATGCCTTAAAAATTATGCATTCGGACCTGCTCCCTATTATTTTGTAGCGCTCATTGCTGCTTGACACTGCAATGCAGGCACGTAACTACGTAGGTACGTAAGTCGTTTCTCTTTTGGAGTAATGGTTCAAAAACAAAACCTTTTAAGGAAACAGTCTCGCAACAGTCGCACATTTTTCCCACAGGTATTAGATAAGGTAACATTTCCAATAATTTTATTACTGGAAACACTACCGTACTATGTAAGTAATAATAAATAGATCAAACATGCTTGCTTCGCGTACTACTTCATTCACGCGTAGGTAAATATTATATTTCGTAAATTTGTTGACTTTAAATAGCTAATATTCCGTGTGTCCATGCACTCAATGTACTCGTCTGACATAAGTTGACATAACCGCTATTTGTTTAACTATTAGGGAAGACTTCCAAAAAGATTTTCTCAAGTCTATGGCAATTCACAAACATATTTATTTTATTTCACATTATTTACAGATCTGTAGACAATGTCTGTTACTGATTTCCATTTCATACGTATTGCTATTCATTGTCCGAGTCTAGTTTCCGCTAACAGTGTCAGGTTCCGAAACTAGTTCCAGGACCTGTTGAACGCGATGTTTATCACAACAATGCCAGTTGATGACTCATTGTGGTTTATACGTAAAATTAGTAATATTTTAAACGAGTTGATGGGATGTACCCATATAATGTCTTATAAGTCAACTGGGAAGCATACTTTGTGAAAATTGTTTCCAGTCAGGTTAGGATATTGTAGGCTTAAATCACCTGATTCTCCGAAAAGAAGATGATTCCGTGCTTCGGAAATCACGCAAAGCTGTAGGTCCCGAACGCTATCTAGCGTTGGTTTAAACCTATCCTAGGATTGTTTCTGGTCAACCGTATGGTTTTCGTCAAGGACGGTCTGCTGGCGATCTTCTGGTATACCTGTCCCATAAATGGGCGGAATCGGTTGAGAATAAGGGGGATGCTTTGGGGGCTGGCCTGGACATGGCGAAAGCCTTCGATCGGGTTTGGCACCAGGCACTTCTATGAAAACTTCCGTCTTTCGAGTTGCCTGAGAGATTGTGCCAATGGATTACCAGTTTCCTCACAGGGCGTAGCATCAAAGTCGTTGTTGACGGTTCATGCTCTGAATGTAAGCCCGTGAATGCTGGTGTCCCACAGGGCTGTGTTCTGTCTCCTACGCTTTTTCTTCTGCATATCAATGATATGCTGCAATCCAGCAGCACTCATTGCTATGCGGATGATACCACGGTAGACACTTTTTATTCCGGCCAAGCCAATATTTCTCGGGCAAGCGTCTCTGAGTGTCGTACAAAACTTGTTTCTGATATCGAAACTTCGTTGAACCAAGTTTCAGATTGGGGTCTATCCAACTTAGTCCAATTTAACCCCAATAAAACATAAGTTTGTGCGTTCACCGCTAAAAAAAGTCCCTTTGTCGTATCTCCCTCTTTTCAGGGCGCTTCCCTTGATATACAACCGAAGATCGGAATTCTCGGCGTCGAGATTTCAAGCGACGTTCAATTTCGCGGTCATCTAAATGACAAGGCTAAGTTGGCTTTTAAAAAACTTGGTATTCTCGGTAGAGCAAGGCGACATTTCACACCGGCACATCGCTTTCAGCTGTATAAGGCACAAGTTAGGCCGCATATGAAATATTGTTCCCATCTTTGGGCCAGGCCCCTAAATACCAACTTCTTCCTTTTGACCGTATTCAAAATCGCGCAACTCGTATAATCGATGATGAGAGTCTCGTCAGCCGTCTCGATCCTCTGGTTCTACGTAGGGATGTTGCATCCTTGTGCATTTTTTATCGCATTTATCATGGGGAATGTTCTGAAGAATTGTTCGACCTAATACCTGCTGCAAAATTTCACCACTACACCACCCGCCTGAAATTAAAATACCATCCACACCACCTGGATAGTTGGCAATCAACCACCATACGTTTTAAAAGGAACTTCCTGCCACGTACGACCGAACTGTGGAATCAACTTCCTGCAGCAGTGTTCCCGAACCGATACGACATTGAAACCTTCAAAAAACGAGCTCTATAACATAAAAAAAAAGTTGCTTCTTTTCCTACGCAGATCTTACCAAATTGAGGGGATAGGATGCGGCTAGCCACCCATCACTATTTTGATTCCTTTTTAGGGTTCGGTACCCAAAGGGTGCAAACGGGACCCTATTACTGGGACTCCGCTGTCTGTCCGTCTGTCCGTCTGTCTGTCTGTCCGTCTGTCACAGGGTTCTATCTCTTGAACCGTAATAGCTAGACACTTGAAATTTTCACCGATTATGTATTACTGTGGCCGCTATAACAACAAATACTAAAAATAAAAAAAAGTTAAAAATTAAAGGGGGTCGCCATACAAAAAACGTGTTTTTTCAGCGTTTTTAACTAGATCTTTATAATGCCATTGAAATTTTCACAGATTATGTATTAATTACTATGGCCGCTATATCAACAAATACTGAAAATAAAAAAAAGTTAAAAATTAAAGGGGGTCGCCATACAAAAAACGTGTTTTTTCAGCGTTTTTAACTAGATCTTTATAATGGCATTGAAATTTTCACAGATTATGTATTAATTACTATGGCCGCTATATCAACAAATACTAAAAATAAAAAAGTTAAAAATTAAAGGGGGTCGTGATACAAAAAACGTGTTTTTTGAGTGTTTTAAAACATTGTACGGAGGCACGCAACCCTTCATGTACGAGTCTGACTCGCACTTGCCCGTTTATTTTTCTCGCCAAACATCACGCTGAAAGTGGCCTTTGGGTCTTGCGGCCTTCTGCTCTGTCTGCTCCAAAACCAAAACCCAAAATGCTCTCTCATCAGGGATAAAGCGTGATAGTTTTTTAGGGTTCCGTACAAAAAATGATAAAACGTAACCCTTATAGGATCACTCGTGCGTCTGTCTGTCCGTCCGTCTGTCACAGCCAATTGCTCCGAATCTACTGAACCGAATCAGGTGAAATTTAATAGAATGTTGTAATCCTATGACCCAAACACATACGTGCAAAGTAAATATTTTTTTTTAAAATAAGGGTAATTTTCGGGGGACTAATTAGGAAATTAAAAAAAAAGTTTTGCAAACCTTACTGTGTCATATATCAAATGAAAGGGCTCATTATGAGGACCTTAAATATATTTTTGTTATTATTGTAAAATGAATAGTTTTGATTTTATTCATGAAAGAAGACGAAAATTGACCATTCCCCCCCACTGATCTCCGAAACTACTGAGCCTAAAATTTTGAAAAAAATCGAAAATATATTTAATTGATTGTAGATAACAGGGAAACCTATAAGAATTTAATAAATTGTACGGAACCCTCTCCACGCGAGTTTAACTCGCACTTGGCCGGTTTATTTGTACATCTCCTCACATTTATCATTATAACTGTGGAAACCCTGAAAGCCGTCATCTGGTAATGGTCCGCTTTGTGCTCGCTTTGTATCGGCTTGGTATCGGAAAATAAACCTTTGTATACTAACTGTCACGATTGTTCTTGTTGCCATCTGTTGTATAATACTAGGAATGTGGACAGTGTGTCGTATCTCATTCAATTTGATAAGCTTATGGAAGCAAGAGAGATATGGAAAGAACTCCACCGACATCAGCGCAGCTCTTAAGGCCATACATGAATTTTCCGGGGTCCAGTGCTGCCCCCATTTGAATTAAATCATTTCAAAGAAAATGGAGATATCATTTAAAATGTTGTCTTTGTGAACCCTAGATAACCCTTCAAACTATTAATAACTACTGTTTACAGTTTAAAGTGAGAACGTTAAGTTTTCTACGCATTTTTGCGGAAAACGGCTACTTTTGGCAAAACAAGGGTAGAAAAGCTTAACTTTCTCACTTTAAACCGTAAACAGTAGTTCATTTAATAGTTTAAAGGATAATCTAGGGGTTCACAAAGACAAAAATTTAAATGATAACTCAGTTTCTTTTGAAATGATTTATTTCAAATGGGGGCAGCACTGGACCCCGGAAAATTAATGTATATCCTTAAGAGGAAACACTAAGGTCGAGAGAATTGAAAAATAGGTATTTGTAAAATCTATTGCTGTCGCGCCGTGCCCGAACAACAACCGACCGAGTGCCATAGAGACAACTGCAGCTTTGACCGAAAATACCTACAAAAAGTGCACAAAATCAACGTTTCGTAGTCCTATTAAGTTCTTTCAAAACTTAACCGATTTAATTTATTTTGTCATTAAAAATTTAAGAAAAGTTCTAGCTGTTTTCCTATGTTTTCTTTTATAATTTTGTCAAATTTGTTTGGTTATATGTTTAAACACAGTGGAAAAACTTACCAATTTTACTGTTTTTAGACGGTTCGTACGAGTATCTCTTTTAATAACTATATTATGAAAAAAAAAGAAAACAAAGACTTTTTTTTTGGAAAAAAAAATTGCTCTAACAGCACTATCTGGCGAGAAATCAGGGACTACATTTGTATGGGAAATACAGCTCATCGATTTCCTAAAAAATACAATATATCATAACATATGTGGGGTATCAAATGAAATTTCAAAAATACAAACATTTATAGCGGCTTCTCCTTGCTGACTGGATACACGTACTTTTCCGTAGTCAGGTGTTAGTTTTTAAAACTATATCTTGTTAATAATTATATTTAATACTAATATTTTTAGATACCTACTTCCTGCATATTTTTACCTGTATTCTATAATATACGTACCTATAATATCCAGAGCGCAGTGCAGTAGCGAACATGATACCATTATATAGATTGCAGATTCATGCGAATAGAACGCAAAGTTTAACTTTATTATTCAAAATTGAACTTTACTTCATTGATATAGAAATTAAATTTGTGTAAGACTTGTAGCTAATGGACAAGCGTTGGTGAAGTTCAGTAAAGAACATCTTACATTATCAATTTCAAGTGGAAATTTATTTTGGCAGTATATTAGAGGAATCGTTTTAGCTCGCAAATGGGATCTACCTTTAACAAGAAAATGAAAAAAGTTTATCGAAACTTGTAAAAAGGATTTCTTGAAGATTTTTTATCGGGGTTCCTGGAAGAAATTGAGGATTTTCTTCTGAAGAGGCTGGATTAACCCTAAACTGGTAGAGCTTTGTCCTGTAGACAGTGAGGTTCTACACGCAAAATTGAGTAGACGACTGGGTCAAAAATAAACTATTTGGTATTTTTAAGAGAATAAAACGTCACAAAATAGTGCACTTGTTATTGATCACATCCATATTCAACATGATTTTAGATTTAATAATGCAGCAAAGCTGAAAGACACTAATTGACTCAAAAAAAAAAAAAATATAACGTCAAAGTTCTGATTTTCATACAAATCCCATAGAAAATTTTTGTTTTGACGTATAGAAATAAATGATCAAGTGCGAGTCGAACTCGTACATGAAGAGTTCCGTAACTCCGTACAATGTTTTAAAACGCTGAAGAAACAGGTTTCTTGTATGATGACCCCCTTTAATTTTTAACTTTATCTTATTTTTAATATTTGTTGTTATAGCGGCCATAGTAATACATAATCTGTGAAAATTTCAAATAACTAGTTAATGCCATTATAAAGATCTAGTTAAAAACGATGAACAAACACGTTTTTTGTATGACGACCCCCTTTAATTTTTAACTTTTTTATTTTTAGTATTTGTTGTTATAGCGGCTACAGTAATACATAATCACTTTTACTCTTTGGGTATGGAACCCTAAGAAGTGTCTGATTTGACTTTTTGTCATCTAGCGGATTAAGCTACGTTTAGCAAGAAAGACTGGACCCTTACTCTATAAACGACACGACAGCTACGTATTCGCGTTTCAGAATCAAGCATTATTGAGCGTTACAAAATGATGATAAAGTCTAATTTGATTTGACATGTAAATAGGATTATTCTATAGAACGTCTGTCGTGTTATTTTATGGGTAATAGTACGGTCCAGATTGCTATCCCATCGCTTATACAGGGTGATTTTGAACCTCATAGATATATTCAAAGAAAGTACTCTTTATGCGAAATAAAAAATACATTTTCTGCCATATCTATCTCGTTTTATAAAAAAACCGGCCAAGTGCGAGTCGGACTAGCGCAGGGTTCCGTACCATTAACTTTACAACATAAGACAGTTTATTAAAGGCCCATTTACACAGTGCAAGTTACTTGCCTGTTGCATACAATTTTATTGAAGCAATAAAAGATTTGTATGGCTGACGTTCTGTTTAGACCATGCAAGTTTTCTATTGCTTCAATTTAATTGTATGTAACAGGCAAGAAACTTGCACCGTATAAATGGGCCTTTAATATCGAGCAAAATATACAACTAAATATTCTGTGAATATTTTAAGCATCTACCTGTTGCCGTTATTAATATCGAGCAAAAAAACGGCACAAATCACGTTTGTTGAATGGGAGCTCAAATATTTATTTTATTCTGTTTTAAGTACCTACTATTTGTTGTTATAGCGGCAATAGATATACATCATCTGTGAAATTTAAACTGTCTAGCTATCACGGTTCATGAGATACAGCGTGGTGACAGACAGAAGGCCAGACGGACGGACGGACGGACTAAAAACAGTTATGGCGTCACATATGCCTTAACTACTATGTCAAAGAATGATTATGCCTTAAAAATTATGCATTCGGACCTGCTCCCTATTATTTTGTAGCGCTCATTGTTGCTTGATACTGCAATGCAGGCACGTAACTACGTAGGTACGTAAGTCGTTTCTCTTTTGGAGTAATGGTTCAAAAACAAAACCTTTTAAGGAAACAGTCTCGCAACAGACGCAAATTTTTCCCACAGGTATTAGATGAGGTAACATTTCCAATAATTTTATTATTCGAAACACTACCGTACTATGTAAGTAATAATAAATAGATCAAACATGTTTGCTTCGCGTACTACTTCATTTACGCGTAGGTAAATATTGTATTTCGTAAATTGGTTGACTTTAAATAGCTATTCCGTGTGTCCGTGCACTCAATGTATGACATAAGTTGACATAACCGCTATTTGTTTACCTATTAGGGAGGACTTCCAAAAAGATTTTCTCAAGTCTATGGCAATTCACAAACATATATATTTTATTTAACATTATTTACAGATCATATCAATGGCAGACAATGTTTTCTACTGAAGGGGTGATGAAAAAGGATCAGTCTAGTCAAGATTTTGAAAATGTTAATGTCACCGATTCAGTCTGATCATACTTTTTGTGTACATATATTCAAAGTTGCATCAAATATATTGGCGTAAGTAGTGATTCACTTGATATACAACCTGGAAGGAATACACCCGTAATAAATCAAACCACGGCCTATATTAAATGACTAAAGTATAATGAAATTAAAATATTAGCCAAAAACAAAAAAAAAAAAACTAGCCAGATCATTTAAACTGTTCCGGCTATTTCTTCTCCATTTTGCAAGATCTTTGGCATCCTTGGGTGACCATTGACATGCATGTTATATTTGGAGAAGAAAAAGCAGGAAAGCGCACAACGGGCTCTGAAGCAGCACAGCTGAGGATGCAACCGGGAACGCGCTTAGATGAAGAGGAGAATGTATCTGTATCAAACTTTTCCATACAAAAACTAGCCAGATACACACTTCGCCAACGAGTACAACTTTCGCGTCGACACGACATCGGGGCCGAAAGTCGACACTGATTTCCATTTCATAAGTATTGCTATTCATTGTCCGAGTCTAGTTTCCGCTAACAGTGTCAGGTTCCGAAGCTAGTTCCAGGACCTGTTGAACGCGATGTTTATCACAACAATGCCAGTTGATGACTCATTGTGGTTTATACGTAAAATTAGTAATCTTTTAAACGAGTTTACATCCCATATAATGTCTTATAAGTCAACTGGGAAGCATACTTTGTGAATTTTTTTTCCAGTCAGGTTAGGATATTGTAGGCTTAAATCACCTGATTCTCCGAAAAGAAGATGATTCCGTGCTTCGGAAATCACGCAAAGCTGTGGGTCCCGAACGCCATCTAGCGTTGGTTTAAACCTATCCCAGGATTGTTTCTGGTCACTCTTTGGGTTGTGAAGGTAAGACGGCAGTCGCTCTGTGTAAAAAACCAGTAACCTCGTCAAATCACCTGATTAGGTTAGGTTAGGTTAGGTCAATAGCGGACCCCGGGATCTGAAGCGTTACCGCTGAGGATGCAACCGGAATACGCTCGGATGATGATGATAATAATGCCATAGCACGGGAGTTCCTAACCAGGGTGGCGCGCCCCCTAGTAGGGCGTAGAGAAATATCGTTTGTGTTTTCGAAAGAAAAATTAGTTCAATATGTAAAGTAAGTAAACAATATTAAATTAAATTGTATTAACAAATCGAGTAATATATTTTTTTTTATAAATTAAAACTTATAAGTACCTCTAGGAATAAAACTAAAAAAATACAAATTATGTAATCCCACTAAAATATTACCCCTCGGCAGCGTGGCCAAAAGGCTGGCAGCATTGTTACGTTGTATGGCAATGCTGATTCTTTGTGCCAGATAATTTCCAGCCCTTTGGTCACGGGATAAAAATAAAAAAAAAATAAAAAGAAAAAAAAAATTAATAATATTAAAAATAATAAAACAATAATATTAAATGGAAATTAATTAATTAATTTAATATTATTTAATGGAATATTTCCTTAACAATGAGTGTGAGTTGCATCGTGATGTTGTAGCAGTAGACAAAGACCTCACGCCGCTCTCCTTGGCAAAAGAGAACTGGCGTAAACCAACGGTGTTAAGTACCGAGGATCGCAAGAACGTATGGAAGAGCAAGGAGCTCCATGGGCGGTTCTATCGGGCCTTAACAGGGCCTGATGTCGATCAGCTCGCATCGGTGAACTGGTTACGTTTCGGTGACCTCTTTGGGGAAACCGAAGGTTTTGCCTGTGCAATTGCAGACGAAGTCATGATGGCAAACAACTATCGGAGATATATCCTGAAAGACTGTACGGTTGACGTCTGTCGAGCATTTCGACGTCCCGAAGAGTCGATCAGGCATATAATCTCCGGTTGTTCTCATCTGGCTAACGGCGAGTACTTGCACAGACATAACCTTGTAGCCAGAATTATTCACCAGCAGCTTGCTCTTCGATACGGGCTTGTAGAATCAAAGGTACCGTACTATAAGTACTCACCGGCGTCAGTTCTCTAAAATGGTCGTGCCCCGCTCTATTGGGATCGATCTGTCATCACGGACAGGACTATTGTCGCCAATAAGCCTGATGTCGTGCTGACAGATCGATTGATGCGCCAGGCAGTGCTCGTCGACATCACCGCTCCGCATGACGAGAACCTCGTGAAGGCCGAGAAGGACAAGCTTAGCGATCATTGTCCCGATAGTCGTATCGGCGAACGGTCTTATAGCGAAGAGTCTTGACCAACATCTTAAGACTCTTGCTAAATGGCTGGATCAAGGGTCAGATTCAGAAGGCAGTACTCCTGGACACGGCACGTATTGTCAGGAGGTTTCTCTCTCTGCGACCCTAACCGCCGGTAGCTTGGGGCCTTGTCCCGCTGCCAACGGGTAGCTAGGTTAGGTTTTTATAATGTATATATATTTTGTAGTATGTTTTATATTTTACTTTTTATAATTATTTTATAAAAATCTAAGCTAAGTTTAAAATGAATAAAGAGAAAAATAATAATAATACAATACAAATTAATACAATAAATATAATAAAATAAAATAATAAAAATAAAGACATTGAAATAGGAAGACAATATCGGACGTCTGTCGTGTCATTTTTACCCCACTACGGCGAAGCCAAAACGAGGGTTATGTCTTTCACCGCTATGTATGTTCATCTGTTATGTCGTATCTTCAACGATATCCATGATACCTTGACAAATGAGGTATCGTTGGAAACGTTTTGGCTATCCGCTGGTTATAAGCTATGGGTCAGACCAAGAGGAGCGCAGCAAAGAGGATTTGTTTATGACACTTGAAAATAAACTTTAAGCTATTGCTATAAAGTGCATAAATGTTTGAACATGACAAAAAATGCTCGCGCGGCCACGAGGCTACGCGGGCGAGCATAGCCACATGCACTTTATACCAATGGATTAAATTTTATTTTCGAGTGCCATAAAAAAAAAATAACAAAAAAACCAACCGACTTCTATTTTTTTTAGGAGTTTCTTCCCTATCTTCAAAGTTCTTCATCATATCTTCACCAAATTAAAATGGAACCAACTTGGTAGTAAAGGCTTTCAAATAAAAAAAAAATCATCAAAATCGGTTCACAATTGGCGAAAATATCGCGTAACAAACATACATAAGAAAAAAAACCATACAGTCGAATTGATAACCTCCTCCTTTTTTGAAGTCGGTTAAAAATAAAATAAAATGAATCATACGAAAGTGCTTTAAAATCACATTTCAAAAATATATATATTATTAGCTGTTGCTCCCTGCTGTGTCTGCTTAACGTTTTCACTTTAAACTGTAAACAGTAGTTCATAAAATACTTTGAAGAGTTATCTAGGGCTTGGTAGTAGCAAAATTTTAAATAATGTCTCCGTTTTCTTCAAAATGATTTATTTTAAATGGGGGCAGCACTGGACCCCGGCAAATTCAGGTACGGCCTTAACTGGATAAACTTATTTTTCAGTACGAAGTTTTTCATATGTAGTCGGGTTTTAGTTTATCGTGTTAGTTCTTTAGTCTGCCTTTAGTCGACATTCTTATGACCTCTACAAGAAATGAGGGAGTAGTCCTATCCTAATCCGGAAGCTACATGTGCTTGTGAAATATGTAGCCTTGAAAAATCTCCTTTCCTTTTTGGTGGAAAATAAAAGGCGGCAATTTAACCGTCAAAAGCGTTTCTCGGCTCCAAACAAAGGAATTGAACAGTTACGGAAAACCGCCGGTCCTTGCTCTGTCCTCACGACTATTCTAATGGTTTCCCTATAGGCCACAGCATTGAGGCGAGCACAATGGAAGATTCATCGAATTTATTCCGCGCCCTTGTTCTAAATAACCGTAATTGATGTGGTTGTTGCAGATTGGGTCTATTGATTAATGGAAGTGCATATAATTATCAATTTCCTTTTTTTCAATTACTTATTATAAGGTTATTTAAGGACGGATTTCACTGAATAGGCTTTCCTAAGCCAGGGGAAGGGGAAAAGTATCGGTTATTGCATGGTTTTAAGAGCTCACGAGATTTATGTGCTCACAGTTTTTAATAAACGGGCAAGTGCGAGTCGGACTCGTACATGAAGGGTACCGTATCACCGTACAATGTTTTAAAATGCTTAAGAAACACGTTTCTTGTATGACGACCCGCTTTAATTATTAAGTTTATCTTATTTTTAGTATTTGTTGTTATAGTGGTCATAGTAATACAAAATTGGTAAAAATTTCAGGTGTCTGTCTAGCTATTACGGTTCAAGAGATAAAGTTCTGTGACAGATCGAGTTAAAAACGCTGAAAAAAACACGTTTTTTTGTATGATGACCACCTTCAACTTATTTTTAGTATTTGTTGTTATAGTGGTCATAGTAATACATAATCGGTGAAAATTTCAGGTATCTAGCTATTACGGTTCAAGAGATAAAGCCCTGTGACGGACGGACAGACGGACAGACAGCGGAGTCTCAGTAATAGGGTCTCGTTTGCACCCTTCGGGTACGGAACCCTAAACATTATAAAAGCAACAAAGTTGCAGACACGCAGCAGTATTACATATTTTCAAATAAACTACGGCAGGCTTTCTGGCTTGTAACAACATTGTGTTGTTCGGATACAGCCTTCCTTACCCTTTAAAATAAAGGGAAGTAATGAGAAAAAGAAACCAATAATGCTGCAAGAATAAAACAGAATTTCGTGTAATTAAATTCAGATTGCGTTCGAGATGCCACAGAAAATTTGACGAACAATTAAAAGTCAACGTTCGCTTGACTGAATCGTTCATTTCGATTTTCCGCCTTCCGATGCATCAGGAAACACGAGCGCGGAATTAATATGGGTTGCATTTTGTTTTCACGGGTTTATTTAAAATAAATATATGACTTAAAAAAATTTGATAGCTAACTAAAACTAAATAGGGAGCCAAATCTGTGTCTACGAGTTCGTCTTGTGAAGATAGAGAGGGCTGCGTAGTCTAATTAGTATATACAGGATCTAAGGTATACTGAAAATATTGTAAGGCTGATTTCTGTCCACTATACTGAACTACATTCCCAAGAAAAAAAAAAACTACATTCCCCAAGAAACATATGTACTCGTATTAAGTATATCGAAATAAAAAAAAATGTTTTTGTAATTAAAAAATAAAAAAGTTTTGGCCTGCTGATCAGTCAACTGGTCCATACAAGTTGACTGATCAGCTGACCCGAGTTTTTATGTTTTTATTATTATAAAAGCAAAAAAAAAATTATACCTATTTCGATGTATGTTCCTTGGGGAAAGTAGATCAATATCATGGACTAATTGTACCCTTAAAAATATATATATAGCAGTTTTAAATAAAATAAAATAGTCTGTACGTATGTGTAATGTATGTTTGTCCGACCATAACTCAAGTATCTTTGATCAAAGCTTATGAAATTTGGTAGGTCTTTGGTATCGGACGCCTTAATTTGAGCTTTACTTACGAGTAACTTGAAGTATTTTGGTTTTAGCTCGAAACCTGTAACATGCAGACGTTGTCGCCGTAGCTCTTTGTGCTAGGATAACAGCTTTTAATTAAGGACTATTGCTAAACATCCTTATAGTTTGCTTGCCTCTAGTCAGCTTGAAATAACAGGGCCCTATGTTTTCTTTTTCTTTTTCTTTTTCTTTTTCTTTTTCTTTTTCTTTTTCTTTTTCTTTTTCTTTTTCTTTTTCTTTTTCCTTGTTCCTTTTTTGCTTTTTCTTTCTTTATAATTTAACATTTAAAAGAGATACGTTCCTTCATAAACCTGAAAAATTGGTAAGATTTTCCACGATGGTTAAACATCTAGCAAACAAAAACGAGATTATATTATAAAAAGAAGTCATAGGAACACAGCCAGACTTTCTTCAATATTTAATGAAAAAAAAAAAAAATTTTAGAGGAGAAATCAAGGGACTACGAAATGTTAATTTTTTGTACTTTTCATAGGTATTTTCAGTCCAAACTGCAGTTGTCTCTAACGCACTCGTTCGGTTGTTGTTCGGGCCAGCGCACAACAATAGAGTTTTCTAGACCTTAGTGTTGTTTACTCTTAATAAATACTTGAATTTTCCGGGGTCCAGTGCTGCCCCCATTTAAAATAAATCATTTCAAAGGAAACGGAGATATAATTTAAAAATTTGTTTCTACCAAGCCCTAGATGACCCTTCAAACTATTTTATGAACTTCTTAGCACATTTGCGAAAAACGGTCACTTATGTGCGAAGAAAAGCTTTTTTTTTCTCTTACTTCAAAAGAGTTTTTTTTTAATTTGCAGTGTTTGACGCATCAGCGAAGTCGCCTCAAGGGCTGTTGTTCGGTTCTTCCTACCACCTCGGCAACTTCGACGAGTGCGTCGGGATCTCGGACAGATCTGACAGCGACTTTCCTGTGCAGGGGCAGTACTGCCTTGCTGCTATTAAGTGGAGGGAGTCTGAGGAGGCGAAGAAGGTAAGATAAGATAAAACTTCAAGCTGACTGTCTTTATTTTTCAAGCATTGCTATTCGCAGAACGCGGCAAGAATTCATGCTTTTGAGACAAAATATCAAATATATTGATTTTCAATTTGAATTTTGGTCTGACTGCTAATATATGTCTGGTAGTACAGAGAGGGTCTGCTTCTGCAGTGGAGACTAAACAAACCTGATGATGATTGGTTTTTAAACTATCTCGCTTTGAACACATGATTTATACATATAACGGAACCAGCTACCAAATCTGGCTACGAGGTTGGGACTAAAGGGGACTTAGCACGAACATTTTTTATTTTTTTAATTTCGAATAAGAGTTACATCATTCTTTACATGAATATAGCAAACATACTTATAATAGCGTACTTACAAAATATTTTCAAAATTTGATATAATTAAGCTTATAACTTAATTAATAATTCCCGGATTGATCAGACAACAATCTGCGTCGTTCAATAATGGTAATTCATTAATGAGCCAATTAAAATTTCATTAAAAGCGAGAGCTCATTCGTTCAAAGTTTATCACGTGTGGGATTTACAAAATTATTTAAATGCATATTTGTAATTTTCAACACATTTCTATATTCATCTTAGCAGTCACTGCTACCACTGTGGTCGTTCCGAAACGCCATTAGAGGTTCTTTAAAATAACAATAACTAATAATTAAAATATGAATAAATATTACATGCTGGTCTGGGAGAAAAGAAAAAACTTAGAACCTACTAGCTGCTTCTCATCCCACGCAGATCGTAAAAGCCGAACGAGGGAATGGGCGAGAATCTGAATCATATAGCTATCACTATTTTGATTCCGTTTTTCCATCTTAACCCTACCATCACGCTAAAAGTGGCCTTTGGGACTTAAAGCCTAGGCTCTGTCTATCCTGTTCGTCATAAAGACGTGATAATGTATTTGTAATGTATGTAACTTACTGACGTGTAAAAGTGCCTGCAAAGGTCTAATTGCTAAATAAATGTTTGATTCTTTGATTCGTGTGTCTATCATAGACTGTATGTTTAACATGTGATCTAATATTACATCAAAGTGAAACAAAATGAGATGTTATTTGGTAGGTTATTTTTAAGGGGTCACCTACGTAGTGTCGAATGACGCCGAAGTGACGCACATTGTGGCGAAAATATTTTTTGAAATGAAAACGCGTAAGTATATTCATCTCCATTATCCATTCCACCTTAATAAGGTACAAATTAAACCGTTCGACTCCAGCCAAACGAAGTAGTCGCGCATCGACGCGCGTCGTCGCGCGAAGTCATATTTGCATAACACAAATTTGTACCTTAGTAATGGGATAATAGAGATGAATATACTTTAGTGTGAGTTGACCCACTTCCACTGCTGAAAAATGCAACGTGTGTGTTTTTTCAAAGAGGAAAACACATACGGTGCGTTTTCAGCAGTGGAAGTGTTTACACTTCGCCTGCTGAAAAATGCACCGTGTGTGTTTTGCGAAAATGAAAACACGGTGCGTTTTCAGCAGGCAAAGTGTTAAGCGCAAACTCGTTGTCTGTACCATATTTTTGACTTTATAGATCTTTTTCTCCAAATTCTTTAGCCCAGATGGAAACGACAAGTTGACTGAATTGTAGCTGGAAAAACAGTTTGCACTGCATTTAGAATTGCCAATTCAAAATCGGATATTATTTGTTTGTTAAAAACAGTTGACAACTCGTAGGTACATGGTACTCAAAATCTAACTTTTGTTTTTGTTTATTAAAATGAAACTTTCTGTGTTTAATTTCACCTTTAGAGTTTAAAACAAGCACATAATAATATGTAATTACAATAATTTTATCGCCATAACGTTTTTCGCTGCGGTGTCATTCGACTTGGTGGGTTTCGCTTCAATAAGTTTTTGCCCCAGTGAACCACGCTAAAATATTTTCGTCACAACGTGCGTCGCTTCGGTGTCATTCGACACTACGTAGGTGACCCATATTTAAGGCCTCCTTTGCCTCCGTTCCTAATTGTGCTTGTAGTCTTTTCTACATTTAAGAGCCAGGCTCTTGTCGGTTTCATCGTATGGAAAGAGATTGACACAATGATTATTTTTGTCTGAGTCATTGCCTTCTCCATTTAACACACATCATCATCATTGGGTCTTTTTTAGTCTCCCCTGCAGGAGCACGACCCTCTCTGTACTACCAGAGCCATATATTAGCCAGAGCAGTCAGAAAATTTGGCCTACACTCTCCACGCTGGCCAGACGGGTTGGAGAAGTCTCATTGCTGTTTATAAGCTTTGTTTAACTTGTGTTTCCTAAGTCGCCTTTTACGACATCCACGGAAAGACTTGGAGTGGTCCTATTCTACTCTGCCGGGAAGCATACGGCAAAAATTTCACACACTATTAAATTTAAAATAGTAGTAGTGACCAGGTTTCCTCATGATTTTTTCCTTGGGCAAGCAAGTGTTTGTAGCTGAAACTGACCGGAACTACATTAGCATTAAGAGCAAAGTATATTGTTTTTGCTTTGGTATAGTTACTAACGTGATAGATACCCAACGTCATACCAGGCCTATGTCACTCCCCGTTTAGGCATCGAAAATGTAACTACATTATTACTATTCGCGAAGGCGGCCCTTTCGGGTGGTAAATTCTTTTATACGAATCCTATGTCTAGAGTAATAAGAATGAAATTGGCTTGCAATGGATGTCTAGGTATCTTTAAGAAAAGGTGCATAGTTCTGACATGAGCTAAATTAAACTATATCGCTAGCCACATTGAGTAGATATTTCTTTGAATTTCTTTGCTGAGTGAGACTTCTGTACGTTAGTATTATTTATTCTGTGGTCATATAAACTATGGGAGGGCACGTAAATAGCAAACTTTTAGACTAAATACATATTAGTACCAACTGTTCACATAGATGGCAGCACACAATATCTTAGCAAACCTGCGAAAGGTAATATTGGTTCAAATACTAGGTAAGTACCTAAGGCCCCTCGCCCACGGCGACTTTTTGTAGCAATACTGTCACGCGTTCGCAGCGATACAGTCGCGATGCGGTCGCAAGCTGTGTACCCTCGCCCACGTAAACACGATTCAGTCGCGATGCAAACGCGATACTGTCGCGCTTCTGTCGCGATGCAAACGCGATTTAGTAACTCGGTTCTCCTCACGCGCCACCCTCCCTCCGTTCTCTCCCTGATCTCATCCGATACAGTCGCGCGTTTGCATCGCTACAGCCGCAATTCTGAGATGCTGTAGGCTGTAGCGCGTTACAATTGCGAATAGCGCGCGTTAGTAGCAATGCTTTCGCAAGTTTACAAAACACGCGTCATAAAGTCGTCGTGGGCGAGGGGTCTAAGTATTAAAAATTTATTTTTGCCTACCTTGTTCTCTCTTGCATGCACCACCTTTCGGTTGACCGTTTACAATTTTTGTAATAAAGTTAAATAAATAAAAAACATCATCTATTAGCCTATTTAAAAACATTTATAGAAGAGCTTCACCACCACCGGTCTACCGCCTCTTTTAGTGTTTTTAAAAATAATAATTTCAAAACCTTCAAGGTATTTTTGCTAGGTGTTATTTTCTCCTATTGCTAGTATCTAGTATTTACCCAACACAAGTCAATACAAAATAACTAGATGGGCACAAACATGCATGTATTTACTCGAGTAACTTTGTACTTATTTATTTTTATCAATAAATATCACACAGTCATTAAGACGTGTATCTTAATGACTGTGTCATATTTATTGATCGTTCAATAATATTGTATAACAAGTATTTTTAGGAAATAAAAAAAAAAGTTAATTATATCAATCCAACCTCTGTCAAAACAAAAGTTTTTGGAAAGTTTATTTTAGTTTACTTACGAGTCCGACTCGCACATGAAGGGTTCTGTACCTCCCTAAAATGCTTTTAAAATGCTAAAGAAACACGTTTCTTGCATGACGACCTACTTCTAAATAAATCTTATTTTTAGTACTAGTTGTTATAGCAGCTATAGTAATACATAATCAGTGAAAATTTTATGTAACTAGTTAATGCCATTATAAAGATCGAGTTAAAAAGGCTGAAAAAAACACGTTTCTTGTATGACGACCCCCTTACATTCTTAACTTTTTTATTTTTAGTATTTTTTGTTTTAGCGGCTATAATAATACATAATCAGTGAAAATTTCAAGTATCTAGTTAATACCATTAAAAAGATCTAGTTAAAAAAGCTGAATAAGCTGAAAAAGCACTTCTGATATGTCCTCCTTCTTTAAAAATACGGTCGAATACCATGGATTCCAAAATACTATAAAACTAATTTGTTTACTCAAAACAACCTCTTTGTGTATTAACTAACTTGTAGAATCTTAATCTTTAAGTGAATAAAAAAATTTATTATGCAAAAAAAAAATCTTTTTGTATGACGACCCCCTTTAATATTAAATTATTAAATTAATGCATACGGGAATTAACGCGAAACGTACCTTTTTTCATTTATTTTGCTGACGTTTCGTTCGGGTTTCACCGAACGTGGTCCCAGCTTGACTGAAGCAGCGATGACGCCTACGCCTCCCCCTGCCCGGTGTGATCTTCGTCCACTGTCATATTGTTCATTTCCCAAGTACCGTCACACACTACACTCACAGTGTCCCTATTCCGTAACACAACCGTATTCTGGTGGTTAACCGATTGCACACCAAACCGGGGTTGTGTTTTGTTAATCACTGGATTCCACACTGCTGACAATTTCAGGCCATCTTCTCGGTTGAAATTGTTAGGATGTTTCTTAATTTCAATCGCCTCACGTACCATCCTAGTGCGATAGTGGCAATCGCCAGCGAGGACTTGCGTACGATGAAATTCAATCCAGTGATTAGCGCCTGCTTCGAGTAGATGTTCTGCAATGTCCGATTTGGTGATTTGTCGGTTCTTTACAGCGGCGATGTGCTCCTTGATCCTCTCAGCTATAGTCCGCTTCGTCAGCAAAATAAATGAAAAAAGGTACGTTTCGCGTTAATTCCCGTATGCGTTAATTTAATAATAATGCAACGCGATAGTTTAAAAGTATTTATGACCCCCTTTAATTTTTTACTTTTTTTTATTTTTAGTATTTCTTGTTATAGCGGCCATAGTAATACATAAACAGTGAAAATTTCAAGTGTCTAGCTATTACATTATAGACAGCGGAGTCTCAGTAATAGGCTTCCGTTTGCACCCTTTGGGTACGTAACCCTAAAAAGTAAAAATATTTGGCATTTATACCAGACTTCGAATACCAGAGAATGAATTTATTGCTTTTTGATTTACACAAACCATATTGTCAATATTGGCAGCGGAGTTCTTTGTTTCTACAAATCAATCGGAATTCCTTTGTTTCATTAAATCCGAATGATTTAAAAAAAAAGTAGGACGATTCAGCCTATTTAGTTGTAATAATAAAATACAATTAGCTAAACTGTATTTAATGGAAGTTGTATATTTCTATGATAAATAATTTTTTCAAAAAAAAAACTTTTTCGTGAAGCCTAAGTACTTATCTTAATGTCATCATCATATCAGCCACAAGAAGTCCACTGCTGGACATAGGCCTCCCCCAAGGATTTCCAAAACGACCAATCGGAAGCGGCCTGCATCCAGCGTTTTCTTGCAACCTTGCTCAGGTCGTCTGACCACCTAGCAGGTGGGTGTCTTACGCTGCGCCTGCCCGTACGTGGCCGCCATTCGAGAACCTTTCTGCCCCATCGGCCATCGGTTCTTCACGCTATGTGCCCCGCCCACTGCCACTTCAATGAGCTAATCCGCTGGGCTACGTCTGTGACCTTAGTTTTTCTACGAATCTCCTCATTTCTGATTCGATCACGTAAAGAAACACCTAGCATAGCCCTCTCCATAGCCCGTTGAGCGACCTTGAGCCTTCTTATGAGACCCATAGTAAGGGACCACGTTTCAGAGCCATCAGTCATCACTGGTAACACACACTGAAAAAAAAAGACACTGCGTAACTTCCCGAACGCTGCCCAGCCGAGTCGGATTCGTCGAAAGACCTCTTCCTCGAAGCTGGAACTTCCTGCCTGGATCAATTGACCCAGGTAGATATACTTGTCTACAACTTCAAGGGTGGAGCTCCCAATAGAAACAGGTAAAGGCGTTACATGCATGTTCGACATGACCTTCGTCTTGTCAATGTTCATTTTCAGGCCAACCTGTTGGGAAACTCGATTTAGGTCTTCAAGCATCGTACTTAAGTCCTCCATCGATTCTGCCATGACAACGATATCGTCGGCAAATCGAAGGTGAGTTATATACTCGCCATTGATGTTAATGCCCAGTCCTTTCCATTCTAGAAGCTTGAACGCATCTTCCAGAGCAGCGGTGAACAGTTTTGGAGACATGACATCTCCCTGTTTCACGCCTCTTTGCAATGGAATAGCCTTCGTACTGAGCTCTTGTACTCGGACCGACATAGTGGCTTTGTTGTATAGACACTTCAACACCTCGATATACCGATAGTCAATACGGCACCGCTGGAGAGACTGAAGCACGGCCCATGTTTCGATCAAATCGAAGGCTTTCTCATAGTCCACGAACCCCAAGCACAACGGCTGGTTATACTCCCTTGTCTTCTCTATAACCTGCCGCAGCGTATGGATGTGGTCCATGGTACTATAGCCTTTTCGGAACCCGGCTTGTTCGGGAGGTTGGAAGGCATCAAATCTGTTACCGAGACGGTTCGTGATGACTCTCGAAAACAACTTATACACATGACTCAGAAGTGTGATGGGCCTATAGTTCTTCAAGAGAGTGTTGTCACCCTTTTTGAAGAACAGAACCACCACACCTCTGTTCCGCGCCTCTGGCGTCACTCCCTCGAGTAGAACGGAATTAAAGAGCCTTTGAAGGACTTTCAGTACCGGCGTTCCGCCCGCTTTCAAAAGCTCTGCTGTAATTCTGTCCTCGCCCGGCGCCTTGTTGTTTTTAAGCTGTTTGAGAGCCATCCTAATCTCGTACAGACTGATGTCCAGGATATCTTCGGTATATTGTCGGGTTAACTTGGCTCTTGGATCTTTTGCCGTATTTATGTTAGGTTTTGCAACGGATGTATATAACTGCCCATAGAACCTCTCGATCTCTCCTAGAACCCCCTGCCCCGTCGACACAACGTTTCCGCCCTCCGTCTTCAGCTTAGTCAATCGGCTCTGCCCAGTAGGCATAGCCCTTGCAAACACTTTGGAACCTTTGTTTTGTTCTATCGTCTCCTTAATATATTTAGTATTAAAGGAGCGAATGTCGTGTCGCAAGGACTTTTGAATTTGTCGGTTAAGCTTTCGATATGACTTAACGTCTTCGGAGGTTTGCAGCGGCATGGATCGTCGCTGTGTCATAAGATCTTGGGTCTAAGCAGAGATTTTTTGGGGCTTTCTTTTAGGGTGGGACTTCAAGAACTTAGATCCCACTGCTTGGACAGTTTCTATAAACCCGTTGCTTATCTCGTCCACTGAAACGCAATCCTGGAGAAGTTCAAAGCGATTGGAGAGTTCAACTTGAAAGCTTTCGGGGTTTTGGATCTGGCTCAGCGATGGTCGGAGCGTAGACTTCATAAGCCTTGACCTTTCAAGTCGGAAGTCGATATTCAAGATGCCTCTTACAATTCGGTGATCGCTGTCGGTTTTAATCATATTGATCACAGAGACATCATTAAATATCTGCCTCTTCGCTGTCAGGGAGAAGTCTATCTCGTTCTTGACTGGGGGCTGGTTATTCTTACTTGGACCCATCCAGGTCCACTTCCTCTGTGGCGGCTTCTTGAAGAAAGAGTTCATCGCAAAGAGTCCCTCTTCCTCCAGAAAATCAGCCAGCCTGTGTCCCCTGTCATTGCGCTTACCATATCCAAATTGCCCCACCCTGATCTCTCCATCGCGTCCCTTGCCCAGTTTTGCGTTAAAGTCCCCCATAATAACCGTGAAATGGGTTTTGGAGGCGTGTATGGCTCTACTAATGTCCTCATACACTACCTCAACCTCCGAATCTGAGTGTGTTCCGGTCGGCATGTATACCTGTATGACCTTCAACGAGTATCTTTTGGATACTCTGAGTATTAGGTATATTACCCTGCTGGAAACACTGTCGATGGTCACTACGTTATTTATGAGGGACCTGTGAACGAGAAACCCGACACCATGCTGGGACTTCTTTTCTTCTCCCTCCCGGTGATAGAGTAGGTTACCGGACTCTAAGGTTGTCGTGCCCTCACCCTCTCTTCGGACTTCAGACAACCCCACTATGTCCCACCGTAACCTCCTCATCTCCTCTTCCACCTCAGCCAGTTTCTCGTCTGTCCTCAAAGTGCAGACGTTGTGTGTTACCAGGGCCAGTTTTCGCCGGTGGTGGTAGCCGGATCCCATTCGGGGATTCTTAGCACCATCAAACTCAATGGGTTTGCGTCGTTTTATTACAGGGTTCTAAAAGTCACCTTCCGGGTCCATCATCAGATTAGTTCTTGTTATAATAATATTAAATTGTCATCTGATTTACATTAGCATATAAAATTTAATCTCAAACGGAAATTAGCTTAAATTTAACTTGCAAGATTTGACCCAAACAGATAAACAGTGAAAGCTACTCGTAAGTAAAGCTTAAGCTTGTAAAAATATTGCACAATACATACTTTTGAAAATTCCTCTTAATTTCTTAAGGTCACGTAAGACTTTTGATTCGTAAATTATTATATAAGTATAAGTCGATGGTTTTATTCTCATTTATGGGGGGCCAACGTGGTGACAGGATTGGCCAGCATAGAGACTGCATTACCGACTTTATGCTGTTTCTAGGTGCGCCACGGAGAGGCTCCTATCATGCACATGCATCGTATTCTACTCTGCTGACTCTACTCACCACAGGGTCAAAAGTACGTCACATACTCGAATTTATGTTATATTACTTTGAGCAGGGTTTCTTACGAATACTTCTATACTAGTCTGGAAGAAAAGAAAAAGCTAATACCAGCTTCTCCTCTTCCCACGCAGATCGAGTGAATAGGGCTGTACCTGAATTTTCCGGGGTCCAGTGCTGCCCCCATTTAAAATAAATAATTTCAAAGAAAAGGGAGCATCAATTAAAATGTTTGCTACTACCAAGTCCTAGATAACCTTTCAAAGTATTTTATGAACTACTGTTTACAGTTTAAAGTGAGAACGTTAAGCTCTACGCATATTTGCCAAAAGTGGCCGTTTTTCGCAAATGTGCGTAGTAAGGCCTAATGTTGTCACTTTAAACTGTAAACAGTAGTTCATAAAATACTTCGAAGGGTTATATAGGACTTGGTAGTAGCAAAATTTTAAATGATGTCTCCGTTTTCTTTGAAATGATTTATTTTAAATGAGGGCAGCACTGGACCCCGGAAAATTCAGGTACGGCCTTCATAGGCAATGCGGCTAGAAACCCATCACTGAAAAGAAAAGGCCATTTTCCAGCTTGCCCTGGCTGGCGATCGAACTTAGAACTTCCGGATTGGCGGATTAACGTGTATGTTGACCATTTCACCACGGAGGTCATCAAAGTAGGAAAATGTCCTAGGAGGAACTAACTCCTAACTTATAGTATTTTTTACGCATGATATTTTTTTTTCTTTATAGGTTCGCACAGGTCGCGGTGAGATCCTCCGCTGGGCAGTATGCGTCCCAAATGCCTGCCATGCCAGTGCCGTACAAGACTTCGTTACCGATGTGCTGTCCCACACCGTGGGCAACTCGACCTCCGTGGAGCTTACCGAGAGGGACTGCTACTTGAGACGACCCATCGTTGTGAAGCCGCTAGATGTAGCGTTCTTGTAAGTTCATTTATCTTTTATCTATATACAACGTGGAAGGGACATACCCGTAATAAATCGAACTACGGTCTATACTAGATCATTATAGTACAATGAAATTAAAATAACAGCCGAAAAAAAAAATTCGTCATTTCCTTACAAAATTGTGCAGCCGCCCGCGCGATTTGTATGGGAATGTCGATTTTTTGAAGTGAAAACTTCTTTAGCGGCGTTGTGCACTTTTTTTGTAATGGGTAAAAAATGTTAAACTCGCGTCAGGACTCGTGTCCTGATCAAAAATTCGTAAGACGGAATGAATGATGAATGATGAAGTATTTATACTATAATTTCGACTAAGCTGTCAGCCGGCTCGTTGGTCTAGGGGTATGATTTTTGCTTAGGGTGCGAGAGGTCCCGGGTTTAAATCCCGGACACGCCCAAACCTTTTTGAAGTAAAAACTTCTTTAGCGGCGTTGTGCACTTTTTTGTACTGGGTAAAAAATGTTAAACTCGCGTCAGGACACTTTTTTATGTAATATAAATTGTCATGTTTGTGTACGATAGCGCAATAAATAAATATTGTATTCTACCACATAAATGATAGTACTTTTATACTGATAATTAAAGCAATTCGTGCAAAATTATTCCCTAATCATTCCAAAATATCAAAAATGCACAACGTTTATATTCAAGTTTTCACTTCTGCCGGCACTCCCGGAGTGCAACCCGTCGTTTTTTTTTTGTTTTTTGACTGTTCCTTTAATTTCATTATACTTTAGTGTTCTATTATATCCCATGGTTCGATTTATTAGGGGTATGTCCCTTCCACTTTGTATAATAAAGCGAAAATCACTCACTCATCACGAAATCTCGAAAACTACTTAGCCAATAAAGATAAAATTTGGAAGGAAAGTAGTTTGTGACTAGAGGACGTCCGCTAAGAAAGGATTTTTGGACATTCCATCCCTAAGGGGGTGAAATAGGGGTTGACAGTTTATATGAAACTTCGTAATTTTTGAAGCGAGACACATGATATTTTTGAATTAGCACTGGTTAGTAAAAAATAATAATCCATTAATAGGTTTTTAATAAATTGCAACATTTGTAGCCGCATAACGTCCACTGCTGACGTTTCTCCCAAGGTTTACCAAAATAACCAATCTAGAGCGGCCTGCATCCAGCGCTTTCCAGCGACCTTGGTCAGGTCGTCTGACCAGACCACCTTGTGGGTGGGTGTCCTACGTTTCGCTTGGCAGTATGTGGTCGCCATTCAGGAACCTTTTTGCCCCATCGGCCATCGGTTTGTCGCGCTATGTTTCCCGCTCACTGCCACTTCAACGAACTCATCATCATTATAGTATACTTACTTAAGGCTCCGCCAGTTCAGAGCCAAGAAAAATGTGAGTGTTTTTAAAAAATCACTGTAATTAAACTACTACAGTTTATTCCTTAAAATTTACATAAAAATCTTAAGGGTTTTCTACAGACACCCACAATAGCCAAAACACGATTGAGCATGTTTAACTCGATAGAAAAAAACAAAAATACCTCTAAAGCCTAAATTTGACTTTATGATACATAATACTATTTTATACAATCACCTTTTTATATGAAAATTATACCAAAAAATGTATTATCTAAATAACTATTGGTTTTGGCTACAAAAAAAATAATAAATATAATACAAAAAAATTATAATAAATAAAACACTGCGAAATATCGTCGAGCCCGGCTCCGGGCCTTTCTTCGCTCTCGACGAATATTTCACTGTGTTTTATTTATTATTATTTTTTTGTATTATATTTATAATTTTTTTTGAAGAAGAAGAATTTTATTTTTATCTTGTATTCTTTTTTAATTTTATCTTAAGAATTTTATGTAAATTTTTTGAGGAATAAACTGTAGTAGTTTAATAACAGTGATTTTTCAAAAATAAGTAGTATTGCAAATTGTAAACCCACTTTGCTATGCTGTTTTTTAGGGATCCGTACCTAAAGGGTGCAAACGGGACCCTTTTACCTGTGAATTTCAAGGTGGTGGCTGAAAATCAGCAGTTTGTTGCAAGCAAACGCTTTGCTGAGCCACAACCTTTTTGTATCGCTGCGGCACACACGCACTAACTTGCATTTTTATTTATTTTGGTTTTTATATTTCTGATGCATTTTTTTTTATATTGTTATTGTATTTCTTATCTTTATGTAATTTATGTGTATCGTGTATGTCTTTTTGTGTACCAATAAAATGATTTATATATCTATCTATCTGTTACTGAGACTCCGTTGTCTGTCCGTCTGTCTGTCCGTCTGTCTGTCCGCCTGTCACAGGGCTGTATCTCTTGAACCGAAATAGAATTTTTTTTTAATGAATGTATTTCACCGATTATGTATTACTGTGGCCGCTATAACAACAAATACTAAAAATAAAAAAAAATATAAAATTAAAGGGGGTCGTCATACAAGAAACGTGTTTCTTCAACGTTTTATAACATTGTACGGTGGTACGGAACCCTTCATGTACGAGTCTGACTCGCACTTGTCCATTTATTTTGCTTTTTGACTGTTATTTTCATTAAATTATACAATAATGATCTATTATAGCCAGTAGTTCGATTTATTACGCATATCTCCTTTAAACGTTGTAGATAAACACCCAACACAACACAAGCCCAGCAGTGGGACGGTTAGGTTAATAAAAAAAAATGTTTTTTCTCTACAATCTTAAAATAGTGAGATTTAGTTTTATACTTATAGTAAAGAAAACTAACAGATATTTTATTTAAAATAAAAATAAGTAGAGTAATATACTCGTAGGGCGAAAATTATGTACTTACCAATTTAAACATAATCAGTGTTTAAAGAGCACGCAATAAATCATCTGTTTTAATGCAAAGAAAATACCTCGACCCATGAACTGTTTATAATCTAACCCATGTCAGTTTGCAAAATGTTAAATATAATGTGCCTGGGGCGATTCATAAATAATTTTCGTGCAATGAGGCGATAATGAAAAAGCGGGGGAATATTATCTTGGTGTGATCAATCATCAAAGCTCGAATGTATCGATGTTACGGTATCCTTTAGTTCATTTACTTTATTTATTGGTTGTTTCCTGATATTCTCCCATGGTCTGTGTTGCAACTAGCAACACTAGATTAGTATTTTTTGTGTAATGTCAACATATTAATGTTTTAGAAGTTAAGAAGACATTTTTGCCAATAAGGCATTAGCCTTATTGGCAAAAATCTCTTCTTCCTTGCGTGATCGCAATAAACCCATAGCACAGAAATTCAAAAGAGTATTTCATACCTAAGTCTCGCCGCGCGTCTTTTATATCCAGTAACTTTTAAAGAATTCTACAGTCCACCAGTTCAACCTTTTCACAGTCTGGGAGAAAAGAAGAAACTTTGAATGTACCAGCTGCTTCTTTTCCCACGCAGATCGTAAATGCGTTGTGAATAATATAGCTGTTTGGCGTAATATTATTTGTATGATCAATATATTAATGATATTGTAGCGACATAATGCGAAATTGCACTTTTTTGAAGCGGCTGGCGGGCGTGCCCCCCGCGCCTTTAGTCGTTGTTGCCCGGTCGCTTGACCTAGGCTGTATGTGGTGAAATCCTAATCCTAACTAATATTATAAATGCGAAAGTGTGTTTTTATATTTGTTTGTTTGTTACCCCTTTACGCTTTATCTACTTAACCAATCTTCTTGAAAATTCGCATACACATAGTTAGGAGTACTGAGAAGGACATAGGGTACCTTTCATCCCGGAAAAAAGTAATGTTCCCGTGGGATACGCCAGCGAAGCCGCGGTCAAAAGCTAATAAACCTATAATGCGAAAAAAAAAGAAAATATTTTTTTTTATCATTAATACACAATAGGTAATTACTACATATATACCATATATATACATACACTATTACGTTTTTACCCCCTCTTGGGGCAAACAGAGCATTTTGGGTCTTGTGGCTCTAAGCAGATAGAGCCCAGGGCTGCTAGACCCAACTTTTAGCGAGATGGTTAGCCGCATTGCCTATACATAATTCGATTTTCGCCCATTCCCTCAATCGGCTTTTACGATCTGCGCGTGAAAAGAAGCAGCTGGTACATACAAAGTTTTTTCTTTCCTCCCAAACTAGCATGGAAGAGTACCATACACATGTACCCAAATAACGCATGAAAGTATATACCATCTGTCTGTCTGTTTGTTCCAAAAGAAACGCTTTATGTCTTGAACATAGTCTTTTTATGTTTTTAATATAAAAAATCTGTACAACGTTTTTACATAAACAGAATTAACAAGATCGTAAAAAGATTCAGCGATAAGGCTAAATGCGGGTATAATGAGTTTGGCTCGTAAAAAATATAATATTTCTCGTAGGTAACATTTCATGTGATGAAAAGGTAATGTTTCCCTGAGATAAGCGATATATGATATTTCCTATTTTTCGAATTATGGAAATGTCACTTGAAGAGTAATAATCACATCAATCAAATCACAGAGTAATAATTTAATCTCTAAAACTAGGAAAGAAAAGTAACAAAATTGTACCTCAGACACTTAAAAAAAATTAAAAAATTAAGACGGGTTTTATAGTCAAATACTTGTATTTATCAGGCAACATATATGTATTTCGGAGCTTTTCTTTAATGATGCCAGAATGTATTAATGGAATGTAGAGTGACTGCGTACCTAGTATTTATGCCGGCTGCACACTCTTGCTGAGACTCCCCGAGACAGGACGAGAGCGAGTGTGTACATGGGCTCTCGTCTCGCCTTGCTCTCTCTCTCGCCTCGCCTTGGTCGGTCTTGGTCGCTTGTCGGATTTCGCGCCTAAGTCAAAAGGTCTCGTTACTCATTGACATTGGCAAGTGAGTACAGATATGCTCTCATCGAGACCCTTATCGGCTGAGACTCTCGGTGAGGGGCTCTCGGTGAGTGTGTACAGCCGGCATTAGGCTTTGACATCACGACTTATTAATAGTAGTAGCAGTTAAATTTAAATTATCTTAAACTATTTTCTGTTTCTAGAGCCATCTGTCTTCTATTCGGCACAATCCTCCTCATGAGTACCTCATACGAGATCTACTCCATCAAGTGGGGAAACCAGAAGAGCTCCATTATCCACGACGTAATAGTCTCCTTTTCCGTGATCAACAACATCAAAAAGATAATTTCTACGAAGCAAAATAACACCCTGGGATTGGAGTGTGTCACTGGAATCAAGACCTTTGCTATGATTTTCATAGTTGCTGGTCACGCTTGTATGTTTATTGCCAGTGGCCCAGTCATGAACCCTGATGCTTGGGATAAGGTAAGGGGTTATCTTCTTCTTCTTACCTAACTGTTGATTGGTTGTTGTTGTTGGTTGAGACAAGGTTTACTTATATGACGTATTTTAAAGTAATTTTGGCTTAAAACCAAACTATTGAACTGATTTAGATGAATTTCATGGAACCAATGTAAAAGTATTACGTACTAGTACTTATTCTGTTGTACTTCTTAAAATTTCAATTAGAAGAGTTTTATAAATGACGGAGTTCTGAGGTAAAAACATAAAAAATATATACAAATCAATGACTCTCCTTTTTTTTGAAGTCAGTTGAAATCGATTCTAATGTAATGTGCCTGTTTTTGTGATTATGGATTTTAACTTTCAAATATGTTTTAAATTCTTATTTATGTTTCGTAGAAAACAAAAAAGACATACTGAAAGCATGTTATAATTTGATATCAACAATTCTTGTAAAGTTAATCAATAACAAAATTAACTAAGTCTAAGAGATATAATATAATATTTATTATACATATTTGACGTCATCTATTTTGATTCGATTATATGTCTAATATTTGCGTTTTCCGTAAATGATACAAAGTTGTACTCCATCATTCACAAACAGTCTCTCAAACAAGACAAATATTGAATATTTCATTATCCTTCAAACTTCAACACTTCGACGCAAGCACTAGGTACTTTATATATACTAAACTAGTGAATTTCTGTTGATTTGTCTGAATTTACTTTTACTTAGATCAAATCGCAAATACTTAGGTTGTACAAATGTAATTGTAGTGAAATGATAGCTAATGTAGTAATGTGTAATGAGACTGTATTAGCATATGAATATATAATATGAATTAGTATAGTAGTACAGAGAGGGTCGTGGTCCTGCAGCGGAGGCTAAACTAGACCTGATGATGAATAAAAATTAGGGTATCGAAGGGATACATAACAAAACGGTTTAAAATGTGGGCTTTTTAGAACAAAAACCTTTCTTTTATTTTAAACCCTACCATCAAATTTATACATTGCATTTATCTTTACTAATTTAGTTGTGGTAGAGACACGCTACCGGCAAAACTCTGTTTTGCTAGTAGCATGAATGGGCTGGCTCGTCCGGGGAAGTACCACACTCTCACAGAAAATCGACGTCTGAGTAGTAGCTTCACCGTATTAACGGTGAAGCTACATATTATGCTTCGTTCCAGCGACCTTGGTCAGGTCGTCTGACCACCTTGTGGGTGGGTGTCCTACGCTTCGCTTGCCAGTACGTGGTCGCCATTCGAGAACCTTTTTGCCCCATCGGCCATCGGTTCGTCGCGCTATGTGTCCCGCCCACTGCCACTTCAACGGCTATTTCCGTGACTTTTGTTCTCCTACGAATTTCCTCATTTCTGATTCGATTACGTAGAGAAACACCAAGCATAGCCCTCTCCATAGCGCGTTGAGCTACCTTGAGCCTTCTTATGAGACCCATAGTAAGGGACCACGTTTCGGAGGCCGGAGGCTGGATGCAGGCCGCTCTAGATCGGTCATTTTGGAAAACCTTGGGAGAGGCCTATGTCCAGCAGTGGACGTTATACGGCTGAAATGATGATGATGATGATGATGCTTCGTTCGGTGAGTAAGAGAGCTGGAGCCTCGTCTCCCCCCCCTCTGGGGGGAGGGGGGGAGACGGGCCGCGGTGATCACTTACCATCAGGTGACCAGCTTGCTCGTTTGCCGTCCTATAACATAAAAAAATAATAATAATTTTGATATTTTTGCAGTTACTCCGAGCACCAGTGAACTCATTAATGCTGAGCAATCATCTCTTAGTCGATACGTTTCTCTTCTTGAGTGCCTTCCTCTTCAGTCGACTCCTACTGATCGAACTCGACAAGAGAAGAGGGAGGTTGAACGTGATCCCTATTTTGGTCTTTCGTTACTTAAGGTACGTACTATCCTTCTTACTACACATTCACATCCGTGTGGTTTCCGGCAGGGTAAAATAGGACCACTCCAATTCTTTCCGTGGATGTCGTAGGAAGCGACTTAAGAAACAAGCGAAACAAAGCGTATATGAATAAACATCAATAAGATCTCTCCAACTTGTCTGGCCAGCGTGAAGAGTGTAGGTGAAATCGTCTGACTGCTCTGGCTAATATATGGCTCTGTTAGTACAGAGAGGGTTATGCTCCTGCAGTGGAGACCTAAAAAGACCTGATTATGATAGCCGTTTGGTGACGGCAGACAAGAATACAATTTGTAGCCACACTTTTCCTCTCCCACGTGTGTCGGAAGAGGCAATTAAGGGAGGTATAGATATTAGGGAACGGTCAGTAGCATCCATTCGTGCAACGACTTTATACTATCCATTGTGATTACCAACCCGTTTGTCCAGCGTGGTGATTATGTGCAAATCTTCCCTTTATTGGAAGAGGCTTTTAATCCAGTGGATTTATAGGCAGAGAAGGGATCGTCCAAGTATTACGTATGCACTAAAAGGGAGAGCCTTTTGATTGATGACCATGAGTCGATATATACGTATTGATACAATCAATGCTTACGTAAGCATAGGAGCGTCCCCCCCCCTCCAGAAAAGGGGGACAACAAAATTTGCTTACTTTTGCTGAAAGGAGGGTTAAAAATTCTGCTTACGTAATAGGTACTGAAACAGTCCCTAGAAAAAAGAAAGTGTGAGTCGCCATACAGGTATTATAATTGATAAAAGCGCAAAGAGATTTGAAGAGACCCATGTGCACTAAGTCCTTTTTACAACTTTATTTGCACTTTTAAATTCCTAAAGACATTAATTCTTTAATCAATATTGTGTTGCTATGTCACGTTTGTCGCTAATTGATATTATGGGACACGATCAAATCTTAGACGTCAAATTGATTTCCATTTACCTAGGTTAACGCGTAACTTGCAATGCGTAATATCAAAGGATCGACCTTGATTGATTCGTAATTGCGAACCAGGGACAATTTGATTGTACCGACAACTGTGATCAAACATGTTAGGAAGGTCGTTTGAACCAATCTAATAATTGTAAATGGTATACCGTCTTATTATAAAACAGATTAAGTTCTTACTCTCTCGAACAACTTAGGAGTTCATCATCGGTTTTTTTCGTATCCACTGCAGGAGCACGACCCTCTCTGTAATACCAGAGCCATATATTAGCCAGACCAGTCAGAGGATTTAGCTTACACTCTCCACGCTGGCACTCTACACTCCTACAACAATCGACATCCACGGGAAGATTTGGAGTGATCCTTTTCTACTCTGCCAGGAACCACATGGCACCTTAGGCACTTTAGGAGTTGCTTTAAACCATTATTCATCTTAAAGTACTTGACAGCAGAGCAGTTAGAAAAAAAAAGGAGAAGAAAGAAGTAAGAAAAAAGAAAAGAAGTGACTTCTTGTTTTGAACGGATAATGGTAGTTAGTCCGCAATTTATAATGAGACAAAGTGTTTTCGTTTGTGTGTGTACGACTTGAATGGTCCTATTCTACTCTGCAGGGAACCACACGGCTACACACACAGCCGTGTGGTTCCCGGCAGAGTAGAATAGGACCATTCAAGTCGTAGAAGGCAACTTAGGAAACACAAGCTGAAAAAAGCTTATAAACATTAATGAGACCTCTCCAATCCGCCTGGCCAGCGTGGAGAGTGTAGGGCAATTCCTCTGACTGCTCTGGCTAATATTGGCTCTGGTAGTACAGAGGGGGTCGTGCTCCTGCAGAGGTGACTAAAAATGACTTGATGATGATATAGTGTTTTAGGCTTAGGGAAGTAAATAATTAACATTTGAAACTGCCTGTGACAAACATAAGTTTTTTGAACAGCCCTCAACTTCACTTATTTTGCCAGAATAGTCTTAAGCCATGACATTCATACTATATACATACATACACAATATTTTGAGCTCTCATACAAATCTATACTAATATTATAAGGCGGAAGAGTTTGTTTGTTTGTTTGTTTGTTTGTTTAAACGCGCTAATCTCAGGAACTAATGGTCCGATTTGAAAAATTCTTTTTTTGTTGGGTAGTCCATTTATAGAGGAAGGCTTTAGGCTATATAACATTCCGACAACCACGCGAACGAAGTCGCGGGCACAGCTAGTCAAACAATAAACCGATGAAGTACGCTACGTACCTACCTAAACGTTGACATATAATTGTAATTAGTTTTCAACAAAACAGGAATTTTGACTCACTAGACTTGCTAACTAGATATTTAGTTATTAAGTTAACTTTTTATCCGACTTCAAAAAAGGACGCGGTTATCAATTCGACTGTATTTTTTTTTATGTATGTTACGTGATATCTTCGCCAATTATGAACCGATTTTGATGATTCTTTTTTTATTTAAAAGCCTTTACTACCAAGTTGATACCATTTTAATTTGGTGAAGATATGATGAAGAACTTCGGAGATATGGAAGAAACTCCTAAAAAAAATTGAAGTCGGTTGTTTTTTTTTGTTAAAAATTTAATTATTATTGTTGTGGATGGAAAAATAAACAATATTTTATTATTTTATTTATTGAAAATATTGTCATAATATACGGAATCAATACCAATAATAATCGCTTCACCGACCTCATCCTTGAATCTGGCAGAACTATCAGCGTTGCAGATCGACCAGCTCGTCTGTGACATCATGCTGAGTCAGGACCTCTTCGCTTTCTTGGTCATATCTCACAGTGCCTACTATCACATTGCAGTTGGATCAACGAAGTTGTATTTACTATTACTACTATTCTAGAATTTTTAATAATTGTGTGTTTACTCTTTTTATAGTATGTGACCTTTAAGTATATAAGTATTTTATCTCTCTATCTGGTTTCCAGGGTCACTCCAGCTTACCTGATAGTGATACTGTTCTACATAACATGGCTGCCGAAGATCGGAAAAGGCCCACTGTGGGAGGACAAGATTCAGTTGGAGCAAGAACGATGCATGGACTCCTGGTGGGCCAACATCTTGTACATCAACAACTATGTGAATACTGATAAAATTGTGAGTAGTAACAGCATTAAGCAAAGAAAAATGTAAAACTTGGGCATGTCGTGGTCGTGTAAAATACATATGTACGGTTGAAAATCTCATAATCTAGGGCAAAACCTTAAGAAAAGAAGAATAAATAAACGGGCAAGTGCGAGTCGGACTCGTACATGAAGGGTTCCGTACCACCGTACAATGTTTTAAAACGCTGAAAAAACACGTTTCTTGTATGACGACCCCCTTTAATTTTTAACTTATCTTATTTTTAGTATTTTTTGTTATAGTGGTCATAGTAATACATAATATGTAAAAATTTCAAGTATTTAGTTAATGCCATTATAAAGATCTAGTTAAAAACGCTGAAAAAACTCATTTTTTGTATGACGACCCCCTTTGATTTTTTTTTATTTTTTTATTTTTAGTATTTGTTGTTATGGCGGCTACAGTAATACATAATCGGTGAAAATTTCAAGTGTCTAGCTATTACGGTTCAAGAGATAGAGCCCTGTGACAGACGGACAGGAGGACAGACAAACGGACAGACGGACAGACAGCGGAGTCTCAGTGATTGGGTCCCGTTTGCACCCTTCGGGTACGGAACCCTAAAAAGGCGCTACTCGTAGCTTCAAAATCTACATTAATATTATAGTTCGGTCGCGGTACCACCAGTACCATTATAGGCCGAACGCCGTAACTTTTTTAAGAGCAAATTACACAAATTGATCTAGCCCCAAAGTAAGTTTTAACTTGTGTTAGTCTAGTGTTGTCTAGATACTAACTCAACGATACTATATTTATGTTTATGATAAAAACATATTATAAAGATTAACACCCAAGACCCACGATATATTAAAAAGGTCAAATTGCCCTGGATGGAGATCGAACACAGAACCTCCAAATGGTGGACTAGCATGGTTACCAATACACTACGCAGGTTGTCAAACCATTACTTTTGAGCAGTGGTTTCTAAGGTGACAAATTCATGATACAACTACGTTAGAAGAGGAATACAAAGAAGAAGGAGGATCAGTTTTTAATAACGCACACTATATATTTTTTCTTTCCAGTGTATGTTCCAGTCCTGGTACCTGTCAGTCGACACACAGTTGTTCTTCATCGCCCCTTTATTCATATACGGTCTTTGGAGGTGGAGCCGCGTCGGCCCTATCTTATTGAGTGTCAGCATTGTAGTGACACTCATAGTACCGTCTGTGATAACCTACATGGACCGGTTGGATCCTACTATATTGTTTTATGCCAAGTAAGCTTCAAGTTTCTCATATAAAATTGTTATTATTCATTTTTATATCACAATAAAAAATGAGAATAACAAAATATTTACTTACTAAGTTGGCGTACGCATTTTATACGAAATATTTGTATTAAAAGGTATTTTTTTATTTATTTCAGAGAATTTACGGATTTCGCCGCCAATTTCTATTTTAGGGAAGCCTATATCAAAACTCATATGAAGATAGTCACGTATTTAATGGGTATATTAACTGGATACATTTTACATAGGATACAGTCTGATAAGTAAGTAGTACTATAAGTAATAAACGTTACTACTCGTATTTTGACCTATAATATGTACACTAAATAAATAAATTGCACTACACTATTACGTCTTTATCCCCAATGGGGCTGACAGAGACCTCCCTAACGCCATAAAACCCAAAGGCCACTTTTAGCGCATTGTTGTTCGTGAAGATGGAAAAAGGAATCGAAATAGATGATGACGGGTTGCTAGCTGTTGGTTCATATGATTCACAATTTCGCCCATTCCCTAGATCGGCTTTTACGATCTCTGCAGGAAGAGAAGCAGCTGGTACATTCTATGTTTTATCTTTTTTCCCAGACCCGCATGGAAAAAAGCATAAATACTGAAACGATAGAGAAATAGTCGAGGACAGATGTTAGGTCACCTGCTACGACATGACGGTTTCATAAATTCTATCACTGAAGGAAAGATGAAGGGAAAAGTGGACCAGGAAGACCGAGGCCATACATGAAACAGATAAAAGAGAAGGTGAACGTCGTGTCGTAGGCTGCCGGATGAGAAAGACAAATGGAAGAGAATTTATACTCCACCGACAAGAGCATAGCTCTTAAATATAATTAGATAGATCAGAGGTTCCCAAACTTTTTTTTCTCGTAGACCACTTTTAAAATTTTACTGGTTTCGGTGTGCTGCTAGATTTCTATCATATTCCTAAAACTAGTCATTACTCGTAAAATGTAAAGATTAGATCTTATGATGGAAATTTGGAAATTGCTTGGACCCCTGGGGGTCCACCTGGACCACTTTGGGAATCACTGAGATAGATTTAACTACAGATCTCTATATACTACTAGATAAGAAAGTCCTTCAATTTGTATGAAAAAATAACGTGCCAATTTTCAATACAAGAAGGAACCTTTTTTATTACTTCCTCCAACGTTTTCCGACGAGTTTCTACGGCTCAAAACGGTAGATTATGGTATTTTACAGTAGAGTAAAGTAGAGCTCAATGTCCGATCTCATGAATTGACATACACGGACTAAACTTCTTCTCTTATTCTTCATCTAAGCGCGTTCCCGGTTGCATCTTCAGCTGTGCTGATTCAGAGCCCGGGGTGCGCTTTCCCGCTTTTTCTTCTCCAAATATAACATGCATGTCAATGGTCACCCAAGGATGCCAAAGACCTTGCGAAATGGAGAAGAAATAGCGGAACAGTTTAAATGATTTGGCTATAGTTTTACGACCGGCCGCCTGCCTGACTTCAACCCTTTTTGGGACTGTATTTGTGCGAAAAGTTTTACAACCGGACGCCGCCCGACGTTAACCACATACACGGACTAAACGTGACGATCCTAAATGAAGTCAATTTGAGGTCAGATCGACACGCAAATTCATACAGAGGCTGTGTCCATCTTGATTCATGGTCTGTGGATTTAACTATATTTACGAGTATTTAGGGAACAAATTTTTTGAGCTGTTATTTAAATATTCGAGATGTTATTATGATCAGTTGGAAAACATATTGAGCAATTATTTAATTTAATGGCGGTTGATTAATTATTGCGATAGTAAAATATGAACAGTAATAAAAAATCAATTAGTCGGTTATTTTATCATATTACTAGTTCTATTTATTTTACTAGGTTAGGGAAAACCTATAGGTTAGGTTAGGTTACAACTGCGACTACGACTGCAACTCACGCACGAGTTGCAGTCGTAGTCGCAGTTCTCTCAGTTCTCTGCTAGGTCGGTTTTATCCATTTTACTAGGTTAGGGAAAACCTATAGAACCTCTCGTTAATTTTTTTTTACCGCCCATATAATTTTTTTCCTGCTCAATTATATATTCACTGATCCAGTTCATTATTTTTTATTACTCATTTTTGTTTACTTTACTGCTTAGTTTTACTGCTGAACTACTTATTAAACATGCCATTTATAATTTTTAACTTACCAAAACTGCTATTTATAACTGCCTCTTTAAATCAGTGCCATTTATTTATTTGTTACAGCTACTCCATCTCCAGGACAGTAAAGATATTCGCCTGGACGACAAGCATAGTTCTTGGTTCAGTAACAGTTTTCTCCGCGTGCGTGTTCTACCAGGACTGGTATGAATACAATGTCATCGAGGCAGCCGCGTACATCTCTCTGCACAAACTTGCGTGGGGCATCGCCAACGGATGGCTGATCATAGCTTGTGCGACTGGATGTGGAGGTATTACGTTCTTTCATACCTAATTTTCTTAATCTCTCTTAGAGTCCTCCTGAGATGAGGAGGCGTGAGCCTAAGACACAGAATACAGTAAGAGTATACAGAACGGAATCTCCTAAGGTCCCGCGTAATATGCGTCCCCGTTTCCCGTCCCCGTTCTTTGATCGCGACGCTGATACGATACGGAGGTACGGTACGGACAAAAGAACATGTCTGGACCCAGCTTAAGAAGCGCAGGGTGTCCTCTCAAGTTTTTTTACCCGATTATGTATGTATGTTTATCTGTTCCCCTTGTAACTTCAAAGATATCCATGATCCTTGGTAAATGAGGTATCGTCAGAATCGTCTTGGCTGTTCGCTGGTTATATGCTATGTGACTTTCCCTCTGTAGGCCATAAAGTAATGAACTAAAACATAAAATAAATCGAATCTTACCGTGTGAGGTATGAAATGAATTTCAAAAATATATATATCATCTAATTTTTTTTTGCTGCTTGTCGTAGCGAGAACCAATAACATTATTTTCTGTGTTCTTTAACATACTTGTAACTTTAACCATAGTCGAAAAATACACCATACAAAACGCGTAATCTGATAAAAAGCCAAAATCCTATATTAGGGTTCCGTACCCAAAGGGTGCAAACGGGACCCTATTACTGAGACTCCGCTGTCTGTCCGTCTGTCCGTCTGTCTGTCCGTCTGTCTGTCCGTCTGTCTGTCCATCTGTCACAGAGGGCTCTATCTCTTGAACCGTAATAGCTAGACACTTGATATTTTTACCGATTATGTATTACTGTGGCTGCTATAACAACAAATACTAAAAATAAGAAAAAGTTAAAAATTAAAGGGGGTCGTCATACAAAAATCGTGTTTTTTCTGCATTTTTAACTAGATCTTCATAATGGCATTAACTAGATACTTAAAATTTACACAGATTATGTATTACTATCAATGACCTTCATTATTATAGCCGCTATAACAACAAATACTAAAAATAAAAAATGAAAAAATTTAAAGGGGGTCCTCATACAAGAATCGTGTTTTTTTCAGCGTTTTTAACTTTATCTTTATAATGGCATTACCTAGATACTTGAAGTTTTCACCGATTATGTGGCTATGGCCTCTATAACAACAAACACAAAAAATTTGAAAAAGTTAAAAATTAAAGGGGGTCTTTATACAAGAAACGTGTTTCTTCAGCGTTTTAAAACATTGTACGGTGGTACGGAACCCTTCATGTACAAGTCCGACTCGCACTTGCCCGTTTATTTTTATTTCTATATGTCGCAACCTCAGATTAAATATTCTAAGGTCGCTACCTATCTCGCCCGCTAGCTTTACAAAGGATGCTGGCTACTTAGGCTGACGGTATCCATAAAAAATAGAGATGGCACTTGTTTGTTCGTAGAAAATGAACGTTTCGTCGCAATATTTCCGAAACTAAGCGGTACCACTATAAAACTCCATCTAGTTACAACATTTAAACTTAAAATCGAATTATGCTTCAAAATATGAAGGTTGGCACCCCTTTTGTATTTTTAGTCCAATTAAACTCGATCGGATAAATAGAGTCCTTTTGATCATAACAAAACAGGCGGGAAACTCCTGCCTACGTGGCAGCGTTCATTATATTTCCTGTGTCATTGAATCAAAGCGTTTTTAAAGACTAAGTGAACGACCTCATTACGGGCTCTTTTTATGTTTTCCTCTTATTTTTGTTACAGAAAAACAGATATAAATTTATGGGATTTATGCCTGCGTTTGGTTGAAGTCATTGAACCTGTTATTATAATAAAAATGTTGACAATGATAGGGAGGTACATTTCTACGAGATATTTTAACAAAGTTTTTTTATGTTTTTTGAATATCTGTGCTATTTTTTGGATTATTCGATTTATAAATAAAAAAAAATATATCGTTGAGTTAACCTTTGCTGGTTAGAGGAGCAATGCAAAAGTGTTAAATGTTTTTGTTATTTCTTTTCTAGCGCATATTCACGTAATACTCGTAGAACCTAGTTGGGGATACTTCTTACACCTTGCGGGACACGCAACGCATCGTAGTCCTGAATTTCCGGGGTCTCTCATAAGCCGTAATTAACCCTTCAAACTATTTTATGAACTGCTGTTTACAGTTTAAAGTGAGAACGTGAAGCTTTTCTTCGGACACTGGCAAAAAACGGCTTGGCAAGTATGCGAAGAAAAGCTTAACGTTCTCACTTGAAACTGTAAACAGCAGTTTATAAAATAGTTTGAAGGGTTATCTAGGGCTTACGAGAGACAAAATTTTAAAGCCGTACCTGAATTTTCCAGGGTCCAGTGCTGCCCCCATTTAAAATAAATAATTTCAAAGAAAACGGAGACATCATTTAAAATTTTGCTACTACTAAGTCCTAGGTAACCCTTCAAAGTATTTTATGAACTACTGTTTACAGTGCGCAAAACGGCCACTTTTGGCAAATGTGCGTAGTAAAGCTTAACGTTCTCATTATAAACTGTAAACAATAGTTCATAAAATACTTTGAAGGGTTATCTAGGACTTGATAGTAACAAAATTTTAAAAAATGTCTTCGTTTTCTTTGAAATGATTTATTTTAAATGGGGGAAGCACTGGACCCTGGAAAATTTAGGTACGGCCTTAAATTATATCTCCGCTTTTCCTATCAAATAATTTATTTCAAATGGCACTGGACCCCAGAAAATTCATGTAGCCCCTAAATCAGGCGATGATTGTTCTGCCAAATTTATTAATAGTCTGATGTGCATCCCTTAATTGAGAGATTACTCCTTACATGACTGATTAAAGAGATTTTTGCAAGCTTTTTTATTTAGCTTGCCCAGTTTGTTGTTGTTTATAAGTTTGGGTCAAATCTTGCAAGTTATACTTGAGCCACTTACCGGTTTCAGTTTAAGATCAGATTATGTATGCTAATTTAAATCAGATGACAATAATGCAATATTATTATAACATGAAGCTGATCTGATAATGAAGTCAGAAGGTGGTGGAACCCTGTGATAAAACGACGGAACTCGATCGAGTTCGGGCTTATATCATTTGTTTTGATTAGTACTTAGGCCTTACAATAGAAGCTTGTACGAAAAGCTTATTTTTTTTTGAAAACTTATTTACAAATATGGCGAAATCCATTGAATTTAATTATATTATTTAAGAAGCTCCTTAAATAAAACTCATTTGTATTGCATTGTATTGTATTTGTATCTTGTTGGTTTTTTCAGGATGGCTGTGCTCATTGCTGAAATGGAAGTTCCTAGTGCCGATATCGAGACTGACCTTCTGTGCATACTTGGTCAATGGCATAGTTGAGTTGTACTATGTCGGACAACTGAGGCATCCTTTGCACGTTACAGTATTTACTATAGTAAGTAGCCTGACGTATTTGTAGTATTACCTTCGTATTCTGAAATTTATTATACATATATATATATTTCAGTATACAATTGAGTACTTGACTGTGTTTGATTTTGAACAATATATTTTACGAAACAACAATTGACAGTAAAAATAATCTTTTTCTGAAAACAGCGAGAAAAATGGTTATTAAATAAATCAGTAATTAGTATTTAAAATATTAGTACGAAGAAATGTGGTGGGGATATCTCGCTATCTCTTTCGTACGCGCGAAACCTAATGGCAGAACGTCACATTTCTATACGTGCATACTTTTTCTCTTACTTGACAGTATCCTTTTCCACCAGATTTTAAAGGCTTACTTATTTATGCGGATTAAAAAATATATTTATGTTTTCAGTTTCAGATAATGTTAATTTTAAATATGAATAAAAAAAATTAATCAAGCACCGAATTATTTACCTTGTATTTGTGTTCAAATCCCACTGGGAAGCATACTTTGTGAAAAGTTGTTTCCAGTCTGGTTAGGATATTGCAGGCTTGAATTACCTGATTATCCGAAAAGAAAGATGAATCCGTGCTTCGGAAGGCACGTAAAGCTGTTGGTCCCGAATGCCATCTAGCGTTTGTGCCTATCCTAGGATTGGTTCTGGTCTACCCTATGGTTTGCGGAGGTCAGACGGCAGTCACTCTGTGTAAAATCACACATGCCGCAGCGGCTTCGGATCATTTTTGGCCCTTGTTGGGCATTTGTACTAACTATTACAATCGCGCAGCAGCTGCGGCGTCGGCGCGCAAGCAGCGGCGACCATTTATCCGTGTGTAGGGTTCCGATCAAATGCATATGTCGCAGTTGAATGGTATAATCCGCTCATTCACTAAACCTCTAGCTGTTTGGCATTACAGCTCGATTTTGTAAAACAGCGAACCCTAATACGCTGGATGGAATGAACGTCTTGTATTCATCCATGCGGCTAGAGAAGTTGTTGAACAATTCTATCTAAAGAAATTATATAAAATGAAGAATGCCTACGAAGTGGCAATGGCGAGCGAGCGAAGCGATTGTGCCGCGGCAGCGGCCGGGGAGTGCTAGGAATGCTCTATTTATTTTACTAGGTTAGGGCAAACCTATAGGTTAGGTTAGGTTAGAACTGCGACCAACACACGCACGAGCCGAGCGAGCGTAGCGAGCGTGTCGCGGCAGCGGCCGGCGAGTGGTAGAAAAGTTCTATCCATTTTCCTAGGTTAGGGCAAACCTATAGCAATAAAAATCGTGGAACAGTTGTCTGGGAAATGAAATTCGATGTCGAAAAAATCTGTATTCTAATAGACATTGATATGACTTGATACGGACATCAAGTCGCGCTACACGCGCGCTATAGATAGCGCCATCTATGTATTTGATAGAGAAAGCCCTGATTTTTAAGCGTTTATCCTCAAAATCTTTTAAACGGTTGGACCGATTTTCATCAAACATAACCACCGCTAGGGAACTTGATATCACGTAAAAAAAAAGCGCATCGAAATCATTCCAGACAGACAGACAGACCAACATTAGCGTCAAACATACAACATCCCTCTTTTTTGTCGGGGGTTAAAAATCAAAGTACACCGCGCCGCAGTGGCGACTTTCCAATATTCGTACATATTAAATCGTTGTTTTTTTGGTTTTCAATTTTGCAATACGTAGGTATAACGTAGGTACGTGCAACTTTGAGTTAGCAACTGCAGAAGCTTTAAAAAAATCTTTTCTTTTTCAGACGGCAAATGCGATTTCTCATATAGTGCTGACGTTCTTACTTGCCTGCATATTGTGTATCACATTTGAGTCACCCATACATGGTATCGAGAAAATTCTCCTAAGAACTTTGGGTAAGATTTAATTTAATTACCTATTTATTTTTTGCGAATACTTTATCAAAATAAACTATTTGGGATGATCGTTCGCCACTTTTGTCTTGAATGAATGATCTCAAAATCGTGATATTGAATGACATTTTATCTGTTAAAAAAACCATGTACCTAGACGTAATTTAATATTAATGTACCTCTGTTAGATATTATTCCATCCAATCAATAGGTAGTTTTGTCTTGTAAAAGGTGGAGTTAAAGTTATTTTAACGTGATGTGGTTAAGGTAAAGTTAGAAGCAAATGAACTTGAAGTGGCGCCCTCATTTAAAATAAATTGTTAACTCGTAAATATGGTGAAAATTTACATATTTCTCAATGTTAGGCACTAGATAGCCCTTTAAATTATTTTATGAACCACCGTTGAAAGTATTTACATTAGTCCGTCTAGCTTTAAAACTTTCAAACAAGTTTTAAAGCTAGACGGATCATTTAGTTTAGGTTTTACTTTCTATAATAAAGTTATTTATTTATTTAATCTGTATTGTCCATCAAATACAAATTGTACAGAACAATAGGCGAACTTAACGCTAAAAGCGTTGTCTACCAGTCAACCTTTGGGTTATACAGAAAGTCTAAATGTGGGTTAATGACTTTGTCAGTTCAATAAGACGTACCTGATTACGTATGAGATTCTTACATCAAAATAAGTTTCATAATTATTGCTCAATCTAACTAAAATAAAGTTCTAAGGAAGAAAAATCTTTAAAATATGGGTGTACTGACACAGGATGTTCACCTTTTATATGAAGCCGCACTTGTACTTATGTTAGTTAATTTTACGCTTAATGTTTATATTATAACCTGTAAAAAATCGCTATCTCTAAATAAAAAAAGCTAATCATCAATAATAGTTTCAACGGCAGTTCATAAAATAATTAAAAGGGTTATCTAGTGCCTAACATTGAGAAATATGGAAAATTTTCACCATATTTTTTTCAAATGAGGGCGCCGCTACTGCTTGGTATTCACCTTTAGTTGTTAAGGCTTTCTAAAAATTCAAATTTTCGACCTTTGGGGATATAGGTGCTACCACTAGTCAACCATCTTGAATCATTTAATTTTGCCTTTGTCACTCGACAAAAGGGTCTATGATAAGAATGGATATGTAAGATGCGTGCCTTTGTTAAGATTTATTTTTATGATTCTCTCGCTAACTGTACTTTCTTCTTTATTTTGCAGCTCGACCAGTCCTCAGCGACAACGCCGTTCGAGACCAATCGCAGACGTCGAGAAACACTCGTCAATCGAAACTAGAATCATAGCACACGTGTTTTTAGTCTAATTGGTATCAAAGTTATAAAAATTAGATGCAGATCAAAACGCCTTGAAGGCGCTGCATATTTGTTAGTATTTTGATTAGAAAATATGACGGGAAATATAAAACCATCAATTTTGCGCATGTAGCATAAAATAGACGCGCCAGCAAAATAGCGGCAAACTATAGGGCTTCTTTTTACTGACGCAATACATATAAAGTGTTAAAAAAATATACTAAAACTATTTAAAGGCTGAATCCAGTCCATGATACTGAACAACTTTCCCCAAGGAACATAATATATCGAAATATGAAAAATATTATTTTGCTTTTCTATATATGTTCCTTGGGAAAAGTTGTTCAGTATCATGGACTGCATTCGCCCTTAAAATAGTTTTAATATGTTTTGTTACATCCTATATAAATATTAGTAAAATGGCAATACGTTGCATTGCGTTTAGCATGCTATAATGTGTGCGTCATGGTTTTATGTAAGAAATTATATCGGGATATAATAATTATGACAAATACCGCTAAAAATAGGATATTTTTGTAATAAATAAACCTATTTTTGATTTTCCTGACCTATTGTTTAGGATTATTCAGGAATGTGATTGATGACAAATATATTTGTATTCCTTTTTTAGGGTTCTGTACAAAAAATTAAAAAAACGGAACCCTTATAGGATCACTCGTGCGTCTGTCTGTCCGTCCGTCTGGCACAGCCAATTTGCTCCGAATCTACTGGACCGAATCAGGTGAAATTTGGTAGAATGTTGTAATCCTATGACCCAAACACATATGTGCAAAGTAAATAAATATTTTTTTAAAGTAAGGGTCATTTACGGGGGACAATTAATTAAAAAAAAAAGTTATCAAACCTTACTGTGTCATATATCAAATGAAAGGGCTCTTTATGAGGATTTCAAATATAATTTGAAATTTTGTTATTATTGTAAAATGAATAGTTTTGATTTTATTCATGAAAGAAGACGAAAATTGACCATTCTACTACGACCCTGATCTCCGAAACTACTGAGCCTAAAAGTTTGACAAAAATACAAAACATAGTTCATTGCTGGTAGATTACAGGAAATCCTATAAGACTTCAATCAATTCTACGGAACCCTCTCCATGCGAGTTTAACTCGCACTTGGCCGGATTATTTATGGATTCGTCGTAATATCCTGTCATATTGAATCATGTTTCATTGTACAGAATATATTTAGAGATAGAAAAATTGGTTTCTTGGTTATTTATTGCATCAAATACACGGATTAAGTTAAATGTATTATATAATAAGTATAAGAAGTAAATCACATGTAAGTAATGTATGTAATTTGGTGTAGACTGACTATAAATGGAATGGATGAGTGTTTTATACTTTTGTAAATTAGAGTGGTTGTATTTTTACGAAGTAGATAAGCATGTACGAAAACTAACTTTATATTTACGAGTACTTACCTAAAATAGACTGCCTCCTGTAATTCAATCACACACAGTGGCAACACTCCCATCTGATGACGCATTCTTGGTCCAATCACGTGACCCAGCTATCACGGGAAGGGAATACCGTGTTTTATTATATCATGCTCCCGACCAGAAGGGTGTAGTTATATTACAATGAGAAACGCGCGCGCGCCTAGGGCCGTGTTGTCAATGGTATATTAATTATATCGTACTTATAAGTAGATACTTGTGAAAATTTAGATTGCTCAATTATATGTTACCTCTTAAAATAAATCATTGTTTTATAATTTTTTTGTTTGGATTTATTGCCTACCCACTGTTGCCCGCTTGGGCAATTGACAACTACCACCACCTACTTCTGGTTACACCATTTGGTTATAGGTGTGTAAATAAATGTAAACAATCTTGATATGTCATCCTCATCCAGGTCTATTGTAGTCTTCCCTGCAGGAGCATGACCCTCTCCGTGCTACCAAGGACATATATTAGCTAGAGCAGTCAGAGGATTTGGCCTACACTCTCCACGCTGGCCAGACGGGTTGGAGAGGTCTCATTGATGTTTATAAGCTTTGTTTAGCTTGTGTTTCCTGAGTCGCCTTCTACGACATGCGACTTGGAGTGGTCCTATTCTACTCTGCCAGGAACCAAACGGCTTTAAATATACACTTTACAAATTAATATCTGTACACATCGCAAATTAATTATGTAATTTATAAAATAATTAATTTATAATTTGCAAAGGTATTGATTTATAAAATGTATATTTTAGTAAAAAGACATGTCAAGATTTATTTAAATTTATTTAAATACCTAACAAAATGGAGTAGTTTAATTGGGTAAATGATTGGGTCAAAAATAAATTATTTGGTACTACCAAGACAATAAAACGATCTAAAATAGTGTTACTTGTCATTTATCGTATCCATTTTCAACAAGATTTTAGTTTTTTTTAATGCAGAAAAACTGATATTAAGAGCGCTATTTGACTCGAAAAAACATGGTTTTGTATTTCATCCCATAGAAAATGTTTGTTTTGACTTTTAGTAAAAAAAATCTAATTTGACTCATTTTCATCTAGCGGATTCGATGTGTAATAAGGACAGTTACACTAGATATTTTTTTTTATTAAATAATTTTACGTCTCTGGATACAAGTGTCCTTTAGAGCCTATCTTTAATTTTGTTCTTTATTCCTAATCCTAACAAGACAATCAAAGGGTGGTGTAGGCCTTTGACTGCTGCAAAGGAGCTTCGGGCGACAAATCTATACGAGTCCAGTGGTTTACATAGACGATTGAGTGGCAGACGACGCCCGAAGACGCCCACACAGTCCGCAAAATAAATATCACTACAGCCGTACTATGACTGTCCACTTTAACTATTTCACACATTGTTCTTGTCATGAGCATAACACCAAACAACACCAATTTTATATTATAAAGTCCACTAAAAACAATTTGCAAAATAATTTAAACCAAACCCCGAACCCCTTGACTTCCCGCCAATATCTCTTACACTAGATATCAGTAATTAGGCTACGTCACTTTACTTTAGGCAGCTTGAATAATCTGACACCAGGTACACACACATACTCGATAAATAAACGGGCAAGTGCGAGTCGGACTCGTACATGAAGGGTTCCGTACCACCGTACAATGTTTTATAACGCTGAAGAAACACGTTTCTTGTATGACGACCCCCTTTATTTATTAATTTTGTCTTATTTTTAGTATTTGTTGTTAGTGGTCTTAGTAATACATAATCGGTGAAAATTTCAGGTGTCTAGCTATTACGGTTCAAGAGATAGAGCCCTGTGACAGATTGAGTTAAAAACGCTGAAAAAAACACGTTTTTTGTATGACGACCCCCTTTAATTTTCAACTTTTTTATTTTTAGTATTTGTTGTTATAGCGGCCACAGTAATACATAATCGGTGAAAATTTCAGGTGTCTAGCTATTACGGTTCAAGAGATAGAACCCTGTGACAGACGGACAGACAGCGGAGTCTCAGTAATAAGGTCCCGTTTGCACCCTTCGGGTACGGAACCCTAAAAAGAGCTGAACGAAAATGAATCGAGCTGAGTTCAAGTAGGTATGCATCGACTGTACATTTACAGTCTGTATTCTCATTAACATTTGAAATATCCAAAATTCTTGAAATAAATACTTTTTTAACGAATTAGTCGTTATTATAATTAGTTTCGAAGTGTTTATCGATAGACAACCTCAAAGGCTTGGCTTCATCGAAATTATCAGGAAAACATTGCGTGCAAACAACAGATTATGGTGTTTCTAGCGAACTTGTAATTAAAGCTATCAGCGGATAATATCAGCCTCGTGCTACGCAATCTAGACACGGCGCTGCTTGACAGCCAAGTTCAAAGAAAAAGGAACCGGCGACGCAGCAACTAGGTACATATTTCGAGCTACTTTTATCCTCTTCTAAACCCCAAAACTTTTTAACGCACATTTAGTTTGGTACATTATTAAAGCCCCTTAGCTTGTCTAGAATTCAAACGTTGAGAATACTTTTAGATCTCAATTCTTTTGGCGGATTATTGAACTTGGCTTCCATTTTCACATTTATGTTTTTGGATGGATCATAATTATCGGAAACAAAAACATCCAATTTCACACGATGGGATTTCAACCGAGATAAAAGTGAAAAGAAGTGGTATGGTATCATCATCATCCTTTCAGTTGCAGAAACGCCATTTCTGGAAAGAATAAAAGCGTCCGAGTCAAAGGGTCTGATACAAGTCTAGTTGGCTCTCGCAAGTGTGTACAGGTCTGCTCTTGTCAAGAGCCTTCTCGGCCGAGAGTCTTGGCGAGGGGCTCTCAGCGAGTGTGTACAGCCGGCATTAGGTATAGATCAAAACAGTCATCGTAAACTCGATACTGGGTTTCAAGTTCGCAATGCAAGGGGTTGCTTCTCTTGTAACTATTGTAAGCTCTCTTCTCTTACATACCAAGTTCCCAAGCCATCACTTACATTCATAAGATTATGCAACATAACACTCGTTAAGCTTGCTAGAACTAGTCCAAACTGCCTGAGTTCTGAACTGCGGTGTGGTGCAAATGTTTGATTGCTGCAAACGAGGCGGTCTACGAGGCGGTCCTAAAATTTGGTTTTATGGACTTGGGAATTTTGAGCCACATTTTAGAAGCTTTTTAGATTAAATTTTATTAGAATAGAAAATAAATTATTTAATTTGGAATCATATTAGGGCAAAACAAAAACCTTCCTTGATTCAGTTTTTGTGAAATTATCAGATAGGCTGTCCGTTCCATACTTAATTAGATAGATACAATTATGTACATAAATACTCGAACTTTTAAAATAATTAAATCTTTATCACTTACACAGTGTTTAAGCGTCAGTGTCCAGGAACGGCCGCGCGTATAGTACAGTCAGTCAGTAGGTTAGCCAATTATTAGAGACTTGGGAGAAAAAAAATACAAAAATAAGACTTTTTGTGTTCTATTAATGATTCAATATATGTAGCCAGGAAGTGCAAAAGCAACGTATATAATAAACTACTTTCCATACATATAAATTAATGAAAGAGTTTTATATATCTACAGACCTAGAGTGGAAAAAAATTAAACCCATAATTTTTCCCGATTTTGTTGTTTATTCTATTGTAAAAGTTGTTCATAGATGGTGAAATAGATATGATACATCAGTATTGTTGTTTCGTGACCACAATCCAGAAGTTTCGTAGGTTGGATTACTTTGGACAAGTTGTAGTGCAAACTCGACAACTGTAGACTTGCATAATCTTATGAGGAGTGAGAAGAGTAAGCGACGGACTGGATTAGGAACTTTGTAGACACGGACTCCTCAAATGGAGTTTTGAACAAATCTAAGGAACAAATAGACATAGTGTAATGTCTACATAGGTACTTAAAAGCCTCAACAGCCTTATCAGTCAGAGGATTTAGCCTACACTCTCCACGCTGGCCAGACGGGTTGGAGAGGTCTCATTGATGTTCATAAGCTTTGTTTAGCTTGTGTTTCCTAAGTCGCCTTATACGACATCCATGGGAAGACTTGAAGTGGTCCTATTTTACTCTGCCGGGAACCACACGGCACCTATAATATAATGTTTTACTGTATTATACAAAACCATCTAATCCATTATACTAATAAATATGGACTGTAAAACCAGAGATTATCAGTAATGTACTTACTTAGTGCACTAAGTAAGTACATTATCAGTTTCAACGTTACATGCGAGAGACGGTGTCTAATGTAATAACAATATTAAAGTTCAATAACCAGTATTTTTATAAAGGTTTTAGATATTCTATTGAATAAAGAAGTTGTATCTACTTAAATAATACAATTTAAAACCATCTGAGGTATTAAATTAATCAATATGGACTATAAAACCAGATCTAGTGCACTAAGTAGTTACTTAGTTTATTGCATATATGCTTAATGTCATAACCATAAAGTTCAATAATCAGTATTTTTATAAAGATTTTAGACATTCTATTGAAAATAGAAGTTGTACCATCTGAGGTATTAAACTAATCAATATGGATTTTAAAACCAGATCTAGTGCACTAAGTAACTACATTATCAGTTTTAACTTTATATGTAGAGACCGTGCATGACCTCTAATATCATAACAATAAAGTTCAATAACCAGCATTTTTAGAAATGTTTTAGACACAACCAGCTTTGTCTATGATGCATGATATATGCTCTATTTAAATTCCACTCACGTCTCATTTCAAATAGGTCCCACACAAAAGCCTTCAAAAATATTTGTCTATTTCTAAAGTAAAAGTAATAAATGCCCAACAGTTACAATGGGTGAATGGTAATTTTACTGCGTTTTTATTTACCCTTGTTTGAAATACATATATGTAGGTTTAGTTTGAAAGTCGAGCAAGTATTAAATTTTGTTTGATTCATGGCTTTTTTTTAAAACAAAATATGAAAAGTTTGACAATCAATCTATTAATCAGCCCTAGATACTATTTTATACTGACAAAAAATCTAGCATGTTTGGTAGTTCGTCACGAAATTAAGTCGACTTTTACACGTATTGTACACTAAAATTATTGACGTATAAAAGTGCCTCATTATCATCATCATCATCAGGTCGTTTTAGTCCCCACTGAAGGAGCACGTACTACTAGTGCCATACTTGGCCAGAGCAGCCAGAGGATTTGGCCTACACTCTCCACGCTGGCCAAATGGGTTGGAGAGGTCTCACTGATGTTTTAGTAAAGGAAGCTTTGTTTAGCTTGCATTTCCTTAGTCGCTTTCTACGACACCCACGGTCTTGAAAGTTCTTTAAGTCTTGAAGTGAAAAAGAATAAAAGTGCCTGCGAAGGCTTAATAACTGAATGAATATTTTATTCTTGATTCTAGATTATTAATAAGACTGTTGTGAAATTTTTCATACAAAAGGCGATAACGGTTTTCACCCGTTAGTCCTACCTACTCCGATTTTCACGATTTTCGAAAATGTTGTAGATATTATAACAAACATCCATTTTTTTCTTGCAAATATTTCGTCAATATTTTTTTTATTAAACGCATCAAATTATAAAAAAACAATACGTACATACCTAGTTTTAGTTTTTAGTATCATGAGTCGAATGGGCCAGAATTGGCTAAAAGTTTAGGGGTGGAAAACTTTTAAGCTCCATCATCAGATCAGCTTCTTGTTATAACAAAATTGCATTGTCATCTGATTTACATTAGCACACAATAATTCATCTCAATCGGAAACCTCAGGCTCAAATTTAACTTGCAAGATTAGACTTAAAAAAAAACAAATAAACGACAACCAACAGGGTAAGTTAAACTTAAGATTTTTACTTTCTATTACATATTTTCAAATGAATATAAAACAAAATAAACCCAAACAACAACCACGTATTTTGCTTTCCGAAAGGTAATAAACCTCTTTGTTCCCTCAAAATACGGAGGTTAACGAACGATCTCAGAATACTCCCAAGACAAAGCCTGGCAGAGATAGGGCAGGAAACTTATATTGGGAGTTGGGACGGCACCGCGTAAAACCTTATCGCACCGCAGAAAGTTCTATCTTTAATCTTACATGTAGGTATATTTTCTTTATTGTGTACAGTGACGTCTTATTCGCAAGAAAAGGGAAGATTTAGTTATTTGTGCCTTGAAAACATGATAGTGTCATACATGACTGCGCAAAACACAACTGCAATACACGTAAATGAGAGTTATTGCTTTGAATCATCAGTGCTCTATAACGCTTCAGTGACTACTGCCAATGACAGTTCAGAAACTACAACACAGGGTAAAAGGGCGTCAAGAGATTTATACGCTGATTCTACAAACGCAGAGTTAACATCTTTGCTCTCAAGTCTATCTATATTTAAGAGCTATGCTCTTGTGAGTATAAATTCTCTTCCATTGGTCTCTCTTATCCGCTAGTTGTTTGGCTGTACGACACGACGTTCACCTTCTCCTTTATCTGTTTCATGTAGCTATGCCTGGTCTTTCTGGTCCTCTTTTCCCTTCTATCATTCCTTCAATTTATGGAATCGTCGTGTCGTAGCAACTTTTAAGTCACCATACATTTTTCCATACTTGAGTTAGTCAGTTGATGCGACCACGACTGCCTAAATATAAATCTCTTGACGACTTTTTAAAATTTGCACTGATCTTAATAGCGTGGTTTTGGTTTATGATATTAGCTCTGGCTACTATCTACCCCGTTGATATTTGTGTGTGTTGGACTGCACTGATGGCCGATTTTTCATTTTTTGATTGCTTGTCTGCCTAAAGGCAGACAAGCTTAACGACTGCCATACAATGATGAAAGCCGGGATCAATGGCTTTACCTGCCTTCCGAAGCACGAAAGAGCTCGAGAAATTTTCAGCTGCATGTGTTGACCTATCAAAGTGCGAACCAAGCCCGGGGTCGCTTACCTTGCGACGGCACAGTAATGCGTTCTCTCTTACTGGGGCACCGAGCTCCAATCTATCCCGTGAGGAACAAAAACGTAACTTTATAAAACAAGATTATGTGTGCGAAAAGTTCTCGAGTCAGCATTAAAATTTAGAAAAAATAAATAAGAGGCTACACTCAATATATTTGCTAATCCTTTGTACATACTTAATAAATTGAACAGCATCTAAAAAGGTTTAAAATCCAAATGTGCTTTCTTTATAGGATTTATTCAAACATTATTAGGCAAACACGTTGGAGCGAAAATACTGAACTTGCAAAATTCATAATGGCGTCGGCAAAATTCGTAAAACGTTATAAACTCAGACAGCGTTGCACTCAGTTAAATTAATATCAAGTCATATCTGTGCATGGAGTATACATATGCTGGTTAAATATATGAAATGTCAAAGATGATGAAATGTAGAATAATACCTCTGGTTTTTTTTCATACTTGTTTACAATTGTCCTTCATATGAAGTATGTTAATTTATTTTTTGTCTTTTTATTTCTGAATGGAAGACCGGGAAACGGTCGGCCTCGGCGCACATTCACCGATCAGATTCTGAAAAAGAAGAAGTGGGAAGTTCCCGTGACCGAAGGGCATGTATGCGAAATAAATCTGTCAGCATCGTAGCAAGTGGAGGTACTTAGGGCCCTTGGCTCGGCGATTTTTGTAGCGATGCTGTCGCTGTCGTACGCGTCGATGCATCGTCGTGGGCGAGGGCCCTCAGTCACTGCCTATTGCGTGATAGTACGTATGTATGTTGTGACCGATTAGTGACCGATTAGAAGAGGCCTGCATCCAGCGTTTTCTTGCAACCTTGCTAAGGTCGTCCAACCTAGGCTGCTTAAGTCCGGGTAGGCTTTCCTATTATATACATGTCATGTCATCCTAGGAAGCATAGGAGAAAGAAATAAGCGGGCAAGTGCGAGTCGTACTCGTACATGAAGGCTCCCGTACCACCGTACAATGTTTTAAAACGTAAAAGAAATACGTTTCTTGTATGACGACCCCCTTTAATTATTATTAACTTTATCTTTTTTTTTGTATTTATCCTTATAGTGGTCATAATAATAAATAATCGGTGAAAATTACAGGTGTCTAGCTATTACGGTTCAAGAGATAGAGCCCTGTGACAGACGGACAGACAGCGAGTCTCAGTAATAGGGTCCCGTTTGCACCCTTCGGGTACGGAACCCTAAAAAAAATATAAAAAATAATTGTTTATTAAAATGTCTACTTTAAAAAAAAATTACAATCATCATAGAGACACAATCGCCGTAGGCATTATATTTAATGTAGAAACTTAATCCCTGGCAGAAGCCTTGGTTTTAAAACCGCAATGTGCACTGAAATTTGGCGCCGCCGCCATCACCACATTCTTTAATATTTTAATACGCTGCATAATACATTCTATGTCAACTCGGGCTGTGACAGGAAAGTTTTAATACAAGGTGATCAAAACGTCGTGTCTGCCAAGTCTGTTAGCTTTAAAAAGGCAAGGTTTTTGAGAGAATGGACTCGTCTATTTGGAGTGATGGCATTCAAATGGTCAGTGTACAGTATACCTCTTTCATCATTGCGTATTCCCAGATAATAATAATAAATAAAATAAGGTTATCACCGTCTCTGCTCAACGATTGTCGGATCAAGTGCGGGTCATCTAACGATCCAAACGACTGGATGAATCCGTGCTTGATCGGTTACGCCTGGAGGCACGTCCCGTTAGCTCAGTTCCCTCTACGTCCCGGGATCAAACTGGCGCGTCATCGGCTGCGGCATCAACACCTGCTCAGCCGATAAATGTGTTGCGGAATGAAACCGGTGCCGATGAGGATGATTGTGCGAACATAAGCGTAAGTCCCCAGGCCCATGAGCAATTGAGGAGGACTTTGGAAGAGATGATCAGTCTGTATCAATCCACATCTAACTCTAGACCGCGATTACCTCGCCTGCCTACGAATAAACGCAATTTAGCGTTAATGGGAGACCTGGATGATTTGCTAGTCTCATATTTAGGGACTAGCAAAGACCTTGCTGATACGCACTCAATTTTGTACTGCGGGGCCATTGCGGCGTGTCGGGTTGCTCGTGTCAAGTTCCCTGAAGTTGACCGTGTATGTCGGACCGCCGGTGGTGTCCCCGCATGGCAAACGCGAATTGAACGACGTATCAGCACGTTCAGGACTCTTATTGCAAAGCTTATCTGCTTCAGAGGGGGCAATAATCGCCCCAGAGTCATGCGATTCGTGAACCAAGCATTCACTGGAACATGAATTAGTCCCCGTGATTATATGGCCTGTGTCACGGAGCGTATTGACTTCCTGAAGCAATACGTGGCGTCTATGCGTGGGCGGGTCGTATTTGTCGGTACAGGGAGCGTGTGGATAGATTCCAGCAGAATCGCCTCTTTCAAAGTTATCAAAGGAAGGTATATCGGAAATGGGAGGGAACCGACCAACGTGTGGTCGACGGGCAGTCACCGGATGTCTCTGCTATGATTAATTTCTGGCGTGGCATCTGGTCGGCACCGGTCGAACACACGGAGGGCGATTGGATGAGAGTCGTCGGACGTGAGTGTGAGAACATCGAGACCATGGGGGCTGTCACTATCAGCCCCGATGACGTAAGTTGTGCAATTTGTACGGCACAGAATTGGAAAAGTCCTGGGCTGGATGGATTGCACAACTTTTGGATAAAATGGTTTCGAAGCTCACACGAACGTCTGGCGGAGCAATTCCAAAGTGCCCTAGAGCTTGGTTCACTCCCAAAGTTCTTGACAACTGGTATCACCTTCCTACTCTATAAGTCTGGTAGTACCACGGATCCGAAGAACTATAGACCCATCACGTGCTTGCCTACATTATACAAGCTCCTTACATCCATTTTGGGAACAAAAATTAATATGCACATTGTTGCGAACAAAATTTTGGCTCCATCTCAAAATGGATGTAGGGCTGGGTCCCGTGGTACTAAAGAGCTTCTCCTCATTGACATGACCATTAACCAACAAGTCCGACGGAACAAAGTGGCTCTCTCTACTGCTTGGATTGATTATAAGAAGGCCTATGATTCAGTGCCTCATTCATGGCTGGAGAGGATATTAGAGTTGTACAAAGTTGACAAAACTTTAAGATCCTTTCTGAGCACTTGTATGAGACAGTGGATCACAGTCCTTTGTCAACCAGGCGGTGGAGATAGTACCTCAGATCCGTCAGACTATATAAGGATTAAGCGAGGCATTTTCCAGGGTGACAGTTTGAGTCCATTATGGTTTTGCCTAGCCCTGAATCCTCTTAGCACTTTGCTGAAGGAGTCAGGATTGGGCTACCGACTCCGAAGAGATGGTGAAGTTATTTCTCACCTACTGTACATGGATGATCTCAAACTATTTACACAAAAACGCACTGACTTGTTGAAACTACTAAAAATTACAGAAGTTTTTAGTAGTGGCATCAAGATGGAGTTTGGTGTAGATAAGTGTGCGGTTATGCATGTACAGCGGGGAAAGGTAGTAAATTCAACAAATTTACAACTTTCTGAGACAATGACTATCAAGTCTCTGTCGGAGTCTGAAACCTACAAATACCTTGGCATGTCACAGTCATTGGGTATTATGGATGGGGACATAAAACAGGCAGTGAAGGAACGCTTCTTTGGCAGACTGATAAAAGTACTTAAAAGTCTTTTTTCAGGTGGCAATAAAACCCGTGCCTTCAACGCTTGGGTGATGCCCCTACTCATTTACTCCTTTGGCATACTAAGGTGGACTCAGACTGAGCTAGATGCCCTAGATAGGAAGGTCCGCCTACTGCTCACAACATATCGTATGCTACACCCACGCTCATCTGTTATGAGACTGTACATCCCACGGAAATGTGGAGGTCGTGGCTTTTTAAACGCCAAGAATCTTCACAACCGTGAGGTGTGCAGCCTTAGGGAATATTTCCTTAGCAATGAGTGTGGGTTGCATCGTGATGTTGTAGCAGTAGACAAAGGCCTCACGCCGCTATCCTTGGCAAAAGAGAACTGGCGTAAACCAACGGTGCTAAGTACCGAGGATCGCAAGAACGTATGAAAGAGCAAAGAGCTCCACGGGCGGTTCTATCGGGCCTTAACAGGGCCTGATGTGGATCAGCTCGCATCGGTGAACTGGTTACGTTTCGGCGACCTCTTTGGGGAAACCGAAGGTTTTGCCTGTGCAATTGCAGACGAAGTCATGATGACAAACAACTATCGGAGATATATCCTGAAAGATGGTACGGTTGATGTCTGTCGAGCATGTCGACGTCCCGGAGAGTCGATCAGGCATATAATCTCTGGTTGTTCTCATCTGGCTAACGGCGAGTACTTGCACAGACATAACCTAGTAGCCAGAATTATTCACCAGCAGCTTGCTCTTCGATACGGGCTTGTAGAATCGAAGGTACCGTACAATAAGTACTCACCGGCGTCAGTTCTCGAAAATGGTCGTGCCACGCTCTATTGGGATCGATCTGTCATCACGGACAGGACTATTGTCGCCAATAAGCCTGATATCGTGCTGACAGATCGATTGATGCGCCAGGCAGTGCTCGTCGACATCACCGTCCCGCATGACGAGAACCTCGTGAAGGCCGAGAAGGACAAACTTAGCAAGTACCTTGACTTGTCCCACGAGGTGACTGCTATGTGGGATGTGGATTCGACGATCATTGTCCCGATAGTCGTATCGGCGAACGGTCTTATAGCGAATAGTCTTGACCTACATCTTAAGACTCTCTCGCTAGATGGCTGGATCAAGGATCAGATTCAGAAGGCAGTACTCCTGGACACGGCACGTATTGTCAGGAGGTTTCTCTCTCTGCGGCCCTAACCGCCGGTAGCTTGGGCCTTGCCCCGCTGCCAGTGGGCAGCTAGGTTAGGTTTTTGTAAATGTTTATATTTTGTAGTATGTTTTATATGTTACTTTTTATAAATGTATACCAAAACCTAGCCTAAGTTTCAAATTAAATAAAGAGAATAATAAAATAATAAATTAATAAATATATTTTTTTATTAAATAATTTTATGGCTCTGGATACAAGTCCTTTAGAGCCTATCTTTAATTTTGTTTTTTATTCCTAATCCTAACAAGACAATCAAAGGGTGGTGTAGGCTTTTGACTGCTGCAAGGGAGCTTCTGGCGACAAATCTATACGAGTCCACTGGTTTACATAGACGATTGAGTGGCGGACGACGCCCGAAGACGCCCACACAGTCCGCATAATAAATATCACTACAGCCGTACTATGCCTGTCCACTTTAACTATTTCACACATTGTTCATGTCATTAGCATTTATAACACCAAACAACACTAATTTCATATTATAAAGTCCACTAAAATCAATTTGTAAAATAATTTAATGCAAACCCCAACCGAACCCCTTAACTTCCCGCCAAAAACTCATTAATAAATATATAGGGACAAATCAAACGTCACCCACGGGAGAAGCAATATATTAATGAAGATGAGCTTGCTAGTAGCATTTTTTCTAGCTCCTCAGTCCTTTGGAAGGCTGAAACCTCCTATTTACGTTGTGAAGATTATTTTACCACAGCTATATGCGATGGAAGACTTTCTTTTCTTTAGACACAGTAGTGTATAAAGAATAGAAATTCTCCCATCGCATCTAGTTGTGACACTTGGTTGCGATGCGATGACGGCCGGAGCGGTTAAGATATGTCAGATGCCTTGAGGCAGCTAGAAATGTTAATCTGTGTTAAGTACACATTTAAAATAGAGAGAGAGAGAGAGAGAGGCGGAGAGAGAAATAATCTGAAGAATTGATTGATAACTCAATCTGTGTGATTTGTCCTTATATATTTATATATATAACTAATATATAGGGCTCTATACGATACGGCTGTAGCATCGCGAACCGGTGTTTAAATCCCCCATGGATCATCGTCCGATCAATAACCGTTCGGACAACAGTGGTTCTAAAACAAAATCTCTCGAAAAAATGCATTCGAATATGTATTAACATGTAAACTGGACTAGTATATCGGACCCGTGATGATATTTTATGAACAACACCGACCCTCTCTAAGCACGTAAGACTGATGTATATAAACATAGAAACTTGCATAGCACATCCAGATTCGCAGAAAAATACCTGCGAATATTAGTCCGAGCTGGATATCGAACTCAGAACCTCTAGGTGAGGTTCGATCGTGGTACCCAATACGCTATGGAGGTTATCATTATATTTATTTAACACGTTGATATCAAGTGATAAACCTGCACCTTTCAACTAAAGGTCAGGAATTGTTCCCCGATTTCCCGTATCATTCGTTTGGGGAAATACGCCACCGCAGATACCTAGTTATCTAAGTGAGTCTACTTTCAAATGCAGTACATTTGTTTGTGTGATTATAAATATTTTATTTGATAGGGTCTTTAATTATATTTTTAGTAGCAGTAGAAGATGGATTTTAAATCTTTTCTCTAATGAACAAAAATATAGTTTTCTTCTTATTTATTTAACTTTATTACAAATGTAATAGGCTTTGCCTACCAGTCAACCATCTGGTGATGCCGAGAAAAAGAAAACTTTATAAGGGGGTGCAAATAATTTATTTACCATTTACTTAAAAAATAAGAAAAACAGCGTAGCGTGGTTTATCAGGTATAGGTAAAAAAAAGATAACCAAAGAGCTGTACCTAAAAGAAAAAGATAATATTATGTGCAACCAAGCAAATACATAGATGGCGCTACGGATATCAAGTCGTATCAGTAGTTGCGCTACTCATCACCAGATGGCGTTCTTGACAGTCAGGAGTTTTTTAAATCTGCATAGCTAATAAACTTGTTTCACATTTGTATTTGTTGTATGGAGGCGATAAGTTCATCATCATCTCAGCCGTTTTTTCCGCCCACTGCAGCTTCTCTTTGTCGACGCCGCCATCTAGTGCTGTAGTTGCCCAGGAAGCAGGGCAAAGGTTGAGCGTTCTGCGCCCGAGAACAGAACCCTATCACTAGGGGGGACACCCGAACCAAACTGAGTGCGTCTGCGAACTCTGAGGTAATAGCCCCGCCAGCAGACTAGGACACAGTGGGCTAATCACCTGGTTGCCCGAAACTACAATTCCTGAAACCAATAGTTAATAACCGGACCGATCTATCAAAAATGAAAAATGAATGTACTTATATAAATGTGTCGCTTGATAAAAAAAAAAAATATTATTGTATTCTTGCATACAGATTTTAGTGTAACCTACTGTAAATCTCTTTCTCTCTCTCTCTTATCTTAGCGTATTCCCAGTTGCATTCTCAGCTACAATGCTGTGAAGCCCGGGGTCCGCTTTCCGGCTTTTCCTTCTCCATTTCGCACGGTCTTGAGCATCCTTGGTTTTAAGACCATTGGCACGCCATCATTGACGACGTCAAGCCAACATTTCTTGGGTCTACCACGTATACCTACTGTTAATATGTGTGTAAATTATTAAATAAATAAAAATAAAAAGAAAGTGGCCCTCTGCCCCACTTAAGGGACATAGAAAAATAAGTAAAGTAAGTCAACTATAAGAGATAAGCGTACATTTTTCATGTAAATCCATCGTTGTCTCGACTCTGAGTAGATAATAAATTCTGTCCCACCTGCTTGCAAGGGTCGTTCTTTACTTAAGACACAAAACTTGCTGAAAAACGTACCTTTTGTGTTCCGCTTCAAAATTTATGTAGCGGCCCTTCGTCTAAATACAAAACCGCTGCTTCACAACTAAGTAGTTACGAATGAAAAATGAATTATATCTCTGTTAAAAATTGCGCTTCGAAAGGACCTTGCTTATTTCAATAAAAAAATATGATAACTCCTCTTTAATAAATGAAAACTAAAGATAGGTTTAAAATTGCGCTTCGTATATTACGCTTTTTTTTACACCCCTGGTGTTGCAGTTGTCCATGGGCTCAGCGGTGATCACTTACCATCAGGTGACCCGCTTGTTCGTTTGCCGTCCTATGATATAAAAAAAGGACCTTGCTTATTTCAATTAAAAAATATAATAACTCCTCTTTAAGAAATACTTGTAAAAACTATAGATAGGTACTCGCGTGTGACAACAATGCTCGGTGTCAGTTTTTAGCAGGAAGTAAGTTTTTGGGTTCAGTTGGGGTATTGGGGCGTGAGGTGCGGTGGTAGAAAGTGACATTCCAAGTACCCAAGGTATAACGCAAATGAAGTCGCAGGTATAAGCTAATATATTCGATAATGGCCAGTAAATGAACACTAACATTATCACAATATGTCACTATTGCACTTCTTATCAATAAGTTGGCAATAACTGTAATTGTTATCAACGCCCGGGAATTTTCTGGGGACGGTCCATACCCAGTCAAAACGAGTATATAAACTGATATCTACTCAGTTTTACTCAGTTAGTACCTACCTACTAATTGTTTTCAAAGAAGACACTCTAATCTCAATATGAAGGGATATATTTTATTTTTTGCCATTGCCTTGGCTGTTTTTGCTGTAACACATGCTGCATCTATTGAACAAGGTAAAAAATTAAAATTTATTTTGGCATTCCAAAAAATTTTTCATACAA